>JAOCZM010000020.1:0-1200000 GCA_026122235.1 Vinca minor
TAATTTTGACCCAAAAACTTTTCTCTCTCGTTAAGGCTAGGATAGATAAGGCATTACAGACATTTGCATCCCACTTATTGTACTCTCGTAGTATTTCCTCACGTAGGTGGTGTGGTGCGGTTGTCGTCGATCATCTCTCACAAGCTTTGTCTGTCAAGTAGAAATTGAGACATGTACTCCAATCATGATAGTTTTCATCTCTTTGTTTTTCGATGTTCTTTGGTATTTAAGAACTTCGTCATTCGACTTGGTGATATCGACACTCTAACCAAGTAAGTTTGGTCCCCGACAGTTGACTTCACAATCCCTAATTGTGCTCAGAAAGAGTTTAAGTGCATACATCGGTCTCGACTCACCATGTCGAATTGGGTCCCCGACTGTTTTTTTCGACAAAGTCTACTCGTAGCGTGTCTATGGATCGACGATCTCAATCCCTAACGACCTACTCTGACACCACTTGTTGGAAATTCAAGTGGAGAAACACTTGAATATAAGACTCTATATATAGACAAAGCAACCAATTAAGAGAACTATAAACAAAAATTTTATTCAAAACTTTGCTCATTATCTACACCACCAAACAAGCACACTCAAGTTTTACTTGCAGTCACAAATTGATGACTTCACACACTATTTTGGAGTACTTTTCCACTCTATGCAAAATGCTCACCACACTTTTCATATTTGTACTAGTTGGTTAGATTATTCTCTTACCATCTACAACATTCTACCAATTAGTTAAAGCTTTCAGGATAGAGTAATTTGAACTAAAAGACCACCAACAATTTCAAATTTCTCTTTCTGACAAAATAGATTAATTTTAGTGGTTTCTAGCCATCAACAAATTATGACCTGCAGGTCTTAGCTCCGGTCAAAGATTTCGGCCAAGTTTTTAAATTTTTTGGCCTGAAAATTTAAAAAGATAAATTTATCCCTAGTAGACCCGAACCCGGATACGACATACCCAAAACCAACCCAATGTTCTATTCAATCTCCATCTTCCCCGGCGACCAAAAAAACATTTCCGGTCATCTTCTCCGGCAACTAACAATGTTTATAAAACAAATTGTTATTTTTCCATAAAAATCTCAACAACAACTCATTTCCATTTCCAATTGATGAAAATTTAATGAAACCCATAATCCAAATTCCCACAAACCTTAATTTCCAGTTTCAATTTCTAAATCTACTATTTTTCCAGTTCCAAGATCCAACCACCATTTTTGCTAATTCCCACAACCCACTCCATTTTTGCAGAAAATCAAAAAAGATCAAGAATTCCTATCTAATTCCCATCACCCACTCACATTTTTGCTGATGTTGCAACACCAATGAACATCATCGTTCATTGATCCAACCACCACTGCCGAATTTCGGTAATCGGAGGAGAAAGAGGCATTGAAGGGATTTTGGTTGAGGAAATTGGGGATTTTTAAATATTAGTGAATTAGGGTATCCGATTCTAAATGTGTCTGGCCGGATGTTTTGGACTTAAATTTTTTTCATCTATAACTCCAAAGA
Source organism: Vinca minor (assembly GCA_026122235.1). Lineage (NCBI taxonomy): Eukaryota > Viridiplantae > Streptophyta > Magnoliopsida > Gentianales > Apocynaceae > Vinca > Vinca minor. The sequence continues at coordinate 1,522 of JAOCZM010000020.1, forward strand.
AAAATAATCCTTAAGAGAATCTTATAAGATAACTGTGATACCCGTGACATTTTACTTATGTGTTTTGCATACTTCATATTTAAATTTGCATGATTAGTTTGTTTTAGTAATTTTATCATATGATTTAAGTGTTATTTGTTGCTCTTAAACCATGTTATGTGTTACTTTTTGTGATTGGGAGTGTGAGGACATAAGTGTTGAAGACAGAAAGTTTAGGGACTTGATTGTAGGGGAATATAGAGGGGTTGTGGATGGCTTTTATGGGTTTTATGGCAGCACTTTAGTGGGAGATAATGGGATGGGGGTTACAAGTGTTGGAGTGAATAAAAGAGAGGAAAATGAGTGAGAATAAAAATCTGGCAAAATAGATAGTATGTGGGAGATTCAACTTTTGACATAGTTATAGATGTCGGAATCGAGTGATTCTTGTTGGGTTAGAAAGAGGAATTTGGAAAGGCTACGTCCGGGAGTTGATGAGAGGATTGCATTGGCATGTCCCAACTTTTCTCTAATGGTCATGACATGACATGCAAAAAAAGTGGGAGTAACATTTACGGCCGGGGAGTGAAGTATGGGCTGACGTGGCACTTCCCAGACGCCTCTCGCCACGTCAGTCCAGGACGGAAGTCCCCAAATTTATTTATTTTTTGCTTTTGCAAATCCCATAGAAAGGAAGAAGTGCAACACGTTTTATTTTTCTTTTTCTTTTGGTTTCTTTTTTTATGTTAAATTTAAATATATATATAATATATATATATATATATATATATATATATATATATATATATATAAATTAGTTTTCTACAATTGCAAGTCGAAAAAACTCTGAATCCTTTATACATTATTTAATGTAGTAATATGATTATTTTAAACACATTAATTGAATTTCCTCCAATAGCACTACTACATATACAATAATTTTAATAATATATTAGATAATGTATTCTAGTAGACACTAATATACACTAAAATGAGATTGACATTTTAAAGAGAAAAAAAATAATTGAGTCGTATCCATGGTTCCTTTCCTTTTTAATTTTCTACTTTATTTCTTATATTATTTTATTAACTAACCCCTATTTAATTCCTTATTAAATTGATGTGATTTTCTATATATCTATCTATATTTATATTACAGAGTCTGTTTTCAGTTTTAGCCAATCACATCCTTCTAAATCCTATGTGTAATTTCCATGAATTTTTGTTCAATTAATTATTTTATAAAATTTTGATTAGTTGGTTAAATTTTACTTTGGTTGTAAATTCTTAATTTGCTTATAAGAGTATCCTACATTGAAAAGTTACATTGTTTTTTTAGTTTGACAATACTATAAAAGAGTGTACTTTGACATGTTTTGAGTTACAAAATTACTTTGACATTTTTTCTTTCATTAAACATTACGTTTCCGTGTATAGCACGGGTATTTTTTCTAGTGTATATATATATTACAGAGCATGTTTTCAAATTTTACTCTTCACATAGCGCCATGTGGCGGACTCTACTTTTGTCACAACCCGTAACCAGGGTGATGACAGAAGTGGTATCAGAGCAGGTCGAACCTTAGGGATAAAATCTGTAATGAACTTAGGATAACAAGAATATATTGTGAGGTGTGTGATGGGTAGAGACCATGGACTAGGATGTTATATCATGATGTTATATGATTTTACATGCATGTGATGGTTTCATTAACTGATACACATGTATATGTGATCCTTGTACCAACCTGTTTCACATGTTCACTTGTTAATTGTTTAATAGCATATCTTATTTGTTTACTATACGTTATGATTCAGTATTTTGTATGTTATACATGTTATATGGTTCTTTGTATTTTGTATACCATGCCGTGTTTTACTTGTTTATGCTTCACACGTTTAATTGCTAAATGATTTATCGCTTATCTTACCTTGTTTACGTTATACCTATAGGAGTTTGACGGCTTTTGAGTTCTTTTCATGTTGAAATTCTTCACAATATCTGTTTCATATCTAGTTGATGGATGAATACCTCTTCTTTCCTTATTTCGATTTGTAATCCCTACGAGAATGTTAATTATCTTACCATACTCATTGCTTTAGCTGATAAAGTGTCAACCTTGTTCATATCTTTTGATTGTTGTTTCAAACAAAATATCACCAACTTGACTTGGCAAGATTTGAATTCTTTAATTCTTAATGAACATCTCCTTATCAACTCCACATCTTGTGTGTCTATACTTCAATAAGAACTCTGTTAGCTTCTCATACCAAACTCTCGAGTTTTGCTTCAATCCACAAATAGCCTTTTTCAAATTGTATACATGAATTGGATAATATGACTTTTCATATCCCTCAGGTTGTTCCCAATATACTTCTTCTTTTAACACCCCATTCAGGAAAGCCATATTGCCATCCATCTTATTAAGCTTGAAACTTTCCGAAAATGCAATGTCCACATAAGTCTTATAGACTCAAGTCTTGCTACATGAGCAAACTTCTCATCAAATCCGTCTCTTGTACTTGAGTGTATCATTTTACTAACTCTTTAGGCTTGTTTCTAAACACCTTTAATTCCAATGATGTTCTCACCATTCGTTCTTGGAACCATTTTACGAACATTATTTCATTAAAGCGGTCGAATTTATTCTTGCATCGACATGATCAAATTTCAATTACCTACTCAACCAGGTGATTCTTTTATTTAATCGGTTGATACCCGTTAAATCCATTGCACCTCTTAATCCGAGTGAGTATCACAATTCATCATTACCACTCGTAGTATTGGTGAGATTTTCTTGGCTCTTGTTATTGAGACTTTGTCCGCTCAATAAGGGCACTCTCATCGAGTTATGTGAGACTGATCTTTTTCTTCAACAAGATTTGCAGGAAAATCTTATATCATTACATTGATAGTTTCCATTTTTTTCAGAGGTTCTTTTGTTGTATACCTCATGTTGGAGTATCTCAAAAAATGTTCATTCATCGGTCATTTCTCAAAAGTGATTCTTATTCCGCTATTTGTGTTTGTTACATTCAACCTTCTATTTTCCGCCCTTTTGAGTTTCCTCACGTTGTTCTTTCATATTCCTGTTTACATGTGCTGCTGCGACTCGAGGAGACATTACCCGTATCTTTTGTTTCATTCGGACTTAGTAAATTTATTGGTTTATTGTATTCCTAAGTCAATTTTGTGCCTTTTCGATTTATTCATCCATTTTTTCTATTGAGTACGTCGCTTGATCTAAATTGAGATGCCTAACCTGAATCTGTTTGTTTCCCATATGGGTTAGAGTATCACATAATCTTATCTCTCTTTACTCTTGTCGCTCCACCCACACATTTTTACATTTTGCTTGTGGATGTGGTTGGTCGTCATGTGGTCTCCTATAGATTGTTCTTTTCTTTTTTTGAGTGATGATCGTGTTCATCATGGTAAATCGTTCTTTATAAACTTTTGGTTATTTTTATTTCCTTAACGACATTTGTTGAGAATCAAGATGTTCTCTTGTCGAACCTTGGTTCCTGCCATCATTTCAGAATCACCAATGATCTCCGCCTTGTTGACCTGCTAATGGAAGATCATCGGAATTAGCCTTTCCTTTATTCTATTTCTGAATCCACCATTTAACTACTTCGACTTCATCATTTTGTTCGACCGGTATTTGTTCACGAATTGCAATCTTCCTTTCAAGCGAAATCGACTTTCGTTGCCCAATTCTTGATTCGTATTCTTTAGTTTACCATTTGGTTTAACAACCTGGATCCCCATCACCTACATTTGCTTATAGTCTTTCTTCACTTTAGCATGATCAGTCTAATCATCTCAGATTAGAGGAGTATGATTTATCATCATAGCCATATCATCCTCACTGAGATTTATTGTGAATTTTGATTCTTTAAATTTTAAGGCTAAACTCACTTTCTTAAGTCTTGAGTTTTTTTTTCCGACATCTCACACGTCTGTAGAGAACTAATAAGTTCATCAACTGTCATGTTAGCCAATTTTTGGTTTCCTCAATTGAGTATATTTTTACTCAAATTTTTTTTTTCTCAGGTAGCTCAGAATCTTATTTATCAACTTTTCACTAGAATATATTCATCATTCAGTGAAAATATTGATTTCCAATGTTTCTCATTTGTTATTGACGTTTGTCACAATTTTATTCTCAACCATCCTAACGTTCTCGGATTCAGTGGTCCAACCGCTCAGAGTAGGAAGCTATTTGAGAGTTGAAATAAGAAGCAGGTTGAAGTATCACAACTTTTCAGAAACCATGGTTAGCAAGTTTCGGGGGCGAAACTTTTGTAAGGGGGGAATAATGTGATAACCGTAACTTTTGCTTACGAAATATTTGACGTGTAATTAATTTTTCGCGATTAACTGTGTATGCGTAATATTTTTTCATACGATTACGTGATTACATGTATAATTATTTTTATAACATGTTAGGTGTTATTTTTCGTGTACATTTTATTGAGGGACGTTTTACACATGTATCGTAATTAATGGACTTAAGTTGTGTTTCACTTAGATAAAATAAATTAAATTAAAAGAAAAAGGGAAGCAAACGTGTGTGAGTGTGGGATTTCGTGGCTATTGGGATCCGGAGATCAAAGAAAATAAGAAGGAAATTGGAAAAGCAAACGTGGTGTCTAAGGGTTCTCGGAACCCGTGTAGAGCAACAAAGCAAAAAGAAGAAAGGGAGAGGCTTCTCTCTCTGCCTCGATTAAACAAGAAAGAAATAGAGAAAGCCAGTCAGTGGGGATCTCTCAGAAATCATGCCAAAATAGGGAAAAAGAAAATGTGAATGTAGCCGCACAGTGAAGAGTCAGAAGACAAGATTTTCAGGCGATTAAATATTTTGGCAACTTCGACCCAACAATTGATGGGGGTTCGAGACATAAGTTTTCATCGTGGAATACGCCGAATCGAAGGTAATCACGAAGGCTTCGAGGGAATGAAGACGGAATTCGATTTGGAGTTCGGAGCGGAAAGATATCGAATCGGAAGCGGGGCTGATTTACGAGTTTCGATTTCTGCACACTTTCGGTAGAATCATCGTAAAGGTAACATTCAAACTCCAATCGGAGTAATTCTTTTTTATTTAAAAACTAGACTGATAGGGCTATAATCTGACCGGAGGGATCTTTATTTAAAGCTGTTAGATTTTCCGTAATATATGTTTGAAGCGGAGGCGGAACCAGATTTTTGTACAATTAAATATATTCTGTCCAGAACTTGACAGGGACAATTGAGGATGCTATCGACCTCTGTTTTCGACCCACTGACATATCGATTTTGAAGAGAATTGAAAGACCTTCGAGTGAGCGCGAGACAGATCGTGAATCGGAGGTTCCAGCGAAAAGTTATCGCCCCCGGAGTAAGCTGCCAGGGACTCGATTTCGGATTTTTGTGTCTTATCGCGTTCGTAAGAGGTAGGGACCCCTACGTCATTTAATTCTCGCATGTTCTTTGCACTGATAAAAGCGGATAAACTATTTAATTTACGAAATAGATTCACGAATTGTGTTACTACTTTCGATATTGCATAAAGCTGTTTTGGGCATGATTTAAATTCATTATAATTTGATTCAGTAAATTGATTATTGCGCTCTTGTTATTGCCTTATGTAAATTGTCATAATTAGCGATAATTGTGAATTATGGATAATACTTGATATCTTTGTTACGGCATGTTTTTTTATAGTATTTTGGGTATATTGAAAAGCATGAAGCGCCTTGGAATAATTGTAGTCGTGTTGGGTTTTTCGTTGGCTTAATTGAATTCTGAATTGTTAGATGACTTGAGCATGTCTATATCTTAATTTCAATCGCTTTCATTAATTGCTAAAGTGTTATAAAGCTGTCGTTACATCATATCTCGTATCTATTATGTATATGCTCTGTATACATTACTGTCATTTGGGGGACCGTTGGGAGTCCTTTACGTATTTGCCTCTATTAAGGCCGTCTTAATTGGTGTTATTGTTTGTCCTAACTGGTTTGGTCGACCGAGTCGTCGCCCCCTATTGACCTCTTATCTAGGATCACTAGTTAGCAAGTTCCGTCCGACTTCTGCTCTGCTCTGCTCTGTTCTGATATATGACCCCGAGAGGTCTTACGCTCGCGTTACAGTCTCGGGTCTTCATCTAGTGGGACCAATCATTAGATACGGTAGTGGTTTTGTGGAGTCTACGATGAGGGATGATGAGACAATGTAATGGATTGAACCTTAAAATCAGTGCCCCAGTCGTTTGGGGGGGCAACCCGAACTCACGAGTTTCATTGAGCCAGTCCCTAGTTTGGTTTATAACCGGGACCACTACGTTATTGCTTTGAGTAGTAGTGAATAGATAATCGAGTTCATGTGGTGGGATTGTGTGTCATAGCCTTAGCGATGTTCTAAGTATTTAAGGCGAGTATGTGATTGGGTGTACTGGGATGGGCAACGCGTGGTGCTTGTCGTACACTCGGTTATGGAATCGTTTAGGTGCAAAGAATGTTGTTAATTGCTTAATTGTTGCATAATATGTGTTCGTCCTTGTTTGTTTTATACTCTATTGTCTGACATAACTATTGGTTTGTAGTGCATGAGTAGTATGGGATGCTCATGTCATGAATTCCGATCTGGGATGTCAGATTTGATAAGTATAGTCGAACATTTGTTTTGGGTCTTTAATTGCTATTTGCTTGGAATCTATTTGGTCGCATAGGAGTTGGGATGATTGGGTATTGTGTAGTGCACTTTTGCACAAGTTTGCATCTCATTTTTTGGAAACCGCAGTGGTGCGATTACAGCTGTTGCATTACGAACCATCACGTTTACATTCGGATCCATCTTGTACTTCATTGCATTTCCACTGCCCTGAGTTCCGAGTCTTGTGAGACTTGGATTGAGTCGTGTGCATATACTTACATAGGGGTATTTTTGGGAAAGCGGGCATCTGCATTATCGTATCGATTCCGTTATATACATTGCATTATGTCTATATATATATATATTGCTATTGTTATTCTTGTTTTTGGGTCCCTATCGAGCACGGAGCTCAGTCCCATCCGCTTTTCTTGTGCAGGGGTGATGATGAGCAATTTGATTATGTTGTTGATGCTTGGGAAGGGGGCTACGAAGAGTGATTCTAATTGGATTAGTTCACACGTGTTATTTCAATTCATAGTTATTTATTTTGGAACTTGTAGGTTCCTTCAGATGTAATAATTTAGAAACATTTCATTTTTAGAATAATGCTTCCGCTAGTGTTTTTATTACTATTTATGAATTTCATAACTGGACTGCCTTAATTAGTAATCTCTGACTGTGGCTTAGGTGCTTCATTTACCAATGGGGCACTGCCATGTCATCGACCCGGAGACGGGGTGTGACAACTTTTTTCTTCATTTTGTATTTTTTTTTTTTGTATGTTTTAATTTGAAGGGATAATTTTGATTGCAATATGATACAAATTTGTGACAATCTTAACTTAAAGTATCATCATGTGAAAAGAATTCAGATTAATTAAAATATTTCTCTTTCAATTCAAATTAGTTACGGCTGAATAATGATGATTATGATGGCTACTATTTTCTTTTTTCTTTTTAAAAAAATGGTTAAAGAAAAAATATACTGTCATTATTATTTGTTTAGGTAAAAAAAGATTTTATTTTTAAATTATCATAAAATATTATTATTGGTTTAGTAAATTTCAAAACGTTGTTGCCCCTAAATTTCTACCATTTAGTTACAATATTAGAAGTTTTATTTATATCTAACTTTTAATTATTTCACAAAACTTGATAAGTTTTGATCGATAAATTAATCAAACAAGTTTTTTGAATATAGAATTACGAAGATAAGAATGATTTATTTGAGTTTAAAAATATTCTCTGGATAATTTATTTCAAAGTCTTAGGATAAGATATAACAAAAATAATTAAATAAAGTATATTAATGTTAGTATATCTTGATTATATATTCTCAAATAAAAAGAAAATCACCTTAATTAGATAAGCATGATGTTATTATTAAGTGGGTTGAATTATTATTCACAGTATATCCTTCATTAGAATTAACTAAAAATTAACAAATCACCTAATTTCACTCCAACTTCCACACACGCATAAAAATCCTACCCTATTCCAACTTCTAACTCCATGATATCTGTCAATTAAGTTTCTTTTTATCAGTCATTTCTCCTATAAAGAGTTTTTTTTTATTGGTATGCAGTTCTTTTTTTATTATTATTATTCTTCCTCTATGATCAGGTTGCATGAGCTTTTCTCTCATATTATTATTAAAATGGATTTTTCTCTCTCTATTTCTTTCACTGTCTATTTCCCATTTTTATCTTTATTTCATTTTCATTTTTTTTTTTTGGTAAATTGACTGCATGAAACATGAATTTGGCATTACTTTCTGATTAAATTTATATTTCCGCAATCAATTGAGATCACCCGTGTGTAAATTATTGCCGTTTTGATTGAATTTTCGCGGTTTGTATATATTATTGTGCCGCTTTGATTTCGACTTATCTCCCCCATTGTGAGTACATTCTTGATTCATTTTGGTTTTCGGGTAATTAATTTTTGTTTTTTATTCATTTTGATTTTAGATTTTACCGTTTTGTGGGTGAGTTGATTATCTTTTTGTGATTTCCTTTTGATTATCATATAGAGCAGTAGAGCACATTGGTTTGTCCTTTTGTATTTAGCACTTTAAACATCTCTTGATTGGTATTGTTTCAAGTGGAAATTAGTGAGCATCAACATTATTGGAATTAAATTTGGGTTTCTGTGGCACTAAGAATCCCTTTATGAAATAGCAAAAAATTATATTTTTCTATTGTGTTTATCTTTTTCTTTCTCATAAAAAAATAATTTGTTATGTGTTAATTTTTTACTTAAGAATTTTACTATTTATTTTATGTTATAATTTTTAATTAAAAAATTAATATATGACAATTTTTTATTGATGTATAAGGAACCAGACATAGAATATGAACAGACTATTCTTGTCGTAATGAAACAATAGAAATAAGCTATCCCTTAAATTAAAACTGCTAATTTTTATGTTTATCCTGTTTCTTTGAGGGTTAAAGTGATATGTGAAACACTTCATAATTTCATTATCATCACTACTAACCATAGTAATACTTCACAATGAATAATCTAACTCAAAAGTCCCTGTAACTATTTGGAAGAAAAAAGGGTCTTAAAATAATTCAAGTTTATATGAACGTGACTAACAAAAAGTACACAAATTTCATATGTTTTTCCTTTTTTCGTAATAAGTTTATATGGTTATGTTTGGAGAAGTATATTTGTTTGCTAAGTAAGATCCTTTGGTTGTCATTTGGTAGCTGATGTTTTCTGATGATTCTAATTCAATTGATTGAGTGGCTTTCTTTCTACTCCTTTCGTAGGAATAGTTTTTGTCAATGATATTATTTTTTATTTAGTTAATTGTTCGGAAATGTATTGGAAGATAGTAATATTGGAAAAGGCGGAGTTATGATCATTAATCACGTAATCTACATTTGGAGTTACTCAATAAAAAGTCATATTACCTAATCATGTTGAATTTTCTTATTTGTTTTACGAAAAATTAAAGTTAATGAGTTTTTGTTCTAAATACAATTGTACAACCATTAAACTAATAATTTGAAATTCACTATTTTTCAGTGCATAGCATGGGTCATTTGCTAGTATTATTTATATTATACTAACTTTCCTAATCCAAATAAAATTCCTAATTAATTCTAATACCAATCCCACATCTAATTAACCTATTCATCTACGTGATTTACAACTACACCCCCGATTACGATACGCGAGTGAAATGCCCCTCAACAAAACGTTAATCAAATATAGCACGTAATATGTGATGAAAAATAAATTGTTCAAAATCACATATCGATCAAAATAAATTCAAATCAATGTAACAAGTATTGAAAAAAATAAATGGTTTAGGTGATGTAATCCTTGGAATTAAAATAAATGGTTCAAAATCACATATCGAGCAAAAGAAATTCAAGTCAATGTAACAAGTCGTGAAAAAATAAATGGTTCAAAATCACAGCCCTCTCAATATGAGTTATGACGGGACCTACTTTGCTAAACCCTAAACCCTAATTCATCCCCTGCAATAGTATTTGCCGAGCCGTCTAGAACAATATTTTATTTTTAAAAAAATAATAATTAGGGGCCTAGATCTAATAACTAGTACATGGCCTCAATATTGTTTCAGGCGGCTCTGCAAAATACACTTAAAAATATCACCCAAAAAAAATGCAAATTAAAGCTTATTTTTGTTAATCCACGTAAAATTTGTTTGCTATAAAAAACAATTTTCTCCATTTGACGTATTAAAAAAGAAACACCCGATGTTTTGGAAAAAAAATATTAAACACATAATAAAATAAATGTTCGGGACACATAATAGATATTTGCCACGTGTAAATTTTTACACCTGTGGGCTCCCTTATTTTTTTAGGTTTTCTTAGGATTTTGCACGTGCATGTAATCTAAGTCTATATCATACGAGATATTCGAGTCTAATTTCTTATTTTGTTATAACAATTTTGCAATTGTTTGGGTTGATTAGGGGTTGTTAGGGTTAATGGGATTTTAGGGGGTATGAAAGGGATTTTGGATAGAATAGTGTTATTAGGGTTTGTTAGGGTTAGTAGGGGTTGTTAGTGTTAATATTGTTTGTTAGGGTTAATAGAGGTTTAAAAGTTTTTTATGGTTAATAGGGTTTGTTAGGGTTTTTTATACTAAAACTAATAAAACCTCCTTATTTTCATCAATGTTATAACTATTACATGGAGGGCACACATTACAGGTTATGGAGACTAATAGAAGACAAGGCTCACTTTGTATGGATAACTACTATTGCGGGGTGAATTAGGGTTTAGGTTTTAGGTGAATAGATGATGATGCCCCTTCAATTTTTAGAATATATTACCACTAGGAACGGTTCATTAGGGAACATAGTTTGTATTTACTTATTGAATTTTAAAAATGGTTTGTGTTTGTCCTTAGTATTTTCTCATGTGGTTCCCTTAAAGGATATGATAAACATTTATATATCTTTCCTAAAGTCAATTTTTTGTATGTATTAGGAAAATACAAATCTAGGGGTATGAAAGGGTTTTAGGGTTAGTAGGGGGTTGTTAGTGTTAGGAGGGGTTGTTAGTGTTATTAGGGTTAGAATTTATACTCCTAACTAGTTAATTTGGAGTCAATGAGAACATGTTTTAATGACAGTGTACTCTCTCTTGCGAGTTTCACATCAAGACTAGTAGACACCTCCTGTAGTTTCTCCACCCTCTACTAAAAAAATAATAAAATAAATAAACAATTTGGAGAATGTTCCGTGACAAGCTAGACTCTGTGCCTCGGAAAAATGTGGGGTGGATAGGTCACAATGTGACTGTATAACCTGAATTGAGGAGGAGCCCTACCCTGCAGGTGGGTCCTGCATCAAAACATGTAAGAGAAGGTGTGGGCCATGTCCCATTCACCAGGTGCATGCCAAATCTTCCCCTGTGCCTGTATGAAAAGCACTTGTGATACCCGTAAGTTTTCTCTTACGTGTTAATTATGTGTAATTAAATTTTTTCACGATTTGTTACATTGACTTGAATTTATTTTGCTCGATATGTGATTTTGAACAATTTATTTTTTCATCACATATTACGTGCTATATTTGATTATCATTTTGTTGAGGGCCGTCACTTGCGTATCGTAATCGGGGGTGTAGTTGTAAACCACGTAAATGAATAAGTTAATTAGATGTGGGATTGGTATTAGAATTAATTAGGAATTTTATTTGGAGTAGGAAAGTTAGTATAATATAAATAATATATATAGAAAATCACATCAATTTAATAAGGAATTAAATAGGGGTTAGTTAATAAAATAATATAAGAAATAAAGTAGAAAATTAAAAAGGAAAGGAACCGTGGATACGACTCAATTTTTTGTTTTTTTTTCTTTAAAATGTCAATCTTATTTTAGTGTATATTAGTGTATAATAGAATACATTATCTAATAGAGTAGTGATTATTGGATCAAATTTGGATCAAGAAGGCATAATGCCACATTAAATTCTAACCATCATTTTCATTTTATACTCTTTGATCCAAAAAATTTGATCCAAGAATCATTATTGTATATGTAGTAGTGCTATTGGAGTAAAATCAATTAATGTGTTTAAAATAATCATATTACTACATTAAATAATGTCTAAAGGATTCAAAAGCTTTTTCGATTTCATAATTGTGAAAACTAATATATATATATATATATATATATATAAATTTAACATAAAAAAAAGAAACCAAAAGAAAAAAGAAAAAGAAAAAATAAAACGTGTTGCACTTCTTCCTTTCTATGGGATTTGCAAAAGCAAAAAAAATAAAAAAATTCGGGGACTTGAGACTTTCCGTCATGGGTCGACGTGATGAGGCACGTCTAGGAAGTCTCACGTCGGCCAGGGACGAGGTAGAAATGTTCTCTCACTTTTTTGCATGCCAGTATAATGACCATTAGAGAAACGGTTGGGCCATGCCAATGCAATCCCCGAGTTGACGGATCAGCGTTTGGATTTACGTGCCATGAGTAATGTAAGTTTGAAGTTCGGTGTTTTACAGGGTTGATGAAATTCAGTCGAGAACTTTGAGAGAGCATTTGGAGGGGTAAAGGTGTCGATTTAGGAGTTCAAATAGTGAATTTTTGAAGAGAATCGAAAGAGCTACAAGGTCTGTGCAGAAAGTTATCGCCTCCGGAAGAGTGCTGATTTTTTTGGACACATTTTCCTGCGTTTCTTTTGCTTGCTTAAATTGCTATTCTATCTTGCTCTTTGAATACCCCTGGCCCTAGTCCATATCAGAATTTTCCTATTGTGAGAGGTAAATTAATTGAGTATGCTATTCAAAGATATAAGACAGATTGGTGAATTTCGTTCTCAAATTTATAAACGTTCGCGATAATGATCCCCGTTTTAAATTTATTTGTATTACATTCCTCAAACAATTTGCGATTGATGCCTTTCGTTCAGATCTGTTACGGAGAAAATGAATTTAGAATTATTTTTTTAAAGTTCTTGCAAAATGACCATTTTACCTCTTTCCTCTTTCCCCTACCCTCCATCTCTTCCACCTCAACCCAGTCCCGCCACACCAATATCAATTAATGAACTTCTAAAACCATATCTCTGCTTTCATCAAAAACCATATCTCTGCGAGGCACCACCACATCTCCTATCACTACCAATACCACCGCCGATTGAACCACCAAAGACGCCACCATTACCACCATAAAATACATTTTCCTCCACCCTCTCCTTACCTTCTCCATTATTCCCCCTTCCCTAAAAACTAGGGTTCAAATTCGATTTTTACCCCAATTTATTGACTTTCTGTTCCCCGATTGAGTTAATTGAGATCGGAAATCAAACGAAAGACCATTTTTATCAACAATCCATGATTTCCATGCTTTAGCACCACAAAAATTTGGCCTTTACTCTAATTCTACAATTTTTGTAAATTGCATTGATGGTCACTTGTTTTTCTTCCATAAATTTCGGTCAGGAAATTAATTAATTATATTTGTTTTAATTGGGTTTTTGAGTAATTGGAAGCTCAGGGGATTGATATATTGGTTAAATCTTTGGTGGGTTGTAGTTTATTTGATGGGAATTGGGTGATAGATGATTCTTACCCACTGTACAAGCTTGGTTCTTGCTCTTTGATTGATGAGCAATTCAATTGCTTTCTTAATGGTAGGCCTGATGAGGGTGAAAATCCTCTGTCACGTTTGTGTATGTACACGTGTCACTAGCAATCGAAATTTCTTATATAAATATTTGTTTTAATTATAAATACAGCATGGTGAATTGTGATAGGTTGGGGAGCACGAGACATCGCTGACGAGACAGAGGATTTTTTGCCGCCTGATGATGGTTACCCTCCGTGCAGTTGTTGATTTCAATAGGGAGCATATAGAGGGATTTTGGATGAATATTTCCTTTTACGAATACATTTCATTGCTACTTAGGTTTTTATTCGTTTTCAAGAAGTCTTTCTCTGTTGTTTAACTTTGAACTCGGGATATGCAGCTAGAGAGTCAAATGTGCCGTTTGTTCAGTTATGTTGTGAGGAACTTTTAGTTATCTTCTGTGGGGTATACATGGCTCTGCAAGTGAGGAACTTGAAGACGACCAGACTACTAGTCCTGATGTGGGCAAAGCTTTTCCAAATTGATCCCCAAGTTAAACGCCCAGCTTTGGTCTTGATTAAGAAAGATTCTGAAAAAATTAATCACTTCAGTGAGTAATCAAAAGGGTACTTGAAATTAACGATTAATTTCAATGGTTTTTTTTTTTTTTTACACTTTTGGATTGGAAATCGGTGGTTTGAGTTATTGAATTCTGCCTGTTGTGAATTGGAAATCGGTGTTTGGTGCTGGGAGGGTAGGCCTTGGTGGCTGCGGCGGCGTCTCTATTTCAACAGATGGCTCCTCCGGCGGAGACAACAAACATATTACCATTGCCTCACCAGAAGTTCCAATATTATCCCTTTCATTTTAGAGTTTTCATTTATTTTTTCTCTATAATTGTTATACATAATAGATCTGGACGGAAGGATTGCCTTCATCAATCACAAATTGTTTAGGGATTGCAATTAAGAGAAATTTAGAAAGGGGACCATTATCGCGAACTTGTATAAGTTTGCGGACGAAATTCACCAATCTGCCGAGATATAATGATATTTATGTAACTCCCCTTCTCAGACTTGTTTGTTCTACAAACCTTCTGGATCAAGTCAAGGACAACCATCTAAAGCAAGTCTCCCCAATGTGAAACTGTGTCAACGTTCGTCAAGCGGAAGTCAATTGCCCGATCTTGCGCACAGTTGAAAAGCATCAGAAATGCATTCCATTTTGCAGATTGGTATGCATCGGATTCATTTCCTTGGCCAATTCATGCTTAATTTGGCCATCACAAATTGATCTAGTGATAGGGGATGGGGTGGGTATGCTACTAGCTGGGAAACTTCAAAAAATACCCCCAACTTATTATGCTTTGACTCGTTTTTTTCAAACAGATTAATATTGACCCGTTAGTTTTTTTACGGAACATAAATCAAAATATTGTTCTTTAAGTCATACCAACTGGCAGAGCTTATACAAAGCACATTAAAAGATAAGGTATCAAGGAAAATCGACTAATTTGTTTCCAGAAGAACAACTACTTTTACTTCAGCCACCGCCATTATTTTACATGAGTTTCAGAATGCTCACAAAAACTTCCGGTATGGCCTCCCAGCATCCTCATCTTGCATGTGCTGCCAAGAAACCCACCACTATTAATATTTGTTTAAAAGAAAAGGCATATATTCTGTTAAAAACAAAATTCACATGCAGAAGTCGATGAGAAAACCTCAACTCAGTAAGCAGAGTCAGCCAACAAGATAAGTTACTACAGTACCAACAATATTAAGAAGCAGAGAACAAAATTAACCGCAGATTCCTATCAGTCTTTCCAAATAGTAGATGTCAAACCCGCAAGGTAATATCCGAAGGACGGGGAAATTGTGGAAGAGCAGCATATGTCATGAATCATGATTAATAGTATGGGAAGCAGTCGAGACAATTATTTTTGCAGATCAATTACATGTTATCATTACATATGCATTTTAGAAACATCATTTCTAGTTGTAATGGCACTAATCAAGCCAGAAACGATTGTTTATTGCTAACTAAGAAGCACAACTATCCTTTTCCATTTTCGCCCCTAAACAAACCACCTTTCTATACACACATATACTGGAAAGTATAGGGCCCAGATATAAAGAAACACATGCACAAGCAAAAGGCAAACATTAGTTCACCAACCAATGACAGAGAATTTCAATTCTATCTCATATAAACCCAAATCTGTGACAAGAACACAAAGACACTTGACATGGGCTTCACTTGTTATCGCAAAAGACTCAGGATCTTCTAGTACACCAATGATATTACTCAACGCGTATCAATCCCATTGGTCTAGAGCGAATTTTGAGGCTTGAATCAACCACCCGGTCTGCCGCCCGACTAGCGACTTCTGCAACACTCAGTAGTAATATTATTGGTGTACTAGAGACCTGGGATTAAAAAAGCGCGCCCTAGGCGCTAGGCGAGGTGAAGCATGTGTGAAAACGCTTCAATGGTATGAAGCGGCTGAGGCGAGCAGAGTCCAGGTACGTTATCTACTTCTTCTCCGATCTCTCTTCTTCTCCGGTCTCTCTTCTTCGTCTTCTCCGATCTCTCTTCTTCTATCCTCTCTCCTTTGATCTCGGAGATATAGAGAGAAGAAGAGATGGGTTGCTAAGGTTTTTTTTTTTTTCTGAAAATAGAGAAGAAGAGATGGGAGGATGTGGATGAGGCTGCTAGATAGCAGTGTTGTAAAACTCGGCCTAGTCGGCCGATTAGCAGGGGACTAGTCGGTAGTCGGCCGGTGGCCGCCTAGAAATCCAAAAAATCGGGTCTTTGAAAAAAATTGGTCAAAAAGTCGGATTTAGTATCTAGTCGGTCAAAAATCGGGAGGAAAACCAAAGAGATTGAACGAAAACACATACCTGTAGAGAAGAAAGGCGGCGGCGATGCGCCGGAGAAGAAGAACCGCAGGCGGCGGTGATAGATCTGCTACACTGGACATATGGCGCGTCGGAGAAGCTATTCTTTGCCACACGTTGAACGGAAAAAAGAATAGAGAGAGAGAGAGAGAGAGAGAGAGAAAGGGGCCGGAAAAGGAGAAAGGGGCCGGAGAAGGAGAAAAGCGCCGGAGAAGGGAACAGCGCCGCTGGAAAGAGAAAAACGACTTTTCTTCTTCCTAGGGTTGGATTAAGAGGTTATATATACCTTGGACTAAAATGGCAATATAAATAATTATCACATAAATCCTATCAAATACTTATATTACAAAAAAGTCCTAAATTTAGAAATAATTTGTAAAATAGTCCAAAATAACTTTCAAAAATTACGTTTTAGTCTTTATAATTTTATAACGTTGTAATTTAGGGTCCCCGACTAATCTCCAACTAGTCCGACTAGTCGCTAGTCCCCTGTCTGCCGACCGACTAGCGACTTCTGCAACATTGCTAGATAGAGAAGAGAAGCTAGGGTTTTTTTAGGGAGGACGAATCTGGACCATTGATCTTTTGAGAATAGAGAGAGAAGAGGAGCTAGGTTTTTTTTGGGGAGGACGAATCGGGACCATTGATTTTTTTCCTTTAAATCAATGGTTAGACACTTATAGTAGTTTTTTTTTTTTTTCCTTTAAAAAAAGTCTGTTGACCAGACCCTCTTTTTTAAAAAAAAATAAAAAAATAAAAACAACTATTTCAAAAGAAAGAAAAAAACTATCCATACAATTTGTTTTGGTGAAGAACGATACAAAAAGTTGCATCTCTTTTTTATTCTCTATTTTTTTTCTAATCTCTTCATTCATACCTTGTTCTGAATCAAGATTAATCACTATCTCCAATATATAAGTATTTTTGTAAAGAATTGCGCCTGGGACCCTTATCGCCTCGGTACGCCTCGCACCTTTTAAAACTAAGCTAGAGACTAGAGAGGATACTAGAGAGTGTGCTAGAAGATCCAGAGTAATCGTAAAGAACATACAATAATCATCATAAAAGAGCATCACGTGTGATCAAATACAGACAGGTGTACGTTTTAAAAATATTATCCACAGAAAGGGATATTGTTTTCATGGCACAATATAAAACAACAGCAATCAAGATAATTCAAGAAAATGGAAGCCTTAAAGTAAGGTCTTATACTTTCAATATATTAAAATAACTTGAACCAATTAGTCAAAAGGAGAGAATGGAGGATCACTTGGCTGTTTCAATCTTTTGGTCTAACCACGAAGCACGCTAAGGAACAAAACAGGAACCGTAACTAATTATGCATTATATATATGCACTTGGCAAGAAAGATAACCATCTAGTAGATAGATGGTAACTAAAAGTGCAGTCTAAAGATCCAACAAAAAAGTAAAAAGAAATGTAAACATATCAGCTCAAAACTATCATACCGCCTAACAGACATGAACAATGATTGAAAAGGTTTTGGCTTTCACAGAATAATCTCTTCTTATACTTAGCAAAAAAAAAAATAATAATAATAATTTACTTTGTTCTTCTCCTATTAGAGCTACTGTATCATCTACATTCCTAAAATGCCTCGTATACATATCCTCAAAGTGCCTTGTGAACCAAAGGATGAGATAGAACTTTGTTTTTTACGCTTTCTATGCCACCTAAAGTGCCTTCTTATAATAGATCGAGGCTCATGACAAAATAGAAAAGAAAATTCTCAAAAGACATCAAATATGGGATGTCCATTCAGAATTAGCCAAATAGAAGCTGATAGCAACAGGCGTAAAAAAATTACATGTGCTTATAGTAGGCTAGTAATGGTTGAACTAACATTTTTACAAGCTAGTCAACTAAATACCGGAAGATTTTCAGTTGGCTGTCCTAGCACAAGATCAAAGCTTGATCTATAACAGAGTGGTAACTCATGATCATGCTGACTAAAGAGCTAGTTACGCTTAATCTCTCAGATTTTAATCACTTATAAAGCTCCTCTCTTGCTAGTTCTATAATCAATAGTTGCAAATCACTATATCCAAGGAGTCCTAATAACTACTAAACAAAAGTGTCAAATGTTGCAGTCTCTAAGAAGCTGCTTCATAGATACACACAGACGACGGGCGAAAATAACCTTTTTTTGTTTTATTTTAACAAATAGAAGCCAACTAAATTACTAGCTAGTCGAAATCAATCAAAATCGAAAAGAAACTAACTAACTAGGTCAAAGGAATAACGCAATCAGGTCGAATTTTCGGATGAAAAATTGTTCAAAATTTGGGGAATTACAAGCAATTACTAACATAACAAAGAAATTAATCCAAAAATGTGCATAATTTATGTTCTTATTTAAATCAGGAAAATCTAGGTTAGCTTACGAAATCACGGACGATGCCTTTGTAGACGAGGACAGGGATGGCGATGCCGAAGAGGCCAACGATTGCAAGGTTACGGCGGCTCCACCTGAAATTATGCTCCAGATTCTCTCTCGCCGTCGACCAATCCTCAATCCAACGGTTCTTGTTTGTTTCCATGCCTCCACCCATTTTCACACCGTGGAGAATCTCTTCTCTTCCGCTGCGGAGATGTGAATAGGTTTCTTTCAGAGAAAAGAGTATAATGAAGAAGTGAAAGGAATGCATGATAAATACAAGGGATTAATCGCCATTTGGGTCCCCAACATATTTGCGCGCAGCCAATTTCATCCTTTTTCTTTTTTTTTTTAACTTTTTCGGTCATCAATTTATTTTCAAACAGCCACTTTCATCCCTTTAAACTTTTTTCAGCCACTTTCATCCCCAATATATTTTCAAACTGCCATCTTCATCCCCAATATATTTTCTAGCAGCCACTTTCATCCCCAAAAAATTTTCAAACAGCCACTTTAAAAAGGATGAAAGTGGCTGTTTGAAAATATATTGGGGATGTGAAAAGTTAAAAAAAAAAAGAAAAAGGATGAAATTGGCTGCGCGCAAATATGTTGGGGACCCAAATGGCAATTAGAGTCTATATGGAGAATCTCTTCTCTTCTTTTTTATTGTTTCTTTTCTTCTCGTCATTACTTAAAAGACATAATTACCCTTTTCTTCGTCCACGATTTGAACCATACTACTTCCTATGGTCCGACATCGCTAAAACCACTGCAAGTTACCGGTTCCGTCGGATTTTATGTAACATTTTCTATAACACTATTTGTGGCATTTTAATTGTGAAATTTTGCATTCATATAATTTAAACAAAAATAAGTAAGTCATAGGAGTAAATGGATAAACTCTCGGTGTGAAAATGACTATAACTAGCAATGTTAGGGAGAATGTCACAAAGAATCCCTTGTGCAAGCCACCTATTAACCACTTCATCGTTTAGGATCCTCTGTGACAGTCTCTATGAAACTTTAATTACGAAAACTTTCATTCATATAATCTAAACTGAAACTAGTAAACATTAGGGTGAATCGATAAACTCTACAAGTGAACGTTACTATGATTAGAAATATCAAAAAGAGCGTGAGAATCCTGATAAGAACCAAGGAGTGATGAAAACGATTTCCAAGAGGATCCCCAAGTTCCAAGTGAAGAAGCTTAAGTGTTAGCACGCATGCACGACTTGGAAAGAAGATAGGAGAGTTTATGACCTTTCACTACAAGAAAATAGCTCTTTAGCGATTGAAATTTTGGTCTCCAAAACTGCGACAAAATACAAATTATTGAGATCGAAAATAAATATGTACATAATATGTTCCAAAATTGCCGCTGTCATTGGTACCTTTGACCACCTCAATAAAAATAAAAAGGTGGTCACTAAGCAGTCGTTATTTAGCTACCACTTAGCGATCAACCTCATTAATAAAATAATTCAAATTGAAATAAAAATTCGGTCGCTAAACAGTAGCTAACCGTTTAGCGACCAACCTCGTTAATAAAAATAATTCAAAATAAAATAAAGATTCGGTCGCCAATTGATAACTATATAGCAACCACTTAGCTAGATAGCAACCGCTTATTGACTACTTTCTTTATAAGGAAAAACCAATAGTCTTGAAATGAGGTTATACGTTATTTAGAAAATGTGTTATTTGTATTTAGAAAATAAAGGTTTTTAAAATTTTACAATCGACCAAATATATAACGACGTCGTTTACATTAATAGGGTTTTGGAGTTTAGGATATAGAGTGTGGAGTTTCATTAGCAACTAACTTTTGATTTGTTCTTAAATTGTTATCAATTAGAGACCGAAGTTAAAAGTTTGGTAGATAATTGGTCGCAAAACAGAGACAGATTAGCAATCGCAAGAGCGTTTAGGGAATATGATTTAGGGGTTTCTTTACCAACCACCTTCTTTTTCGATTTTTAAATTGGGACCGAATTTTATCATTTGGTCGCTAGTTCGTCATAAAATAGAGTACAATTGGAGACGACATTTAATTTTATATACTCTAAAATTTTCATGCAATCGCTTTTTCTTTTTAAAATTTACATATCTTATATACTATTGCTAATATATAGAGAGATGAGATTTCCATTCCCCTTTTAACTTCTTGTATTGTTTTTCCTCGTATTTGATTAGTGAAAATATATTAATTCAAACTCAATAAATCCAAGAATCTTAGAAAACTATAGTCGAGAGTATTAGAGTATTTCATATATAAAATAAAGAGGAAAGTAGTGCAAGAATGTAAAGTAGGAGTGTGAATATCACATTCCTTTTGCTAACTAGTTTACTATTACAAATAAGTATATATATACACACTAGCAAATAGGGGTGTTCATTGTTCGGTTTTATACATTTTTTTCAAACCAAACCAAAATATTCGGTTTAGAAATTTTTGAAACCAATCCAAACCATTTAAAATTTCAAACCGATGCATTCGGTTTGGTTTGGATTGGTTTGGTTGCTCGGTTTTGCGAGACACAAAAATATTGATTATAAAGTTTAAAAAAAAATTATTTAATTAGTTAGTTGCTAAAAATATTTTAAAAAAAATGTGTCTATTATTTTCTCAAGGTAAACAAACACAATAAAGAAAACAAAATAATAAAACATAAATTATTGGTCTTAATCCTTACACTTCAAACAAATTACTTCAAAATCATACTACAAGGAAAAAGAAAAACACAAAAATTACATAATTATTAGTTCAAAATAGTGAAATACAATAAAATCATTTGGTAAATCTAAAATCGCATACCAAATGATGACTTTTTTATCTCTTGGTTTAACACTTGAAGAACTTGCACTTGAAAATTCTAGAATGAGATACAAAAGTTAGCAATTATACTAGAAATTATTTTTTAAGGACAAATATATTTTATTGCAAAAAAAGTCCTTTAATATATATTATATTATATTATATATTATATATATTCGGTTTGGTTTATAATTTTTTTTAAACCAAACCAAAAATTCGGTTTAAATTTAGCTCAAACCGAAACCAGTCCAATGCACCGCTCAAACCGAAAATTCAGTTTGGATTGGCTGGTTTCGGTTTTTCTTGAACACCCCTACTAGAAAATGACCCCTGTTATATACGGAAATATTGAATTTTAAATTACTAATGTAATGATTGTTCAATTGTACTTATAACAAAAACTTGTTAACTTAATTTTTGGCAAAATAGCCTATTTGGTCCTGTATGTATTTCAAGATTGAGGATAAGGTCTTGTATGTTTTGTTTTTACTTTTAAGGTCCAACATATTTTTACGACCTGCCAATTAAGGACTTTTGTCCAATTTTCTGTCTCTTTTCCGTGAACATAGGCATGTGCCTCACACGTGAGACACTATTTAAGGGTATTTTAGACATTTCATTATATTTCACACAAGAAAAATATGTGGACTCAATTGTTAAACAAAATATCTATGAATACTTAATTTAACTAACAAAAAAATATAAACCCATCTTCTCCATCTTCATCCTCCACAATCTTCTCCTCCACCACCACCACCTACAACACGTACCTCCACCACACCGCCACCCACAACCACCAATAAATCATCTCCAAAGAAAATAAATATACACTAAACAAGGCATGTCCAAGAAATATGGTATCTTTCTATTGATCTTCATTATTTTCTTCTGTTTCACAACAAGAAAATCATTCAAGATAGATAGTGCAATTTGTTTTGAAGTAAAAATAAATAAAAAAATAAACCAGAAATTCAAGAACATTATTGGAGCTTCTGCCACAAAACCTAGAAATTCAAGAACCCATTTATTGTGGCCACCCAAATGATGATGTTCTTGAACCCATTTTGTTTACTTCAACTTTTGAATCCAATATCCCTGGTCGGATTCTAATCCCCAAATCTATCCCCAAACTTTTAAAGTGGTATTCTGCAGATTTATAGATTTACCATAATCGTTGTTGATTATTGTCTTTGTCAACTTTGTTGATCTAAGCCCTAGAGTTGCATCTAAAAATTTGCAGAATCCCACTTCATCTCCTTAAGAATTTAATTAAAAGAAAAAGATTGTAAAATAATCAAAACCCATTTCAATAATAAAATGAAAGAAACTTTGAATAGATTTTGGTTCTTGATGAATTTAGTGTATATTTATTTTCTTTGGAGATGATTTATTGGTAGAGGTGGGTATTGTAGGTGGTGGTGGTGGTGGAGAAAAGTGTGGAGGATGAAGATGGAGAATATGGGTTTGAAATTTTTTATTATTTTAAATTGAGTGTTCAAAGATATTTTGTTTAACAATCGAGTCCACATATTTTTCTTGTATGAAATAGAATGAAATGTCTAAAATACCCTTAAATAGTGTCTCACGTGTGAGGCACATGCCTGTGTTCACGGAAAAGAGACAGAAAATTGGACGGAAGTCCTTAATTGCGTAGTCGTAAAAACATGTTAGACCTTAAAAGTAAAAATAAAACATACAGGACCTTATCCTCAATCTTGAAATACATACAGGACCAAATAGGCTATTTTGCCCTTAATTTTTTAGAAAGCAAATAAGAAAATTCAACATGATGGGGTAATGTAACTTTTATTGAGTAACTCTCAAATGTAGATATACTGATGAATCATCACAACCTGCAAATGAATAATAAAAATATTTTATCAATATTGATAAATATTTAATTAAAAGAAAATAAAATAACTTGATTAACAAATCAATGTATTATAGCATTACCTACATTTACTTAACATTATTTCAATTTGTATGTCTGCAAAGATGCGAGTATTCTTCACACCAGTTTACTTTCAAGACAAAAGAAACTACTGGGCAAAAACTTTGATCCAAATTGAATATAGATGCTCGAATAAGAAAAGTAAATGCAGAACCCAGGCAAAAATTTATATGATCTTAGAACCAAAATAACACATCAAGTTTAAATTAAATTTTTTCCTAAGACTTCTAGGACATAAGTAAATCAATACACAAAACAGAAAAAGTTACTAAGAGTTAGGATTCTTTGTATCCTACAATCAAATAAGTCGAACCATTTAAAAGAAAAATCAAAATGAAAAATTAAAAGTGGCTAGCAATGATATCATCATATCCAATCAAGAATAATAAAGATATCATTGGATACAATCTAACATAATCTAAGTAAGACATCGGAGCTGGCTTCAGTGCGAAACATCAATTGTTGCACACCGTGCGGAAAAATTATGGGTCGTCGGATCAAACATTTGACAACTAACATCATTTGAATCTCAATAATTATTATAAATGAGGTATTAAACCAAATGATCTAGCTGTCAAATTTTATATCCGAAAGCCCGTAATAGTTCCGCACAAATATATATTTTAAAAAGTTGTGTAGTCAAACTTGCTTTGTCATCTCATAGATTGATCTAAAATGAAAAAAAAATTAAATAAATATTTACCTGAGAAGGAATATCGTGAGAAACAAAACCCTTCACATTGGAACTATGGATAATCTGACCATCTGAGATAAGTCAGTCTTACGGACAAATTCAGTTCAAATAAAAGAAGAAAATAGATGGAGGTCATTCAAACATTATATAACATGATAAAAAACAAAATTACCCGAAAATCTTCATCTTTTTTACAAATTGAATCTATAACAATTTATGCATTTTCGGTTCTAAACAGTAGAAGCCTTGGTAAATCGAGAGTAAAGTGATAAACGGAAGAAGCATATAAACAAATTAAAGAAGGAAAAAACATGAAGAAAGAAGAAAGTGGTTCTTACTTGTTTGTTTATTTGAGAGGATATTTAGCAAAGTGATATTATGATGATATGTTAGGTGTTTCTAAGAGGGCGTGTATTGCAGGAGTGGTTACACATGTATGAAGATTTGTAAGGGATAACTAAGTAGTGGATTAGAATTGGAAGTTATTAGGGTAATTATTAACTTTTAATTGATTTAAGGAAAATTGGTCATTATTGTCCCTAAACAATTTACAGATTTCACACAAAATTCTTAAAAATTAATTATGAACGTTAAAAAATCTCTAAGCAATTTATCATTGGTACACAAGGTCCTTCCGTCAAAAAAATAGTTAGTTGACTGTGAATTTAAATGTTTTATCGGATCAACGGAAATAATTTAGGGGTATAATCGGTTATCACAATTAACTTACCCACTAATCCCTTATCCCTGGAGCCCCCACCCCGACATGCACCTACACCCACATTCTTCCATTTTCATCATGAACACCACCTTCATCGCCGACCACTATCATCACCGACCACCACCCTTACCGACCACCACCCCACATCTTCTTCACCCGTCATGACAAACTCGCCATCAAATTCTACAAATTCATAAATTTTCAGTAAAATTGCGAAAAAGTATACTAAAAGAAAAAATATTTTAGAGCTAAATTACTTTCATCATGTCACCTAGCATAAAGAACGCACAAAAAATAATCTTAATAGTCTCTAAGACAATAATCAGTAATTAAAATCACTAACAAAGTTTAGAAGATATAATTGTCAATTATAAATTAATGAATTGTGTCATAAATATCCATAAAAAAGAATAACATACATGCAAGAAAGGCTAATCGACTGTGATATTTAACTGGACTTCAATACAAATTGATATTAAAAATCCCAAAATCCAGTGCAACTCTTTAAATGTCCATAACACCTAGAAGACTGACTTTAACGCCACCAACAGTGTAGATTGTGTGAATCGAATGTTAAATATGTCATTTACATGTATTGACTATTAATCAGATATTGGATACGAGAACATTCGCTTTGAAAAAAAGAAGTCAAACTCACCTCTAACTTCTTGGTGCACGAACATTCTTGTTGAGGAAGAATAATGTCACTCAAACAAAATACGAAAACAAAAAGAAAATTATTTTTTCCCAGATGATTCCTAGCACACAACAAGTGGGCAGATCTCTACCAATTTTTCGCTATCTCCCTCTTCCCCAACATTTTCTAAATTTTTACCGCTTCCTCTGCCCACTTCTCCTACAATTCCCTACATAGTAGCAAAAAGGGAAATATAGATCACTTGCCAAAGAATTTTTTTTAGTAAATCTAATTCATTGATCCATGCATATTAACAAAAATGGTTAGAGAAAAACAACAATTCCCTGGATCAGATCGCTACTTATGTGAGAAAAACCCCAAAAGGAATGGTGATCGGTAAAAGAAACTAAATAACTACTTTTATTTCAATTAAATGCAGTTGACATTCCATAATTAATTTTTATGCAATATGATCCTTGAAAAAACTAAAGGAAAAGATATAATAAAACCATCCTTAAGAACTTGTCTGTGGAGTAGTGCATTTTGAAATTACTTTAACGTATCATTCCATAAATTTCCTTAGATATGAAAAAGAAATGAAAGAAAACGGTATAAGTATTAAGTCAAAATCATTTGTAACATCTCATAAATATTTTACTTTATAAAAAATAAAAATAGAAAAAAATATTTACAACAGAGAGCTTGGTCTTAGAGTTTACAAAGATAGAACTTTTGCTAACACTTTAAACTCTTCACCAACAAAATTTGATAAAAGTAACTTATATAGTTTTAAACCATCAATAAAACATATCTATTCTGTGTATAATCATGAGGTAATGTAGACTTAGGTGTACTAAACAATTCATACAAAACATGAACAGAAAATAGATAATTAATATTGATGTGAGAAAATTTCACTTAAAAAACAGTATGGTCGGTAAGTAGCTTATAGATTCATGTAAAAATTATTGCAGTGTAAAAGTTCAAACGAAATAATTTTTCCTCACGAAATTTATTACAATATTCCAACTATCTCATAATTTTCTTTAATCTAAAAAATAAAAAAATAAAAGAAAAAGGCATAAAATTGTAATATGAAAATCAATTAATAACCATCTCCTAAATTTTCTCACATTAGAAAAGAAAAATATACAGACACGAAAAGCTATTTAAATCATAAGAATTGTTCCTCGCTCTCGCTCTCACTCTCAACTTCATCTTCGACCACTTTCGAACTCGTTCTACCACTACTCGACCTCCGTCTCCTTTATCACTGACGTCAACCCTCTAGACCAACCATAAACAAAACTATAGGAAAAAAGGTCTATAATAAAGCTACAGGAAAACAGGCTTATAGTATATTTAATGTAGATTATTATATCAAACAAAAAATAATGTTAATTTATATTTGTTTAAGATCGTGGAAAATTTTACTTAAATTAGCATTCCATTGAAAAAATTACATAAATTGTTGTCAAATATTTGCCAGAGTAGCTGGCAATACGGTGTAGCATTTGACTTGCATGTTTGTCGGATCAAATCCTACCTCCTCCAAATTAAATAAA
The DNA here is from genome assembly GCA_026122235.1 of Vinca minor. Taxonomy (NCBI): domain Eukaryota; kingdom Viridiplantae; phylum Streptophyta; class Magnoliopsida; order Gentianales; family Apocynaceae; genus Vinca; species Vinca minor. The sequence continues at coordinate 28,904 of JAOCZM010000020.1, forward strand.
ATAGTTCAATTTTTTTGCACCAATCAAAAATTTTATAACTAATTAAAAATATAAAATCCTAAAAAACGACACGTGGCATGATATATATATATATATATATATATATATATACAAATTTGAAAAGGGTTTCTGTAATATATAGATAGATATATACACAAAAAAACATATTTGAGTAGGAAAATAGTTATTTTTTCAGAAATAAATACAAAATTTAAATGTTTTAAATTCAGCCAAAATTTTGAGACAGAATACGACTGCTGCTAAAACGACATCGCTTCTTATACCTTACTCATTTGAATTATCTCTCAAAAACATTTAGGTCGTCTCTATTCAGTTGAAAAATTGAGATTAGTTTTAGATCTAAATTTTGACCGATGTCTCCTCTTATCTTCTCCTTCTAACCTCTTCTATTCGGTCGAAAATTGAGATTAGTTTTACTCATTCGACCGATGCCTCCTCTTCTCTTCTCCCGCCCAACCTCCGATGTCGGCCACCACCTCCGACCTCTGACCTCCATTCTCCTCATAGTTTTGGACTAATTTATTTTTATATCTAAGATTAGTTTTAAATCTAATTTATTTGACTAATTTAGTTTTTTTTTCTTTTTTTTAATCTTCTCAGCGAAGAACTAGATCTAATTATTTGACTAATTTAGTTTTTCTTTTTCTTGTTTTAATCTTCTCAGCTTAGTTCTTCACGGCCCTCTTCTCCATCATCCTAAATACTCTCGACTCTTCAACCATCACCCTAATTCTTCAGGGTACAACTGTTTATTTTCTTATTTTTATGCTTCTTGAAATTATGCTTTTTGGACTATCATATAGTGTCCTATGAAGGTTTTTTTAATGTGGGATTTTTAATTGGAATTTCAATTTATGATGAGGGTCCCAACAAGTACACTCGCGATCAAGCTCACGTATTCTACACTCTCATAATTTCAGTAGTAAATACTCTTAATTAATTTACAATAATGATTGTAGGATTGTAATTTATGATCAAATTGAGAATCAAATTGGTATTTTTGTAATTATCTAATCAAATTATGCACAATTATCTTAATACCTTTACAAATTTTACAAATTTTAAAAATTTAAATGTTTCAATGTGAAAAGTGATTTCTCATTGGACATCATAATATGGACCCCATTATAATTAGATGTCTAATTCAAAATAACCTTCTCGTATAATTCCTATGAATCTTATCTCCTTTTTCAACAAGATCAATACTTCAAGCAGCATATTGTGGTTAGCTTCAAAAACTTTCCCATATCTAATTTCATATCTAGTGGTTCAGCTTCAATAACCTTCCCATATCTAATTTTATATCTAATTCCAAAGAACGAGTCCCTGTAATTTTCTTCCATTACAGATCGCCACACAATAGATTGAATTGTCATTTGTTTTTTGTGATACCCGTAACTTTTCCTTATATAATTTCTGACTTGTAATTAATTTTCTCGAATAACTGTGTGGGCATAATTTATTCCGTTGATTACGTGTCCATTTAATTTTATAATATGTTGCGTGTTACATTTTTTATCCGTTTTATTGAGGGGGCGTTTCGCACACATTTCATAACTAAGGGACTTAAATCGTGTTTCATTTAGATAATGGATTGGAATTGAATTAGAAATTTAATTGGTTTGGGGAGGTTATAATAAAGTAAAAAGCATAACGTTGGTAATTGAGGAGTCGGGGGAATGAATGGGCATAACGTGGGATTGAGGGGAATTAAACCTACTAATCAGGCCCGGCTCCAAGGGTGTCCAAGGTGACATCCGGAACCGGGCCTCACATTTACAGGGGCCTCAAATTTTTAAAAAAATTTCTTAATTTGTATATAATTATTAGTTAAAAAAATTGAAGATTTTGATGTTTTATAATTTGATACTCAAAATCTTTTTTATCATACACCAGTGCCGGTTAATAGGGGATGCGAGCTGAGTGACTGCAGAGGACCCCCAAAGATCCGGGTCCCCAATATTTTTTTTTTGTTTATGTATATATACTTAGCCTAAAATCTGGGGCCCCAATTTTTTTTTTTGTATATATATATATACTTAACCTAAAATTCAGTACCCAATTTTTTTGTTTTGTTTATATATATATACTTAGCTCTAAAAATCTGAGTCCCCTAATTTTTTTTCCTGCACAGGGGCGCTCAAATATGTTTGAGGCTGGCTCGCTAATAATAAGAATATCAAGGGAGTAGAACGTATGGATCATGGGAGTGCATATATATATATATATATATATATATATATATATATATATCAGGAGAATCACCAAACAAAACTAAAGAAACTAGAAATAGGTTACGTGGGTTCATGGGATCAGGGGATTAGTGGGCTTCTGGGGAGTCGTGCCAAGCTGCTAGAAATAATAGAAAGGGCAGCCGCAGCTTTAGTCGCGAGGCACCATCAGTGAGTTTTGAGAGATTCTGTGAGTTGAGTGATTTTCTGGGCAGATTTTGAGAGATCAATGAGGGATCGTTACTTCTCCGTTTTCAGTGTATAATATACCGATTCGAAGATAATCGAATAAGGTTCGAGTGAGCGCAGGCGGCACATCATTCCGAGTCCCGAGCAGGAAGTTATAGCTCTGAGAGTAAGACTGTGCAGTGCTGTTTCTATTTTTCTGTATTTTTGTCTTCGTAAGAGGTAGGGACCCCACTTTTATATTATTTTCTATCCAGAATTGATATATATATATATATGTTGGTACTGTTTTGGATTATTTAATTACTGATTTGACGTGAATTAGTGCATAAATTGTTGAGGTTACGAATTAATTGCACGTTTGTGTTCATTATTTTATTAATCGAATATATATCTTGAAATTGTTATGTTTATCTAATGAGATATAATCTGAAATATTTTCACCGTTTATGTAATTCGTTATGTATCTAATTGTATATCTTTATAGTAATTCGTGAATTTTAATTGGTCAATTGATGAACTCGCCTAATTGTTCTATCGCTTTGTTGTCTAAATTGAATAATACTTGGAGTCGTTCGTCTTTAAGTCCTAAGTGGTTTTGGTCGACCGGTCGTCGCCCTATTTTGAGCTCGTGTCTAGGATCTACTAAATGACAGGACTCGTTCGAAAGGTATATTTGTGAGCACGATAATGTGCGAATGTGGTGATCCCGGGGATCATGCGTGGCACTTCATGGACCTTCACCTGATGAGGGAAAATAATTGGGACTGTAACGGTTTTGTGGAGTCCAAGTTATTGGATGATGATACAATGTAGAATGAGTCATTAAGGCGTGAACCCGTTCGTTCAGGGGGTGTAACTGAACCCAGTGCTTATGAACTTCTTGGGGTCTTCCTAACAAGGCAAATTGTTAGGGCCGTTACAGTTATTGTCGTATAGTCGTGACTAGATACCTGAGCTCGAAATGTGGGAAGTCGTGTCACAGCGGTAGCTATACTCGTAGTGTCTTAGCAAGTATTCAATTCGTGCGTACCGTTTGGACAGAGCACGGTGCCCTTTGTACATTCGGTTGTATAAGTGCTTGGACATGAAGAGCGTGGTTATTTAGCTTATTCGTTATCTTAACTATTTGTCTTGTCCTATTTGATACTTGTGATTGTCGGTCCCTACTGAGCACCGTACCTCAGTCCATCCGCTTTATTATGCAAGTGATGGTGAACAATATTATGACGTTGTTGATGCTTGGGAAGGGGACAATGAAGAGTGACTCATAACAGGCTTCAATTAAATAACGTAGATTATTTCACTTTTCATTTATACTTAGAGTATCTCTTTATAGCCTTGTTGAACTATTTCTTTTGTAATACTCGGTATTTCATGCTTAATAATTAGTTTCCGTTGTTGAACTCTTATTTCGTATTACTTCATAATTGAATTTCCTTTTAGTAACTCTGTTTGTCGGCTTTGGTGTTTCATTAACCAATGAGACACTGCCATGTCATCGACTCTGGTTTCGGGTCGTGACAGAAGTGGTATCAGAGCAGGTCGAACCTTAGGGATTTAAATATGTAATGAACATAGGAAACAAGAACACTTAATGTGAGGTGTGTGATGGGTAGAGACCATGAATTAGGATGCACTTTTGTTTACTTATTATTTTATATATATATATTATCGTTCATGTTATATTTTATATCACACCCTGTTATATTTGTCTCTGTTTTATATTTATAACTTGATTTAATTGTTTCATCACCTCATATGTTATAGCTTTATATATCCCTTACATGTATTCTTTGTGACCGCTTTATATATGTTATCGTTCATGTTATGTTGCGTAATTCTTTGTGCTATGATTACTTGTAATTGATTCAGATTATTAACATGTTAATTGTTTATCGCTTCATATTTTCTTACAATTGTTTTATCAGAGTAGCGCAGCGAAAGCGTGGTGGTAACAGGTAATTTATGTGAATATGTGATTATCGTATTTCTTACACTGTTAGGTTGCATTTAGTATCATACTTGTTATTTGAATACCCAGTAGAGTCTTTTCATTTAGTGGGGAGTGTTAGTATGCATATGGTAAGGAGTGCAAGTTTCGGGGACGAAACTTTTGTAAGGGGGAAAGTATGTGATACCCGTAACTTTTGCTTACGTAATTTCTGACTTGTAATTAATTTTCTCGAGTAACTGTGTGGGCATAATTTATTCCGTTGATTATGTGTCCATTTAATTTTATAATATGTTGCGTGTTACATTTTTTTATCTGTTTTATTGAGGGGGCGTTTCGCACACATTTCATAACTAAGGGACTTAAATTGTGTTTCATTTAGATAATGGATTGAAATTGAATTAGAAATTTAATTGGTTTGGGCAGGTTATAATAAAGTAAAAAGCATAACGTTGGTAATTGAGGAGTCGGGGAAATGAATGGGCATAACGTGGGATCGAGGGGAATTAAACCTAATAATAAGAATATCAAGGGAGCAGAACGTATGGATCATGGGAGTGCATATATATATATATATATATATATATATATATATATATTCACCATATCAGGAGAATCACCAAACAAAACTAAAGAAACTAGAAATAGGTTACGTGGGTTCATGGGATCAGGGGATTAGTGGGCTTCTGGGGAGTCGTGCCAAGCTGCTAGAAATAAAAGTAAAAGGAAGTTGAAGCAATCGGGGGTTTCTAAGACTTGAGGGGTCATGGGGAGCATTGATTAAGTGAATAAATAAATAAGAATTACTATCTCTTATAAATAAGGAACCGGAGGGACGGGGGGTTATTGATATATATTTATATATTATAAAAAGGGCAGGGGGCCTGGGATATCACAAGGACAAATCATAATTAACAAATAAGAAATGAGAAAGCAGCCGGGAAATCTTTTTCTTCCCTTGGGTATCGTGTCTAATAACAAGAAAATAAAGCTGCTGGGCAGCCTATTAGAGCAACAGTTTGCGATTTCTTGAGAGATTTTGGTGAGTTTGATTTTTGGTCAGACTTTGAGAGATCGTTGAGGGAGCGTTACTGGTCCGTTTTTAACCCGTAATATACTGATTCGAAGGCGCTCGGATAAGTTTCGAGTCAGCGCAGACGGAACGTCATTCCGAGTCCTGAGCAGGAAGTTATCGCACCGTGAGCGGGTATGGGCAGTGCAGATTTCGGATTTGTGTATTTAATTGCTTCCGATCGAGGTAGGGACCCCACTTTTATATTATTTTCTATCCATAATTGATATATATATATATATATATATATATATATATATATATATATATATATGTTGGTACTTGTTTTTGGATTATTTAATTACCGATTTGACGTGAATTAGTGCATAAATTGTTGAGGTTACGAATTAATTGCACGTTTGTGTTCATTATTTTATTAATCGAATATATATCTTGAAATTGTTATGTTTATCTAATGAGATATAATCTGAAATATTTTCACCGTTTATGTAATCCGTTATGTATCTAATTGTATATCTTTATAGTTATTCGTGAATTGTTAATTGGTCAATTGATGAACTCGCCTAATTGTTCTATCGCTTTGTTGTCTAAATTGAATAATATTTGGAGTCGTTCGTCTTTAAGTCCTAAGTTGTTTTGGTCGACCGAGTCATCGCCCTATTTTGAGCTCGTGTCTAGGATCTACTAAATGTCAGGACTCGTTCGAAAGGTATACTTGTGAGCACGATAATGTGCGAATGTGGTGATCCCGGGGATCATGCGTGGCACTTCATGGACCTTCACCTGATGAGGGGAAATCATTGGGACTGTAACGGTTTTGTGGAGTCCAAGTTATTGGATGATGATACAATGTAGGATGTGATGCGAAACCGTGATGTTTTATATCAAGGTTCGGCTTTTAAGAAGATATTTCTCTATCTCGAAATACTTTCTATGGGAATATACTCAACACAACTCCGGGCAGGCTAAGTATCAATGAAGGCTGAAACACCACAACTAGAGAAAATAATCATTCCCTTGCTGTTCATTCTACCACAACGATCAAGATTCGAGGACGAATCTTTTTGAAGAAAGAGAGAATTATAAGGGATTGGACAGCTTTGTAACAGTTTGGTATAAACATCATATCTATCAATCTAGGAATCCAATGGAGCTGATTCAACTTGCATCTGAAAGATAAGAGGCAGATCTACAACTTTCATGAGATCACAAGATGAGATTCTGCCGTTATGGAGTCCGAAATTTTCTTGCAAGTTGGTCCAGCAAGCTGTCCAGATTTTGGACGAGAATTAATCTTGTTATTTCAAATTTAATTATCAATTAGATTTCAGCTATTATTATTATTATTATTATTAAGTGTTTTAGGCACATAATATTAGTGGTTGCTAGATAATAGGACATGTTGTCCATTATCTTAGATAGTGTTTCTTTTATAGTTTGTTTGTTTGTTTTTTATGCTAGAGATTGAAGAGCTCTAATCCAATTAGGACTCTTCCTTTGTAAGGCTAAGATAGCCGAATTCCACCTCTATATAAAGGGGAATTCGGCCAACATATTAATCAGATTAGTTGTTTTAATACAAGATATTTTTGGAACATGATGTGAGGTTTTTACCGTGTCATTTCTTTTGAGTTACTGTATCAATAAGTTTAGTTTACGCTTATTGTGGTGTTTCAGCCTCCATTGATAATCAACCTTCTTGGAGTCGCGTTGATTATATTCCCCCGTAAACTGATTTCGAGAAAGAGAAAGATTCGAAACCTTTTCGTTCTCGAATTCTTGGTACGTTGTACTTCGGATTCGCATCATTTGGTAGTTATCCAATGAAGCTGATTCCAATTTCATATTAAAGATAAGAGGTAGATCTACAACTTCTATGAAGATCACAAGATCAGATTCTGCCTTCTTGATATCCGAAATAGTCGTGCAAGTTGACCCAACAAGCTGTCCAGAATTGGGACGAATTTTAAGGGCATTTTAGTCTTTTTGTGTACAATTAAAGTCTGTACCAGACTTTAATTATTTTCAGCATATTTAATTACTATAATTTTGTGTATAGCAATTAGTTGCTATAATAAAGGACATGTTGTCCATGTGTTAGTTAGTTGGTTAATAAGAGTCCTAATGCAACTAGGACTCTTCATAGATTTGTTAGTTGGTTCTAGATTAGCCACAAGATAATAGGAACATGTGCCTATTATCTTGTTTAAGTGTTTTACTTGATAGCAAGTTGTTATATCGAAAGTTATGATCACTATACCAAACAGTAGCAAAGTTGTCCATTCCTTGTACACTTGTGATACTAAGAGGTTGACTTGTACAACATTCCTAGATGTAATTTAGAGTCCTCTTTGTATCTTAATACACGTTCCCTTGAGTTGGGCAGCCCCAAGGTTGGTACCGTATCGGGGATGAGTCCTTAAGGCGTGAACCCGTTCGTTCGAGGGTGGAAACCGAGACCCGGTGCATATGAACTTCTTGGGGTCATCCTAACAAGGCAAAGTGTTAGGGCCGTTACAGTTATTGTCGTATAGTCGTGAATAGATACTTGAGCTCGAATTGTGGGAAGTCATGTCACAACGGTAGCTATACTCGTAGTGTCTAAATAAGTATACAATCGTGTGTACCGTTTGGACAGAGCACGGTGCCCTTCGTACATTCGGTTGTATAAGTGTTGGACATGAAGAGCGTGGTTATTTAGCTTATTTGTTATTTTAACTAGTTGTTTTGTCCTATTTGATACTTGTGATTGTCGGTCCCTACTGAGCACCGGAGCTCAGTCCATCCGCTTTATTGTGCAGGTAATGATAAGCAATATGATGACGTTGTTGATGTTTGGGAAGGGGACAATGAAGAGTGACTCATAACCGACTCCAATTAAATAACTTAGATTATTTCACTTTTCATTTATACTTAAAGTATCTCTTTATAGCATTGTTGAACTATTTCATTTGTAATACTCGGTATTTCACGCTTAATAATTAGTTCCGTTGTTTAACTCTTATTTCGGATTACTTCATAATGGAATTTCCTTTTAGTAACTCTCTGTTTGTCGACTTTGGTGTTTCATTAACCAATGAGGCACTCGCCATGTCATCGACCACTGGTTTTGGGTCGTGACGTTTTTTTAATCGAGTTTGAAATTTTGTTCACGTTTGTTCGTTTAGCGGTTTCACAAACAGTTCGAATCGTTTTGTTTCCATTGCTCGAGCTCGTTTGACTACTTTTTTCTCAAAATATTTTTGATAAATAAAGAAATATAATATATTATAATAATAAATAAAATTAGAATTAACGAATGTACTACTTTTGGGAGTCTCAAAATGTTGTAGTACTTCTAACAATGACAATGACAACTGCAACAAGTGTCACAGAGCTCGGGATTAACATTGATTCTTTTAAAGTTTCAATTAAGAGTTATTAAGTGAAACTCCTACAAATATAGTACTTCTAACGTTTCAATTAAGTACAATTAGATTAACCTCCTTAAATGCGAGTTTCTGCTATAAAAATGTAACTAGTGTTAAAGCCTGAACTGTTTTTTCTATGTATTAATTTGGCTATATAGTTAAATAGGTGACTTTTTATAAAAGCCTTTGATTCTTTTAAAGTTTCAATTAAGAGTTATTAAGTGAAACTCCTACAAATATAGTACTTCTAACGTTTCAATTAAGTACAATTAGATTAACCTCCTTAAATGCGAGTTTCTGCTATAAAAATGTAACTAGTGTTAAAGCCCTGAACTGTTTTTTCTATGTATTAATTTGCCTATATAGTTAAATAGCTGACTTTTTATAAAAGCCTTTTTTTTCTTGTAGTTAAAAAATACTAATCAATTGAAGGGAGATACGTTTATTATATATGAATTCCAAGTACATAGATTATTTCGGAGTGCCAAGATTAATAAAATTGTAAACAATTCCTTTGACTTTTTAGAAGACGACGTAGTCATTTTTTTTATCTGCATGTCTTTGACAAATGTGGCCCAACCATCATTCAGAATGGTAGTATCTTGTAATTTGGTGATGTAGACACTGCATAATGTCCCTTTGTGGTTTGTGAGGAAGATCATTTCTGCAATATTGTCTTCGGCTCCAATGATTAAGCTGTTTGGTATTTCCTAAAGACAAATAATGGGAATTTGAGAAAAATAATTATATATAATATATGAAAAAATTGTTCAAAATATAGAGTAAAGAAACATCTTACCATGGCGATCAAATCGTTTGCATTTGTTATGGACTTGATGAATCTGCTTTCAAAATTTGCCATTTTTTTATGTGTTGGATTTTAAATTTCCTAGAGTGTTTTTTTTCGTAATTTTTCCCCTTGCTTGGTTAGATGCTAAAGTATAAATAAGTGATTAGAGTTTTTTGTTATGTTAGGGGTTTATATAGAGTTAAAATTTAATGCATAGTATTTATTTAAAATATTTTTTTTTTATTAAATGGCTTTTTGGGTGAGGTGTACTACACGTGTGTTAAGAGTAGGGACCGTTTTTTTTTCCTTTATTCCGTAGCAGCGTGGAAAGCGTTGACTCGAAGATGAAAGGTTCATCTTCCGCAAACAAAAAATTCTCGTATGCTGTTCAAGTTCTCAAGAGGCAAATTCGAGATCTTTTGCAATTCATTTCTTCATGTGAGAGTTTTTTTGTGGGATTTTTTTACCCTTTTTTCCTCGATTTACAAATTGATTAAGTGAAATTCCGTTTTTCATTTATGTGAATTGGGGGTTTTCCCGGTGTATTGAAGATTAAAGGGATTTAATAATACGATTTTTAAAACTCTATTATTGAAGAGATGTATTGACGATTATTAGATTCAAGGTATCAACATAGAGGTATGTCGGTTGGTTTCTCAAATTTATTTGGTATAATTGAACATTAATGTTTGTTGGATAATTTATTTGTAATATTTATGATTTGATTCATGAATGTGTATGGCAGTTTGCTCCTCGGAAAAAGCAAGAACTGATGAATTTGTAAGGTTTTTCCTTAACCTTTATTTTTTGTATTTATTATTTGATATGTATGTTTACATTTTATTTAGAGTGTGGCTAATAAATGTATAATTCATTGTTTATCTGATTGATGATGAATGTTAAATATTTTTAAATTAATTACAAAATCAATTTCAGTATTGAGGTATACAGACGATTTTAATGATAGAACATTTGATTTTTTGTGTAGAATTGTGACTTTCATATGGAACCTAAATAGGTAAAAAAATCATAGTTAAATTGTTGAGGGTGAACGTAGGACGTGGATGTAAATATATGTAGTTAAAAGGTGTTAAGTTAAATATTTGTATATGTAAGTCGCAATTCCAAGAGATACAATAATTGGCAGTGAATTATGATTTACCAAAGTTAGTTAGTAATTAAAGGAAAAACATAAACATACCATTGAAAATCAGTATCCTTTTTCCATATTTTTTTTTGAGTTTTTTCCCTTTTTTATTTTTAAATATTCAAGTTTTATATGATTTATAGTTTAATCATTGTGCGTTTAATGGGTGTTTAAGTATTTTTAAATCTGGTTCACTTATTGTTTGTCTAATGGTTGGTAAAGGTTGTTTAAACCGGTAAGAAATAGCTCGTTTGGTTTCAAAAGGCATTTCAGGTGACCATTTTACCCCTTCATTATTTTATGGTATATGAATATGTAGTTTTCTTTTGTATGGTTCGTTAAAGTTTATTCTTCGGAACCATTAAAGATTCTGTTTCGAATTGGCATTTTTTTCCCCATTAGCTTATATATTAATTTACTCTTGGCTCAAATACTATGTTTTAAGCTTTTTGAATTAAGTTATTTTCCCCTGAGATGGTCTATAGTATTTCATGTTGACTTACTAATAAATCACCGGTCGATTATATTTTTTCCAAGAAGATTCTGCTGCAATTTATTATTTGTGTCAACTATGACATTGAAATGAGAATTGGTAATCTTGTTTAATGATGACACAGGACTTCTGAATCATTATTTTGTCTGTTGCGTGCTTTGTGTCAAATAAATTAATGAAGTATCAATTGTGCATTGAGAACATGAAGAGAGAGTAATTTGGTACATACTGAAACAAAAGTTTGTACTATAAAATACTCAATATTTATATTATGTTAACAGATATTTTTTGGATTTAGTTATGATAAACAATAATTCACCATACAAAATTGTGTTTCTAATTGAAGCAGTCCTAAATATCAGATCTCATAGAAAAAAGTTTGAGTTCATGTTATAGACACTTGCATACACCTTTGCTATGCATGTTTCTAATTGAAAAAACAACTTAATTTGTTATCAATGTTCATGTTATAGACACTGTACACACTGCTATGCAATGGCAGGAACACTTTGGCAATAAAATGTACATATCAAAGTTGAAAACTCTTAACATATTAAGATGAAAAATTTGACATGTCGAAGGGAATAATCCAAAATTAAACATATTTTCCAGTATCAAAGTTGTGGAAGTAAACAAATACTGAATCAAGCCATAACTTGCTTTGCTTGACTAAGTTTTTAGCATTGGACATTTTCACATCAATTTGTCCACAGTTCTTCGTGTTGTTAACTAACATTTTCTCCTACTATTACCTTTGTTGGTGACATTGGATGATTGCCTACTATTGTCCTGTTCTTCATATCCTTGAAAAATCAGAAAATATTTATTTATGAGGATTGTTTTCAAAATATAACCCTACAATTTACCTTTGTTAAATCATACCTACTAATTGATTTTATTTTCTTCTCATCTTGTGGTGGGAGCGTCTCTGTGATACTTTGTTGGCTATTTGAAGTATCTCTTTCATGTTCTTTTTTTTCCTGGTCAATGTCTGTGGGATATGCAATATATTTACACACACCAATATTAGTTTCATGATAAATAATTGGAAGATATTCCATTCAATGTGAATTGGGTTGAATATTTACCTTCCATTCAATGTGACAAATAAGATTTTTTCACCTCAATTCCAATAATACCCCTTTTTCTTTCTCTTTTTAACTTTTCCAATAAAAGATATGTTGACGGTATAATTGGAATAAATTGTTGACATGTAATACAAGACATAAATGACAACTAATATATATATATATATCATAAACAATAATTAAATGAGAATGGAGGCAGTAGTTGTTTTAAACTGATGTACTCCCTCCTTCCCAAATTATCTGTCCATGTTTGCAGTGTTTGATATTTTACCATATTCCACTATAGAATTTGATGAAACTTTAATTCTCTTGCAAAACACAAAGTGGATAGATAATTTGGGACGGAGGGAGTATCACTAAACTTTTTTCTTCATTCCGGCTCCTATGCAAAACATATTTTTTCAGTATATACGGAACACATCAAAATATGTGTTTTTAACGTAAAAACAGGTGTTCGCGCGAACAAACAAAGGTTTTTTTAAATCAACATTAACCGTCGAAATTTTAATTCAACGGACGAGAAAAATACTGTTACGCACTGGAGATCAATTCGCAGACAACTAAGTCATCTTCCTCTTTAATCTCTAATTTATGTTTTTTTTGTTGTTCTAATAGATTCATGAAACCTTCTCTTTTCAATTTTTTCGGATCATATTGCAGCTTTGTTGTGGACGTGTGATGTCATCTATGGTACAATCTTTGTTCAGAAAATGTAGGATCAATCATATCTAACGGACTTTTATTTCCGACTGAGAAGTTTGCTTGTCTTGTTGTTCTTAATTCCTCTCTTATTCACTTTGTTAAGCTGTAGAAAAAAAAAAAAAGAAGGAAAGAAAATTGAAGTCAACTTAATGGAATCATTGGGTCTGTCAGGGACGATTACAGGGGGGGGGGCGGGGCGGGGTCGGCGCCCCCCGAGATTTTTAAAAATACTAATATTTATCGAAATTTTATGTGTATTTTGAAAAAATTTGGAAAATTTTATCAATTTCGCCCCCCAAGATTTTTTTTTTCCTTTTTTATTGCCCCCCAAGAATTTTGGATTTTTTTTACCAGTTTCGCCCCCCAACATCAAATTCCTGGCTTCGTCCCTGGGGTCTGTAATGTAGGTTGGGTTGGTCTGTTGGCATGCAATGTAAATTGTGTTGGGAGATGAATTTTTGTAAATTTTCAAAGCACTGTTTGGCGGCTGGTCTGGACTTGATAGATGAATATTTGTGGGAATTGTGTTGGGAGAGATGACAAAAGTTTCCCACTAATTTGCATAAGGGTATTTGTGAAATTTAACATAACTCTCGTCTATTTGATTTTCTAAATTTTTATACTATAATCACCACCCAATTATTTATACTAGCAATAGTAATCAATGAAGGAAAAATGGGAAAAGAAATAAGATTTTTAGTTTTTATTTTGTTTCTTCATCCAAATAATTGTTTCGTGTTTATAGTAATGAAAATAATTTTGTCTTTTCAAAATTTGAGCTCTGGTAAATTGATTTTTTTGGTATAAATTTTAGAGTCAATAGTTAGCCGCCAATAATGTTAACTTTTCTCTTTTTAGGCACAATTTTTTTTTAACAATTATAGCCATCAACAATTTATTGGCTGCTTGTTATAGAAAAGTGATGTTTTCAGTGAAAATTGGTCACATGCATTCAACGTGCCGGTTTGATTAAGGGTAAAATTGCCCACCTAATTAAAAAACTATTATACTATTTCTCTCTTAAAAATGTCGATGTATATGCAATTGCGAGAAGAGAATAGTTTGTATATGCATATGTTTTTTTATCTTAGCTGATGTTATGTTTTTTTACATATTTTGCCAGGGCAATGAGCATTTCCCTTTTTAGAATAAGAAAATTAATGAGGCAATTGACTGTTACTCTAGAAGCATCGCATTATCTCCAACTATTGTAGCATATGCAAACAGGGCAATGGCCTACATCAAGTCCTGTGTGCAAAATCTATTGTGGGATGCTACAACAGTGATTTTGAATATCGATGGAGCTGCGAGGGGCAATCCAGGACTAGTGGGTGCTGGTTGCATCTTGAGAAGGGGCAATGGAGAGTTTCTGGCGGCCTCATGCAACTACATTGAGGATATAAAGAGACCAATTCTCTTTCTGAGATTATGGCGTTGGAGCAGGGTTTTAAACTGGCGCGATCCCTGGGTATATCGGCTTCATGGATACAAACAGACTAGACTTTAGTAGTGAGCTCGGTGGAGAAGTGGAGCGTAACTTCGTGGGCTCTAGATGCGCGATTCAATGCAGCTTACTCATTACTTGGGTGGCTAAAATACAACATATATTTCGAGAAGGTAACATGGTAGCGGACTTTTTGGCAAATCACGCATGCGACATGAACCGGTCCTTCATTTTAAAGACGCTTGCAAGCTTACCTACAAAAGCGCAAGGACTATGCAAGCTTGATCAGTAAGGCACACCATCAATCCAAAGCATCAAGTAGTTTTGGCTTTTCTTTCCTCTGTTATGGATTAGCTACTAGAATTAGATTACTGCACAACAAGAATTCTAAGCTATTGGAGCTGGAAGTTAATTCCCAACAATCATCAATAAAAGAAGCATTTTATTAATAAAAAAAAAGTCATGTGTGCAAATGATCAAGGTTGTTAAAATCGGGATTCTATGTAGAATCGGTGAAGGGATGAAAAATCGTAAAATCGTAGATTTGAATCGGGATTTTAACAACATTGCAAATGATCATCGCAAGTATCAATATCAGTTCCAACAGCTGAAGCTTTAATATTCATCCCATTCTTATGGTCTAGATTAGCATCATTTAGATGATTGACGAAGTCTTAATAATTATTTAGGCACGAATCATATATCTCTTTTAGTTCTTGATTCTTAAGGGTTGTATTCAGGGAAACAACAGAGTTAGTATTTTTTTTATTGCTAAGTCGATCGAGATTCATCCAAGAACATTTAGACTCGCTCCTTGAGACCAAGGGTCTGATGTTAAGTCGGATGAAAAACGTGAATGACCTAGTACTCAAAGAAGACGCCATACCTATTCTGCTTTTTTCACCTTATACATATAATTCTTCTTTTTTCACATATGTGAGAGAACAAATGGCTTCAGTGATAATAACAGTCATAGAATTTTTTCAGCACCCAAGTTTTCATATAAAACCATAAAAATAGAACTTTTGATAATAGCCACTTGTAACTTGTTATGTGAGAAAACAAAGGATATTAGACGATAGTAAGTGAATGAAATTGAACAATAATAACAAAAAAGTTGTTTGAACAACCAAGTATTTACCTTAAAGATAGGTTGATATTTCATCACCACATAAACTATTTTAGGAAATTTCACTGCCTATAAAAGCTCACTCTTGACATCCAGAGTCATTCAACTTAAGCTCAGGGAATAATCCAAATATTTCTTATAGATAATTAAGAAAAAAAGAAAAAAAAAAGAAGAAAAAAAAGAGAAAAGAGAGATGGATAGAAGATCTTGCATCGTTTTGACAGTATCACTCTTCATCCTTGCATGTATAGCAGAGGCCCGACCCGGAACTTTTGATATTGTATCACAATATAATGGAAAGCCTGACTCTGATATTAGTCAGGTAAGGACTTCTTCTTCTTTTAAAAATGTGATGACAATTTTCGAGTAAAATTTAAAATCATATATTTTATATTTGATTGTTGGTGATCCTATCTCTGAAAAACAAATTAAGATTCCTTTGTTTTCTACGGATGTAGATATTTTTTAGGAAATGAAATATACACTTGGAATTTTGATAACATTGAACAAATGTGTGACAGAAGACCCATACTCATTTTTTATGAAGAAATTTAATTAATTTTAAAACATGAATTTTTTTTATTTTTTATTTTTAGTCTCACCAGAGGAGGAGGACCGCCTTAGGAAGAGAGTATTTATTTGCCCCATGTAGGGGATTGGTGTCGAACCCGCGACCGTAGTGGGACTATGGACCATTTGAAATTTGTTGCTTTTAATATTTGTGTAAAATTCTGTAGCCGATGTTGACTGCTTGGAAGGAAGCGTGTGCAGCCCCAGAAGCAAGTTCCATAGTAATTCCTGCAGGGACATTTTTGGTAGGAGGCCCTGTAAGATTTGACGGTCCTTGCAAGGGTCCTGTTGAGATTCAAGTGAAAGGCACCTTGAAAGCACCTGAAGATCATTCTGCATTCAAGAATCAAGCATGGTTCACATTCCACAACATTGATAAACTCACTATATCTGGTGGTGGGACCTTTGATGCCATGGGATCCAAGACTTGGTCCGTAAATACTTGTCACAAAACGGCCTCTTGCGACTCGTTTCCAATAGTAAGCTTTTCTCTACAAACTTACACATATTGTTTGTTTTTAGCATTAATAGCTTTATTATAACTATAACAACTTTATTTTTCAAGCGAATTAGGCTTTACTAAATTACATAGAACAACTTAATAAATTAATAATTATAATTTTTTAATACTTTTTTTCAAAAACAATACCAACATTATTAGCAAACGGAGGGAAGGAGAAACTACTCCTTCCCACCAATAGTAAAATGGGAATTTGTTCACTCAAAGGTTCAAAACTAATACTGTGCTTTCGGTGTGATTTCAATATGATTAGGTTGTGCTAGAGAATTGATTAGTTATCGTATTATTTGCAGAGTTTGAGCCTCAATTTGGTCACAAATTCTGTAATCCGAGACATAACTTCCAAGGATAGCAAGTTTTTCCATTTTAATGTCATAGGAGCGACCAATTTTACTTTCCAACATGTTACAATCACCGCACCAGAAACAAGTATCAATACCGATGGTATTCATATTGGACGTTCAGATGGTGTTAATATCACAGACACAACCATACACACAGGAGATGATTGCGTTTCAATCGGCGATGGCTCCAAAAATATCGGTATAACAAATGTAGAGTGCGGCCCCGGTCATGGGATCAGTATTGGGAGTCTTGGAAAGTACCCAAATGAACAACCGGTTGAAGGTATTTATGTTAAGAATTGTACTCTTATTAACACAACAAATGGTGTTAGAGTGAAGACATGGCCTGGTTCTCCTGATGGTGTTGCCACTGACATGCATTTTCAAGATGTTACTGTGCAAAATGTTACTAATCCTATTCTGATTGATCAAGAATATTGTCCATGGAACAACTGTAAAAAAGAGGTAAGTGAAAAAAGATTACTATTCATATATTACTCCCTCCATTCCATAATATAAGTCATTTAGGTCATATAGCAAAAAATTAGGAAATAAAAAATAAGATATTAATCTAAATATCAATATTACTCTCTCAAATAGAATTAGTAGTATGCTAGTCTTATTTAAGAGAGTAATGTTGATTTGACTAAAAAAGTATCTTACT
The DNA here is from genome assembly GCA_026122235.1 of Vinca minor. Taxonomy (NCBI): domain Eukaryota; kingdom Viridiplantae; phylum Streptophyta; class Magnoliopsida; order Gentianales; family Apocynaceae; genus Vinca; species Vinca minor. The sequence continues at coordinate 46,630 of JAOCZM010000020.1, forward strand.
TTTCTGCTTGCCTTAAACGGCTTATATTATGGAATGGAGCAAGTATTATATTACTGAAGAGAAAATAATCAAATGCAAAACCAAAATATTATTTATAATCTTGAATCTTCCATTAATTGTTTGAACATTTCCTGTTTTTCTTATGCAGAACCCCTCGAAGATTAAGATCAGCAAAGTTAGCTTTAAGAACATTAAAGGAACTTCAAACGATTTCCGAGTCGTGATTCTTGCTTGTAGCAGTGCCATTCCCTGTGAAAATGTGGAAGTTGGTGACATTGACATAAAATATGAAGGGAAATTAGGTCCAATCATTACAAAATGTTCCAATGTGAAGCCAACATTTACAGGCGTACAAAATCCACCAGTTTGTACTCAGCCTGCCCCTGCTGCTAAGGCTGCTTAAGATGTTTCCTACCAAACATTATTGATGTGAAGATTATTTACAAATAATGTCATTAGTAATAAAAAGTTAAATTCTTGACTCCGTTAGTTTCGGAAGGCATCGATGCTGATTTAAGAATGCTAAGAATATTTTCATTGTCCTATAGGTTTAATACAATTTTGATAGGGTGCTTGGTGATTTTGATTAGATTTTCTCCACATCATTTTTAGATATGTATGATTTGATTCATTTTAAGAATACTAGCTCTTTGAATCGAAGCCTATCCCGCTTTATCGTTAAGGAAAAATTAGTAGCCTTTATTTCTCGTGAATTTATCGTTCTTTAATAATAACAAGTTATAGTTAACATGAAATGCACGTTTGTGTGACACATTGGTAGGAATGTTATTTTTAAATAATTTTTATGGTCGTTTTTATATATAATGCATTAAGTTCATTTTGTATATGTATTTTATGGGTGTTTTAGTATATAAAAAGGAAGGGGTTACAAGTAGAAATTTTCAACTTCTCTCCCTTTCTCTATACCATAATATTGTAAATAAAAATGGGTTTAGAAATGCATTCTTAGAACTTGGAAAAGACATATATTCTTTGAAGAGATGAAAAAGGTAAAACGGCTTCTATTACAAAACATATAAAGTATTATACAAGGAGAAGAAGAATATTCAATGTCCACTTTCAAATTCATATTGTACAAAAGAATGGACATCAAATTACAACCATAAGTTAAATTATAATCGAACCACCATCATATTAAATTTCTTTAAACATTTGAATTTATTTTTCGTCAATAGGATATATTTTTCAATTACTCATAATTGAATTATTTTATTTTTTTGATAAAATAAGATAATATATAAATAACTTAACCAAGAGGGTAAGGTACAAGAGAATCACACTTAGGTCTATGCAAAAGGGCTCTATGAGCCCCTTGCCATTAAATGGCTCAGAAAAGGGGGAATAGAGTTAGTAATATTACAAATCAACCTAGAAAAATAAGCCTTATGGACATCCCCACAACTAATTGACAGACAAAAGAGTGGTAAATAATAAAATCAGAGAATGTCAAGGTTCCTCCAGCTTTGGTTAGCTAGGCCGTCTATGCACGCATTGACATTTTTATAGACATGAGAGATACTAGACTTCGGTATGAGCTTCAGTAATTCCCTGCAATCATAAATAAGAGCAGATAACGGGTGAATGTGAGTATCAACATTGAGAATCAGGTCAATCACCACTTTGTCATCAAGTTCCACTGCTAACTTTTGAGTATTAAAACCGATAGCTAAGTTCAAACCGTCTTTGAGGGCCCACAGTTTTGAAACATTGTTGGTACAAATACCAAGATATTTAGAAAAGCCCGATATGCATTCACCATTATGATTCCTAATGAGTCCTCCTGCGCCTCCCCTTCCTGAGTTACCAATAGAAGATCCTTCCACGTTGAGTTTCATCCATCCGTTCGGGTGCTTAATTCAGGAGATCAAAATTTGATTAGTGTTTCCCCCTAAGAGACGTATAGTTTTTGAAGAGATGAAAATACTAAGAATACTTCTATTATAAAACAGATAAAGTATTATACAAATATTGAATGTCCAGTTTTAAATTCATATTGTACAAAACAATGGACATCAAATTATAAGCAGGAGTTGAAGTCTAATTGAACCATCATCATACTGAATTCTTTTACACATTTGATTTTTTTTCGTCAGCAAGATTTTTTTTTTTTTTTCAATTACTAAAATTGAACTCTTTTACTAAAAGGATATTGTGTTTTTTATTATTTATTTTGTATGATCTTCATTTGTTTCAATAGATATTTTTGTACATGCTAATATAGTTAAATATCACCACCAACAACATCACATGTCTTTGATTATATAAGATTCATGAAAATAAAATAAATATAAAGTCATCTGAAATATAAATATTAAACCATTCTAAAATGCACTTACAAAATTGAATTAAAATAGGATTTTCAATAGAATCAAGAAGAGACGTTATTAGAATAAGAAAACCAAATCACTAATACATAGGTACTTTTAATTAATTAATTAAAACATTGTTACTTTATAGTTTATAAATAATTAAATACTATTAATTACCTTTTTCTCTTAGAATTAGAATTAAATATAATTTTCAATAGAATCTAAAATGGGCTCTATTGGAATAAAAAAACTAAAAAAACTAAAACATTGACACTTTTAATATTATATGTATTATGTGATATGATGCATGATAATAAAAAAAAAAATACCCAGATTTTTGGAATAAAGCAGAGAGCAAATAAAATCTTGCTTAATAAAGTTATAGGTTGAGCAAACCCCTGGAAGAGGGAGTTCTACAGTCTTTGAATCAAACCCCGACTTTAAATTCTGGGAATCGTAGGCAAGATTTAGCAACCTTGTTGCCAGACAATATATATGATAAAAAGAAGCTTGAAAACATCGAACAATCTCTTTACTTATAAACATATAATTCCAACATTTTCTTTTGGATAATATTTCTCACAATCCTACATTGATTAGAAAAGAAAAGTGTCAAGGCAAGAGGCCTTATAAATAGATCCACCTAGTGTTGAATTTATTTGTACCAACTCCTTGAATCTTGTGAGTATGTAGATTTAGAGTTTTAGAAGAGGGTTTGTAATTTTTATTCCGTTAAAAAATTACATAGTGAAAGTTTGTACCCTCTGGGGTCGTGGATGTAGGTCTACGTTGAGACCGGATCACGTTAAAATTCTTGTGTTGTTTTTCTGCTGTTTTCGTTTATGTTATTATTTGTTGTTTGGAGTGTTCTGCTGCCGAACAACCCGGTATTAGAGCAAAAGGTTCGAGCTTGGGAGGAGACAAAAGAAGTTGCATATCTAGTTTTCGGGTAAGTTTTTTGGTGCTCGCTTTAATTAAGATTTTGGTGTTAGTTTAATTAAAGTTGGAGTGCTTAAATTATGGAGTCTTTAAACACCATTGTGCCGATGAAGAGTGATGTTCTATCTCCCCTCTTTGATGGAAAAATTGATTTTACCTTATGACAAAGCACGATTCAATACTATTTATTGCAACAAGGTCTTGATTATTCTCTGGATGAAGAAAAGTCAGAAGGTATGAAAGATTTTGAGTGGATTACAATTAAGAAGAGAGCGGTTAGTACAATTCAATTGGCTTTGGATCCACAAATCAAGATGACGGTGTTGAGAGAGACGTCACCAAAGAAGTTGTGGGAGACTCTGGAGAATAATTATTCATCGAAGACTTTGACTAACCAATTGGAGATGAAGATGGATTTGTATTCATTCAAAATGGAGGAAAGATGCAATCTTATTGACCACAGTAGTAAATTTAATGAGTTAGTATCTCGACTTGAGAATGCAGGGGAAGAGATTAAGGATGAAGAACATGCGTTGTTGTTATTGGCTTCATTACCGAAATCCTATAAATCGTTGGTGCAGTCACTGTTGGCAGGAAAGAACACATTGCAATTGAATGAGGTTTCTAAAGCCTTGAAGGAGAACCAACAGATGATGAATGAGGATTACCCCGAAGAGGATCGAATACTAGTTACAAAGAGTTCTAGAAGAGGGAGGAATCGAAGTAGGAGTTACTATAGCAAAATTGGGCTTTGGTGGCACTTAATTTGTGACACTTATGATATATTTCATTTATTTACGGCATTTATGTGAAAATGCCATAGTTTTGTGGCACTTTATAATAAGTGTTACAAAATTTATGGCGCTTTTCAATTGCCTCATGAAGTGCCACATAATTATGGCAATTTTGAGAAAAAATGTCACATTTTCGTGGCATTTTTAAACAAGTGCCACAAAATATTGTGGCATATGGCATTTTTTTTCAATTACCTCATGAAGTGCTACATAATTATGGAAATATTGGGAAAATGTCACATTTACGTGGCAATTTTTAAAAAGTACCACAAAACATTGTGGCATTTGTTCAATTGTCACATATAGTGCCACAAAATTTATGACAATCTATCAAAATTTCATATATGGTAAAATTTATGACTAATCTATCAAAATTTAAACTATTACCTTAAAATTTGTGGTATGTAAAGTACCACATAACATTCCATAAGATAATTAACCATTTAATTTCATAAAGCTATGAAACATTATAAATGAAATTTATATTAAAAGTAATTTAAAGAAAAAAATATTGATATTACTATTTGAGTGTTTCAATTTTAAAAGTTAATAAGATATATTTTATTATTGATAATAAATAAGTATAATTAATTGACTATGAAATTAATTATTTTTTTTTCATTTTAAAATTATTAAACAAAATATTTTAGATGAAATAAAAAAAAAAACTCACATTGCACGAAATTTCATATATTCTATATTATACATTTCTTATATCAATTTTATTACATTTTCAAGTTTTCAAAAGAAATGGAAAATATTTAGTTATTGAATTCATGTCATCCAATTTAAAAAATATTATATTAACAATAATATATATAACTAGAAAATATAATAAATAAACTTATTAGTTTATAACTTATTTTATAATTCGTATGATGTGAAGATTAAAATTTGTATTTAGTTTTCATGTAGTATTTTATTTCTATTCAATTTTTTTTTAAAAAGAGTTTTATTTCTAATTGGTTGTTGTTAATGTACATTAATAAATATAAATATCAAATTTAAAAGTAATTAAATAAAATTTATTGTTATGTTATATAAACAAATTTGGTTAAAATTAAAACAAAAGTCATTGTGGTTCATTGGTTAGAGCGTTAGTGTTTGCGGTGAGAGGTTAAGTGTTCAAAGCCTATCAAACGCAAATATTAAATTATAGATGATGTGTGACTTTGTATAAGGCTTAAGGATCCTCTTGTTTATTTTATTTTCTTTATAAATAATTTTTTTTATTTTTTTATTTAAAAACAGTAAATTATTTTCGCGGCATTACCAAAAAGTGCCGCAAAATACGTCATACTTTCAATGTGCTTGTGGCATTTAAAAAGTGCCACAAATTGTGCCGCCAATTTATTTATGACACTTAATTAGTGCCGCGGAAAAAAGCGATAGCACTTGTGGGGGTACTTTCAAAAAGTGTCGCACAAGTGTCACAAAAGTAGTTTTATGGCACTTAAACAACTTTTCGTGGCATTTATTCAGTGCCACCAAAAGCCAAATATGCCATAGTGAGTAGAGGTGTCCAAGGAAGAGGGAAAACTCGACTAAGAGGTGATTGCAGTGAGGTCGAGTTCTTCTATTGTTGAGAACTTTCATGTCCAAAGCCGTTGTCCAGAGATGATGGAGGATTTGAAAAATCTCCATGAACATATGAAAGGCAAGGCAAAGGTATGTGATTCCTCTACAAATGTGATAAGCGATTATGATGATTTATATTTGACATGATGCTTGGATGACACTGTTGAGAATCATTCAAACTGGATTATGGATAATGTTGATGACGTGCATATCTGCAAGGACCGAGACATGTTTGATACTTTGCAGATGGGAGACTTTGGCTACATCAAAGTGGCAAAAACTCGAAGGTGAAGGTTGAAGGCGTATGCCGAGTCCGCCTGAAACTCCACAATGATGTGGTAAAAGTATTTTCTGATGTTAGATTTGTACCTGATTCGAGTGCCAACATCATTTCGTTGGGTGAATTGGCATCAAATGGTTACAAATATGTTGGAATTGAGAATTTCTGCAAAGTGTATAGAGGCAACCGTCTGGTTATGCGAGGAAGGAAGAAAGGGAAGAATTTATACCACCTTGGTGGTCATTCCTTGAAGAAGCAAGGAGGTAAAGCTGGAGGAAGATTAGAGAAGGAGGTCGCGAAGACTGAGAAGAAAGTTAAGTTTTCTAATTCTGTTGTAATTTGAAAATTTGAGAAAAGGGAGGATATGTTGAGTAATATTTCTCTCTATCCCACATTGGTTAGAAAAGAAAAGTGTCAAGGCAAGAGGCCTTAAAAATAGACTCACCTAGTGTTGAGTTTATTTGTACCAACTCCTTGAGTCTTGAGAGTGTGTAGACTTGTATTTTTAGAAGAGGGTTTGTAATTTTTATTCCATTCAAAATTACATAGTGAAAGTTTGTACCCTCCGAGATCGTGAATTTAGGTTTGCGTTGAGACTGAACCACGTTATTTTTCTACTTTCTTTTCGTTTCTGTTATAATTTATTTTTTGGAGTGTTCCTCTACACAACATTTTCCACTTAAAAAGCTCTTTTCGAACCTTCAGCCAAGAAAAATATTTTGGTTACGGATGCCATTTCATCACACAGGTAATAAAATAGTGACTTTACTTGGGGGTTTCTTGTATCACCGCTTGTGAATAACATATCCAATTGAAAATGTGTGAACAATTAAAATTGTATGACCATATGAAAGTAATTCATGACGTAGAAACATTAATGTAGATTAGTTCATGTAAAGACACCATTAATGTTTAAGATAAGGGGGGTCATATCCATAAACTAAAGGTACAAGTCTATCTATAAATGGTCTAGAGGCTCAAAGAAGTGGAGAAAAATCTGAACACACAAAACCAAAAATTCTAATATTGAATTTAAGAGTGCACTCAAATTCATGTAAGACTTCTTTGTCTCCTTAATGAATTTGCATTACAACATTGCACCAAAGGAGCAAATATCACTTGAGGAAAGTGATACACACATAGAAACAATTTGAGTTCATTTGTTCAAGTTAGAAGAAAAAAGCTTTCTTACACAACTTTAATAACAACTCCTTGTCAGCTTTGTGTCCTTAGAATCCCGTTATCCTTCCACAGTCAAGATCCTATGCTGAACAGTTGTTTTTGCAAGTACATACGAAACGCTTCAGAACGGATGTTCCGAGCCTCAAACACACGACAGGTGTTTTGAAGTTCAAAACATGTGTCCGTTTTAAATTAATCTTAACCGTCAAAATTTTAATCCAACAAACGAGGAAAGTTCCGAATGTTTGGAATTACTCCCATTCCGCACTGGAGCTACCATCATCCTTCCAGTATTTTAGATTAAGATAAAATGATTGAATTAATATAAAATATTTGAACCGTTCACCATATCCTTCCATGTACTTCAGATTAAGATAAAATTACTCGAAATCCTTTCCTTTAGACCTTAGGGCTTATTAACTCAGCTTTGAGTATGTCAAACAGTGATTTATGGTTACTAATGCCTATGCTCATTATTGTGATAGTAATACAAGGAAGGAAGCTTAAGTTCTTCATACATGTTGTATTAATGATTCAAGTCTAGAGTTACGGAAGATGTCAAAATTGGCTTGCTACTAAAGATTGAAGATTTTAGATGTTAGAGTCATGCTTATAGGGGTGTCTTGTAAACCCTAACTTTACTCACTTGGTTTGAATATTTTTTAAATATGGAACCTGAGCTTGATCTTTGAACTTGGAATGAATTGAATATCACTTTCAAAAATTTTAATCTTTATGATTAAATGTGTTTTATCGCAGAAGGATTTTCTAATGTTTTGCCGCATGAAGACTGGTAACAGTCTTTACCCTTAGAATTTTTGTCAATAAACTGTGAAGAAGAAAAATCCCAAAAAGTTCCGTGTTATGCGAATGCTCAAATTCAACGAATATATATATATATATATATATATATATATATATAAACAACAACAAAAAACTTAGGGTAACAATTGAGCATCCCACTAAGGAAAATATCAACTTGATCATTGAGAACAAAGAACACCATGAACTGGAAATATGTCTGTTAGTCTCAAATCTTCTATCAAAGATTTATGTGACATGTACAAACTGGGAAAGTCTGGCATGGGGCGGACCCAATGGGTCGTCGCCCACACTCCTCTCACATAAATTTAGACGATGATCCACTTGTAGGGTATGTCCCGCAGACCTCCATGTCTCACAGGTGCCCACAAGGTCCGCCCTACAGCGAATTTTTCCGTACAAACTGGTGTTTGATGAGATGGCATCCTTAAAAGTTGCGGCGGAGCCAGAAATTTGTCATTAAAGGCGAATTTCTTACTGAAATTTTTTAGGGGGGAAAAATACAATATTTATAAAGAATATATCACAAAAAATAAATTTTTCTTATAAAAAATTCGTCGTTTCTGAAAATGTTGGGCACGGACGCCCCTTAGCTCCAACAATGCTTGGAAGGTCAACCGACGGACTGTGAATTCTTGAAAGGCAAAGAACATAATATAACCATGGTTTGTGACAACATTTCTATGGAAAAGAGGAAAATGGAGTGTGAACACTCAAACAATGTGTTGAGATCAAAGAGACGCATGTTCAAGCTACATCCTCAAATCATTCAGATTCATACTATGTCAAATGTGAAGAGCATGAAGTTAAACTCGCGAGTTGACTCGTAGGATCGTACGATTCTACGAGTTTTAAGAGATCTTACGTGTTAGATGTTACGTAGGATCGGTGATCAAGTAGTATCGAAGTAAACTTGTAGGATCGAACTCGGGAACGTAAGAACGTACGATCCTACGAGTCAATCCGAGTTAGCTATTTTCCTTTTTTTGTTAAAAAAAAATCATTTTAGATTAAAAAAATTCACTATTCAACTCTGTGGCTTATTCAATCTTCTCAAGCCTCTCCAATCTTCAACTTCCGACCAATTTCTTCTCTTTCTCGATTGACCAATTTCCTTTTCTGCCTCTAATTTTTTTGTCTCCAAGCTCTTCTTGTGTCATCGCGTAGAACAACGAAAAGGTAATTCGAAACACTAAACTCTAATTTGATTGATTAAGATATTTAATCAAACAATCAATGTCATTGAATTTAGATTGCTCTAATTGGCCGAGACTCGAGTAGATTTTTTTTCTATTTTTTTCCGGTAAATTTTTTGATTTAGAAATTAAGCTTCAGAATTCTGAGACACGAAACATAATAATATCATTTTCCTATGGCTATTTCATGTGATGAATATTAGTTTAATACTAGCAAATATCATAAGATTTTGAAAATTTTCAAATTTCATCTAGAAGAATTAAGAGAGTACTGAATTAATTAATATTTTTTAAATTAAGTAGAATCTACGATTCGAGTTACGATTGTACGATCCTACGATCCTTCTACACCCTTTCGATCCTACGTAGAAACTCGAGTTTAACTCGCTTTGATCACAATATCTAGAAATGGTCTACATGAGAGAAAAAGATTAACAATGAAGAGTTAAACATCTAATGGTTTAACTGCTTACAGTGTCCTCTTCTTAATTTCTCTTCATCCTCTACTTATGAAGGATCATATAATCCATCCAGTTTTTGTTAATCTTATCTGGTCTTTCTACTATTTTGTCTCTAAATCTAGTGTTCCCTCTTGATGGTTTATACTAGGGTCATATGTGAAATGTCATGTCTCTACCATTACTCCATTCTAATTTATACATTATAAAATATCTTGCACCACCCTTGCAAGCCTTCTCTTTTACCTCTTACAGTTATCCGCATGCAAAACTAGGAAAACTACTTTGATAACCTGGACTTTTTGAACCTATGTGAATAACATGCTAATTTCATTTTATGTGCTACATGTAATTATGTGTTAATTGTTATTGATTCAATGTTTTAAGGGGTGCATTAGTATAATTTTCAACTTGAGAGACTTAAGTGTATGAATTAGAAACCTACAGGGTTGTTTTGGAACTATTTGAATAACTAGTTTTGGTAGTTATGGCTGGAAAAAAGAAAATGGAAAAAGAAGTTAGAGAAAAATAAAGAGAAAGAAAAGAAGAGAGAAAATCTGATAATACTAAGTGCTACGAGATAATTTTAACTATTGAAGTAGTAAAAAAGAATCAATCGGAGTGAACTTTAGTGCGTTTCAAGAGGATTGAAAGAGTTACATTTTAACGGTGACATGTCTGCATTACGAGTTTCCAATAGGAAGTAATAGACGTTTGAAGTGTTGTTTTCTGGAATTTCTAGTGCTTGACTTTTTGTTGCTAAGCTTCCATGTAAGGATCTTCACTCTTGTATTTTCTGTACAAAAAAACTAACGAATTGTTTATTTAAAGTTCGGAAAATTATGATGGAGGATTTCATACATGTTTTATTGCATTAGATTAAGTGTTAAATTTATCATTCTTGTGTGGCTGATCGGCGTGTTTAATTGTGTATGTTATTTGCATATAAATTGTTTTTGTTGTTATACTTGTTATTGGAGTCTTAATTGTTATGAGTAGTTTTATCATTTCTCTGGTCTTGAGCTCTTGTCTAGAAACGTCTCCATTGCAAGATTCATTCTCTATGCATGTTACGTTATGTTTTGTCGCTAAACCCGGAAGTTCGCGATGCTAAGTTAAGTAAAATGAACTCTGGGCCTTCTCGTAATTGGGCAATTATAAGGGATTACAAATGGTCGTTGTGGAGTCCATGTTGGTGGGCAAAGATGCAATGCAAATGAATCCATAAATATGTGGCCCCGTTAGTTCAGGGGATAAAAAAATAAAAAAGTTCAGGGGATATCTTAACCCATGACATATACTCTAGGCATTTCCCATCTTGGCCATAAGTTATGGTATGTTGTAGTAATTGCTTTAGAGTTGTAACATGATAATTGAGATCGGTCGTGTGGATTGGTTCAGGGGATATCTTAACCCATGACATATACTCTAGGCATTTCCCCTCAGGATATTCTTGCTGTTCAAAAGTTCGAAGTCTTCCCAAGTAACTCCCCTCTTCAGGATGGGCAGCTCGGTAACCCTCATCTCCCCCGGCAGCGGTTCCTCGCTTTTGGGTCTTTTCCTTGCTAGCAGATACAACATGTATCGCTGCTAGCACACTCTCAATCACCTCTGGATCGGATCTTATAGCATTCACCGACCCACTAGGTGCCACCTTTGTCTGACAAAATCTCCGAAGGTGGCCCGACTTTCCACACGAGAAGCACGAGTAACCGCCGATTCCCCGCTCTTGAAGTTGAGCCGCATCTCCCCCACTAGAGCCCCGTCTCAGTAGGCTGGACGATCCGCTCTACTAAAAGATCAAGCTTTCGGCATTGGGGAGATGAATTTCCCTCCACTAGACCCCCTCGAGTCATCTACTCTTCGGTCCCTTCGAGGTTCCATTCCATAGTCCTCCAAGCTTTCCGCCATCGACATGGCTTCCGCCACTGCCTCGGCTCCTCTGCTCTGCTCAACTCTTGCCTTGCCTACGGGTTTCAACCCTTCGACAAAGGCAAAGAGCTTGTCCATCTCTCGACATGTCCTCAATCAGTAGCATATAGGTAGAAAAATTCTTCACATACTCCCGGACCGCACCCGTATGCCTTAGTTCCCTAAGCTTGCAGCGAGCATCGTAGGAAGCATTCATCGGGAAGAATTGTTTCTTCATAGCACTTTTCGTAGCTCCCTGTGTATTGATAACTAGCCGACCCGCTTCGATATCGTGAGTCGTCACCCTCCACCATAGCTTAGCATCATCCTCAAGATAGGTAGCGGCATGATCCACCTTCATGGCCTCATCCACAATGCCTACAGCCTTGAAATATCGGGACAAGTCGAAGAAGAAGTTGTCAATCTCCTTTGCATCCCTAGCTCCTGTGTAGGCCTTCGGTTCTCTCACCTTTACCTTAGGAGTGTTGGGAGCGACAACACGTGGCACAGTCTGTGCTCCATTTGCACGGCCAACGGCCAAAGATAGCACCCTCAGCTCGCACCTTACCTCGTCCATCACAGACAGAAGTTCGGTCAACGCTTCGATGTTCTTTGCCACGGATGCGCGAATTTCCACAATCGCCGCATCGCTCGTCACAATCCTTTCCTCATTGGATTGGACACTCTGAAAAAGTTTCCTAGTAGCGGAGCTCAATTCCTCTAGCTCCCTACTTTGATAGGCAACATCATTCTCCATTAGCATCGCCCGACGCTCCATGGAGTTACCATCCTCCTCGCTAGCTCCGTAGCAGAAGGTATGGACTTTACCGACCGACGCTTCCAACACTTCGAGACGTGCCCTCATAGCACCCTCATCCGCTGCTAAACCGCTTCTCGCTTTTACTAGCCATCGTCGCTCCCAAACAAGGCTCGATACCAAGTGTCACGGTCGCAAGTTTCCACACTTCGAGACGCCTCGCGATGCCGAGTAACTCTAGCTCAAATGGCTCCTAAGTTACTCCCGGCAAGCTTTCTCTTTAGTCACAATCTCGGGACAAGAAGATAGGCAACACTTAAAAACGAAAACGGGTCACTTGCGCGAAAACTCGGCTTTTCTCATTAAAATATAACATCATTACAAGTATGAAAATTTACATCAAAAGAGTTCAAAACGACGAGGGGGAGAGTCGCTTGAATGCCTATTACAAATGCTAGAAGTTTGGTTTTTGCTTGAAATTTTTGTTCCCCCTATAGAGTGCTTAAAAAGCATTTGCCCAAATGCTGTGAGTGTACCACTTATTTCCGATGAGGTGGGAAAAACTCTAACATATGCTATATACATGATAATTACAAACTAGCTCGTGCATAATCTTCTAAATGTTTACAAAAGGTCACTCATCAAATTTGAGCTCATTCGAGTTCATCCGGATACAAACGGCACATGCCAAGTCGGTTGGGTCGTTGGTGCACTATCTGCCGCAGATTGAGGCGCACTGGACGACTGGCCGTGTCTGCGGGCTCGGGCGCTGGCTCTGGGCGATCGGGCTACTGGGCGCTGCATGGGCGATGGGGCATGGGCGACCAGCAAGGGCGATGGGGCATGTGCGACTGGCCTGGGCGCTACTGCATGTGCGGCTGGCACGGGCTCTAGTGTGCGGCTAGCATGGGCGGCCAGCAGAGGCGGCCAGCAAGGGCCAGCATGGGCGACAGGCATGGGCGGCCAGCAGAGGCGGCCAGCATGGGCGGCCAACATGGGCGAGCATGGGCGGCCAGCATGGGCGGCTGTCCTGGGCGCTGGCCTGGGGCATGTCTTGGGCCATGTCTTGGGGCATGTCTTGGCCATGTCTTGGGGCATGTCTTGGACGATGCTGCCTCCGAGCGCAAGAGCTGGGCGAGGCGATGGGGCACGCTTGGCGCACGGGCGTGCGGGTCATGTTGCGACAACGAGGTGCGCCTTCCATGATCGGCATGCTCAGGAGCCTTTGGCCACACGGCTTAGGCAAGCTCGGGTGCGCAGAGGAGCATCGTTGTTGTCTCCTATGCGAAGTCACGAACGACCCGTGACAGGGCCCAGGGATTTCCAATTTTTTTATATACTAGGTATATATATCCAATGGTGCAAACAAATTTTTTTTTTATACTACGGCCCCCTTAAAAATTTTCAATTTTTTCTATGGCCCGCCCTAAACTTCAATTATGGCTCCGCCACTGTATGTACATCATGTATGCATTTAAAATATTTACTCATGTTTGTTGTATCTTTGAAATATTTTTTCGTTTGTTTTCTTTTTATTATACATATATAAATGCTAGCATAATCATAAATTTCATTATGATTTCAAATCATACATTTTTTACTTCAAGCAAGTCGCGTCACATAAAAATAAATGAGAAAATTACAATGTAGAGTTTATTCTTATTTATAACTGGTCCCTAGTTGTGATCAATGTTTTTTTATTACTGTAAAGAAGTTATTCTTATATAGAGTATTACTATAGAGAGATTTTACTGTATATTTTAAACACATGTGACAATTCCAACCCGATGAAAGGTACAAAAACAGGATTTTTTTTTATTTGTACAATTATTGTTACTAGAGGAAAGCTACTTGAAGCATTCCGCAGGTTGGTCTTCAGTCAATGCAGAAACTAGTACAAGAAGATGCCACCAAATTCACCATTACAAAAGCGCCTATTTCGTTACTGACTGCGTCCATTGGACCATGCGATCCAGATTTCGGCCACATCACCGCATTTCCTTCTCTCTCCTCATTCTCGCAGGGATGTGCCAACTCAACTACATTGATCCCACACTGACCTCGGCCCATATCAGATATTTCCATTACAAAAATATCAATTACGAGTTATCCTCACTGCTTAATCAATAAACACCTCAGTCATCCTGTCCTTGGTGAGTATGCATCCGATTTCCATTCTTGTTCTAATCTTTCTCTTGGGATATGAACTTCCCTTTTCGAGTTGAGGGTCAAAAAAACAAATTTCGAAATAACTTAGGAGATGTGTATATTTTTTTACTCAAAATTCAATACTCCAAAAAAGTATCTAGCACAAGTCAATTGTCAGTCAACTAAAACTTCAGTTTCCATACACTGCTCAATCAACAAAATATCATTTGAAATTTGGTGGAGTAGACTCAATTTTTTCTCGTTTCTACTTTTTCTTGTTTTGTTGCTTGTGATCCTATTTAAGGGAAAGTTCTTCAACCAATAGCATTTTCTGACTAGTCTATTCATGGAACCTACTTAGGACGGGTGAAAATCGTTTGTCCCTATTCATATCCCTAATCTTATCCCCAACCAATCAGAATTTACTATATAATTATTATTTTTTAATTATATATACACATGGTGAATTGTAATTGGTTAGGGACACACAGAGTGACAGAGAATTTTTTGCCCTAGGACGTGGGGAGCAAATGGAGAAAATGTTGCCTCAAAATTCCGTGTTCCAAATATATCCACTCCGAATCATTCTGTTAGTCAACTAAGACTAAAACAATTATCTGGGTCCAATAAGAAAGCACACGGTATAGGTCCACAAAATGAAAACACAAGCAATGGGCTCGGACCAAGGTAAGCCCCTAGGTCGAGCTCTCAACGATGTCCATTAAGTTCAAATTCACTCGGATGAACGGATAAAGCGCGTGCAGACTAATTTGTTTTTTTTATTGTGTTTAAGTTGTGTAAAAAAAATAATAGACATATTTTTTTATTAATTTTAGTAGCTAAGTAATTTTATAAAAAAAATGTTTTAGTTTTACTCTATATTGAAGTTTAAGAATCAAGAATTTATATTTCATTATTTTTTTTATTGTGTTTAACTTATGGAAAAAAAATAGTCTTATTTCTTTATATTTTTATCAACTACGTAATCATATAAAAATTTGTTTTATTTTAAATTTATAATCAATATATTTTGTATCTCACGAAAATCGAACAACCAAACCAAACCGATATAAAGCGAATGCATCAGTTTGAAATTTTCTATGATTTGGATTGATTTCAAATTTCTCAAACTGAATACTTCGCTTTAGTTTAAAAAATATGTAAAACCGAACCAACCGAAACAATCAACACCACTAGAAAACATCATCGTTGATAGGGTGTAGAATACCCTTATGACTTTTCCAAGAAGTCTATTCCTGGAAACTGCTAAGAACACGACAAATTAATCAATCTGGTTCCTATCCGGAACATATTTTTTTTAGTATGGGCAGAATATTTTTTTTCTTGAAAATATGTGTTTTTTGATTAATTCGGCGAACAGGTGTTTTTAAAAAAAAAAAAAAAAAAAGGTATTTTTCTTAAATAAATTTCAACCGTCAAAATTTAAATTTAACGGATGAGAATATGTTTCGCATATACAGAACATTTGTCATTCCGCACTGGAGCGGCTGTTCAAATTAATGAAGGTAGGTCATGTATAAAATTCAATACTACAAAAAGTATCTAGCACTAGTCAATTGTCAGTCAATTAAAACTTCAGCTTCCACACACTGCTCAATCCACAAAACATCATTTGGAATTTGGTGGAGTAGACTCAAATTTTTTCTCGTTTCTACTTTTTCTTGTTTTGTTGCTTGTGATCCTATTTAAGGGGTGAAAATCCTCTATTCCCATTTCTGTCCCCATCCCTGTCCCTAACCAATCAGAATTTACTATATAAATATTTTTTCCAAATATATACACAGAGTGAATTGTGATTGACTGAGGATAGGGATGGGGACAGGAACGGGGACAGAGGATTTTTTTCCCTATTTAAGGGAAAGTTCTTCGACCAATAGCATTTTCTGACTAGTCTATTCGTGGAACCTACCTAGGATGAGGTGAAAATCGCTTGTCATCATTCCTCTCCCTAATCCTGTCTACAACCAATTAGAATTTACTATATAATTATTTTTTTCCAATTTTATATAAACAAGGTGAATTGTAATTAGTTGAGAACATAGACGGAGACAAAGGATTTTTTGCAACTAGGACGTGGGGAGCTAATGGAGAAAATGTTGCCTCAAAATTCCGTGTTCCAAAAATATCCACTCCGAATTATTCTGTTAGTCAACTAAGACTAAAACAAAATGAAAGCACAAGCAAAGCCCTTTGCTTTTTCTTTTTCCCAACTTTTCTCTCTCTTCTCTCTCCTCCCTGCGTTCTTGCTGTTCTTCCTGTTTTCTCTGCCTTTGGCCAGATTTGGCCATTGGCCCACCACCAGTCAAATCTTTGGCCCTTTTGCTAGCTTTTTATAACTCTATTTTCGACTCACAAATCATACTGAAACTTTTTTCTAAGATTTTTTCTTCAAGATTCAAGACATAGAGTGCTAGATTTGTCTCTGCATCTTCTCGGATCTGAGACTGCTTTTTCTCTGCTTCTAGGAGAAGTCATTCAACCCTGACTTGATCTCGGGGCTCTTTATCGCCTTTCTACATCTTTCCCGAGGCACTCAGGGGACGGCTGATACGCCCACTGGCCCTACAAATTGTCGATTCTAAGCGATGATGCTGACACCGATCTTCTCTTATATCTCGCGGTTCAAGAATCTTTGACAAGATGCTGCAAGCACGAAGATTATGCATTTGTTTTATTTTACTAGTTTTAATCTTAGTATCTCATACCCATCTAAGTTTCTTTGACGCGTATTTGTTCATTATCACGCTTTTCTAAACCATTGTATAACTTTTAATTTCTGTATTTTCAGAGTTTTTTTTAATTGTAATGGCCTCGGCTATTTGTGATTAATGAAAACAAAATTTATTCAGCAAAAAAAAAAAAGAAAACACAAGCAAAGGGCTCGGACCAAGGTCAGCCCCTAGGTCGAGCTCTTAGCGATGTCCATCAAGTTCAAATTCACTCGAATGAACGGATAAAGCGCGTGCAAACTAATTTGTTTTTTTATTGTGTTTAACTTGTAAAAAAATAATAGACATATTTCTTTATAATTTTAGTAGCTAGGTAATTTTATAAAAAAATTGTTTTAGTTTTACTCTATATTGAAGTTTAAGAATCAAGAATTTATGTTTCATTATTTTGTTTTTTTTATTGTGTTTAACTTGTGAAAACAATATTTTTATTTTTCTTTATATTTTTAGCAACTACATAATCATATAAAAAATTGTTTTACTTTAAATTTATAATCAATTTATTTTGTATCTCTCGAAAATCGAACAACCAAACCAAACCGATATAAAGCGAATGCATCAGTTTGAGATTTTCTATGGTTTTGATTCATTTCAAATTTCTCAAACTAAATATTTCGATTTAGTTTTAAAAAATGTGTAAAACTGAACCAACCTAAACCATCAACACCACTAGAAAACATCATCGTTGATAGGGTGTAGAATGCCCTGATGACTTTTCCAAGAAGTCTATTCATGGAAACTGCTAAGAACACGACAAATTAATCAATCTGGTTCCTATCCGGAACATATTTTTTTTAATATGTGCAGAACATTTTTTTTCCTTGAAAATATGTGTTTTTTGATTAATTCGGCGAACAGATGTTTTTAAAAAAAAAAAACAGGTATTTTTCTTAAATAAATTTCAACCGTCAAAATTTAAATTTAACGGATGAAAATATGTTCCGCACATAAAAAATATTTGTCATTCCACACTGGAGCGGCTATTCAAATTAATGAAGATGGGTCATGTACAAAATTCAATACTACAAAAAGTATCTAACACAATTGTCAGTCAACTAAAATTTCAGCTTCCACACATTGCTCAATCGACAAAACATCATTTGGAATTTGGTGGAGTAGACTCAATTTTTTCTCGTTTCTACTTTTTCTTGTTTTGTTGCTTGTGATCCTATTTAAGGGAAAGTTCTTCGACCAATAGCATTTTCTAACTAGTCTATTCATGGAACCTACCTAGGACGTGGGGAGCTAATGGAGAAAAGGCTGCCTCAAAGTTTCGTGTTCCAAAACATTAACAAGAGATTTTTTTATCGAAATAAATATGATGACTGTATCCACTGTCAAAGATAAAAAAATTATAGGAGGATTAAAAATGGTTTTACCAGAGAAGTTGAAAGTGATGGGGGTTTTCATCATTTGTAAGACCCTTTAAACTCCATAACCAAAGCCCTAAGCTGAGTCTGACTTAGGCCCACATATTTGAATTCGGTCACGCCGAATTCAATAATAACCCAACCAATTTTGTCTCATTTTTTACCAAATTGAATTCGAATGTCTCTAAATTATCGAATTTACACTGAATTACCGAATTGAATTCGAATTCGGTTGGTAATTCAGTAAAAATCGATTTTGCTCACCCCTACCCAACCAGAGTAAATGTGATTAGGGTAAATGAAAAGGCCAATCAGGCAGTGATATGTACCAATGATTGATTTCTTGGGCAGAAAGAGTACACGGCGAAAGTATTGATCGTCTTAGCCAGTGATTTTCCCAAAAACTTCGTAGACGACTATGGTTTGTGTCCTATAACATAAATGATTTTGAAGAATATAGTTATATTGAACGAATATTTTAATACAGTTATAATGTATATATAATGCATCAATCCTACACTAATACGGAAGTTATTATTATAAACGAGATATTTTATACTAATAAGGAAGTTTATCAGAATACTAATCAAATTACAATAAAATATACAAAAGAACTCATAATATATTTTAAACACATGTGACAATTCCAACCCGATGTAAGGTACAAAAAGAGGATTTTTTTACTAGAGGGAAGCTACTTGGAGCATTCCGCAGGTTGGTCTTCAGTCAATGCAGAAACTGGTACAAGAAGATGCCACCAAATTCACCATTACAAAAATATCAATTACGAGTCATCCTCTCAGTCATCCTGTCCTCGGTGAGTATGCATCCAATTTCCATTCTTATTCTAATCTTCTCCCTATGGGCACTGGTATACATTCTCCTGCGGTATCAAGTTCCCTTTTCGATTCCACATAACAAGTATAATTACAAGTCTAATTGTGGGATTGTTCTTGATATCGAGTTCCCTTTTCGATTCCAAGGAGACCCAAAATCCTGGGGTCTTGATGATTATCTACTATCTTGTGAGCATAATCGCACTCTGTTGCAGATATTAACTATCAAGAGAAAATCATCCATATTACTGATCCAAGGGTGCATAAGAATAACTGCTCTGCCACTCCTAAAGGGTACTCTTTACCAGCAAAGAATTATTATGGAGCTTTCTATCTGAACAAAACTGATTTAGTTGTCTTTTTGAGCTGCAAAGATCCATCCAAGTCGGCTCATTATATGGAAACCGCTCCTTGTATAACTGCAATGGAATCTTATTCATATGCTCTTATGAGTGGTGACCTTGTAGCATCCGATATTGAAGACTCGTGCAGAATTTACAACGTACTTGCATATGGCTTTGACCTGCGATGGTCCGCTGGCTGGATGCACATATGTACTATAATTTCTCTTAAAGTCTCAAATAATATATATATATATATATATATATATATATATATATATATATATATATATATATATATATATTTTATATAGAGAGAAAGGAAATTTTATTAGTAAATCATAGGATGTAGAATTTGAAATTTTCTTCAGAGTTCTCTAAAGCTATTAGCATGAACATGCCCGGGAATCTATTTGCTTTGCAGGTTTGATGACATTCAACAAAAAGGAAAATAAAAGATAGCTAATTAATCCTTTTTTTACTCTTGCTGCAGATCTTTTCGGAACTATATTCGGTGTATTTTGTAAGTCTCTGATCTTCATTTGAATTCTGATCTTATCTAAATCCCTTTACTAGACATAATTTTTAGCATAGCTCGACTAATGATTACTCCCTCCATTCCTAAATCTAAGACTCTTTAGACAATTTTTAAAAATTAAGGAACTTGTCATTTTCACCGAAAGTTCCAATATTACCCCTATCTCTCACTTCTATACTATAAGAAAAGAAAGGAAAAAAAATAGGGATGGCAGAGGCGGCAAATAAAAGAAATGTCAGGGTATAATTGGAATAAATTGTTAACAACTAATAAAAGAACCTTAAACGACAATTAATTTGGATACCTATAAATCTCCTACACGATAATTAAATGGAAATGAAGGGAGTATTTTTCTGGTTGCTTATGACTCTGATCTTACTGCAGGCACAACCATGGGATTACGAGCACTTGTTGGCACCATTGTATTGTCTGTTTTCCTCATCTACAAATGCAGAAGAAGGCATTTATCGTCATACGATACCATAGAAGAGTTTCTACAAGGCCAGAATAACTTTATGCCAATTCGATACTCCTCTAAAGAAATAAAGAAGATGACAAACAATTTCAAGGACAAATTAGGCAAAGGAGGGTATGGTGATGTATACAAAGGTAAATCTCGAAGTGGTCATTTAGTAGCAGTGAAAATGATAAATAATGTTAAAGGTAATGGGCAGGATTTCATTAATGAAGTTTCAACTATCGGAAGAATTTACCATATTAACGTGGTACGTTTGGTTGGATTTTGCGCTACAGCCTCTAAACGGGCACTCGTCTATGATTACATGCCTAATGGTTCCTTGGATAAGTACATTTTCTCAAAAGGTCCAAATGGTGTAACATTAACTTGGGAAAGGGCTTACGAGATTGCATTAGGCGTGGCTCAGGGGATTTTGTACTTACATCAAGGTTGCAATATGCAAATTTTGCATTTCGATATCAAGCCACATAATATACTCCTTGACGAAAATTTTGTGCCAAAAGTTTCTGACTTTGGCCTTGCTAAACTGTGTCCGACCAAAAAGAATACCGTTACACTTACTGCTGCGAAAGGAACATTGGGATACATGGCCCCGGAGTTGATCTACAGGAACATAGGAGGAGTGTCATACAAGGCCGATGTTTATAGCTTTGGCCAATTGTTATTGGCAATGGTAGGGAGGGGTAAAGTGAATGCTCTTACTGACCATTCAAGTCGGATTTATTTCTCCTCTTGGATTTATGAGAAAGTTAATAGAAGGGAAGAAGAAGACTTGGATTTTGGAGACATAACAGAGGATGGAAAGGACCTTGTGCGAAAGATCATTTTGGTTGCATTATGGTGTGTACAATGGAGACCGGTTGATCGACCGTCTATGCGCGAAGTCCTAGAAATGTTGAAAGGTGATCTTAAAGATTTGAAGTTTCTGCCGAAACCTGTATACTATCCTCCAGATTCATTTTCCATGGAACGGGGCAGTGATCAAGATTCCGAAGATTCAACATTTCCTCTTTGTGAGTCTATTACTTTAGAAATAGAGAAGAATGATTCATAAGACAACGTTACTATATGGTCTACCAATCGACGAAAATAATTTGATTTTGAAGTATGTAATAACATTTATTTTGTGCAATGTTTTTCCCAGTTCATACTTTTTAATGAAGTAACTTACCATGTCAGGTTTTGGACAGAAAGGGATACTTATATTTTATCCTAGCTTATCTTTTTTTTTTTTTTTTTATGATATTTGAATTTGGTCATTGGCTATAATACTATTCTGATGAGTTAAACAATTATAGTAAATTTGTGCGTCTCAATTATAATTTAATAGTATTGTCCACGTGGATTCATACTTGTTTATTTGTTTGAGATTTGTGGTATTACTTGTTATAGATGTTGGTTGCTAAGTGGTAGCTAAATTATTTTTAAGATGAGAAAATTCAAGTTAGGAACGACAGAGCAAATTCAACATTCACCAGAAGGCAGGCTGGTACGAAACTTTGCAAGTGCATCAGCCACTTGATTCCCCTCTCTCCAGTACAAGCCAAACTTTAAATATAATAGAAGTAGTAAGTTAGACCGACGAAAAACTGAAAAATTGGACAAGATATCCAGATGATAATAGGAATCTGTTGAGCCTTCCATCAATACTTTAACCGAACTCGTTATGTCAAAATGGATAAACCGAGATTACCAAAAGTACTTAAGCCAATGTTTATAGTACATATTTCCTTACCTATCACATATGTCAATTGTCAGTCAATTAAAGCTTCCACTCCCACACGCTACTCAATCTTTATCCACTTGTTTTCGAAAATCTTGAATTCAACAAGGCAAGAGAAGAAAGGACATGAAAATTGCACAAAGAGATATTATTGTTAATTATGTTCAATCAATTGCGCAGTGTGAAAATGTAAGCTTTAATTGGTTGACGATTAACTTGTGTTACATACTTTTTAAATGTTGATTTTTAAATCAGTTTTGTTTTAGCATTAAGTTTCCTTTGTCCTGAAAAGACTCCATGAATAGGGAAATTTCTAATATAGGACTGGTCATGTGGCACAGGTCCACAATCCTCTCACATTAGTTGTGATGAAATCTATTTTGCAGATAGACTTCACTTCAACTCATGTGAGAGGGTCGTAGGGCCAGTCGCACAAGGCCGGATCCATGTCAAAGTGGCTCCATGAATAGAGACTCCTTTGAAAAGGCACAAGGGCCCATAGCCATTGATATTCTTTTTTCCTCCTAAGAGCAATACTAAATGCCAATTTAACTTTGCAATGTAGAAATAGAAAGGCATGTATAGAATTTATATTCCCAAATCATTCAACTCCACCATGGTTATAAAGAATAAAGAATTTCTGACCATCAAGCCCAAAATTTTGAACGTCAAGTCCAAATTTAAAGAATAGTATGAAGAAGCATGGTTAGACTTGGATGTGAGTATAATGTTGGGGTTTGCATTAGATTGACACTGATTTAGTAGAAATGACAAAACATGACATTGAAATTTGGGGGGCAACATTTTTGTCCGGGACGACGTCCCACTTCCGTCCCGGGGCCAAGACGGAAGTGGGACTTCCGTCCCCAAACTAAACCCTACAAACTTTAATGCAACTTTAGGTTTGGAGAACATTTGATATGGTCTTTTTTTATATGAAGATTTGATATGGTCTTTTATGTATATATTAATTTTTCATGAAATATGTTATAAGAATATAAAAGTAATTACACCTTATATTTGGTATCAATTTGTTCCTTAATAGTAGCAGTGTTAGGTTTTGCTAACACTTTGGAGCGCTTGATTATTGAATAATCATAATTTAGAAATCAATTTTAAATTCTAGTTCCATATTTTTTTGAAGTGACAAGTCCATTTGATGTAGGTTAATAATGTCATTTAACGTCATTTCTTTAACAACAGAATGTAAATCGCAGAATAAGTTGAGCTAATAGTATGCTTATATTAAAATCAGGGAACGCCAACTACTTTCTTTTAAAAATGTAAATATTATGAATTAGGTTTGACTTTGACCTCTAATCTTCTGAATTACAAGAATTACACTCGACCGTCAATATAACATGTCAGCATTGAACATTTCTTGGCAGCTGCTTCAGTACTGCTAAGTACTCCCTCCATTCCTAAATATAATACTTTTATTATATATTGCGAAAATTAAAATATTTTTGTAATTAAAATACTTATATTATTCTATTAAATATGAGACTTGTATATCACTAATTCTATTTAAGAGAGTAATATTGATATTTTAATTACAAAAACAACTTAATTTTTTATTCCTTAATTTTCGCAACATATAATGAAAGTTTTATATTTAGGAATGGAGGGAGTACTAAGTAATTAAATGACTTTTCTTATTTTGTTTTGTGTTACTATTTTTCTGCCTCGTTTGTTCGAGCATGCAATTTAGAAAGCTGCAGGTCGACCATAAAATGACACCAAAGTTCTTCCAAAACAAAGTGATTAATTAAGAAAAGCATATGTTTTGTTAAAAAAAAATTAAGTAATAATTTGCATCGCTGTCTTAATTAGGACCTTTTGATATCTAAGTTTTGTGAATTTTCTGTCTGGGAAGTGCTATATGGCTAAGCCTTAACCAATCTATTGGCTAAATCCCCCAAAAATCCCCAAATTCTAATTTTCATTACCCCTTTTGCCCTTTCTAATTCTTCACTGTTTTTATTTTCTTTTGCAATAAAATTATATAAATTAATATTTCTTCTCTTTCCTCTCTCTCTATTCCGCAAAAGTCCACAAGTGTTCCGCCACCACCGCCGTCACTCCTGCCGCTCCTAAATCCACCGGAGCACCTTCAATACCGCGGAAAAAACACCTCTTGAAAGTAAAAGGCCTAAAGAAAATCGTTTTTCTTTTATATTTATATACTTTATCGTGACCCAAGCTAGAAAAGCAGACCTTTTCACAGTTATTCAAGCTATAAAAAATTGACGATGATGAGTGATTTTACTGCACAAGATGACCACCAGATGCATTGTAGATCCAAGCTATAATACTAAAGTAGAAGATTTTCCAAATCATCGTAGGCGGAAACCGCGTCTATTATGCAACTAAGCCGCGATGAACCCAGCGGAGCAAGGGTGGTTATTAAGAGGCCGGAAAATGTCGGTACAGGACAGATCCAGAGTAGTTCTTCGCATAAAATAAGAATTAAATTAAAAAATCGGATGCTTTGAAAACCATCTTGAATGTATCAACTGTTACGAACTTTCAGTAAATCATTTATTTGTCTTATTTGAAGAACTCCAGTAATGTTTTGGGAAATTGTAGATATAAGGCGATCACTTATCAGTACTATAAATTTGTTAAAGTAAACATGTAAAGTTCGTTATAGTTATATATAAGGCGATCGCTTGCTAATACTATGAAATTGTTAAAGTAAACATGTAAGGTTCATTATAGTTCTATATAAGGCGATCAATTATTATTACTATAAATTTGTTAAAGTAAACATGTAAAGTTCGTTATAATTCTATATAAGGCGATAACTTATTAGTACTATAAATTCATTATAATTCTTAACAACAATAACCCATTTCCATTTTCAATTGATGATATTTGATGAAAAACTCAAATTAAACCTCCATAAATTAAGAATAATCATGTTCCCAAAATCCATAAACCACAAATTCGTTAAAGTAAATCAATTAAAGTTCGTTATACTACTATATACGTCAATCACTTATTAGTAAACTTCAAGGGTTATATATATATATATATATATATATATATATATATATATATATATATATATATATATATATATATATATATCATTATAGGATGATCACTATAAATATGTTATTAGTTAGGGGTTTAATTATAATTTCTAAAAAGTCAATTTCATGATTTTTGGGTCAAATTGTGAATTTAAAAGATGTAATTAGAAACTTATGGGTCAATATGTGAATGGAAATATACTATGCGGGTTTAATTTTTAAAATTTTATAACATTAGGGACCTAAAAGTAATATAATTTATGTACTCATGGTTGCAAATAATATTTTTATAGGGACTTAGGGTATATAAATATGTATAATATGTGGACTTAGGGTATATAAATATGTCACAAATATTTTTGGCCACGTCAGCGATCCGCCACCGTACGAAACAAATTGTGACCGTCGGATAAAGAATCTGACGATTGAGATCATTTGGGATTGTGGGAGTTCAAATATTTTTTAATAATCTCACCTAAATAATTTCATCCGTTAGATTTTTTATCCGACGGTCACTATTTGTTTTGCACGGTGCAGAACATTTAATATTCCACACCGTATCCGAAGTCCTCCTTTATTGCACCTGACAATGCCTCAAAAGGAGCGAAGACATTATGGCTGTTTTTTTTTACTTTTGGGTTTTTTTTTTTTAAAAAGAAAGGTACTCCAAGGGCATTTTTGTCTCATTGACCAATTTTGACCCAATTTAGCTAATTTTTAGTCAATTGGGCTTAGCCAAAGATCATTTCCCTTTCTGTATGGAAATATCTGATATGGACCGGGTCCATGTGGACCATGTGGGTCAGATTTGGCCACATCCCTATAGAATGAGGAGAGAGAAGAAAATGCAGTGATGTGGCCAAATCTAGACCGTATGATCCATGACATAATAGACCTTTCTGTATATGTAGATTCATTAACCTGACATGATACAGTTTGGGGGTACATGTCCAAGAAGGACCAAACATGCCCCTCAATTATAAGATTTTGATTCTTGGAGTTCCTGAGGAAAAGATTCATCCGTACTAAACACCTTACATTATTCCATTTGACCAGTACTGTTCTAGATTTAAACATTTCTTTAAATAATTGATGTGCATAATTGACTCAAGGCGTCGAGGGATTAAGATTAAACAAGTACCAAAAGCCTAACATTACGCCGAAAAGTTTACAAAAAAAATCAAACTAATTGTTGAAATATGAAGTCTCACATCGAGTGCCTAAGAAATATCCAAATAACATATAAGCTCATGGGTTAACACACCTCTCCTTGTCAATTGATTTTGAGAGGATATGGAGGCCCATGAGCTAATTTTCACACTAATTAAGTGCAACATTATACTCTGGCATTTACTATTAAAAAATGGACAGATTATATCACAAGCTCCATATCCCAGTGGGGAGATGGCCTGCCCACAACCAAGAGGTTGTGAGTTCGATACCAGCTCACATCCACAAAAAGGAAGGATTTAATTTCCTATTCTTAATTCCTCTTGTGTGGGTTCTTATACTCCCCTTATTGGGGCACCAGCTAGTCGGGCTTCTACTACTCCCCTCACGGGGCACCCGCTCAGTCGGACTTCTATCCGCCCTACAAAGCTCCTCCTCTGGTAAGGTTCAAAAAAAAAAATGGACAAATTATGATCACAAAAAAATTCAAACTATTTAAGGTTTGTAGGGTTCGGTTTGGGGACGGAAGTCCCAGATAAAAATGTTGCCCCCCAAATTTCAATGCCATGTTTTGTCCTTTCTGCTAATTAATTAAATTATTATCAGTCTAATGCAAACTCCTATAATATTTTACACAAAGAAATTGAGGGAATGTATTTTTTTTCTAATGACTATATAGAAATCTTATGTTGATTCACCTCACAAATAGTACGCAATCTCCAAATCTTTATCCACTTGTTTTCGAAAATTACGAATTAAATGAGGCAATAGAATAAAGGACATTAAAATTGCATGCAAATTCACCAGATCACAGATTTAACAAAGAGATGTTATAATTTTACTACACTGCAATTGTTCATTAGGTTCTATCAATTGAGCAGTGTGTGGAAGTAAAAGTTTTAATTCACTGACAATTGACTTGTGCTACATACTTTTTTTGTGTTGAATTTTCCACCAGAAATTGTTTGTTTTAGCATTAAGTTTTCTTTATCCTGAGAATAATCCATGAATAGACGTCCTTGGAAAAGTCACAATGGCCTATAACCATTCATATTTTTTTCTCCAAATGCTAAATGCCAATTTAACTTTACATTGTAGAAATTGAAAGGCACGTAATACGTATTCCCAATTCATTAACATGGTAGTAAAGAATAAAGAATTTTTGCCATTCAACTCCAAATTTCAAGAATAGAATGAAGAAGATTCGTTTGACTTGGATGAGAATACTGTATTTGATATAAGGGAATGGAGGGAATGTATTTATGGTAATGAACACACATAAATCTTTTGTTTATTCAGGTAGCAGATCCCAATTATTTGCGATTAATTAAGTCTTTATTGTTGTAGGGTATATGTTATGGACTTAATGAACAATGCTCCCACCATTCCTTAATGTAGGCCCTTTATGACACTTTTAAAAATTAAAAATCTCAAATAAACAGTCATCTTTCCACCACAATTTCAATAATACCCCTTCTTCCCTCTCTTTCATTTTTTCAAAAAAAGATATGCTGAGGGTATAATTGGAATAAATTGTTGACGCCTAATAAAAAACATGTAAATGACAATTAATTTGGATACATATATATCTCCTAACGGACAATTAAATGGGAATGAAGGGATTGCATATTACAAGGATATATACATACAATCCTACCTAAGTCTATTTATAAGGCCTCTTGCCTTTACCCTTTTCATTCCTACTGGATGTGGGACTTTGAGAAATAGTGCCTAACATATCCTTCATTTTCTCAAATTCCCAAGTTATTTAAGAATAAGAAAATATAACATTCTTCTAAATCTCTACGGTCTTCTTCTATTTTCTTTCTTCAATTTTACTTCATTGCTTCTTAAAGAAATGACCATCAAGGTGGTATAAATTCTTCTCTTTTTTCCTTTCTCGCATAACCTGTCGGTTGCCTCTATACACTTTGCAGAAATTTTAAAATTCAACATACTTGTAACCCTTTGATGCCAATTCACCCAACGAAATTATGTTGGAAAATGAGTCAGGTAAAAATCTAACATCAGGAAGACTTTTATTTCATCATTGTGGAGTTTCATGCAGACTTCTCCAACGCCCTCAAACTTCACCATTGATTTGTTGCCCACTTTGATGTAGCCGAAGTCTCCCATCCCCAAAGTATCAAAGACGTTTTGGTCCTTGTAGATATGCAAGTTAACAACATTTACCCACAACACATATTGAATAATTCTCAACATTTCATCAAATAAAATCATCATCACTTCTGATCACATTTGTAGAGGAATCACTTATCTTTGCCTTGCCTTTCATCTGTTAACAAAAGATTTTGCAAATCATCCATCACCTTTGGGTAACGACTTTGAAATGACCAAATTCCCCACATTAGAAGTCCTTGATCTCGATGCATTCACCTCTCTGTCGAGATTTCCATCTTCATTGGTCACCACTCCTGCTTCGATTCCTCCATCTTCTAGAACTCGCAGTAATTAGCCATTGTTCCTCCTTGGGGTTATACTCATTAATCATCTGCTAGTTCTCCTTCAAGGTCTTTAAAATCTCATTTAATTGCCATGTGTTCTTTCCTGCCAAGAGTGACTGCACATCGATTTATAAGATTTGGGCAGTGAAGCTAAAAATAACATGTGTTCTTCATCTTTAATATATTCTGGACATTCTCAAGTCGAGATAATAATTTATTAGTGTGATTAAAGAGGCTACCTCTTTTGACCATTTTAAATGAGTACATATTCATTTTCATCTACAACCGGTTAGTCAAAGTCTAAACGAATAATTAATTTTCAGATTCTCCCACAACTTCTTTGGTGACGTCTCCTTCAAACTGTCATCTTAATTTGAGGAGGCAAAGCCAATCAAATTGTACTGACCGCCCTCTTCTTAATTGTAGCCCACTCAGAATATTTCATACCTTCTGACTCTTCATCACCAAAGCAGAATCTAGACCTTGGTGCCCTAGGTAGTCTTGAATCGTGCATTTTCATAAAAAGAAATTAATATTTCCATAAAAATGGTAGATGGAACATCACTCTATATGTGATGGGATGGCGTACATACCCAAAAGATTTGCTTGTCTAATAAATGGAAAAGAGGTTTTTTTTTTTTTTTTTTTTTTTTTTTTTTTTTTTTTTTAAAAAAAATTGAAAATGTTGGGATTGTACGTTTAAAAGTAAAGGAATTGTTCGATGTTTTCAAACTTCTTTTTATCGTATATATCGTCAGGAAAGCAAGGTTGCTAAATTTTTGGTAAATCTTACCTGTAATTCCTAGAATTTAAGGAGGGATTTGATTAAAAGACCCTGTAGAACTCCCTCGTCTAACGGTTTGCTCAACCTGTAAACTTTTTTAGCAATGTTTTATGTCCTTTATGCTTTACTCCAATCTTGGTTTTTTATTTATTATCATACATATAATATTAATTTTAGTTTTTTATTCCAATAATGTCACTTTTAGATTCTATTGAATTTCTTTTAATTCTAATTCTAAAAGGAAAAAATGTAATTAATAGCATTCTAATTAATTAATAAATTATTAAAGTTCCTATGTTTTCATTATTTAATTAATTAAAAGTGTCCATGTTTGGTGATTTAGTTTTGTTATTCCAATAATGTCCATTCTAGATTCTATTCAAAATCCTATTTTAATTCTATTCTTTTAAGGGGTGAAAATCTGTCCCCAATTCCTGTCCCCATCCCTGTCCCAGCCAATCAAAATTTACTATATAAATAGTTTTTCCAATTATATATACAGAGGGTGGATTGTGATTGGCTGGGACAGGGATGGGGACAGGAATTGGGGACAGAGGATTATTTGCCTCTTTTAAGTGTGTTTTAATTCTAATATTAAAAGGTCAAAAATGTAATTAATTAATCATTTTCAAACAAAGTTGAACTAATTCAAAAAATTATATTGTATTTAAAATACATTTCTATTCTAATTCTAAAAAGTAAAAAAAAAAATTACAAATATAAACAAAAAATGATACATCAATTTTGGCGGTTATCCTCATTGTTAGAAACTCTTAAGAAAATTTGCTGGGAAGAGATATAAAGAGTTTGGCTTTTGATCATCAAGTTTTGGATTCTTTGAGAAATACAATGGTTTATATATTTTTATTTAAGATGACTTTATATTTCTTTTCTTTTCTTTTCATGAATCTTATTTTTATCACAAACATATGATGTTGTTGCTGGTGATATAACTATATTAGCCTATAAAAAAAAAAATCGATTGAAGCAAATGAAGATCATAACCTTTATGGAAAACGCTCCAAAGAGCTCTACAGGAGGACCAACGAATCGGAGAGGTTGTAGGCCAGTGGGTAACACCACTGCTTAGGACTGAGAGGTCCTAGGCTCGATACCGAGGCAGAGCGTCCAACTTGCTAACCTCCAAAAAAGAAAAAGAAAAAAAGGAGGACCAACGAACAACAACATCTCTTCAACAGAAGAATTAGATCACCTACAATGGAGTACCAAAAAGCTAAAAAAATATAAGTGAAGCAGAACAATCAAATAGCAACCAAACTATAACCTCTTACAAAGACAAGTTAAACCAATCACAAAATGTGTGTGCAAAGGATGTTCAAAGAAAATTCTTAGTCCAACACCTAGATGAGGGCTCTGATTCAGAGTCCGAAATTGATGACATGACATTCATAATGTCCAAAACTGACAAAATTAGATGTAGAACACCATGGATAAGCTCCATATTTATCAAGCCTTATGGCAAACCCCTAAGTTGTAGCTGTATTGATTTCAAGGTACGTCAACTATGGAATCCGAAGGGAGAGCTACGACTTATCGACTTGGGAAATAATTTTTTCATACCCAAATTCGGCATTGAGGAGGATTTTATCATAGTAATATCCGGAGCGCCATGGTTTCTAAATAACTAATATCTCACAACCAGATAATGGCAGCCCGAGTTTAATCCCTACACGGATACTCCAACAACGACAACAATCTAGGCTAGAATTACCATCACTTCCTGTGGATTTCTACGACATACCTATCCTAAGAAAATTGGGTAATCAACTTGGAACTTTGCTCAAAATAGATGCTAGAACATCAAACGCGGAAAGGGGAAGGTACTCTAGATTGTGCATTCAAATCGATCTAAATAAACCACTGGTTCTGTTCGTGAGAATTGGCAGCAAACATATCCAGCAAATTCAATACGAAGGTGTAGAGTTTTTCTTTAAGTGTTGATTAATTGGTCATCCGGACAAATATTGCCTTTCTGACCAAGTGACACTGCCTATTACTACTGATGACCCAAAAGAGCATATAGACATAGAGATTGCATCATGGAAGACCAAAAAGAACAGCATACCCACATCATCAGACCTTGAAACAAGGTAATTAATGGAAAGCCTACACGCCAGAATAAAAATTTCAGGCCAGGAAAGGGGGAATCGGGACAAAACTACAGGGACCTAGATGGCGAACTTGGGCACAAAGAAAATAGGACTATTACCTCAAAAGTCTGGAGGCTAAAAGACTTAGCCCTAGGTACAACTAACAACCAGTCAAATCACGAGATACTACTAACCCTACCACATCTGGGTTAAATCAAGTGTATTTGTCTGTGTCAAAGTCAACAATTAATTATCCATTGCAAAAAAACCTTAACGAAAAATTCTAAACACTGAGTTAACAGCTTTTCGATGGAGAAAAGCAAGATGGATGGGATTGCGTCGCTCCCGTGGCCGGCGCTGGGAAAAAAAACATCTCCCAAAGAGGCCAGCAGAAGTAACAATCATGACCATGTTGACATCTTAATCTCCAACCCTTTTAGCCCTTCATATGCAGAGTCCCTTTCGCCCCTTTAATCCAAAAACACTGAAGGTGGAAGCCAATATGCCTCCGCAAAGAACTCTCCGCCTTAATTGAACCTCCCATCCTCCAGAGAATTCTCGAAGAAGAAACAGACACCAAACAAATCCACAGTTAAAAAGAGAACCACCATAGACCCCAACCCAATAGGCCCACAAAACTGGCAATGGATGGGCTCCTGACAATTAATTTGTTGAGGCCTGTCATCAATAGCCCAGACCACAAATAATCTGGGCCTCATGCCAGAAACACACATGGGGTAACTGAACTTATTGTCCAACCCACAAACAACAACCTTCACAGTAGAGCTAGTTGAAGGATTGGGTCATGATCAACAACCCGCAGCTCCTCTACTTTGGACCCCCGGTCCATACAACCATCTTCCCGATCAACGTAAACAGAGACAGCAACCCACCGGCCACCAACACAACTCCGACGAGTCAGCGAGTGAACCAGAGATGGACACGGAGAGCTACTCGAGTGCAACAGCGACCAGGTCCAAGCCGAGCTCGTCCTCATTGAATAGCCTAAAATCCCAATCAAAGAGGAACATCTCAAACAAGAAATTTCTCCACATTAAGCTCCCATCATTTAAAACTGTAAATGGAAAGTGCAAGTGGCTCACCGATCACAATTCAAATGGTAAACGGGGTGAAGAAATTTTTCTTTTACATCGACCGAATGGAAAACCGGATGAACAACATTTACAAATTGCATCTTATATCGGGCTAACAAATGAACCAACCAAACCAAATTTCGAGATCGGCAGTGGAGCAGGGCAACTGGCAGTCCAACAATCAATCATCAATTCCAATGAGCAATCTTCTAGTCTGGAATGTTAAGGGTACGGGTCATCTTAAATTTCATGACCACATGATAAAACTCAACGGGACTCATAAACCAACGCTCCTCGCTTTACTTGAAACAAAAATCAGTGGCCATAATGCCGAAAATATATGTGCTAGACTACCATTTATTAACTGCGAAAGGGCTTACCCAAACGTGCTGAAAGAGGGGTGTTTGACTAGTTTGGAATGGGGAAGACATTGCGCTAAATATAGTGGCAAAAAATCTCCAATCAATTCACGCTGTTGTTAAGGTTCGAAACTGCACTCAACTTTGGTTATTTTATGCGATATATACTAGTCTTGATTTTAATACTAGAATTGATTTTTGGCATCCTCTTCATAATTTAGTTGCTAGTCATGATCTTCCTTGGTTACTTATGGATGATTTCAATGAAATTATTTACCAATCCGAGAAGTTTGGGGGTTTACCCCTTGCCAAACCCGTGTTACTTAATTTAAGAGTATGTTTGACGGCTGCAGTCTAATTGACCTGGGTCATGAGGGTTCGCGCTTTACCTGGACCAATAAAATGGATCATGGTAAGCTCATTTTTCAATTGAGCGATAAAGCGGTAGCTAATTCTTCTTGGAGAGACCTTTATCAAAATTTCACTATGTTCAACCTAGTTAGAACAAGGTCAGATCATTCATCAATCCTTCTTCATCTCCAACCCCAGCATATCACACCCTTGAAAACACTTACTTCCATTGTTCAAGAAGCTTGGTTAGGCTGGGACAATAACTTCTTTATGGTTGCTAATTGTTTTAAAAAAAACCTGTCTCTGAATGGAACGTTAATGTATTTGATAATGTCAGAGTCAAGAAAAATAACTCCTTGCTCGTATCAAGGGCCTCCAACTTACGCTTGAGCCTCGTCAATAATCTTTCCTCATCAAACTTGAGAGAGAACTTTTAGCCAAACTCGATACCATCTACGTACAAGGAGGAAAAACATTTGTGGGCTATCAAATCCAAACCTGACTGGGTTATGTGGACGACCTTAGTTTTAAATTCTTAAAATCCATCTATATTCACAATAGGATGAATAATAAAATCCTTTCCTTTAAAAAACCTAATGGTGAATGGGAATTGTACATTACCAAAGTCAGAACTTTGATCGTGAAGAACATCCAAAAACTATACAGCTTTGACAAAGTCTCAGCCCCTCTCGTTCCCGAATCTTTTCCTTTCACTTGGACTCAATCGAACTGAAACAAACTTTCCAGCCTCGGTGATCAGCCCTCCATCTAGAAATCAGGGCGGCTACGTGGCCTTTTAAACCTCACTAGAGCCCGGGTCCTGACGGGTTTACATCATGTCTTCTTCCAGAACTTCTGGGACATCCTTCTACCATCTATTACTTCTCTTGTCCATGATACTTTTAACAATGTCCCTATTCTGATGGACATCAATGCAACTTTCCTATATCTCATACCTAAATTTGCCAACACATAATCGGTAGGTCAACTTAAACCTATCAGTCTGTGCAATACAGTCTATAAGCTCATCTCTAAAATCCTTGTCAGTAGGATCTTCTTACCTTTTATCCCCTCTATCATATCACCCCATCAAGGCAGCTTCATCTCGGGTAGGAGATGTGCGGATAATGTGGTCATTGTTCATAAAGTTATGTACACTATTAGAAAGAAAACTAGTAAGCAACCTTGAGAAAGCTTTTGATAGACTGAAATGTGATTTCATTAAATATGGCCTATTTTTTTTTTTCACTTTCCCCAACCTTGTTAAACTGATCATGAACTGTGTCTCTTTTCCAAGATGGCCATCCTCTTTAATGGAGAGCCGACAGATTGGTTCCTTCCCTCGAGAGGTATCAGACAAGGCGATCTCATGTCTCCTTATATTTTTGTCATATGTATGGAATATCTCTCGATTAGCATTGAGAACACGGTCAAACTCAAAAAGTGGAAACCCATCAAGGTCGGCAAACAATGACCTATCATCTCCCATTCTCTCATTGTCGATGATATCATCTTATTTGGACTTGCTGATAATGATTCTATAGCTAAAATGATGAGAGTTCTAGACGATTTCATCCATAGATGTGGTAAAAAAATTAACCTTGCTAAATCTAAATTCACTGCCTCCAATAATCTTTCCCCAGTTAGAATTCAAGAGATTGAGAATATGCTTCATATCCAACATACGGTCGATTTTGGTAAATACTTAGGTTTTCCCATCTTTCAACATAGACCAAAGAACTCCAACTTTCTTTTTATCCTGGATAACGTCAGACAGAAACTTTCGGGTTTGAAGGCTAATCTCATATCCATTGGTGGCCGAAAAACTATTATCCAATCTTCGTCAACCCAAATTCTCTATATTATTCTCAATGCTTACCTTTGCCGGTAGCCATTACTGATAAGATTGATAAGGAAAAGTTGACTTTCCTTTGGGGAAGAACATCGTCCAAGAAGAAATTAAACCTCGTCAAGTGGGATAGAGTTGCGAAACCTAAAAATAGAGGGGGTAGGGAATCAGAAAATTTATCCATATCAATAGAGTTGGGCTTGCTAAACTTGTTTGGAGACTCAGTAAGAAAAACGACAACAACTGGACTAAGAGCCTCAACATGAAGTACGTTGACAATGATATAGGGCCCATGATGATTTTGAAAAAAGGACTGGCTCAATAAACCTCAAAGATCTTAGAACTAGTTTAGACATTTTCCATAAATCCTCATGTTCGATCTCGGAAAAAAGTAATATTGTTAGGATATGGCACAATGACTGGACTAGCCTTGGTCCTTTAGGACATCTTATCTCGAGTCCAATGAATATTGAGGAAAATGACACGCGTTTAAAAGAAAATTTCAACAATAACGACGGTTGGAATCTTAATAAGTTCTCTTTCAACCTCCCACTCATCTGGCTCATTCTATTAAAGCTATTCCTAGACTTGAGAGGACCAATCTTCTCAATCGCAGGACTTGGAAAAACTCCACGAATGGGGTAATGCCAAATATGCTCACATGATTATTCGCAAAGATACTATTTTTTTTTTTGTGGTTAGAAAGGCTGGGGGGGGATGGTTAGTAGTCTGGACGTTGTGGCCCGGTGTCAAACCCAGGACCTCTCGGTCGTGAGCGAAGGGGAGCCCCACTAGGCTACGGCCTTCTTGATCCGCAAAGAAACTAATGATGATAAAGTTGATGATAAAAAATGGGATTGGATATGGAGTACAACTTGCAATCAAATAATCAAGATTTTCCTATGATTGTGTAACAATAATCGCTTGGCTACTATAGAGCATCTCTTTAGGAAAAATATCACCACTTGCAAAATTTGCCTTCAGTACAGGAACCCTGAAGAGACCATCAAACACTTACTTCGTCAGTGTGGGAAAGCTAGACATATTTGGCATGATCTTAAACTCTATCACCATTTCCCGAGTATACAGAATATGTACTTTGATATTTGACTTAAAAAATCTCCCAATTTAACAATGTAACGTGGGGGAGTATTTTTTCCTATGGTTGTTAGATTATTTGAACCAACAGAAACCAAATGATCTTCTCTCCTGGTAAGCCTATTAAGGAACCCATTTTGGATACTATTATGAAATCAACTGAATACTTCTCTTTGGCCACAGGAGGAGAGGAATCGAAAAACACTAATCAAATCTTGATCCCCGAACAGATGGATGAAACTCAATGTGGACGGATCTTCTATTGGTAACTCGAGAAGGAGAGGCGCAGGAGTACTCGTTAGGAATCATAATGGTGAATGAATATCGGGCTTTTCTAGATATCCTAGTATCTGTACCAACAATGTAACGGAACTTTGGGCCCTCAAAGAGTGTTTGAACTTAGCTATCGGTCTCAATGCTCAAAAGTTATCTGTGAAACTTGATGATAAAGTTGTGATTGACCTGATTCTCAATGCTGATACTCTCATTCACCCACTATCTACTCTTTTTTTATTGCAGGGAATCACTGAAACTTATACTGGAGTCAAGCATCTGTCATGTCTACAGAGAGGTCAATGTGTGCGCAGACGGCCTAGCTAGCCAAAGCTGGAGGAACCTTGACATCATTTGATATTATTTACCACTCTATACCCCCTTTTGTCTGCCAATTAGTGGCGGGGGATACCCATGGGGCTTATTTTTCTAGTTCTATTTGTAATATTACTAACTGTAATCCCCATTTTCTGAGCCATTTAATGGCAGGGGAGGCTCATAAATTCCTTTTGCATAGACCTAACTGTGATGTTCTTGTACCTTACCCTCCAGGTTATGTTATTTATATATTATCTTATTTTACCAAAAAAATATAAAATAATTCAATTATGAGTAATTGAAAAAATATCATATCAACGAAAAATAAATTCAAATGTGTAAAGAAATTTAATATAATGGTGGTTCAATTAGAATTCAACTTCTGGTTGTAATTTGATGTCCATTCTTCTATAAAATACGAATTGAAAAGTGGAAATTCAATATTCTTCTTCTCCTTGTATAATACTTTATGTGTTTTATAATAGAAGTCCTTTTTGATTTTTCATCTCTTCAAAGAAAATACGTATTTTTCCAAGTTCTAAGAATTTATTTCTAAACCCATTTTTATTTACAATATTATGGTATAGAGAAAGAGAGAGAGAAATTGAAAATTTCTACTTATAGAGATACACTATGGCATATTTGACCTTTCGTGGCACTGAAAAAATGCCACGAAAAGCTATTTAAGTGCCATAAAGTAGGTTTTGTGGCACTTGTGCGACACTTTTTCTAAGTGCCCTCACAAGTGGTGTCGCTTTTTTTAAGGCACTTTATAAGTGCCACAAATAAATTGGTGGCACAATTAGTGGCACTTTTTAAATGCCACAAACACATTGAAAATATGACATATTTTGCGGCACTTTTTGGTAAATGCCGCGAAAATAATTTAATTATTTTTTAAAAAATCATTGAAATAAAAATTATTTTATTTAAAAATAAAAATAATAACAAGAGGAAGATCCTTAAACATTATCTATAGTCACTCCTTATCAACCATTTAATATTTGTGGGTCATGAGATTTGAACCATTGACCTCTCGTTGCAAACATTAATGCTCTAACCAATGTACCACAAAGACTTTTGTTTTTTTTTCTAACCAAATTTATTTATATAACATAATAATAAATTTTATTTAAGTACTTTTAAGTTTGATATTTATATTTATTACTGTTTATTAACAACAACCAACTAGAAATAAAACTCCTTTAAAACAAAAACTGAGTAGAAATAATTTAAATGAAAACTAGATACAAATTTTAATCTTAACATCATACGAATTATAGATAAGTTTATTTACTATATTTTCTATTTATATATATTATTGTTAATATAATATTTTTTAAAATTTGATAAATGAAATTCAATAACTAGTCATTTCTTTTGTAAAGCTTTAAAATGTTATAAAATTTATATAAGAAATGTAGAATATAGAATATATGAATTTCGTGGAATGTGAGTTTTTTTTATTTCATCTAAAAGAATTTTTAATAATTTTTAAATGGAAAAAATTAATTAATTTCATTTTCAATTAATTATAATTATTTATTATCATTAATAAACATATATCTTAGTAACTTTTAATAATGAAATACTCAAATAGTAATATCAATGTTTTTCTTTAAATTACTTTTAATACAAATTTCATTTATAATGTTTAATTTACATTTATGAAATTAACTCAAATGAAATATTATTTGACAATTTTACTGTAATTGCCACAAATTTTAAGGTACTATTTGAAAAATACCACTAAAATTTAACATTTTGATATATTGTCATAAATTTTGTAGCACTTGTTATAGTAATTGAACAAATGTCACAATTTTTTGTAGCACTTGTTAAAGAGTGCCACGAAAACGTTACATTTTCTCAAAATAGTCAAAATTTTGTGGCAACTCATGAGGCAATTTAAAAAATGCCATAAATTTGGTAGCACTTTATGTGGCAATTGAATAAATACCACAATGTTTTGTGACACTTGTTAAAAAGTGCCACGAAAATGCGACATTTTCTCAAAATTGCCATAATTTTGTGGCACTTCACGAGGCAATTAAAAAAATGTCTTAAATTTTGTGGCACTTCTTATAAAGTGCCACAAAAAAACGGCATTTTCACATAAGTGCCGTAAATAAATGACATATATCATAAGTGCCACAAGTTAAGTGCCACCAAAGCCCAATTTTGCCATAGTGATAAATTGTCATTCCCTTCATTTTTATATACTAAAACACCTATAAAATACATATACAAAATGAAATTAATGCAGTATATATAAAAGCGACCATAAAAATTATTAAAAAACAACATTCCTACCAATGTGTCACACAAACGTGCATTTCATGTTAACTAGCTAGTTATTATTAAAGAACGATAAGTTCACGAGAAATAAAGGCTACTAATTTTTCCTTAATGATAAAGAGGGATATGCTTTGATTCAAGACCTGTAATTCATAATATGAATCAAATCATACATCTAGAACTCAACTTTCCTAACAATCTAAAAATGATGTGGAGAAAATCTAATCAAAATCTCCAAGCACCCTATAACAATTGTACTAAACCTAATGGAATCAACATTGATATTCTTAACATTCTGAAATCAACATTGATATCTTCCCAAACTAATGGAGTCAAGTTTTGAACTTTTTATTATTTGTAAATAATCTTCACATCAATAATGTTTGGTAGGAAACATCTTAAGCAGCCTTAGCAGCAGGGGCAGGCTGAGTACAAACTGGTGGATTCTGTACGCCTGTAAATGTTGGCTTCACATTGGAACATTTTGTAATGATTGGACCTAATTTTCCTTCATATTTTATGTCAATGTCACCAACTTCCACATTTTCACAGGGAAAGGCACTGCTACAAGCAAGAATCACAGCTTCTGGAAATGCTGAAGTTCCTTTAATGTTCTTAAAGCTAACTTTGCTGATCTTAATCTTCGAGGGGTTCTGCATAAGAAAAACAGGAAATGTTCAAACAATTAATGGAAAATTCAAGATTATAAATAATATTT
This sequence comes from Vinca minor, assembly GCA_026122235.1. Classification (NCBI taxonomy): domain Eukaryota; kingdom Viridiplantae; phylum Streptophyta; class Magnoliopsida; order Gentianales; family Apocynaceae; genus Vinca; species Vinca minor. The sequence goes on from JAOCZM010000020.1 coordinate 86,987, forward strand.
TGGATTTGCATTTGATTATTTTTTCTTCAGTAATATAATACTTTCTCCATTCCATAATATAAGCCGTTTAAGGCAAGCAGAAAAGTAAGATACTTTTTTAGTCAAATCAATATTACTCTCTTAAATAAGACTAGTATACTACTAATTCTATTTGAGAGAGTAATATTTTTATTTCCTAATTTTTTTGCTATATGACCTAAACGACTTATATTATGGAATGAAGGGAGTAATATATGAATAGTAATCTTTAATCACTTACCTCTTTTTTACAGTTGTTCCATGGACAATATTCTTGATCAATCAGAATAGGATTAGTAACATTTTGCACAGTAACATCTTGAAAATGCATGTCAGTGGCAACACCATCAGGAGAACCAGGCCATGTCTTCACTCTAACACCATTTGTTGTGTTAATAAGAGTACAATTCTTAACATAAATACCTTCAACCGGTTGTTCATTTGGGTACTTTCCAAGACTCCCAATACTGATCCCATGACCGGGGCCGCACTCTACATTTGTTATACCGATATTTTTGGAGCCATCGCCGATTGAAACGCAATCATCTCCTGTGTGTATGGTTGTATCTGTGATATTAACACCATCTGAACGTCCAATATGAATACCATCGGTATTGATACTTGTTTCTGGTGCAGTGATTGTAACATGTTGGAAAGTAAAATTGGTAGCTCCTATGACATTAAAATGGAAAAACTTGCTATCCTTGGAAGTTATGTCTCGGATTACAGAATTTGTGACCAAATTGAGGCTCAAACTCTGCAAATAATATGATAACTAATCAATTCTCTAGCACAACAACCTAATCATATTGAAATCACACCGAAAGCACAGTATTAGTTTTGAACCTTTGAGTGAACAAATTCCCATTTTACTATTGGTGGGAAGGAGTAGTTTCTCCTTCCCTCCGTTTGCTAATAATGTTGGTATTGTTTTTGTAAAAAAGTATTAAAAAATTATAATTATTAATTTATTAAGTTGTTCTATGTAATTTAGTAAAGCCTAATTCGCTTGAAAAATAAAGTTGTTATAGTTATGATAAAGCTATTAATGCTCAAAAACAAACAATATGTGTAAGTTTGTAGAGAAAAGCTTACGATTGGAAACGAGTCGCAAGAGGCCGTTTTGTGACAAGTATTTACGGACCAAGTCTTGGATCCCATGGCATCAAAGGTCCCACCACCAGATATAGTGAGTTTATCAATGTTGTGGAATGTGAACCATGCTTGGTTCTTGAATGCAGAATGATCTTCAGGTGCTTTCAAGGTGCCTTTCACTTGAATCTCAACAGGACCCTTGCAAGGACCGTCAAATCTTACAGGGCCACCTACCAAAAATGTCCCTGCAGGAATTACTATAGAACTTGCTTCTGGGGCTGCACATGCTTCCTTCCAAGCAGTCAACATCGGCTGCAGAATTTTACACAAATATTAAAAGCTACAAATTTCATGTCCGTAAAATTAATTAAATTTCTACATCAAAAATGGGTTTGGGTTTTCTGTCTTGCATCTTCCATATATTTCAGAAAACGAATGAATCTTATAATAAGTTTTTCATAATTGAAAAAGCGGTTGAGATAGTAACTGTGATTCCAAATATATGGAAAATTTTGGTGATCCCAAAGAACTATTTACCAAAGTATCAAAGTATTACATAACATGTCATATTTAAAACAATTACAAATTCATAATTTCAAGCTTACAATTTTTTAAAAAGAAAGTCTTTACCTGACTAATATCAGAGTTGGGCTTTCCATTATATTGTGATACAATATCAAAAGTTCCGGGCCGGGCCTCAGCTATACATGCAAGGATGCAAAGTAATACTGTGAAAACGATACAAGATCTTCTATCCATCTCTTTTTTTTTCTTCTTTTTTTTTCTCTTTTTTTTTTTTTTTTTTCTTAATTATCTGTAAGAAATATTTGGATTATGTCCTGAGCTTAAGTTGAATGACTATGGATGTCAAGAGTGGGCTTTTATAGGCAGTGAAATTTCCGAAAATAGTTTATGTGGTGATGATATCAACCAATCTTTACGGTAAACACTTGGTTGTTCAAATAAGTTTTTGGTTATTGTTGTTCAATTTCATTCAGTTATTACGCTAATCTCCTTTGTTTTCTCACATAACAAGTTGCAAGTGGCTATCATCAAAAGTTCTATTTTTATGATTTTAGATAAAAACTTGGTGCTAAAAAAATTCTTTGGCTATTATTGTTCAATTTCAACCACTTATTATCACTGAAGTCCTTTGTTCTCTCACATGTATGAAAATATTCGAATTATATGCATAAGGTGAAAATGGTAGAATAGGTCATTCCAATTGCTTTTTTTTTTTTTCTTTCACATTTACAGATTTAGTTGGTGATATCTGCCCCAAAACAGTCTTAATGTGCGCGAGTCTAAATGTTCTTTGATAAATTTCGATCGACTTAAAAATAAAAAATAAAAATCTTGTGTTTCCCTTGTTACAACACTTAAGAATAAAGAAAATGATCCAAAGGTTAAAGAGATATACGATTCCTGCCAAGAGAATTGTCAAGACAGGGTCAATCAGCTAAATGATGCTAATCTAGACCTTAAGACTTTCAAGGGATGAATATTAAAATATCTACTGCTGGAACTGATATTGATACTCGCGATGATCATTTGCACACAGGACTTGATAGTATTATTTTAGTTATCTCGGATAAGTTGCAAGGTAACTGAAAAATATGAAGAAATAAAACAAGATTTTCAATAAGGATTTGAGATAAATTTTAGAAATTTTAATTTATTTAATACGTATATGATTTTATTGATGGTAGGTTTCCCTGAACATTCAGTTTTGATTAGATTAGCTTCTGAAGGAAAACCTAAAAACTTCTATAGGAATCTTAATTATGTATGTAATGGATTTGTCTCCTTTGCGATTACGAAGAGACAGAGAACCTTTATGGTTCATTCTGTATTTTGTTTTCCCCTACTTATATCAATAAAAGTTTGGAGCTTAGTTCCTTTAAGTAAAAATATTGCGAATTATTGACTTCATTGCCTATTTTCTAAAGGTGTACTTTCATGGTTATATATATTAAACTTTCGTTTTATTAACCAACTCGCTGCTGGTGATCTAAAATCGAAGAGGTGGACATAAACCTTATCTCAAACAATGCCTAAAGCCCTGAGGTAAGGAACCCCTTAACGACTCCCTAGCCTCAAGTGAAATGAGGAAAGTAAATCTTCATATAGAATTTACCCCATAAATTCCATTAATATAGCTGTAAAATTTGATAGAGAAAATTTGGGACAACTGCTTGGTGACTTCTGTAATATGTGACCACCAATAACGACTATATAATGAACAAAGTATTTCGGTTTTGACCCATATTCACTTCTTACTTTAAGCATTACTAATTACATATTAATTAGGTTAAATATTACTAATTAGGTGAACTACTAATTAAATACTAATTAGGTTAAAAATTAATAATTAGATAAATTACTAATTATATGAATTTCTAGTCCTGTTACCTTACTACTCATATATATATATATATATATATATATATATATATATATATATATATATATATATATATATATATTGTTGGGAACCGTAAGACGAGGGAATACTAATGATTGGAGGAATCTCCATTGTATTATTATTTTTCTCAACTATAGTAAATGTATGTGCTCCCTGTACCTATGGATATATGTCAAATTGACTGAACCACGTAAATCATTGTGTCTTTTTTATCGCTTTACTTATTTATGTTTGATTGTGGACTAGAATTGAGAGGATTAATTTTCTAACAGCTTTTCCCTGAACTAAGGTGGAGGCAGACTTGTCATACAAGGAAGAAGAACGAGCTTGGATGCAAGAAGGAGTAGTAGCTCATGCAGTGAATGAATGCAGCAGTTGAGACTGCAGGAAAATGTTCAAGTTAGGTTCTACCTGAATCAAAATCAAGAGAGGTTTTGCCTAGGGATCCAGTCAGTGAAGTTGCTGAGTTGGCTTTTTCAACAAGAGCTAAAAAGATACTAAGCTGCAAGTTTTAGAAAATAGACAAAAGCATAACCCGATTCCAATGTTTGCAAATGAAATATCCAGACTCAATGCTTCTTGGCAGCTTGATTAGATCAGTTAGGGAAGATGTATGTATCGCAGTAGCGTACGGACTTTCTACATTAACAGACCAGAAAATTTCCAAAAATTGTTTCTCTTTTCAGTTCATACTTTTCTACATGTTAACGGGCGATTTTGATTCTGCTTTTCAATCGTAGCTTAAATTGTTCTTCTCTTTATCCAATAGCTTTCCATCAGTTTAAACTTAAGGAATTTTGGTTTTTTTGTGAAGTTTACATGTAATTTGTTCTTCGATATCTTCTTAAATTGACTGCAATCCTTGATTTCTTCTTCTTTGTGTAATTCTCTACCTCAATTATGTTCATCTATGGCGACTTCTAGTACTTGATATCAATGTTATTAAAAACGCGAGTTAACTCGTAGAATCTCTATGAGTCTAGAAAACTAAGATGTTATAAAAAAAACATGTCTATTCGAATCTGTTAGTTCAGTAATAGGAAGTGAGTTTGTGAATTGTGTTGGGCCTTATAAGTTTTCCCTCCTTTATGGGTCTTCATAACGGCCCAAACACAGGCCCAAGGTGAGTAACAAAACCCTTGTTTTGTTTTGCTGCTCAAAATAATTCAGAGAGAGAGAGCCGTAAGAGAAGAAGAAAAAAAAAGGGAATTTCGATTGACTGTTTTCATCATGCGTAGTTTGGGGAGACTCCCGATTGGGTAGTTATTTGTGCTCGGATCGGTTTCAATTTTTAATTGATGGTAGAAGACATATAGGGATACATTCTGGACGTTGGAGATCGGATTTCAACGGTCGGTTTCTGAGTTATTAACGTCCGAACAGAGCTCTGTTTTCTAGGTAATTGTTTTCTCTAGTCTCATCTCTTTTGTGTATTAGATGAAGTTTTAGCTTCCTTGTTGGTTTGAGTTTACACGTGTTGGTGTAGATACTCTTTTGTAACCTCTCTTTTGGAGTGGACGAAGGTCCCCATGGCTTTTACTCTTCGTTTTGAACAGGTTTTCCACGCATAAAATTTCGTGGTGTTTGTTGATTTATCTTTCATTTACTAGCTCTGTTTATTATTGTTCTGCTGCATTTGTAACTGTCATCTATGGGTTTTGGAATTATTGTTTTGGGTCCTACGTTTTTATTCAAGCTTAGTAGATATTTTGTCAAGCATATTTGTTCTTCTTGTTCGGTTTGTTTGAACTATATTATGTGATTATCTGCTTGTCTAAAATATAGAACCGAATGTTAGACAGATGACTCGTCTGAATGGTAAAAATTATCACAGTTGGAGTTGGGACGTGAAGGATTTGTTATATGTTAAAGGTTTTTATGCACATATTTTGGTTCGAAGCCTGATTTTAAATCTGATGCAGAATGGGATGTTGAACATCTTCAAGTATGCGGTTCTATTAGAAGTTGGGTTGACAAAAATGTTAAGAATGTTATTTTAAAATAAACAGATACCAAGAAATTGTGGAAAAAGCTTGAGAATACATATGCCGCAAAATCTGGAAACAGCAAAGTTGTTTTGTATGTAGTGGCTGATATATCTGAGATATAAAGAGGGCAGTCCTATCATGGAGTATGTCAATGAATTTGAAGGAGCCTATGGTCAGATGTCTGATATTGGGATTAAACTTGATGATGAAGTTTTTGGGTTTTGATTGCTTAGTTGTTTACTTGAATCTTGAGAAAACATTCGAGTCTCTTATATTAACAATGCTCTTGTTGGTGTCATGTCTTTAGAGTATGCTAGAGATGGTATTTTAAATGAAGAGGTTAGAAGATCTAATTCGGGGACATCATCATCTCACTCAGATGTCCTTGCTACTGAAAATATAGGGAGAGACAGAAACAAGACTCCGGAAAACAGAGATAAAAGCATAAGCAAGTCTAGATCAAGGTTCAAGGATATGGAGTCATTACTGTGGAAAGAAATGGCACATCAAGTGGAAGAAAGCTAAGAAAAATGGTGGTAATACATAAGTGAAAGTTAACAGTGTTGATCTTGTTGTTACTACTACTTTAGAGGATTTTTTGGTTGTTTATGATGAGGATGTGATTAATTATGCATCTCATTATACTGACTGAGTAGTTGATAGTGGTGCTTCACTTCATGTTGCTAAAAAGAAAGAGTTGTTCTGATCATACACTCCTGGAAACTTTGGAGTTCTTAGGATCGACAATGATGGCGTGTTACCGGTTGTTGGCATAGGTGATGTGTGTTTGAAGACTAGTAATGACAGTGAGTTACTTCTCATAGGCGTCAAGCACTCTCCAAATATCCGGTTGAATTTGATCTCAGTTGGAAAACTTGATGATGATGGTTTCTGTAACTTGTTTAAAGGAGGGGAGTGGAAATTTCTTAGGGTTCTTTGATTGTGGCTCGAGGAAACAAATTTTCTTCTAATTTGTATTTCACACATGCTTCGATTTCTGGCAGTGTTAATGTGGTGGACAACAAAATCTCACCTGGTCTATGGCACAAGCGAATGAGTCACATTAGGTTAACTAGGAAGATTTGCGACAGCTGGCCTTACTAATTAGGTTAAATAATCTGAATATAAATTGTATGCAAGATAGACATATACTTGTATGGTTTGTGCGATCTTTATGATTGCATTTTTGTGGGTTAAAATCAATATAGAAATATAGTTGGTTTATTAATTAGAATAAGTTTGATTAGTTTGAAAAATGTTATTAAATATAATTGGAAATCGATCGATTAATGAAACACATTCTAGAATAACATATCGTTAAGATAATATATTGATTAATTTAGTGAATCATGTGCTTTAGACCTTTACCATATCAAACTCTTGTTTAAGTGATTTGTTTTCTTTTTATTAATTTAGTTTAATCAAACCATTGAATTTGTTTTATTTGCTTTCGATCATTGTAGAATTATTTACAATTAATTAATTATTATTCTCTGTGGGATCGACCTTAACTACTACAACATTGACCTAGTACACTTGCTAGTATAGATATTGTGTTTCACATACCAAGATAAATGTTATATATTTCTTGAGTTCAACCCAAAATATTTATATATGAATGCAAAATGTTCATAATACATAAAAACTATCCATAAGAAAATGAATAGTGAAAAGAAAATTGTATTCATAATACAATTAGATTATACACAAAGACTGTGTTAATTTGAAATAGTCATAGAGGTGTATAAAGGCTTGAGAAAAGGGACAAAAGAGTCATTTCTCAAGAATGTTTTTTCTTCCCCGTTAAGATGTAATCAAGGTTTGTTAATTAAACCAGCTTTGGGAATTGATCTCCTGCAATCGTCTTCGCTTGAATCTTGTATACATTGTATCTTGACTTTGTTCATGACATTTTCATTCTACAAAATATCAAAAATATATATATAAATTCAACATCTATAAACTATCGAATTGAAACAAAAACAAATTACTTGAAAATGAGGAAAACACTTATAATTTTTAGGTAAAGCTAATATTATATAGTAATAAGAATTTTATAGTAGACCGAACTGGAAAAAATATAAAATTGTGTAGAAAGAGATTACCATAAGTGGTAGAGTTTCTAAGGCATCAATGTTGAATGGGACCACGTTACGTGCAACGGATTGATATGACAACGTCAAAAAAAGAAGCAGAGAGATCATGAAAATGGTTGCAACTTTAGCCATTTTTTCCTTGTTAGGCTTTTTCTCAAGAGGGAAGATAAAACTTGCACAGTGTGTTGAAGGAATGACACTTCTATGGCTTTTCAAGATTGAGGTTCGAAGTTAGGCAGCTTTAAAAAGAATATCCAGAGAGAGAGAGAGAGAGAAATGGATGGCTTTCAATGGGATGATGGATGCTAAAGAAATGCTGGGCCTTTCTCTTTATTTATGGTTGCATGTAATTTATGCTACAAAAGAGGATGACCAATGGAAGCTAAAAATTATTAAATTTTAATCTACCAATTAGGAATCTTTATGTTAGTCCCCCAGAAATATTTGTTTCTCTCGTAGAGTCTCCAATGTTTAATTTCAACCTATTTAGTCCCTCATAAATTTTCATTTGGCCAGTATAGTCCCCAATATTTAATTTCAGCCTGTAAAGTCCTTTACTTATTTATGAGATGTATATAGAGGTTCCACCACCTCTTATGTGGCGGACTTAGGGCAATAGAATTTGGGGTTTCCTTTTTATAACCATTTTTATACTGATTTTTTGTATTTTGTAAATTTTATAGATTGAAACTAGTCATTATTCCCCCGCTCATTAAGTATGTGGATGGCATGAATTTGACGCTCCCTGATTCCGCCACAGAAGAGGTGGTGGAACCTCTATATGCAATCCGTAAATAGATAAGGGACTTTACAGACTGAAATTAAACATTGGGGACTCTACGGGTTAACCAAAAATTTCTGGGGGACTAAGTATGCTGAAATTAAACATTATGAACTATACGGGCTAAGTGAAAATTATTGGGGGACTAAATAGACTAATTTCCCATTATTAATCTACCAATTACGAATCTTTATGTTGTTCGCTAAATGTCACAAATTTTTAATGTGTGTTTTATTTTTTCAATTTATGATATGTTAAAAATCATTTATTTTACTAGCTATCTATTTCATTTTTAATGTCATTAACATATTGTTACATTTTCTACTTTCCATATTATAGAACAAGCCAAAGAAACTAGAAAACTAATTTAACATGGACGTCTGCGAATAAAACAGTGTTAGATAATGAAAAGTCTGTCTCCCAAGCCGGAAATCATGCACCTATGATGTCTCTTCCTTGGACAACACGAGGAACTCTACTAACTATCGCCAAAAACTCGTTTCCTGCTGTATTCTTCCATATTCAGGAACTTTTCCTTGTCTCCCATCATATGATTGGAGCATCCTAAATCTACTATCCAATCACTATTGAAATCGATTAAATTTTCACTTACAGCGGCCATCGTGTGATATTCCACTATTGTCATTGATGTCTCAGCGTCCCAATCATCACCATTATCTTCGGTCTTTTTTGAAACGACAGTGTTACCTTTCTCTTGCCTATGTCAGCAGTCTCGGGTGAAGTGTCCTTTCTTCTCGCATTTCTAGCACACGTCTCGTCGTTGATTCCTCTGTCCTTTGTTTCCTTTTGATTAACCTCGACTTTGTGGGAAGCTTCTTCCAGGGAGTCCTTCGGGCTTCGAGTTAATCATCCTTTCATTCTTCTTTTCTTCTAGAATTTCCTTCCCTTTAGAAGATCCTCTTTTGACAATGTGGGCTCTCTCATCATCCTTATCTGAAGCTCTAACCTTCTGTCAATTTAGAGTTTCCTCATTAGCCAACATGTATTCTAACTCGTTAAGGGTGGACTGTTTGGCCCATCCACGTGTTGCTGTTATAAATGGATTAAATTCTTGTTGAAGCCCCTGCATTATTATCGTTCTCATCCGTGTCTCATAAACAGCTTGAAAAGGATCTAATTTTGTAATTTTTTTAGAGAGATTTAACTTTGTCAAAGAACTGACTTACTGTCATGTTGCCTTGTGAGGGACTCATCAACTCATTCTCGAGTCTATGCAACTTGGAGTTATTTTCCATTGAAAAGCACTCCGTCAATATATCCCAAGCTTCTTTGGGAGATTTCACATCCTTAATTTTGACCCAAAAACTTTTCTCTCCTGTTAAGGCTAGGATAGATAAGGCATTACCGACATTTGCATCCCACTTATTGTACTCTGTAGTATTTCCTCACGTAGGTGGTGTGGTCTGGTTGTCGTCGATCATCTCTCACAAGCTTTGTCCTGTCAAGTAGAAATTGAGACATGTACTCCAATCATGATAGTTTTCATCTCTTTGTTTTTCGATGTTGCTGGTATTTAAGAACTTCGTCATTCTGACTTGGTGATATCTGACACTCTAACCAAGTAAGTTTGGTCCCCGGCCAGTGACTTCACAATCCCTAATTGTGCTCCGAAAGAGTTTCGTCGTACATCGGTCTCTGACTCACCATGTCGAATTGGGTCCCCGACTGTTTTTTTCGACAAAGTCTACTCGTAGCGTGTCTATGGATCGACGATCTCAATCCCTAACGACCTACTCTGACACCACTTGTTGGAAATTCAAGTGGAGAAACACTTGAATATAAGACTCTATATATAGACAAAGCAACCAATTAAGAGAACTATAAACAAAAATTTTATTCAAAACTTTGCTCATTATCTACACCACCAAACAAGCACACTCAAGTTTTACTTGCAGTCACAAATTGATGACTTCACACACTATTTTGGAGTACTTTTCCACTCTATGCAAAATGCTCACCACACTTTTCATATTTGTACTAGTTGGTTAGATTATTCTCTTACCATCTACAACATTCTACCAATTAGTTAAAGCTTTCAGGATAGAGTAATTTGAACTAAAAGACCACCAACAATTTCAAATTTCTCTTTCTGACAAAATAGATTAATTTTAGTGGTTTCTAGCCATCAACAAATTATGACCTGCAGGTCTTAGCTCCGGTCAAAGATTTCGGCCAAGTTTTTAAATTTTTTGGCCTGAAAATTTAAAAAGATAAATTTATCCCTAGTAGACCCGAACCCGGATACGACATACCCAAAACCAACCCAATGTTCTATTCAATCTCCATCTTCCCCGGCGACCAAAAAAACATTTCCGGTCATCTTCTCCGGCAACTAACAATGTTTATAAAACAAATTGTTATTTTTCCATAAAAATCTCAACAACAACTCATTTCCATTTCCAATTGATGAAAATTTAATGAAACCCATAATCCAAATTCCCACAAACCTTAATTTCCAGTTTCAATTTCTAAATCTACTATTTTTCCAGTTCCAAGATCCAACCACCATTTTTGCTAATTCCCACAACCCACTCCATTTTTGCAGAAAATCAAAAAAGATCAAGAATTCCTATCTAATTCCCATCACCCACTCACATTTTTGCTGATGTTGCAACACCAATGAACATCATCGTTCATTGATCCAACCACCACTGCCGAATTTCGGTAATCGGAGGAGAAAGAGGCATTGAAGGGATTTTGGTTGAGGAAATTGGGGATTTTTAAATATTAGTGAATTAGGGTATCCGATTCTAAATGTGTCTGGCCGGATGTTTTGGACTTAAATTTTTTTCATCTATAACTCCAAAGAAAAATAATCCTTAAGAGAATCTTATAAGATAACTGTGATACCCGTGACATTTTACTTATGTGTTTTGCATACTTCATATTTAAATTTGCATGATTAGTTTGTTTTAGTAATTTTATCATATGATTTAAGTGTTATTTGTTGCTCTTAAACCATGTTATGTGTTACTTTTTGTGATTGGGAGTGTGAGGACATAAGTGTTGAAGACAGAAAGTTTAGGGACTTGATTGTAGGGGAATATAGAGGGGTTGTGGATGGCTTTTATGGGTTTTATGGCAGCACTTTAGTGGGAGATAATGGGATGGGGGTTACAAGTGTTGGAGTGAATAAAAGAGAGGAAAATGAGTGAGAATAAAAATCTGGCAAAATAGATAGTATGTGGGAGATTCAACTTTTGACATAGTAATAGATGTCGGAATCGAGTGATTCTTGTTGGGTTAGAAAGAGGGCTGGAAAGGCTACGTCTGGGAGTTGACAGAGGATTGCATTGGCATGTCCCAACTTTTCTCTAATGGTCATGACATGACATGCAAAAAAGTGGGAGTAACATTTCTGGCCAGGACTGAAGTATGGGCTGACGTGGCACTTCCCAGACGCCTCTCGCCACGTCAGTCCAGGACGGAAGTCCCCAAATTTATTTTTTTTTGCTTTTGCAAATCCCATAGAAAGGAAGAAGTGCAACACGTTTTATTTTTCTTTTTTCTTTTGGTTTCTTTTTTTTATGTTAAATTTAAATATATATATATATATATATATATATATATATATATATATATATATATATATATATAAATTAGTTTTCTACAATTGCAAGTCGAAAAAACTCGAATCCTTTATACATTATTTAATGTAGTAATATGATTATTTTAAACACATTAATTGAATTTCCTCCAATAGCACTACTACATATACAATAATTTTAATAATATATTAGATAATGTATTCTAGTAGACACTAATATACACTAAAATGAGATTGACATTTTAAAGAGAAAAAAAATAATTGAGTCGTATCCATGGTTCCTTTCCTTTTTAATTTTCTACTTTATTTCTTATATTATTTTATTAACTAACCCCTATTTAATTCCTTATTAAATTGATGTGATTTTCTATATATCTATCTATATTTATATTACAGAGTCTGTTTTCAGTTTCAGCCAATCACATCCTTCTAAATCCTATGTGTATTTTCCATGAATTTTTGTTCAATTAATTATTTTATAAAATTTTGATTAGTTGGTTAAATTTTACTTTGGTTGTAAATTCTTAATTTGCTTATAAGAGTATCCCACATTGAAAAGTTACATTGTTTTTTTAGTTTGACAATACTATAAAAGAGTGTTCTTTGACATGTTTTGAGTTACAAAATTACTTTGACATTTTTTCTTTCATTAAACATTACGTTTCCGTGTATAGCACGGGTATTTTTTCTAGTGTATATATATATTACAGAGCATGTTTTCAAATTTTACTCTTCACATAGCGCCATGTGGCGGACTCTACTTTTGTCACAACCCGTAACCAGGGTGATGACAGAAGTGGTATCAGAGCAGGTCGAACCTTAGGGATAAAATCTGTAATGAACTTAGGATAACAAGAATATATTGTGAGGTGTGTGATGGGTAGAGACCATGGACTAGGATTTTATATCATGATGTTATATGATTTTACATGCATGTGATGGTTTCATTAACTGATACACATGTATATGTGATCCTTGTACCAACCTGTTTCACATGTTCACTTGTTAATTGTTTAATAGCATATCTTATTTGTTTACTATACGTTATGATTCAGTATTTTGTATGTTATACATGTTATATGGTTCTTTGTATTTTGTATACCATGCCGTGTTTTACTTGTTTATGCTTCACACGTTTAATTGCTAAATGATTTATCGCTTATCTTACCTTGTTTACGTTATACCTATAGGAGTTTGACGGCTTTTGAGTTCTTTTCATGTTGAAATTCTTCACAATATCTGTTTCATATCTGGTTGATGGATGAATACCTCTTCTTTCCTTATTTCGATTTGTAATCCCTACGAGAATGTTAATTATCTTACCATACTCATTGCTTTAGCTGATAAAGTGTCAACCTTGTTCATATCTTTTGATTGTTGTTTCAAACAAAATATCACCAACTTGACTTGGCAAGATTTGAATTCGTTAATTCTTAATGAACATCTCCTTATCAACTCCACATCTTGTGTGTCTATACTTCAATAAGAACTCTGTTAGCTTCTCATACCAAACTCTCGAGTTTTGCTTCAATCCACAAATAGCCTTTTTCAAATTGTATACATGAATTGGATAATATGACTTTTCATATCCCTCAGGTTGTTCCCAATATACTTCTTCTTTTAACACCCCATTCAGGAAAGCCATATTGCCATCCATCTTATTAAGCTTGAAACTTTCCGAAAATGCAATGTCCACATAAGTCTTATAGACTCAAGTCTTGCTACATGAGCAAACTTCTCATCAAATCCGTCTCTTGTACTTGAGTGTATCATTTTACTAACTCTTTAGGCTTGTTTCTAAACACCTTTAATTCCAATGATGTTCTCACCATTCGTTCTTGGAACCATTTTCTGAACATTATTTCATTAAAACGGTCGAATTTATTCTTGCATCGACATGATCAAATTTCAATTACCTACTCAACCAGGTGATTCTTTTATTTAATCGGTTGATACCCGTTCGTCTGTTGCACCTCTTAATCCGAGTGAGTATCACAATTCATCATTACCACTCGTAGTATTGGTGAGATTTTCTTGGCTCTTGTTATTGAGACTTTGTCCGCTCAATAAGGGCACTCTCATCGAGTTATGTGAGACTGATCTTTTTCTTCAACAAGATTTGCAGGAAAATCTTATATCATTACATTGATAGTTTCCATTTTTTTCAGAGGTTCTTTTGTTGTATACCTCATGTTGGAGTATCTCAAAAAATGTTCATTCATCGGTCATTTCTCAAAAGTGATTCTTATTCCGCTATTTGTGTTTGTTACATTCAACCTTCTATTTTCCGCCCTTTTGAGTTTCCTCACGTTGTTCTTTCATATTCCTGTTTACCGGCTGCTTTGCGACCTGAGGAGACATTACCCGTATCTTTTGTTTCATTCAGACTTAGTAAATTTATTGGTTTATTGTATTCCTAAGTCAATTTTGTGCCTTTTCGATTTATTCATCCATTTTTCTATTGGTACGTCGCTTGATCTAAATTGAGATGCCTAACCTGAATCTGTTTGTTTCCCATATGGGTTAGAGTATCACATAATCTTATCTCTCTTTACTCTTGTCGCTCCACCCACACATTTTTACATTTTGCTTGTGGATGTGGTTGGTCGTCATGTGGTCTCCTATAGATTGTTCTTTTCTTTTTTTGAGTGATGATCGTGTTCATCATGGTAAATCGTTCTTTATAAACTTTTGGTTATTTTTATTTCCTTAACGACATTTGTTGAGAATCAAGATGTTCTCTTGTCGAACCTTGGTTCCTGCCATCATTTCAGAATCACCAATGATCTCCGCCTTGTTGACCTGCTAATGGAAGATCATCGGAATTAGCCTTTCCTTTATTCTATTTCTGAATCCACCATTTAACTACTTCCAGCTTCATCATTTTGTTCGACCAGTATTTGTTCACGAATTGCAATCTTCCTTTCAAGCGAAATCAGCTTTCGTTGCCCAATTCTTGATTCGTATTCTTTAGTTTACCATTTGGTTTAACAACCTGGATCCCCATCACCTACATTTGCTTATAGTCTTTCTTCACTTTAGCATGATCAGTCTAATCATCTCAGATTAGAGGAGTATGATTTATCATCATAGCCATATCATCCTCACTGAGATTTATTGTGAATTTTGATTCTTTAAATTTTAAGGCTAAACTCACTTTCTTAAGTCTTGAGTTTTTTTTTCCGACATCTCACACGTCTGTAGAGAACTAATAAGTTCATCAACTGTCATGTTAGCCAATTTTTGGTTTCCTCAATTGAGTATATTTTTACTCAAATTTTTTTTTTTCTGTCAGGTAGCTCAGAATCTTATTTATCAACTTTTCACTAGAATATATTCATCATTCAAATGAAAATATTGATTTCCAATGTTTCTCATTTGTTATTGACGTTTGTCACAATTTTATTCTCAACCATCCTAACGTTCTCGGATTCAAGTGGTCCAACCGCTCGTAGTAGGAAGCTATTTGAGAGTTGAAATAAGAAGCGAGTTGAAGTATCACAACTTTTCGTAAAACCATGGTTAGCAAGTTTCGGGGGCGAAACTTTTGTAAGGGGGGAATAATGTGATAACCGTAACTTTTGCTTACGAAATATTTGACGTGTAATTAATTTTTCGCGATTAACTGTGTATGCGTAATATTTTTTCATACGATTACGTGATTACATGTATAATTATTTTTATAACATGTTAGGTGTTATTTTTCGTGTACATTTTATTGAGGGACGTTTTACACATGTATCGTAATTAATGGACTTAAGTTGTGTTTCACTTAGATAAAATAAATTAAATTAAAAGAAAAAGGGAAGCAAACGTGTGTGAGTGTGGGATTTCGTGGCTATTGGGATCCGGAGATCAAAGAAAATAAGAAGGAAATTGGAAAAGCAAACGTGGTGTCTAAGGGTTCTCGGAACCCGTGTAGAGCAACAAAGCAAAAAGAAGAAAGGGAGAGGCTTCTCTCTCTGCCTCGATTAAACAAGAAAGAAATAGAGAAAGCCAGTCAGTGGGGATCTCTCAGAAATCATGCCAAAATAGGGAAAAAGAAAATGTGAATGTAGCCGCACAGTGAAGAGTCAGAAGACAAGATTTTCAGGCGATTAAATATTTTGGCAACTTCGACCCAACAATTGATGGGGTTCGAGACATAAGTTTTCATCGTGGAATACGCCGAATCGAAGGTAATCACGAAGGCTTCGAGGGAATGAAGACGGAATTCGATTTGGAGTTCGGAACGGAAAGATATCGAATCGGAAGCGGGGCTGATTTCTGAGTTTCGATTTCTGCACACTTTCGGTAGAATCATCGTAAAGGTAACATTCAAACTCCAATCGGAGTAATTCTTTTTTATTTAAAAACTAGACTGATAGGGCTATAATCTGACCGGAGGGATCTTTATTTAAACTGTTAGATTTTCCGTAATATATGTTTGAAGCGGAGGGCAGAACCAGATTTTTGTACAATTAAATATATTCTGTCCAGAACTTCGACAGGACAATTGAGGATGCTATCGACCTCTGTTTTCGACCCACAGCATATCGATTTTGAAGAGAATTGAAAGACCTTCGAGTGAGCGCAGACAGATCGTGAATCGGAGGTTCCAGCAGAAAGTTATCGCCCCCGGAGTAAGCTGCCAGGACTGATTTCGGATTTTTGTGTCTTATCGCGTTCGTAAGAGGTAGGGACCCCTACGTCATTTAATTCTCGCATGTTACTGCACAGTAAAAGCGGATAAACTATTTAATTTACGAAATAGATTCACGAATTGTGTTACTACTTTCGATATTGCATAAACTGTTTTGGGCATGATTTAAATTCATTATAATTTGATTCGTAAATTGATTATTGCGCTCTTGTTATTGCCTTATGTAAATTGTCATAATTAACTGATAATTGTGAATTATGGATAATACTGATATACTGTTCTGGCATGTTTTTTTATAGTATTTTGGGTATATTGAAAAGCATGAACTGCCTTGGAATAATTGTAGTCGTGTTGGGTTTTTCGTTGGCTTAATTGAATTCCTGAATTGTTAGATGACTTGAGCATGTCTATATCTTAATTTCAATCGCTTTCATTAATTGCTAAAGTGTTATAAACTGTCGTTGCACTGTATCTGTATCTATTATGTATATGCTCTGTATCTGTTCTGTACTGGGGACCGTTGGGAGTCCTTTCTGTATTTGCCTCTATTAAGGCCGTCTTAATTGGTGTTATTGTTTGTCCTAACTGGTTTGGTCGACCGAGTCGTCGCCCCCTATTGACCTCTTATCTAGGATCACTAGTTAGCAAGTTCCGTCCGACTTCTGCTCTGCTCTGCTCTGTTCTGATATATGACCCCGAGAGGTCTTCTGCTCTGTTCTGTACTGGGTCTTCATCTAGTGGGACCAATCATTAGATACGGTAGTGGTTTTGTGGAGTCTCTGATGAGGGATGATGAGACAATGTAATGGATTGAACTTAAAATCTGTGCCCCGTCGTTTGGGGGGCAACCCGAACCCACGAGTTTTACTGAACCGTCCTAGTTTGGTTTATAACCAGGACCACTACGTTATTGCTGAGTAGTAGTGAATAGATAACTGAGTTCATGTGGTGGGATTGTGTGTCATAGCCTTAGCGATGTTCTAAGTATTTAAGACGAGTATGTGATTGGGTGTACCGGATGGGCAACGCGTGGTGCTTGTCGTACACTCGGTTATGGAATCGTTTAGGTGCAAAGAATGTTGTTAATTGCTTAATTGTTGCATAATATGTGTTCGTCCTTGTTTGTTTTATACTCTATTGTCTGACATAACTATTGGTTTGTAGTGCATGAGTAGTATGGGATGCTCATGTCATGAATTCCGATCTGGGATGTCAGATTTGATAAGTATAGTCGAACATTTGTTTTGGGTCTTTAATTGCTATTTGCTTGGAATCTATTTGGTCGCATAGGAGTTGGGATGATTGGGTATTGTGTAGTGCACTTTTGCACAAGTTTGCATCTCATTTTTTGGAAACCGCAGTGGTGCAAGACACTCGCTCTGCTTTCAACCATCTCGCTCTGTCTCGGATCCAGACTGCATTTCACCGCATTTCCCGCGACTGAAGTTCTCGAGTCTTGTGAGACTTGGATTGAGTCGTGTGCATATACTTACATAGGGGTATTTTGGGAAACGGGCATCTGCATTATCTGTATCTGATTCTGTTATATCTGTTCTGTTATGTCTATATATATATATATTGCTATTGTTATTACTGTTTTTGGGTCCCTACTCGAGCACCGCGAGCTCACCCATCCGCTTTTTACCGTGCAGTGTGATGATGAGCAATTTGATTATGTTGTTGATGCTTGGGAAGGGGGCTACGAAGAGTGATTCTAATTGGATTAGTTCACACGTGTTATTTCAATTCATAGTTATTTATTTTGGAACTTGTAGGTTCCTTCAGATGTAATAATTTAGAAACATTTCATTTTTAGAATAATGCTTCCGCTAGTGTTTTTATTACTATTTATGAATTTCATAACCTGGATCGCTTTAATTAGTAATCTCTGATCGTGGCTTAGGTGCTTCATTTACCAATGGGGCACTCGCCATGTCATCGACTCTGAGACTGGGGTGTGACAACTTTTTTTCTTCATTTTGTATTTTTTTTTGTATGTTTTAATTTGAAGGGATAATTTTGATTGCAATATGATACAAATTTGTGACAATCTTAACTTAAAGTATCATCATGTGAAAAGAATTCAGATTAATTAAAATATTTCTCTTTCAATTCAAATTAGTTACGGCTGAATAATGATGATTATGATGGCTACTATTTTCTTTTCTTTTTAAAAAAATGGTTAAAGAAAAAATATACTGTCATTATTATTTGTTTAGGTAAAAAAAGATTTTATTTTTAAATTATCATAAAATATTATTATTGGTTTAGTAAATTTCAAAACGTTGTTGCCCCTAAATTTCTACCATTTAGTTACAATATTAGAAGTTTTATTTATATCTAACTTTTAATTATTTCACAAAACTTGATAAGTTTTGATCGATAAATTAATCAAACAAGTTTTTTGAATATAGAATTATGAAGATAAGAATGATTTATTTGAGTTTAAAAATATTCTCTGGATAATTTATTTCAAAGTCTTAGGATAAGATATAACAAAAATAATTAAATAAAGTATATTAATGTTAGTATATCTTGATTATATATTCTCAAATAAAAAGAAAATCACCTTAATTAGATAAGCATGATGTTATTATTAAGTGGGTTGAATTATTATTCACAGTATATCCTTCATTAGAATTAACTAAAAATTAACAAATCACCTAATTTCACTCCAACTTCCACACACGCATAAAAATCCTACCCTATTCCAACTTCTAACTCCATGATATCTGTCAATTAAGTTTCTTTTTATCAGTCATTTCTCCTATAAAGAGTTTTTTTTATTGGTATGCAGTTCTTTTTTTATTATTATTATTCTTCCTCTATGATCAGGTTGCATGAGCTTTTCTCTCATATTATTATTAAAATGGATTTTTCTCTCTCTATTTCTTTCACTGTCTATTTCCCATTTTTATCTTTATTTCATTTTCATTTTTATTTTTTTTTGGTAAATTGACTGCATGAAACATGAATTTGGCATTACTTTCTGATTAAATTTACATTTCCGCAATCAATTGAGATCACCCGTGTGTAAATTATTGCCGTTTTGATTGAATTTTCGCGGTTTGTATATATTATTGTGCCGCTTTGATTTCGACTTATCTCCCCCATTGTGAGTACATTCTTGATTCATTTTGGTTTTCGGGTAATTAATTTTTGTTTTTTATTCATTTTGATTTTAGATTTTACCGTTTTGTGGGTGAGTTGATTATCTTTTTGTGATTTCCTTTTGATTATCATATAGAGCAGTAGAGCACATTGGTTTGTCCTTTTGTATTTAGCACTTTAAACATCTCTTGATTGGTATTGTTTCAAGTGGAAATTAGTGAGCATCAACATTATTGGAATTAAATTTGGGTTTCTGTGGCACTAAGAATCCCTTTATGAAATAGCAAAAAATTATATTTTTCTATTGTGTTTATCTTTTTCTTTCTCATAAAAAAATAATTTGTTATGTGTTAATTTTTTACTTAAGAATTTTACTATTTATTTTATGTTATAATTTTTAATTAAAAAATTAATATATGACAATTTTTTATTGATGTATAAGGAACCAGACATAGAATATGAACAGACTATTCTTGTCGTAATGAAACAATAGAAATAAGCTATCCCTTAAATTAAAACTGCTAATTTTTATGTTTATCCTGTTTCTTTGAGGGTTAAAGTGATATGTGAAACACTTCATAATTTCATTATCATCACTACTAACCATAGTAATACTTCACAATGAATAATCTAACTCAAAAGTCCCTGTAACTATTTGGAAGAAAAAAGGGTCTTAAAATAATTCAAGTTTATATGAACGTGACTAACAAAAAGTACACAAATTTCATATGTTTTTCCTTTTTTCGTAATAAGTTTATATGGTTATGTTTGGAGAAGTATATTTGTTTGCTAAGTAAGATCCTTTGGTTGTCATTTGGTAGCTGATGTTTTCTGATGATTCTAATTCAATTGATTGAGTGGCTTTCTTTCTACTCCTTTCGTAGGAATAGTTTTTGTCAATGATATTATTTTTTATTTAGTTAATTGTTCGGAAATGTATTGGAAGATAGTAATATTGGAAAAGGCAGGTTATGATCATTAATCCGTAATCTACATTTGGAGTTACTCAATAAAAGTCATATTACCTAATCATGTTGAATTTTCTTATTTGTTTTCTGAAAAATTAAAGTTAATGAGTTTTTGTTCTAAATACAATTGTACAACCATTAAACTAATAATTTGAAATTCACTATTTTCGTGCATAGCATGGGTCATTTGCTAGTATTATTTATATTATACTAACTTTCCTAATCCAAATAAAATTCCTAATTAATTCTAATACCAATCCCACATCTAATTAACCTATTCATCTACGTGATTTACAACTACACCCCCGATTACGATACGCGAGTGAAATGCCCCTCAACAAAACGTTAATCAAATATAGCACGTAATATGTGATGAAAAATAAATTGTTCAAAATCACATATCGATCAAAATAAATTCAAATCAATGTAACAAGTATTGAAAAAAATAAATGGTTTAGGTGATGTAATCCTTGGAATTAAAATAAATGGTTCAAAATCACATATCGAGCAAAAGAAATTCAAGTCAATGTAACAAGTCGTGAAAAAATAAATGGTTCAAAATCACAGCCCTCTCAATATGAGTTATGACGGGACCTACTTTGCTAAACCCTAAACCCTAATTCATCCCCTGCAATAGTATTTGCCGAGCCGTCTAGAACAATATTTTATTTTTAAAAAAATAATAATTAGGGGCCTAGATCTAATAACTAGTACATGGCCTCAATATTGTTTCAGGCGGCTCTGCAAAATACACTTAAAAATATCACCCAAAAAAAATGCAAATTAAAGCTTATTTTTGTTAATCCACGTAAAATTTGTTTGCTATAAAAAACAATTTTCTCCATTTGACGTATTAAAAAAGAAACACCCAATGTTTTGGAAAAAAATATTAAACACATAATAAAATAAATGTTCGGGACACATAATAGATATTTGCCACGTGTAAATTTTTACACCTGTGGGCTCCCTTATTTTTTTAGGTTTTCTTAGGATTTTGCACGTGCATGTAATCTAAGTCTATATCATACAGATATTCAGTCTAATTTCTTATTTTGTTATAACAATTTTGCAATTGTTTGGGTTGATTAGGGGTTGTTAGGGTTAATGGGATTTTAGGGGTATGAAAGGGATTTTGGATAGAATAGTGTTATTAGGGTTTGTTAGGGTTAGTAGGGGTTGTTAGTGTTAATATTGTTTGTTAGGGTTAATAGAGGTTTAAAAGTTTTTTATGGTTAATAGGGTTTGTTAGGGTTTTTTATACTAAAACTAATAAAACCTCCTTATTTTCATCAATGTTATAACTATTACATGGAGGGCACACATTACAGGTTATGGAGACTAATAGAAGACAAGGCTCACTTTGTATGGATAACTACTATTGCGGGGTGAATTAGGGTTTAGGTTTTAGGTGAATAGATGATGATGCCCCTTCAATTTTTAGAATATATTACCACTAGGAACGGTTCATTAGGGAACATAGTTTGTATTTACTTATTGAATTTTAAAAATGGTTTGTGTTTGTCCTTAGTATTTTCTCATGTGGTTCCCTTAAAGGATATGATAAACATTTATATATCTTTCCTAAAGTCAATTTTTTGTATGTATTAGGAAAATACAAATCTAGGGGTATGAAAGGGTTTTAGGGTTAGTAGGGGGTTGTTAGTGTTAGGAGGGGGTTGTTAGTGTTATTAGGGTTAGAATTTATACTCCTAACTAGTTAATTTGGAGTCAATGAGAACATGTTTTAATGACAGCTGTACTCTCTCTTGAGAGTTTCACATCAAGACTAGTAGACACCTCCCCGTAGTTTCTCCACCCTCTACTAAAAAAATAATAAAATAAATAAACAATTTGGAGAATGTTCCGTGACAAGCTAGACTCGTGCCTCGGAAAAATGTAGGGGTGGATAGGTCACAATGTGATCAGTATAACCTCGAATTGAGGAGGAGCTCTACCCCCGCAGTGGGTCCCGCATCAAAACATGTAAGAGAAGGTGTGGGCCATGTCCCATTCACCGTGTGCATGCCAAATCTTCCCCCGTGCTCGTATGAAAAGCACTTGTGATACCCGTAAGTTTTCTCTACGTGTTAATTATGTGTAATTAAATTTTTTTCACGATTTGTTACATTGACTTGAATTTATTTTGCTCGATATGTGATTTTGAACAATTTATTTTTTCATCACATATTACGTGCTATATTTGATTATCATTTTGTTGAGGGCCGTCACTTGCGTATCGTAATCGGGGGTGTAGTTGTAAACCACGTAAATGAATAAGTTAATTAGATGTGGGATTGGTATTAGAATTAATTAGGAATTTTATTTGGAGTAGGAAAGTTAGTATAATATAAATAATATATATAGAAAATCACATCAATTTAATAAGGAATTAAATAGGGGTTAGTTAATAAAATAATATAAGAAATAAAGTAGAAATTAAAAAGGAAAGGAACCGTGGATACGACTCAATTTTTTGTTTTTTTTTTCTTTAAAATGTCAATCTTATTTTAGTGTATATTAGTGTATACTAGAATACATTATCTAATAGAGTAGTGATTATTGGATCAAATTTGGATCAAGAAGGCATAATGCCACATTAAATTCTAACCATCATTTTCATTTTATACTCTTTGATCCAAAAAATTTGATCCAAGAATCATTATTGTATATGTAGTAGTGCTATTGGAGTAAAATCAATTAATGTGTTTAAAATAATCATATTACTACATTAAATAATGTCTAAAGGATTCAAAGCTTTTTCGACTCGCAATTGTAGAAAACTAATATATATATATATATATATATATATAAATTTAACATAAAAAAAGAAACCAAAAGAAAAAGAAAAAGAAAAATAAAACGTGTTGCACTTCTTCCTTTCTATGGGATTTGCAAAAGCAAAAAAAAATAAAAAATTCGGGGACTTGAGACTTTCCGTCCTGGACTGACGTGACGAGGCACGTCTAGGAAGTGCCACGTCAGCCCAGGACGGGGCCAGAAATGTTACTCCCACTTTTTTGCATGCCATGTAATGACCATTAGAGAACAGTTGGGCCATGCCAATGCAATCCCCGAGTTGACGGATCAACGTTTGGATTTCTGTGCCATGAGTAATGTAAGTTTGAAGTTCAGTGTTTTCTGGGTTGACGGAAATTCTGGTCAGAACTTTGAGAGAGCATTTGGAGGGGTAAAAGGTGTCAGATTTAGGAGTTCAAATAGTGAATTTTGAAGAGAATCGAAAGAGCTACAAGGTCTGTGCAGAAAGTTATCGCCTCCGGAAGAGTGCTGATTTTTTTGGACACATTTTCCTGCGTTTCTTTTGCTTGCTTAAATTGCTATTCTATCTTGCTCTTTGAATACCCCTGGCCCTGGTCCATATCAGAATTTTCCTATTGTGAGAGGTAAATTAATTGAGTATGCTATTCAAAGATATAAGACAGATTGGTGAATTTCGTTCTCAAATTTATAAACGTTCGCGATAATGATCCCCGTTTTAAATTTATTTGTATTACATTCCTCAAACAATTTGCGATTGATGCCTTTCGTTCAGATCTGTTACGGAGAAAATGAATTTAGAATTATTTTTTTAAAGTTCTTGCAAAATGACCATTTTACCTCTTTCCTCTTTCCCTACCCTCCATCTCTTCCACCTCAACCCAGTCCCGCCACACCAATATCAATTAATGAACTTCTAAAACCATATCTCTGCTTTCATCAAAACCATATCTCTGCGAGGCACCACCACATCTCCTATCACTACCAATACCACCGCCGATTGAACCACCAAAGACGCCACCATTACCACCATAAAATACATTTTCCTCCACCCTCTCCTTACCTTCTCCATTATTCCCCCTTCCCTAAAAACTAGGGTTCAAATTCGATTTTTACCCCAATTTATTGACTTTCTGTTCCCCGATTGAGTTAATTGAGATCGGAAATCAAACGAAAGACCATTTTTATCAACAAAAATCCATGATTTCCATGCTTTAGCACCACAAAAATTTGGCCTTTACTCTAATTCTACAATTTTTGTAAATTGCATTGATGGTCACTTGTTTTTCTTCCATAAATTTCGGTCAGGAAATTAATTAATTATATTTGTTTTAATTGGGTTTTTGAGTAATTGGAAGCTCAGGGGATTGATATATTGGTTAAATCTTTGGTGGGTTGTAGTTTATTTGATGGGAATTGGGTGATAGATGATTCTTACCCACTGTACAAGCTTGGTTCTTGCTCTTTGATTGATGAGCAATTCAATTGCTTTCTTAATGGTAGGCCTGATGAGGGTGAAAATCCTCTGTCCCCGTTTGTGTATGTACCCGTGTCCCTAACCAATCAGAATTTACTATATAAATATTTGTTTTAATTATAAATACACATGGTGAATTGTGATAGGTTGGGGACACGGGGACATACACTGACGGGGACAGAGGATTTTTTGCCGCCTGATGATGGTTACCCTCCGTGCAGTTGTTGATTTCAATAGGGAGCATATAGAGGGATTTTGGATGAATATTTCCTTTTACGAATACATTTCATTGCTACTTAGGTTTTTATTCGTTTTCAAGAAGTCTTTCTCTGTTGTTTAACTTTGAACTCGGGATATGCAGCTAGAGAGTCAAATGTGCCGTTTGTTCAGTTATGTTGTGAGGAACTTTTAGTTATCTTCTGTGGGGTATACATGGCTCTGCAAGTGAGGAACTTGAAGACGACCAGACTACTAGTCCTGATGTGGGCAAAGCTTTTCCAAATTGATCCCCAAGTTAAACGCCCAGCTTTGGTCTTGATTAAGAAAGATTCTGAAAAAATTAATCACTTCAGTGAGTAATCAAAAGGGTACTTGAAATTAACGATTAATTTCAATGGTTTTTTTTTTTTTTTACACTTTTGGATTGGAAATCGGTGGTTTGAGTTATTGAATTCTGCCTGTTGTGAATTGGAAATCGGTGTTTGGTGCTGGGAGGGTAGGCCTTGGTGGCTGCGGCGGCGTCTCTATTTCAACAGATGGCTCCTCCGGCGGAGACAACAAACATATTACCATTGCCTCACCAGAAGTTCCAATATTATCCCTTTCATTTTAGAGTTTTCATTTATTTTTTCTCTATAATTGTTATACATAATAGATCTGGACGGAAGGATTGCCTTCATCAATCACAAATTGTTTAGGGATTGCAATTAAGAGAAATTTAGAAAGGGGACCATTATCGCGAACTTAGTATAAGTTTATGGACGAAATTCACCAATCTGCCGAGATATAATGATATTTATGTAACTCCCCTTCTCAGACTTGTTTGTTCTACAAACCTTCTGGATCAAGTCAAGGACAACCATCTAAAGCAAGTCTCCCCAATGTGAAACTGTGTCAACGTTCGTCAAGCGGAAGTCAATTGCCCGATCTTGCGCACAGTTGAAAAGCATCAGAAATGCATTCCATTTTGCAGATTGGTATGCATCGGATTCATTTCCTTGGCCAATTCATGCTTAATTTGGCCATCACAAATTGATCTAGTGATAGGGGATGGGGTGGGTATGCTACTAGCTGGGAAACTTCAAAAAATACCCCCCAACTTATTATGCTTTGACTCGCTTTTTTTCAAACAGATTAATATTGACCCGTTAGTTTTTTTTACGGAACATAAATCAAAATATTGTTCTTTAAGTCATACCAACTGGCAGAGCTTATACAAAGCACATTAAAAGATAAGGTATCAAGGAAAATCGACTAATTTGTTTCCAGAAGAACAACTACTTTTACTTCAGCCACCGCCATTATTTTACATGAGTTTCAGAATGCTCACAAAAACTTCCGGTATGGCCTCCCAGCATCCTCATCTTGCATGTGCTGCCAAGAAACCCACCACTATTAATATTTGTTTAAAAGAAAAGGCATATATTCTGTTAAAAACAAAATTCACATGCAGAAGTCGATGAGAAAACCTCAACTCAGTAAGCAGAGTCAGCCAACAAGATAAGTTACTACAGTACCAACAATATTAAGAAGCAGAGAACAAAATTAACCGCAGATTCCTATCAGTCTTTCCAAATAGTAGATGTCAAACCCGCAAGGTAATATCCGAAGGACGGGGAAATTGTGGAAGAGCAGCATATGTCATGAATCATGATTAATAGTATGGGAAGCAGTCGAGACAATTATTTTTGCAGATCAATTACATGTTATCATTACATATGCATTTTAGAAACATCATTTCTAGTTGTAATGGCACTAATCAAGCCAGAAACGATTGTTTATTGCTAACTAAGAAGCACAACTATCCTTTTCCATTTTCGCCCCTAAACAAACCACCTTTCTATACACACATATACTGGAAAGTATAGGGCCCAGATATAAAGAAACACATGCACAAGCAAAAGGCAAACATTAGTTCACCAACCAATGACAGAGAATTTCAATTCTATCTCATATAAACCCAAATCTGTGACAAGAACACAAAGACACTTGACATGGGCTTCACTTGTTATCGCAAAAGACTCCAGATCTTCTAGTACACCAATGATATTACTCAACGCGTATCAATCCCATTGGTCTAGAGCGAATTTTGAGGCTTGAATCAACCACCCGGTCTGCCGCCCGACTAGCGACTTCTGCAACACTCAGTAGTAATATTATTGGTGTACTAGAGACCTGGGATTAAAAAAGCGCGCCCTAGGCGCTAGGCGAGGTGAAGCATGTGTGAAAACGCTTCAATGGTATGAAGCGGCTGAGGCGAGCAGAGTCCAGGTACGTTATCTACTTCTTCTCCGATCTCTCTTCTTCTCCGGTCTCTCTTCTTCGTCTTCTCCGATCTCTCTTCTTCTATCCTCTCTCCTTTGATTTTTTTTTTTTTTACTGGAGATATAGAGAGAAGAAGAGATGGGTTGCTAAGGTTTTTTTTTTTTGAAAATAGAGAAGAAGAGATGGGAGGATGTGGATGAGGCTGCTAGATAGCAGTGTTGTAAAACTCGGCCTAGTCGGCCGATTAGCAGGGGACTAGTCGGTAGTCGGCCGGTGGCCGCCTAGAAATCCAAAAAATCGGGTCTTTGAAAAAAATTGGTCAAAAAGTCGGATTTAGTATCTAGTCGGTCAAAAATCGGGAGGAAAACCAAAGAGATTGAACGAAAACACATACCTGTAGAGAAGAAAGGCGGCGGCGATGCGCCGAGAAGAAGAACCGCAGCGGCGGTGATAGATCTCGCTACACCGACATATGGCGCTGTCGGAGAAGCTATTCTTTGCCACACGTTGAACGGAAAAAAGAATAGAGAGAGAGAGAGAGAGAGAGAGAGAGAAAGGGGCCTGAAAAGGAGAAAGGGGCCGGAGAAGGAGAAAAGCGCTGAGAAGGGAATAGCACTACTGAAAGAGAAAAACGACTTTTCTTCTTCCTAGTGGTTGGATTAAGAGGTTATATATACCTTGGACTAAAAATGGCAATATAAATAATTATCACATAAATCCTATCAAATACTTATATTACAAAAAAAGTCCTAAATTTAGAAATAATTTGTAAAATAGTCCAAAATAACTTTCAAAAAATTACGTTTTAGTCTTTATAATTTTATAACGTTGTAATTTAGTGGTCCCCCGACTAATCTCCAACTAGTCCGACTAGTCGCTAGTCCCCCCTGTCTCACGACCGACTAGCGACTTTCGCAACATTGCTAGATAGAGAAGAGAAGCTAGTGGTTTTTTTAGGGAGGACGAATCTGACCATTGATCTTTTGAGAATAGAGAGAGAAGAGGAGCTAGGTTTTTTTTGGGGAGGACGAATCGGGACCATTGATTTTTTTCCTTTAAATCAATGGTTAGACACTTATAGTAGTTTTTTTTTTTTTTCCTTTAAAAAAAGTCTGTTGACCAGACCCTCTCTTTTTAAAAAAAAAATAAAAAAATAAAAACAACTATTTCAAAAGAAAGAAAAAAACTATCCATACAATTTGTTTTGGTGAAGAACGATACAAAAAGTTGCATCTCTTTTTTATTCTCTATTTTTTTTCTAATCTCTTCATTCATACCTTGTTCTGAATCAAGATTAATCACTATCTCCAATATATAAGTATTTTTGTAAAGAATTGCGCCTGGGACCCTTATCGCCTCGGTACGCCTCGCACCTTTTAAAACTAAGCTAGAGACTAGAGAGGATACTAGAGAGTGTGCTAGAAGATCCAGAGTAATCGTAAAGAACATACAATAATCATCATAAAAGAGCATCACGTGTGATCAAATACAGACAGGTGTACGTTTTAAAAATATTATCCACAGAAAGGGATATTGTTTTCATGGCACAATATAAAACAACAGCAATCAAGATAATTCAAGAAAATGGAAGCCTTAAAGTAAGGTCTTATACTTTCAATATATTAAAATAACTTGAACCAATTAGTCAAAAGGAGAGAATGGAGGATCACTTGGCTGTTTCAATCTTTTGGTCTAACCACGAAGCACGCTAAGGAACAAAACAGGAACCGTAACTAATTATGCATTATATATATGCACTTGGCAAGAAAGATAACCATCTAGTAGATAGATGGTAACTAAAAGTGCAGTCTAAAGATCCAACAAAAAAGTAAAAAGAAATGTAAACATATCAGCTCAAAACTATCATACCGCCTAACAGACATGAACAATGATTGAAAATGTTTTGGCTTTCACAGAATAATCTCTTCTTATACTTAGCAAAAAAAAAAATAATAATAATAATTTACTTTGTTCTTCTCCTATTAGAGCTACTGTATCATCTACATTCCTAAAATGCCTCGTATACATATCCTCAAAGTGCCTTGTGAACCAAAGGATGAGATAGAACTTTGTTTTTTACGCTTTCTATGCCACCTAAAGTGCCTTCTTATAATAGATCGAGGCTCATGACAAAATAGAAAAGAAAATTCTCAAAAGACATCAAATATGGGATGTCCATTCAGAATTAGCCAAATAGAAGCTGATAGCAACAGGCGTAAAAAAATTACATGTGCTTATAGTAGGCTAGTAATGGTTGAACTAACATTTTTACAAGCTAGTCAACTAAATACCGGAAGATTTTCAGTTGGCTGTCCTAGCACAAGATCAAAGCTTGATCTATAACAGAGTGGTAACTCATGATCATGCTGACTAAAGAGCTAGTTACGCTTAATCTCTCAGATTTTAATCACTTATAAAGCTCCTCTCTTGCTAGTTCTATAATCAATAGTTGCAAATCACTATATCCAAGGAGTCCTAATAACTACTAAACAAAAGTGTCAAATGTTGCAGTCTCTAAGAAGCTGCTTCATAGATACACACAGACGACGGGCTGAAAAATAACCTTTTTTTTGTTTTATTTTAACAAATAGAAGCCAACTAAATTACTAGCTAGTCGAAATCAATCAAAATCGAAAAGAAACTAACTAACTAGGTCAAAGGAATAACGCAATCAGGTCGAATTTTCGGATGAAAAATTGTTCAAAATTTGGGGAATTACAAGCAATTACTAACATAACAAAGAAATTAATCCAAAAATGTGCATAATTTATGTTCTTATTTAAATCAGGAAAATCTAGGTTAGCTTACGAAATCACGGACGATGCCTTTGTAGACGAGGACAGGGATGGCGATGCCGAAGAGGCCAACGATTGCAAGGTTACGGCGGCTCCACCTGAAATTATGCTCCAGATTCTCTCTCGCCGTCGACCAATCCTCAATCCAACGGTTCTTGTTTGTTTCCATGCCTCCACCCATTTTCACACCGTGGAGAATCTCTTCTCTTCCGCTGCGGAGATGTGAATAGGTTTCTTTCAGAGAAAAGAGTATAATGAAGAAGTGAAAGGAATGCATGATAAATACAAGGGATTAATCGCCATTTGGGTCCCCAACATATTTGCGCGCAGCCAATTTCATCCTTTTTTCTATTCACATCTCCCAATATATTTTCAAACAGCCACTTTCATCCTTTTTAAAGTGGCTGTTTGAAAATTTTTTGGGGATGAAAGTGGCTGCTAGAAAATATATTGGGGATGAAGATGGCAGTTTGAAAATATATTGGGGATGAAAGTGGCTGAAAAAAGTTTAAAGGGATGAAAGTGGCTGTTTGAAAATAAATTGATGACCGAAAAAGTTAAAAAAAAAGAAAAAGGATGAAATTGGCTGCGCGCAAATATGTTGGGGACCCAAATGGCAATTAGAGTCTATATGGAGAATCTCTTCTTCTTTTTTTATTGTTTCTTTTCTTCTCGTCATTACTTAAAAGACATAATTACCCTTTTCTTCGTCCACGATTTGAACCATACTACTTCCTATGGTCCGACATCGCTAAAACCACTGCAAGTTACCGGTTCCGTCGGATTTTATGTAACATTTTCTATAACACTATTTGTGGCATTTTAATTGTGAAATTTTGCATTCATATAATTTAAACAAAAATAAGTAAGTCATAGGAGTAAATGGATAAACTCTCGGTGTGAAAATGACTATAACTAGCAATGTTAGGGAGAATGTCACAAAGAATCCCTTGTGCAAGCCACCTATTAACCACTTCATCGCTTTAGGATCCTCTCGTGATGCCTCTATGAAACTTTAATTACGAAAACTTTCATTCATATAATCTAAACTGAAACTAGTAAACATTAGGGTGAATCGATAAACTCTACAAGTGAACGTTACTATGATTAGAAATATCAAAAAGAGCGTGAGAATCCTGATAAGAACCAAGGAGTGATGAAAACGATTTCCAAGAGGATCCCCAAGTTCCAAGTGAAGAAGCTTAAGTGTTAGCACGCATGCACGACTTGGAAAGAAGATAGGAGAGTTTATGACCTTTCACTACAAGAAAATAGCTCTTTAGCGATTGAAATTTTGGTCTCCAAAACTCACGACAAAATACAAATTATTGAGATCGAAAATAAATCATGTACATAATATGTTCCAAAATTGCCGCTGCCATTGGTACCTTTGACCACCTCAATAAAAAATAAAAAAGGTGGTCACTAAGCGGTCGTTATTTAGCTACCACTTAGCGATCAACCTCATTAATAAAATAATTCAAATTGAAATAAAAATTCGGTCGCTAAACAGTAGCTAACCGTTTAGCGACCAACCTCGTTAATAAAAATAATTCAAAATAAAATAAAGATTCGGTCGCCAATTGATAACTATATAGCAACCACTTAGCTAGATAGCAACCGCTATTGACTACTTTCTTTATAAGGAAAAACCAATAGTCTTGAAATGAGGTTATACGTTATTTAGAAAATGTGTTATTTGTATTTAGAAAATAAAGGTTTTTAAAATTTTACAATCGACCAAATATATAACGACGTCGTTTACATTAATAGGGTTTTGGAGTTTAGGATATAGAGTGTGGAGTTTCATTAGCAACTAACTTTTGATTTGTTCTTAAATTGTTATCAATTAGAGACCGAAGTTAAAAGTTTGGTAGATAATTGGTCGCAAAACAGAGACAGATTAGCAATCGCAAGAGCGTTTAGGGAATATGATTTAGGGGTTTCTTTACCAACCACCTTCTTTTTCGATTTTTAAATTGGGACCGAATTTTATCATTTGGTCGCTAGTTCGTCATAAAATAGAGTACAATTGGAGACGACATTTAATTTTATATACTCTAAAATTTTCATGCAATCGCTTTTTCTTTTTAAAATTTACATATCTTATATACTATTGCTAATATATAGAGAGATGAGATTTCCATTCCCCTTTTAACTTCTTGTATTGTTTTTCCTCGTATTTGATTAGTGAAAATATATTAATTCAAACTCAATAAATCCAAGAATCTTAGAAAACTATAGTCGAGAGTATTAGAGTATTTCATATATAAAATAAAGAGGAAAGTAGTGCAAGAATGTAAAGTAGGAGTGTGAATATCACATTCCTTTTGCTAACTAGTTTACTATTACAAATAAGTATATATATACACACTAGCAAATAGGGGTGTTCATTGTTCGGTTTTATACATTTTTCAAACCAAACCAAAATATTCGGTTTAGAAATTTTGAAACCAATCCAAACCATTTAAAATTTCAAACGGATGCATTCGGTTTGGTTTGGATTGGTTTGGTTGCTCGGTTTTGCGAGACACAAAAATATTGATTATAAAGTTTAAAAAAAAATTATTTAATTAGTTAGTTGCTAAAAATATTTTAAAAAAAAATGTGTCTATTATTTTCTCAAGGTAAACAAACACAATAAAGAAAACAAAATAATAAAACATAAATTATTGGTCTTAATCCTTACACTTCGAACAAATTACTTCAAAATCATACTACAAGGAAAAAGAAAAACACAAAAATTACATAATTATTAGTTCAAAATAGTGAAATACAATAAAATCATTTGGTAAATCTAAAATCGCATACCAAATGATGACTTTTTTATCTCTTGGTTTAACACTTGAAGAACTTGCACTTGAAAATTCTAGAATGAGATACAAAAGTTAGCAATTATACTAGAAATTATTTTTTAAGGACAAATATATTTTATTGCAAAAAAAGTCCTTTAATATATATTATATTATATTATATATTATATATATTCGGTTTGGTTTATAATTTTTTTTAAACCAAACCAAAAATTCGGTTTAAATTTAGCTCAAACCGAAACCAGTCCAATGCACCGCTCAAACCGAAAATTCAGTTTGGATTGGTCGGTTTCGTTTTTTCTTGAACACCCCTACTAGAAAATGACCCCTCGTTATATACTGAAATATTGAATTTTAAATTACTAATGTAATGATTGTTCAATTGTACTTATAACAAAAACTTGTTAACTTAATTTTTGGCAAAATAGCCTATTTGGTCCTGTATGTATTTCAAGATTGAGGATAAGGTCTTGTATGTTTTGTTTTTACTTTTAAGGTCCAACATATTTTTTACGACTCGCCAATTAAGGACTTTTGTCCAATTTTCTGTCTCTTTTCCGTGAACATAGGCATGTGCCTCACACGTGAGACACTATTTAAGGGTATTTTAGACATTTCATTATATTTCACACAAGAAAAATATGTGGACTCAATTGTTAAACAAAATATCTATGAATACTTAATTTAACTAACAAAAAAATATAAACCCATCTTCTCCATCTTCATCCTCCACAATCTTCTCCTCCACCACCACCACCTACAACACGTACCTCCACCACACCGCCACCCACAACCACCAATAAATCATCTCCAAAGAAAATAAATATACACTAAACAAGGCATGTCCAAGAAATATGGTATCTTTCTATTGATCTTTATTATTTTCTTCTGTTTCACAACAAGAAAATCATTCAAGATAGATAGTGCAATTCGTTTTGAAGTAAAAATAAATAATAAAAAATAAACCAGAAATTCAAGAACATTATTTGAGCTTCTGCCACAAAACCTAGAAATTCAAGAACCCATTTATTGTGGCCACCCAAATGATGATGTTCTTGAACCCATTTTGTTTACTTCAACTTTTGAATCCAATATCCCTGGTCGGATTCTAATCCCCAAATCTATCCCCAAACTTTTAAAGTGGTATTCTGCAGATTTATAGATTTACCATAATCGTTGTTGATTATTGTCTTTGTCAACTTTGTTGATCTAAGCCCTAGAGTTGCATCTAAAAATTTGCAGAATCCCACTTCATCTCCTTAAGAATTTAATTAAAAGAAAAAGATTGTAAAATAATCAAAACCCATTACAATAATAAAATGAAAGAAACTTTGAATAGATTTTGGTTCTTGATGAATTTAGTGTATATTTATTTTCTTTGGAGATGATTTATTGGTAGAGGTGGGTATTGTAGGTGGTGGTGGTGGTGGAGAAAAGTGTGGAGGATGAAGATGGAGAATATGGGTTTGAAATTTTTTATTATTTTAAATTGAGTGTTCAAAGATATTTTGTTTAACAATCGAGTCCACATATTTTTCTTGTATGAAATAGAATGAAATGTCTAAAATACCCTTAAATAGTGTCTCACGTGTGAGGCACATGCCTGTGTTCACGGAAAAGAGACAGAAAATTGGACGGAAGTCCTTAATTGGCAGGTCGTAAAAACATGTTAGACCTTAAAAGTAAAAATAAAACATACAGGACCTTATCCTCAATCTTGAAATACATACAGGACCAAATAGGCTATTTTGCCCTTAATTTTTTAGAAAGCAAATAAGAAAATTCAACATGATGGGGTAATGTAACTTTTATTGAGTAACTCTCAAATGTAGATATACTGATGAATCATCACAACCTGCAAATGAATAATAAAAATATTTTATCAATATTGATAAATATTTAATTAAAAGAAAATAAAATAACTTGATTAACAAATCAATGTATTATAGCATTACCTACATTTACTTAACATTATTTCAATTTGTATGTCTGCAAAGATGCGAGTATTCTTCACACCAGTTTACTTTCAAGACAAAAGAAACTACTGGGCAAAAACTTTGATCCAAATTGAATATAGATGCTCGAATAAGAAAAGTAAATGCAGAACCCAGTGCAAAAATTTATATGATCTTAGAACCAAAATAACACATCAAGTTTAAATTAAATTTTTTCCTAAGACTTCTAGGACATAAGTAAATCAATACACAAAACAGAAAAAGTT
Source organism: Vinca minor (assembly GCA_026122235.1). NCBI lineage: Eukaryota > Viridiplantae > Streptophyta > Magnoliopsida > Gentianales > Apocynaceae > Vinca > Vinca minor. The sequence goes on from JAOCZM010000020.1 coordinate 122,244, forward strand.
ACTAAGAGTTAGGATTCTTTGTATCCTACAATCAAATAAGTCGAACCATTTAAAAGAAAAATCAAAATGAAAAATTAAAAGTGGCTAGCAATGATATCATCATATCCAATCAAGAATAATAAAGATATCATTGGATACAATCTAACATAATCTAAGTAAGACATCGGAGCTGGCTTCAGTGCGAAACATCAATTGTTGCACACCGTGCGGAAAAATTATGGGTCGTCGGATCAAACATTTGACAACTAACATCATTTGAATCTCAATAATTATTATAAATGAGGTATTAAACCAAATGATCTAGCTGTCAAATTTTATATCCGAAAGCCCGTAATAGTTCCGCACAAATATATATTTTAAAAAGTTGTGTAGTCAAACTTGCTTTGTCATCTCATAGATTGATCTAAAATGAAAAAAAAATTAAATAAATATTTACCTGAGAAGGAATATCGTGAGAAACAAAACCCTTCACATTGGAACTATGGATAATCTGACCATCTGAGATAAGTCAGTCTTACTGGACAAATTCAGCTCAAATAAAAGAAGAAAATAGATGGAGGTCATTCAAACATTATATAACATGATAAAAAACAAAATTACCCGAAAATCTTCATCTTTTTTACAAATTGAATCTATAACAATTTATGCATTTTCGGTTCTAAACAGTAGAAGCCTTGGTAAATCGAGAGTAAAGTGATAAACGGAAGAAGCATATAAACAAATTAAAGAAGGAAAAAACATGAAGAAAGAAGAAAGTGGTTCTTACTTGTTTGTTTATTTGAGAGGATATTTAGCAAAGTGATATTATGATGATATGTTAGGTGTTTCTAAGAGGGCGTGTATTGCAGGAGTGGTTACACATGTATGAAGATTTGTAAGTGATAACTAAGTAGTGGATTAGAATTGGAAGTTATTAGGGTAATTATTAACTTTTAATTGATTTAAGGAAAATTGGTCATTATTGTCCCTAAACAATTTACAGATTTCACACAAAATTCTTAAAAATTAATTATGAACGTTAAAAAATCTCTAAGCAATTTATCATTGGTACACAAGGTCCTTCCGTCAAAAAAATAGTTAGTTGACTGTGAATTTAAATGTTTTATCGGATCAACGGAAATAATTTAGGGGTATAATCGGTTATCACAATTAACTTACCCACTAATCCCTTATCCCTGGAGCCCCCACCCCGACATGCACCTACACCCACATTCTTCCATTTTCATCATGAACACCACCTTCATCGCCGACCACTATCATCACCGACCACCACCCTTACCGACCACCACCCCACATCTTCTTCACCCGTCATGACAAACTCGCCATCAAATTCTACAAATTCATAAATTTTCAGTAAAATTGCGAAAAAGTATACTAAAAGAAAAAATATTTTAGAGCTAAATTACTTTCATCATGTCACCTAGCATAAAGAACGCACAAAAAATAATCTTAATAGTCTCTAAGACAATAATCAGTAATTAAAATCACTAACAAAGTTTAGAAGATATAATTGTCAATTATAAATTAATGAATTGTGTCATAAATATCCATAAAAAAGAATAACATACATGCAAGAAAGGCTAATCGACTGTGATATTTAACTGGACTTCAATACAAATTGATATTAAAAATCCCAAAATCCAAAGTGCAACTCTTTAAATGTCCATAACACCTAGAAGACTCGACTTTAACGCCACCAACAAAGTGTAGATTGTGTGAATCGAATGTTAAATATGTCATTTACATGTATTGACTATTAATCGATATTGGATACGAGAACATTCGCTTTGAAAAAAAGAAGTCAAACTCACCTCTAACTTCTTGGTGCACGTAACATTCTTGTTGAGGAAGAATAATGTCACTCAAACAAAATACGAAAACAAAAAAGAAAATTATTTTTTTCCCGTATGATTCCTAGCACACAACAAGTGGGCAGATCTCTACCAATTTTTTCGCTATCTCCCTCTTCCCCAACATTTTCTAAATTTTTTACCGCTTCCTCCGCCCACTTCTCCTACAATTCCCTACATAGTAGCAAAAAGGGAAATATAGATCACTTGCCAAAGAATTTTTTTTAGTAAATCTAATTCATTGATCCATGCATATTAACAAAAATGGTTAGAGAAAAACAACAATTCCCCTGGATCGATCGCTACTTATGTGAGAAAAACCCCAAAAGGAATGGTGATCGGTAAAAGAAACTAAATAACTACTTTTATTTCAATTAAATGCAGTTGACATTCCATAATTAATTTTTATGCAATATGATCCTTGAAAAAACTAAAGGAAAAGATATAATAAAACCATCCTTAAGAACTTGTCTGTGGAGTAGTGCATTTTGAAATTACTTTAACGTATCATTCCATAAATTTCCTTAGATATGAAAAAGAAATGAAAGAAAACGGTATAAGTATTAAGTCAAAATCATTTGTAACATCTCATAAATATTTTACTTTATAAAAAATAAAAATAGAAAAAAATATTTACAACAGAGAGCTTGGTCTTAGAGTTTACAAAGATAGAACTTTTGCTAACACTTTAAACTCTTCACCAACAAAATTTGATAAAAGTAACTTATATAGTTTTAAACCATCAATAAAACATATCTATTCTGTGTATAATCATGAGGTAATGTAGACTTAGGTGTACTAAACAATTCATACAAAACATGAACAGAAAATAGATAATTAATATTGATGTGAGAAAATTTCACTTAAAAAACAGTATGGTCGGTAAGTAGCTTATAGATTCATGTAAAAATTATTGCAGTGTAAAAGTTCAAACGAAATAATTTTTCCTCACGAAATTTATTACAATATTCCAACTATCTCATAATTTTCTTTAATCTAAAAAATAAAAAAATAAAAGAAAAAAGGCATAAAATTGTAATATGAAAATCAATTAATAACCATCTCCTAAATTTTCTCACATTAGAAAAGAAAAATATACAGACACGAAAAGCTATTTAAATCATAAGAATTGTTCCTCGCTCTCGCTCTCGCTCTCACTCTCAACTTCATCTTCGACCACTTTCGAACTCGTTCTACCACTACTCGACCTCCGTCTCCTTTATCACTGACGTCAACCCTCTAGACCAACCATAAACAAAACTATAGGAAAAAAGGTCTATAATAAAGCTACAGGAAAACAGGCTTATAGTATATTTAATGTAGATTATTATATCAAACAAAAAATAATGTTAATTTATATTTGTTTAAGATCGTGGAAAATTTTACTTAAATTAGCATTCCATTGAAAAAATTACATAAATTGTTGTCAAATATTTGCCAGAGTAGCTGGCAATACGGTGTAGCATTTGACTTGCATGTTTGTCGGATCAAATCCTACCTCCTCCAAATTAAATAAAATAGTTCAATTTTTTTGCACCAATCAAAAATTTTATAACTAATTAAAAATATAAAATCCTAAAAAACGACACGTGGCATGATATATATATATATATATATATATATATATACAAATTTGAAAAGGGTTTCTGTAATATATAGATAGATATATACACAAAAAAACATATTTGAGTAGGAAAATAGTTATTTTTTCGTAAATAAATACAAAATTTAAATGTTTTAAATTCACCTAAAATTTTGAGACAGAATACGACTCATCGCTAAAACGACATCGCTTCTTATACCTTACTCATTTGAATTATCTCTCAAAAACATTTAGGTCGTCTCTATTCAGTTGAAAAATTGAGATTAGTTTTAGATCTAAATTTTGACCGATGTCTCCTCTTATCTTCTCCTTCTAACCTCTTCTATTCGGTCGAAAATTGAGATTAGTTTTACTCATTCGACCGATGCCTCCTCTTCTCTTCTCCCGCCCAACCTCCGATGTCGGCCACCACCTCCGACCTCTGACCTCCATTCTCCTCATAGTTTTGGACTAATTTATTTTTATATCTAAGATTAGTTTTAAATCTAATTTATTTGACTAATTTAGTTTTTTTTCTTTTTTTTTAATCTTCTCAGCGAAGAACTAGATCTAATTATTTGACTAATTTAGTTTTTCTTTTTCTTGTTTTAATCTTCTCAGCTTAGTTCTTCACGGCCCTCTTCTCCATCATCCTAAATACTCTCGACTCTTCAACCATCACCCTAATTCTTCAGGGTACAACTGTTTATTTTCTTATTTTTATGCTTCTTGAAATTATGCTTTTTGGACTATCATATAGTGTCCTATGAAGGTTTTTTTAATGTGGGATTTTTAATTGGAATTTCAATTTATGATGAGGGTCCCAACAAGTACACTCGCGATCAAGCTCACGTATTCTACACTCTCATAATTTCAGTAGTAAATACTCTTAATTAATTTACAATAATGATTGTAGGATTGTAATTTATGATCAAATTGAGAATCAAATTGGTATTTTTGTAATTATCTAATCAAATTATGCACAATTATCTTAATACCTTTACAAATTTTACAAATTTTAAAAATTTAAATGTTTCAATGTGAAAAGTGATTTCTCATTGGACATCATAATATGGACCCCATTATAATTAGATGTCTAATTCAAAATAACCTTCTCGTATAATTCCTATGAATCTTATCTCCTTTTTCAACAAGATCAATACTTCAAGCAGCATATTGTGGTTAGCTTCAAAAACTTTCCCATATCTAATTTCATATCTAGTGGTTCAGCTTCAATAACCTTCCCATATCTAATTTTATATCTAATTCCAAAGAACGAGTCCCTGTAATTTTCTTCCATTACAGATCGCCACACAATAGATTGAATTGTCATTTGTTTTTTGTGATACCCGTAACTTTTCCTTATATAATTTCTGACTTGTAATTAATTTTCTCGAATAACTGTGTGGGCATAATTTATTCCGTTGATTACGTGTCCATTTAATTTTATAATATGTTGCGTGTTACATTTTTTATCCGTTTTATTGAGGGGGCGTTTCGCACACATTTCATAACTAAGGGACTTAAATCGTGTTTCATTTAGATAATGGATTGGAATTGAATTAGAAATTTAATTGGTTTGGGGAGGTTATAATAAAGTAAAAAGCATAACGTTGGTAATTGAGGAGTCGGGGGAATGAATGGGCATAACGTGGGATTGAGGGGAATTAAACCTACTAATCAGGCCCGGCTCCAAGGGTGTCCAAGGTGACATCCGGAACCGGGCCTCACATTTACAGGGGCCTCAAATTTTTAAAAAAATTTCTTAATTTGTATATAATTATTAGTTAAAAAAATTGAAGATTTTGATGTTTTATAATTTGATACTCAAAATCTTTTTTATCATACACCAGTGCTTAGCTAATAGGGGGATGCGAGCTGAGTGACTGCAGAGGACCCCCAAAGATCCGGGTCCCCAATATTTTTTTTTTGTTTATGTATATATACTTAGCCTAAAATCTGGGGCCCCAATTTTTTTTTTGTATATATATATATACTTAACCTAAAATTCGGGGCCCCAATTTTTTGTTTTGTTTATATATATATACTTAGCCTAAAATCTGGGGCCCCAATTTTTTTTCCGGCACAGGGCCTCAAATATGTTTGAGACTGGCCTGCTAATAATAAGAATATCAAGGGAGTAGAACGTATGGATCATGGGAGTGCATATATATATATATATATATATATATATATATATATATATATATATATCAGGAGAATCACCAAACAAAACTAAAGAAACTAGAAATAGGTTACGTGGGTTCATGGGATCAGGGGATTAGTGGGCTTCTGGGGAGTCGTGCCAAGCTGCTAGAAATAATAGAAAGGGCAGCCGCAGCTTTAGTCGCGAGGCACCATCAGTGAGTTTTGAGAGATTCTGTGAGTTGAGTGATTTTCTGGGCAGATTTTGAGAGATCAATGAGGGATCGTTACTTCTCCGTTTTCAGTGTATAATATACCGATTCGAAGATAATCGAATAAGGTTCGAGTGAGCGCAGGCGGCACATCATTCAGAGTCCCGAGCAGGAAGTTATAGCTCTGAGAGTAAGACTGTGCAGTGCTGTTTCTATTTTTCTGTATTTTTGTCTTCGTAAGAGGTAGGGACCCCCACTTTTATATTATTTTCTATCCGAATTGATATATATATATATATATATATATATATATATATATATATATATATATATGTTGGTACTGTTTTTGGATTATTTAATTACTGATTTGACGTGAATTAGTGCATAAATTGTTGAGGTTACTGAATTAATTGCACGTTTGTGTTCATTATTTTATTAATCGAATATATATCTTGAAATTGTTATGTTTATCTAATGAGATATAATCTGAAATATTTTCACCGTTTATGTAATTCGTTATGTATCTAATTGTATATCTTTATAGTAATTCGTGAATTTTAATTGGTCAATTGATGAACTCGCCTAATTGTTCTAACGCTTTGTTGTCTAAATTGAATAATACTTGGAGTCGTTCGTCTTTAAGTCCTAAGTGGTTTTGGTCGACCGGTCGTCGCCCTATTTTGAGCTCGTGTCTAGGATCTACTAAATGACAGGACTCGTTCGAAAGGTATATTTGTGAGCACGATAATGTGCGAATGTGGTGATCCCGGGGATCATGCGTGGCACTTCATGGACCTTCACCTGATGAGGGAAAATAATTGGGACTGTAACGGTTTTGTGGAGTCCAAGTTATTGGATGATGATACAATGTAGAATGAGTCATTAAGGCGTGAACCCGTTCGTTCAGGGGGTGTAACTGAACCCAGTGCTTATGAACTTCTTGGGGGTCTTCCTAACAAGGCAAATTGTTAGGGCCGCTATGCTTATTGTCGTATAGTCGTGACTAGATACCCGAGCTCGAAATGTGGGAAGTCGTGTCACAGCGGTAGCTATACTCGTAGTGTCTTAGCAAGTATTCAATTCGTACGCACTGCTTTGGGACAGAGCACGGTGCCCTTTGTACATTCGGTTGTATAAGTGCTTGGACATGAAGAGCGTGGTTATTTAGCTTATTCGTTATCTTAACTATTTGTCTTGTCCTATTTGATACTTGTGATTGTCGGTCCCTACCGAGCACCGTACCTCATCCCATCCGCTTTATTATGCAAGTGATGGTGAACAATATTATGACGTTGTTGATGCTTGGGAAGGGGACAATGAAGAGTGACTCATAACAGGCTTCAATTAAATAACGTAGATTATTTCACTTTTCATTTATACTTAGAGTATCTCTTTATAGCCTTGTTGAACTATTTCTTTTGTAATACTCGGTATTTCATGCTTAATAATTAGTTTCCGTTGTTGAACTCTTATTTCGTATTACTTCATAATTGAATTTCCTTTTAGTAACTCTGTTTGTCGGCTTTGGTGTTTCATTAACCAATGAGACACTGCCATGTCATCGACTCGGGTTTCGGGTCGTGATGTAAGTGGTATCAGAGCAGGGTCGAACCTTAGGGATTTAAATATGTAATGAACATAGGAAACAAGAACACTTAATGTGAGGTGTGTGATGGGTAGAGACCATGAATTAGGATGCACTTTTGTTTACTTATTATTTTATATATATATATTATCGTTCATGTTATATTTTATATCACACCCTGTTATATTTGTCTCTCGTTTTATATTTATAACTTGATTTAATTGTTTCATCACCTCATATGTTATAGCTTTATATATCCCTTACATGTATTCTTTGTGACCGCTTTATATATGTTATCGTTCATGTTATGTTGCGTAATTCTTTGTGCTATGATTACTTGTAATTGATTCAGATTATTAACATGTTAATTGTTTATCGCTTCATATTTTCTTACAATTGTTTTATCAGAGTAGCGCAGCGAAAGCGTGGTGGTAACAGGTAATTTATGTGAATATGTGATTATCGTATTTCTTACACTGTTAGGTTGCATTTAGTATCATACTTGTTATTTGAATACCCAGTAGAGTCTTTTCATTTAGTGGGGAGTGTTAGTATGCATATGGTAAGGAGTGCAAGTTTCGGGGACGAAACTTTTGTAAGGGGGAAAGTATGTGATACCCGTAACTTTTGCTTACGTAATTTCTGACTTGTAATTAATTTTCTCGAGTAACTGTGTGGGCATAATTTATTCCGTTGATTATGTGTCCATTTAATTTTATAATATGTTGCGTGTTACATTTTTTTATCTGTTTTATTGAGGGGGCGTTTCGCACACATTTCATAACTAAGGGACTTAAATTGTGTTTCATTTAGATAATGGATTGAAATTGAATTAGAAATTTAATTGGTTTGGGCAGGTTATAATAAAGTAAAAAGCATAACGTTGGTAATTGAGGAGTCGGGGAAATGAATGGGCATAACGTGGGATCGAGGGGAATTAAACCTAATAATAAGAATATCAAGGGAGCAGAACGTATGGATCATGGGAGTGCATATATATATATATATATATATATATATATATATATTCACCATATCAGGAGAATCACCAAACAAAACTAAAGAAACTAGAAATAGGTTACGTGGGTTCATGGGATCAGGGGATTAGTGGGCTTCTGGGGAGTCGTGCCAAGCTGCTAGAAATAAAAGTAAAAGGAAGTTGAAGCAATCGGGGGTTTCTAAGACTTGAGGGGTCATGGGGAGCATTGATTAAGTGAATAAATAAATAAGAATTACTATCTCTTATAAATAAGGAACCGGAGGGACGGGGGTTATTGATATATATTTATATATTATAAAAGGGCAGGGGGCCTGGGATATCACAAGGACAAATCATAATTAACAAATAAGAAATGAGAAAGCAGCCGGGAAATCTTTTTCTTCCCTTGGGTATCGTGTCTAATAACAAGAAAATAAAGCTGCTGGGCAGCCTATTAGAGCAACAGTTTGCGATTTCTTGAGAGATTTTGGTGAGTTTGATTTTTGGTCAGACTTTGAGAGATCGTTGAGGGAGCGTTACTGGTCCGTTTTTAACCCGTAATATACTGATTCGAAGGCGCTCGGATAAGTTTCGAGTCAGCGCAGACGGAACGTCATTCCGAGTCCTGAGCAGGAAGTTATCGCACCGTGAGCGGGTATGGGCAGTGCAGATTTCGGATTTGTGTATTTAATTGCTTCCGATCGAGGTAGGGACCCCACTTTTATATTATTTTCTATCCATAATTGATATATATATATATATATATATATATATATATATATATATATATATATGTTGGTACTGTTTTGGATTATTTAATTACTGATTTGACGTGAATTAGTGCATAAATTGTTGAGGTTACGAATTAATTGCACGTTTGTGTTCATTATTTTATTAATCGAATATATATCTTGAAATTGTTATGTTTATCTAATGAGATATAATCTGAAATATTTTCACCGTTTATGTAATCCGTTATGTATCTAATTGTATATCTTTATAGTTATTCGTGAATTGTTAATTGGTCAATTGATGAACTCGCCTAATTGTTCTATCGCTTTGTTGTCTAAATTGAATAATATTTGGAGTCGTTCGTCTTTAAGTCCTAAGTTGTTTTGGTCGACCGAGTCATCGCCCTATTTTGAGCTCGTGTCTAGGATCTACTAAATGTCAGGACTCGTTCGAAAGGTATACTTGTGAGCACGATAATGTGCGAATGTGGTGATCCCGGGGATCATGCGTGGCACTTCATGGACCTTCACCTGATGAGGGGAAATCATTGGGACTGTAACGGTTTTGTGGAGTCCAAGTTATTGGATGATGATACAATGTAGGATGTGATGCGAAACCGTGATGTTTTATATCAAGGTTCGGCTTTTAAGAAGATATTTCTCTATCTCGAAATACTTTCTATGGGAATATACTCAACACAACTCCGGGCAGGCTAAGTATCAATGAAGGCTGAAACACCACAACTAGAGAAAATAATCATTCCCTTGCTGTTCATTCTACCACAACGATCAAGATTCGAGGACGAATCTTTTTGAAGAAAGAGAGAATTATAAGGGATTGGACAGCTTTGTAACAGTTTGGTATAAACATCATATCTATCAATCTAGGAATCCAATGGAGCTGATTCAACTTGCATCTGAAAGATAAGAGGCAGATCTACAACTTTCATGAGATCACAAGATGAGATTCTGCCGTTATGGAGTCCGAAATTTTCTTGTAAGTTGGTCCAAATAAGTCGTCCCGGATTTTGGACGAGAATTAATCTTGTTATTTCAAATTTAATTATCAATTAGATTTCAGCTATTATTATTATTATTATTATTAAGTGTTTTAGGCACATAATATTAGTGGTTGCTAGATAATAGGACATGTTGTCCATTATCTTAGATAGTGTTTCTTTTATAGTTTGTTTGTTTGTTTTTTATGCTAGAGATTGAAGAGCTCTAATCCAATTAGGACTCTTCCTTTGTAAGGCTAAGATAGCCGAATTCCACCTCTATATAAAGGGGAATTCGGCCAACATATTAATCGATTAGTTGTTTTAATACAAGATATTTTTGGAACATGATGTGAGGTTTTTACCGTGTCATTTCTTTTGAGTTACTCTGTATCAATAAGTTTAGTTTACGCTTATTGTGGTGTTTCAGCCTTTCCATTGATAATCAACCTTCTTGGAGTCGCGTTGATTATATTCCCCGTAAACCGATTTCGAGAAAGAGAAAGATTCGAAACCTTTTCGTTCTCGAATTCTTGGTACGTTGTACTTGGATTCGCATCATTTGGTAGTTATCCAATGAAGCTGATTCCAATTTCATATTAAAGATAAGAGGTAGATCTACAACTTCTATGAAGATCACAAGATCGGATTCGCCTTCTTGATATCCGAAATAGTCGTGCAAGTTGACCCAACAAGTCAGTCCCGAATTGGGGACGAATTTTAAGGGCATTTTAGTCTTTTTGTGTACAATTAAAGTCCTGCACTGGACTTTAATTATTTTCAGCATATTTAATTACTATAATTTTGTGTATAGCAATTAGTTGCTATAATAAAGGACATGTTGTCCATGTGTTAGTTAGTTGGTTAATAAGAGTCCTAATGCAACTAGGACTCTTCATAGATTTGTTAGTTGGTTCTAGATTAGCCACAAGATAATAGGAACATGTGCCTATTATCTTGTTTAAGTGTTTTACTTGATAGCAAGTTGTTATATCGAAAGTTATGATCACTATACCAAACAGTAGCAAAGTTGTCCATTCCTTGTACACTTGTGATACTAAGAGGTTGACTTGTACAACATTCCTAGATGTAATTTAGAGTCCTCTTTGTATCTTAATACACGTTCCCTTGAGTTGGGCAGCCCCAAGGTTGGTACCGTATCAGGATGAGTCCTTAAGGCGTGAACCCGTTCGTTCAAGGGGTGAAACTGAACCCAGTGCATATGAACTTCTTGGGGTCATCCTAACAAGGCAAAGTGTTAGGGCCGTTACAGTTATTGTCGTATAGTCGTGAATAGATACTTGAGCTCGAATTGTGGGAAGTCATGTCACAACGGTAGCTATACTCGTAGTGTCTAAATAAGTATACAATCGTGTGTACCGTTTGGACAGAGCACGGTGCCCTTCGTACATTCGGTTGTATAAGTGTTGGACATGAAGAGCGTGGTTATTTAGCTTATTTGTTATTTTAACTAGTTGTTTTGTCCTATTTGATACTTGTGATTGTCGGTCCCTACTGAGCACCGGAGCTCAGTCCATCCGCTTTATTGTGCAGGTAATGATAAGCAATATGATGACGTTGTTGATGTTTGGGAAGGGGACAATGAAGAGTGACTCATAACCGACTCCAATTAAATAACTTAGATTATTTCACTTTTCATTTATACTTAAAGTATCTCTTTATAGCATTGTTGAACTATTTCATTTGTAATACTCGGTATTTCACGCTTAATAATTAGTTCCGTTGTTTAACTCTTATTTCGGATTACTTCATAATGGAATTTCCTTTTAGTAACTCTGTTTGTCAGCTTTGGTGTTTCATTAACCAATGAGGCACTGCCATGTCATCGACCCTGGTTTTGGGTCGTGACGTTTTTTTAATCGAGTTTGAAATTTTGTTCACGTTTGTTCGTTTAGCGGTTTCACAAACAGTTCGAATCGTTTTGTTTCCATTGCTCGAGCTCGTTTGACTACTTTTTTCTCAAAATATTTTTGATAAATAAAGAAATATAATATATTATAATAATAAATAAAATTAGAATTAACGAATGTACTACTTTTGGGAGTCTCAAAATGTTGTAGTACTTCTAACAATGACAATGACAACTGCAACAAGTGTCACAGAGCTCGGGATTAACATTGATTCTTTTAAAGTTTCAATTAAGAGTTATTAAGTGAAACTCCTACAAATATAGTACTTCTAACGTTTCAATTAAGTACAATTAGATTAACCTCCTTAAATGCGAGTTTCTGCTATAAAAATGTAACTAGTGTTAAAGCCTGAACTGTTTTTTCTATGTATTAATTTGGCTATATAGTTAAATAGGTGACTTTTTATAAAAGCCTTTGATTCTTTTTAAAGTTTCAATTAAGAGTTATTAAGTGAAACTCCTACAAATATAGTACTTCTAACGTTTCAATTAAGTACAATTAGATTAACCTCCTTAAATGCGAGTTTACGCTATAAAAAATGTAACTAGTGTTAAAGCCCTGAACTGTTTTTTCTATGTATTAATTTGCCTATATAGTTAAATAGCTGACTTTTTATAAAAGCCTTTTTTTTCTTGTAGTTAAAAAATACTAATCAATTGAAGGGAGATACGTTTATTATATATGAATTCCAAGTACATAGATTATTTCGAGTGCCAAGATTAATAAAATTGTAAACAATTCCTTTGACTTTTTAGAAGACGACGTAGTCATTTTTTTTTATCTCGCATGTCTTTGACAAATGTGGCCCAACCATCATTCAGAATGGTAGTATCTTGTAATTTGGTGATGTAGACACTGCATAATGTCCCTTTGTGGTTTGTGAGGAAGATCATTTCTGCAATATTGTCTTCGGCTCCAATGATTAAGCTGTTTGGTATTTCCTAAAGACAAATAATGGGAATTTGAGAAAAATAATTATATATAATATATGAAAAAATTGTTCAAAATATAGAGTAAAGAAACATCTTACCATGGCGATCAAATCGTTTGCATTTGTTATGGACTTGATGAATCTGCTTTCAAAATTTGCCATTTTTTTATGTGTTGGATTTTAAATTTCCTAGAGTGTTTTTTTTCGTAATTTTTCCCCTTGCTTGGTTAGATGCTAAAGTATAAATAAGTGATTAGAGTTTTTTGTTATGTTAGGGGTTTATATAGAGTTAAAATTTAATGCATAGTATTTATTTAAAATATTTTTTTTTTATTAAATGGCTTTTTGGGTGAGGTGTACTACACGTGTGTTAAGAGTAGGGACCGTTTTTTTTTCCTTTATTCCGGTAACGCGTGGAAACGTTGACTGAAGATGAAAGGTTCATCTTCTGCAAACAAAAATTCCTGTAACTGTTCAAGTTCTCAAGAGGCAAATTCCAGATCTTTTGCAATTCATTTCTTCATGTGAGAGTTTTTTTGTGGGATTTTTTTACCCTTTTTCCTCGATTTACAAATTGATTAAGTGAAATTCCGTTTTTCATTTATGTGAATTGGGGGTTTTCCCGGTGTATTGAAGATTAAAGGGATTTAATAATACAGTTTTAAAACTCTATTATTGAAGAGATGTATTGACGATTATTAGATTCAAGGTATCAACATAGAGGTATGTCGGTTGGTTTCTCAAATTTATTTGGTATAATTGAACATTAATGTTTGTTGGATAATTTATTTGTAATATTTATGATTTGATTCATGAATGTGTATGGCAGTTTGCTCCTCGGAAAAAGCAAGAACTGATGAATTTGTAAGGTTTTTCCTTAACCTTTATTTTTTGTATTTATTATTTGATATGTATGTTTACATTTTATTTAGAGTGTGGCTAATAAATGTATAATTCATTGTTTATCTGATTGATGATGAATGTTAAATATTTTTAAATTAATTACAAAATCAATTTCAGTATTGAGGTATACAGACGATTTTAATGATAGAACATTTGATTTTTTGTGTAGAATTGTGACTTTCATATGGAACCTAAATAGGTAAAAAAATCATAGTTAAATTGTTGAGGGTGAACGTAGGACGTGGATGTAAATATATGTAGTTAAAAGGTGTTAAGTTAAATATTTGTATATGTAAGTCGCAATTCCAAGAGATACAATAATTGGCAGTGAATTATGATTTACCAAAGTTAGTTAGTAATTAAAGGAAAAACATAAACATACCATTGAAAATCAGTATCCTTTTTCCATATTTTTTTTTGAGTTTTTTCCCTTTTTTATTTTTAAATATTCAAGTTTTATATGATTTATAGTTTAATCATTGTGCGTTTAATGGGTGTTTAAGTATTTTTAAATCTGGTTCACTTATTGTTTGTCTAATGGTTGGTAAAGGTTGTTTAAACCGGTAAGAAATAGCTCGTTTGGTTTCAAAAGGCATTTCAGGTGACCATTTTACCCCTTCATTATTTTATGGTATATGAATATGTAGTTTTCTTTTGTATGGTTCGTTAAAGTTTATTCTTCGGAACCATTAAAGATTCTGTTTCGAATTGGCATTTTTTTCCCCATTAGCTTATATATTAATTTACTCTTGGCTCAAATACTATGTTTTAAGCTTTTTGAATTAAGTTATTTTCCCCTGAGATGGTCTATAGTATTTCATGTTGACTTACTAATAAATCACCGGTCGATTATATTTTTTCCAAGAAGATTCTGCTGCAATTTATTATTTGTGTCAACTATGACATTGAAATGAGAATTGGTAATCTTGTTTAATGATGACACAGGACTTCTGAATCATTATTTTGTCTGTTGCGTGCTTTGTGTCAAATAAATTAATGAAGTATCAATTGTGCATTGAGAACATGAAGAGAGAGTAATTTGGTACATACTGAAACAAAAGTTTGTACTATAAAATACTCAATATTTATATTATGTTAACAGATATTTTTTGGATTTAGTTATGATAAACAATAATTCACCATACAAAATTGTGTTTCTAATTGAAGCAGTCCTAAATATCAGATCTCATAGAAAAAAGTTTGAGTTCATGTTATAGACACTGTACACACTGCTATGCATGTTTCTAATTGAAAAAACAACTTAATTTGTTATCAATGTTCATGTTATAGACACTGTACACACTGCTATGCAATGGCAGGAACACTTTGGCAATAAAATGTACATATCAAAGTTGAAAACTCTTAACATATTAAGATGAAAAATTTGACATGTCGAAGGGAATAATCCAAAATTAAACATATTTTCCAGTATCAAAGTTGTGGAAGTAAACAAATACTGAATCAAGCCATAACTTGCTTTGCTTGACTAAGTTTTTAGCATTGGACATTTTCACATCAATTTGTCCACAGTTCTTCGTGTTGTTAACTAACATTTTCTCCTACTATTACCTTTGTTGGTGACATTGGATGATTGCCTACTATTGTCCTGTTCTTCATATCCTTGAAAAATCAGAAAATATTTATTTATGAGGATTGTTTTCAAAATATAACCCTACAATTTACCTTTGTTAAATCATACCTACTAATTGATTTTATTTTCTTCTCATCTTGTGGTGGGAGCGTCTCTGTGATACTTTGTTGGCTATTTGAAGTATCTCTTTCATGTTCTTTTTTTTCCTGGTCAATGTCTGTGGGATATGCAATATATTTACACACACCAATATTAGTTTCATGATAAATAATTGGAAGATATTCCATTCAATGTGAATTGGGTTGAATATTTACCTTCCATTCAATGTGACAAATAAGATTTTTTCACCTCAATTCCAATAATACCCCTTTTTCTTTCTCTTTTTAACTTTTCCAATAAAAGATATGTTGACGGTATAATTGGAATAAATTGTTGACATGTAATACAAGACATAAATGACAACTAATATATATATATATATATATATATATATATATATATATATATATATATATATATATATATATATCATAAACAATAATTAAATGAGAATGGAGGGAGTAGTTGTTTTAAATCGATGTACTCCTCCTTCCCAAATTATCTCGTCCATGTTTGCGAGTGTTTGATATTTTACCATATTCCACTATAGAATTTGATGAAACTTTAATTCTCTTGCAAAACACAAAGTGGATAGATAATTTGGGACGGAGGGAGTATCACTAAACTTTTTTCTTCATTCCGGCTCCTATGCAAAACATATTTTTTTCAGAGTATATACTGAACACATCAAAATATGTGTTTTTAACGTAAAAACAGTGTTCGCACGAACAAACAAAGGGTTTTTTTAAATCAACATTAACCGTCGAAATTTTAATTCAACGGACGAGAAAAATACTGTTACGCACTGGAGATCAATTCGCAGACAACTAAGTCATCTTCCTCTTTAATCTCTAATTTATGTTTTTTTTGTTGTTCTAATAGATTCATGAAACCTTCTCTTTTCAATTTTTTCGGATCATATTGCAGCTTTGTTGTGGACGTGTGATGTCATCTATGGTACAATCTTTGTTCAGAAAATGTAGGATCAATCATATCTAACGGACTTTTATTTCCGACTGAGAAGTTTGCTTGTCTTGTTGTTCTTAATTCCTCTCTTATTCACTTTGTTAAGCTGTAGAAAAAAAAAAAAAAAGAAGGAAAGAAAATTGAAGTCAACTTAATGGAATCATTGGGTCTGTCAGGGACGATTACAGGGGGGGCGGGCGGGGTCGGCGCCCGAGATTTTTAAAAATACTAATATTTATCGAAATTTTATGTGTATTTTGAAAAAATTTGGAAAATTTTATCAATTTCGCCCCCCAAGATTTTTTTTTTCCTTTTTTATTGCCCCCCAAGAATTTTGGATTTTTTTTTACTAGCTTTCGCCCCCAACATCAAATTCCTGGCTTCGTCCCTGGGGTCTGTAATGTAGGTTGGGTTGGTCTGTTGGCATGCAATGTAAATTGTGTTGGGAGATGAATTTTTGTAAATTTTCAAAGCACTGTTTGGCGGCTGGTCTGGACTTGATAGATGAATATTTGTGGGAATTGTGTTGGGAGAGATGACAAAAGTTTCCCACTAATTTGCATAAGGGTATTTGTGAAATTTAACATAACTCTCGTCTATTTGATTTTCTAAATTTTTATACTATAATCACCACCCAATTATTTATACTAGCAATAGTAATCAATGAAGGAAAAATGGGAAAAGAAATAAGATTTTTAGTTTTTATTTTGTTTCTTCATCCAAATAATTGTTTCGTGTTTATAGTAATGAAAATAATTTTGTCTTTTCAAAATTTGAGCTCTGGTAAATTGATTTTTTGGTATAAATTTTAGAGTCAATAGTTAGCCGCCAATAATGTTAACTTTTCTCTTTTTAGGCACAATTTTTTTTTAACAATTATAGCCATCAACAATTTATTGGCTGCTTGTTATAGAAAAGTGATGTTTTCAGTGAAAATTGGTCACATGCATTCAACGTGCCGGTTTGATTAAGGGTAAAATTGCCCACCTAATTAAAAACTATTATACTATTTCTCTCTTAAAAATGTCGATGTATATGCAATTGCGAGAAGAGAATAGTTTGTATATGCATATGTTTTTTATCTTAGCTGATGTTATGTTTTTTACATATTTTGCCAGGGCAATGAGCATTTCCCTTTTTAGAATAAGAAAATTAATGAGGCAATTGACTGTTACTCTAGAAGCATCGCATTATCTCCAACTATTGTAGCATATGCAAACAGGGCAATGGCCTACATCAAGTCCTGTGTGCAAAATCTATTGTGGGATGCTACAACAGTGATTTTGAATATCGATGGAGCTGCGAGGGGCAATCCAGGACTAGTGGGTGCTGGTTGCATCTTGAGAAGGGGCAATGGAGAGTTTCTGGCGGCCTCATGCAACTACATTGAGGATATAAAGAGACCAATTCTCTTTCTGAGATTATGGCGTTGGAGCAGGGTTTTAAACTGGCGCGATCCCTGGGTATATCGGCTTCATGGATACAAACAGACTAGACTTTAGTAGTGAGCTCGGTGGAGAAGTGGAGCGTAACTTCGTGGGCTCTAGATGCGCGATTCAATGCAGCTTACTCATTACTTGGGTGGCTAAAATACAACATATATTTCGAGAAGGTAACATGGTAGCGGACTTTTTGGCAAATCACGCATGCGACATGAACCGGTCCTTCATTTTAAAGACGCTTGCAAGCTTACCTACAAAAGCGCAAGGACTATGCAAGCTTGATCAGTAAGGCACACCATCAATCCAAAGCATCAAGTAGTTTTGGCTTTTCTTTCCTCTGTTATGGATTAGCTACTAGAATTAGATTACTGCACAACAAGAATTCTAAGTTATTGGAGCTGGAAGTTAATTCCCAACAATCATCAATAAAAGAAGCATTTTATTAATAAAAAAAAAAGTCATGTGTGCAAATGATCAAGGTTGTTAAAATCGGGATTCTATGTAGAATCGGTGAAGGGATGAAAAATCGTAAAATCGTAAAATCGTAGATTTGAATCGGGATTTTAACAACATTGCAAATGATCATCGCAAGTATCAATATCAGTTCCAACAGCTGAAGCTTTAATATTCATCCCATTCTTATGGTCTAGATTAGCATCATTTAGATGATTGACGAAGTCTTAATAATTATTTAGGCACGAATCATATATCTCTTTTAGTTCTTGATTCTTAAGGGTTGTATTCAGGGAAACAACAGAGTTAGTATTTTTTTTATTGCTAAGTCGATCGAGATTCATCCAAGAACATTTAGACTCGCTCCTTGAGACCAAGGGTCTGATGTTAAGTCGGATGAAAAACGTGAATGACCTAGTACTCAAAGAAGACGCCATACCTATTCTGCTTTTTTCACCTTATACATATAATTCTTCTTTTTTCACATATGTGAGAGAACAAATGGCTTCAGTGATAATAACAGTCATAGAATTTTTTCAGCACCCAAGTTTTCATATAAAACCATAAAAATAGAACTTTTGATAATAGCCACTTGTAACTTGTTATGTGAGAAAACAAAGGATATTAGACGATAGTAAGTGAATGAAATTGAACAATAATAACAAAAAAGTTGTTTGAACAACCAAGTATTTACCTTAAAGATAGGTTGATATTTCATCACCACATAAACTATTTTAGGAAATTTCACTGCCTATAAAAGCTCACTCTTGACATCCAGAGTCATTCAACTTAAGCTCAGGGAATAATCCAAATATTTCTTATAGATAATTAAGAAAAAAGAAAAAAAAAGAGAAAAAAAAAGAAGAAAAAAAAAGAGATGGATAGAAGATCTTGTATCGTTTTCACAGTATTACTTTGCATCCTTGCATGTATAGCAGAGGCCCGACCCGGAACTTTTGATATTGTATCACAATATAATGGAAAGCCTGACTCTGATATTAGTCAGGTAAGGACTTCTTCTTCTTTTAAAAATGTGATGACAATTTTCGAGTAAAATTTGTAAGCTTTAAAATCATATATTTTATATTTGATTGTTGGTGATCCTATCTCTGAAAAACAAATTAAGATTCCTTTGTTTTCTACGGATGTAGATATTTTTTAGGAAATGAAATATACACTTGGAATTTTGATAACATTGAACAAATGTGTGACAAAAGACCCATACTCATTTTTTATGAAGAAATTTAATTAATTTTAAAACATGAATTTTTTTTATTTTTTATTTTTAGTCTCACCAGAGGAGGAGTGACCGCTTGGTAAGAGAAAGATTTATTCGCCTCCATGTAGGGGATTGGTGTCGAACCCGCGACCGTAGTGGGACTATGGACCATTTGAAATTTGTTGCTTTTAATATTTGTGTAAAATTCTGTAGCCGATGTTGACTGCTTGGAAGGAAGCGTGTGCAGCCCCAGAAGCAAGTTCCATAGTAATTCCTGCAGGGACATTTTTTGGTAGGAGGCCCTGTAAGATTTGACGGTCCTTGCAAGGGTCCTGTTGAGATTCAAGTGAAAGGCACCTTGAAAGCACCTGAAGATCATTCTGCATTCAAGAATCAAGCATGGTTCACATTCCACAACATTGATAAACTCACTATATCTGGTGGTGGGACCTTTGATGCCATGGGATCCAAGACTTGGTCCGTAAATACTTGTCACAAAACGGCCTCTTGCGACTCGTTTCCAATAGTAAGCTTTTCTCTACAAACTTACACATATTGTTTGTTTTTAGCATTAATAGCTTTATTATAACTATAACAACTTTATTTTTCAAGCGAATTAGGCTTTACTAAATTACATAGAACAACTTAATAAATTAATAATTATAATTTTTTAATACTTTTTTTCAAAAACAATACCAACATTATTAGCAAACGGAGGGAAGGAGAAACTACTCCCTTCCCACCAATAGTAAAATGGGAATTTGTTCACTCAAAGGTTCAAAACTAATACTGTGCTTTCGGTGTGATTTCAATATGATTAGGTTGTGCTAGAGAATTGATTAGTTATCGTATTATTTGCAGAGTTTGAGCCTCAATTTGGTCACAAATTCTGTAATCCGAGACATAACTTCCAAGGATAGCAAGTTTTTCCATTTTAATGTCATAGGAGCGACCAATTTTACTTTTCCAACATGTTACAATCACCGCACCAGAAACAAGTATCAATACCGATGGTATTCATATTGGACGTTCAGATGGTGTTAATATCACAGACACAACCATACACACAGGAGATGATTGCGTTTCAATCGGCGATGGCTCCAAAAATATCGGTATAACAAATGTAGAGTGCGGCCCCGGTCATGGGATCAGTATTGGGAGTCTTGGAAAGTACCCAAATGAACAACCGGTTGAAGGTATTTATGTTAAGAATTGTACTCTTATTAACACAACAAATGGTGTTAGAGTGAAGACATGGCCTGGTTCTCCTGATGGTGTTGCCACTGACATGCATTTTCAAGATGTTACTGTGCAAAATGTTACTAATCCTATTCTGATTGATCAAGAATATTGTCCATGGAACAACTGTAAAAAAGAGGTAAGTGAAAAAAGATTACTATTCATATATTACTCCCTCCATTCCATAATATAAGTCATTTAGGTCATATAGCAAAAAATTAGGAAATAAAAAATAAGATATTAATCTAAATATCAATATTACTCTCTCAAATAGAATTAGTAGTATGCTAGTCTTATTTAAGAGAGTAATGTTGATTTGACTAAAAAAGTATCTTACTTTTCTGCTTGCCTTAAACGGCTTATATTATGGAATGGAGCAAGTATTATATTACTGAAGAGAAAATAATCAAATGCAAAACCAAAATATTATTTATAATCTTGAATCTTCCATTAATTGTTTGAACATTTCCTGTTTTTCTTATGCAGAACCCCTCGAAGATTAAGATCAGCAAAGTTAGCTTTAAGAACATTAAAGGAACTTCAGCATTTCCAGAAGCTGTGATTCTTGCTTGTAGCAGTGCCATTCCCTGTGAAAATGTGGAAGTTGGTGACATTGACATAAAATATGAAGGGAAATTAGGTCCAATCATTACAAAATGTTCCAATGTGAAGCCAACATTTACAGGCGTACAAAATCCACCAGTTTGTACTCAGCCTGCCCCTGCTGCTAAGGCTGCTTAAGATGTTTCCTACCAAACATTATTGATGTGAAGATTATTTACAAATAATGTCATTAGTAATAAAAAGTTAAATTCTTGACTCCGTTAGTTTCGGAAGGCATCGATGCTGATTTAAGAATGCTAAGAATATTTTCATTGTCCTATAGGTTTAATACAATTTTGATAGGGTGCTTGGTGATTTTGATTAGATTTTCTCCACATCATTTTTAGATATGTATGATTTGATTCATTTTAAGAATACTAGCTCTTTGAATCGAAGCCTATCCCGCTTTATCGTTAAGGAAAAATTAGTAGCCTTTATTTCTCGTGAATTTATCGTTCTTTAATAATAACAAGTTATAGTTAACATGAAATGCACGTTTGTGTGACACATTGGTAGGAATGTTATTTTTAAATAATTTTTATGGTCGTTTTTATATATAATGCATTAAGTTCATTTTGTATATGTATTTTATGGGTGTTTTAGTATATAAAAAGGAAGGGGTTACAAGTAGAAATTTTCAACTTCTCTCCCTTTCTCTATACCATAATATTGTAAATAAAAATGGGTTTAGAAATGCATTCTTAGAACTTGGAAAAAGACATATATTCTTTGAAGAGATGAAAAAGGTAAAACGGCTTCTATTACAAAACATATAAAGTATTATACAAGGAGAAGAAGAATATTCAATGTCCACTTTCAAATTCATATTGTACAAAAGAATGGACATCAAATTACAACCATAAGTTAAATTATAATCGAACCACCATCATATTAAATTTCTTTAAACATTTGAATTTATTTTTCGTCAATAGGATATATTTTTCAATTACTCATAATTGAATTATTTTATTTTTTTGATAAAATAAGATAATATATAAATAACTTAACCAAGAGGGTAAGGTACAAGAGAATCACACTTAGGTCTATGCAAAAGGGCTCTATGAGCCCCTTGCCATTAAATGGCTCAGAAAAGGGGGAATAGAGTTAGTAATATTACAAATCAACCTAGAAAAATAAGCCTTATGGACATCCCCACAACTAATTGGCAGACAAAAGAGTGGTAAATAATAAAATCAGAGAATGTCAAGGTTCCTCCAGCTTTGGTTAGCTAGGCCGTCTATGCACGCATTGACATTTTTATAGACATGAGAGATACTAGACTTCGGTATGAGCTTCAGTAATTCCCTGCAATCATAAATAAGAGCAGATAACGGGTGAATGTGAGTATCAACATTGAGAATCAGGTCAATCACCACTTTGTCATCAAGTTCCACTGCTAACTTTTGAGTATTAAAACCGATAGCTAAGTTCAAACCGTCTTTGAGGGCCCACAGTTTTGAAACATTGTTGGTACAAATACCAAGATATTTAGAAAAGCCCGATATGCATTCACCATTATGATTCCTAATGAGTCCTCCTGCGCCTCCCCTTCCTGAGTTACCAATAGAAGATCCTTCCACGTTGAGTTTCATCCATCCGTTCGGGTGCTTAATTCAGGAGATCAAAATTTGATTAGTGTTTCCCCCTAAGAGACGTATAGTTTTTGAAGAGATGAAAATACTAAGAATACTTCTATTATAAAACAGATAAAGTATTATACAAATATTGAATGTCCAGTTTTAAATTCATATTGTACAAAACAATGGACATCAAATTATAAGCAGGAGTTGAAGTCTAATTGAACCATCATCATACTGAATTCTTTTACACATTTGATTTTTTTTTCGTCAGCAAGATTTTTTTTTCAATTACTAAAATTGAACTCTTTTACTAAAAGGATATTGTGTTTTTTATTATTTATTTTGTATGATCTTCATTTGTTTCAATAGATATTTTTGTACATGCTAATATAGTTAAATATCACCACCAACAACATCACATGTCTTTGATTATATAAGATTCATGAAAATAAAATAAATATAAAGTCATCTGAAATATAAATATTAAACCATTCTAAAATGCACTTACAAAATTGAATTAAAATAGGATTTTCAATAGAATCAAGAAGAGACGTTATTAGAATAAGAAAACCAAATCACTAATACATAGGTACTTTTAATTAATTAATTAAAACATTGTTACTTTATAGTTTATAAATAATTAAATACTATTAATTACCTTTTTCTCTTAGAATTAGAATTAAATATAATTTTCAATAGAATCTAAAATGGGCTCTATTGGAATAAAAAAACTAAAAAAACTAAAACATTGACACTTTTAATATTATATGTATTATGTGATATGATGCATGATAATAAAAAAAAAAATACCCAGATTTTTGGAATAAAGCAGAGAGCAAATAAAATCTTGCTTAATAAAGTTATAGGTTGAGCAAACCCCTGGAAGAGGGAGTTCTACAGTCTTTGAATCAAACCCCGACTTTAAATTCTGGGAATCGTAGGCAAGATTTAGCAACCTTGTTGCCAGACAATATATATGATAAAAAGAAGCTTGAAAACATCGAACAATCTCTTTACTTATAAACATATAATTCCAACATTTTCTTTTGGATAATATTTCTCACAATCCTACATTGATTAGAAAAGAAAAGTGTCAAGGCAAGAGGCCTTATAAATAGATCCACCTAGTGTTGAATTTATTTGTACCAACTCCTTGAATCTTGTGAGTATGTAGATTTAGAGTTTTAGAAGAGGGTTTGTAATTTTTATTCCGTTAAAAAATTACATAGTGAAAGTTTGTACCCTCTGGGGTCGTGGATGTAGGTCTACGTTGAGACCGGATCACGTTAAAATTCTTGTGTTGTTTTTCTGCTGTTTTCGTTTATGTTATTATTTGTTGTTTGGAGTGTTCTGCTGCCGAACAACTGGTATTAGAGCAAAAGGTTCAGGCTTGGGAGGAGACAAAAGAAGTTGCATATCTAGTTTTCGGGTAAGTTTTTGGTGCTGCTTTAATTAAGATTTTGGTGTTAGTTTAATTAAAGTTGGAGTGCTTAAATTATGGAGTCTTTAAACACCATTGTGCCGATGAAGAGTGATGTTCTATCTCCCCTCTTTGATGGAAAAATTGATTTTACCTTATGACAAAGCACGATTCAATACTATTTATTGCAACAAGGTCTTGATTATTCTCTGGATGAAGAAAAGTCAGAAGGTATGAAAGATTTTGAGTGGATTACAATTAAGAAGAGAGCGGTTAGTACAATTCAATTGGCTTTGGATCCACAAATCAAGATGACGGTGTTGAGAGAGACGTCACCAAAGAAGTTGTGGGAGACTCTGGAGAATAATTATTCATCGAAGACTTTGACTAACCAATTGGAGATGAAGATGGATTTGTATTCATTCAAAATGGAGGAAAGATGCAATCTTATTGACCACAGTAGTAAATTTAATGAGTTAGTATCTCGACTTGAGAATGCAGGGGAAGAGATTAAGGATGAAGAACATGCGTTGTTGTTATTGGCTTCATTACCGAAATCCTATAAATCGTTGGTGCAGTCACTGTTGGCAGGAAAGAACACATTGCAATTGAATGAGGTTTCTAAAGCCTTGAAGGAGAACCAACAGATGATGAATGAGGATTACCCCGAAGAGGATCGAATACTAGTTACAAAGAGTTCTAGAAGAGGGAGGAATCGAAGTAGGAGTTACTATAGCAAAATTGGGCTTTGGTGGCACTTAATTTGTGACACTTATGATATATTTCATTTATTTACGGCATTTATGTGAAAATGCCATAGTTTTGTGGCACTTTATAATAAGTGTTACAAAATTTATGGCAGTTTTTCAATTGCCTCATGAAGTGCCACATAATTATGGCAATTTTGAGAAAAATGTCACATTTTCGTGGCATTTTTAAACAAGTGCCACAAAATATTGTGGCATATGGCATTTTTTTCAATTACCTCATGAAGTGCTACATAATTATGGAAATATTGGGAAAATGTCACATTTACGTGGCAATTTTTAAAAAGTACCACAAAACATTGTGGCATTTGTTCAATTGTCACATATAGTGCCACAAAATTTATGACAATCTATCAAAATTTCATATATGGTAAAATTTATGACTAATCTATCAAAATTTAAACTATTACCTTAAAATTTGTGGTATGTAAAGTACCACATAACATTCCATAAGATAATTAACCATTTAATTTCATAAAGCTATGAAACATTATAAATGAAATTTATATTAAAAGTAATTTAAAGAAAAAAATATTGATATTACTATTTGAGTGTTTCAATTTTAAAAGTTAATAAGATATATTTTATTATTGATAATAAATAAGTATAATTAATTGACTATGAAATTAATTATTTTTTTTTCATTTTAAAATTATTAAACAAAATATTTTAGATGAAATAAAAAAAAAAACTCACATTGCACGAAATTTCATATATTCTATATTATACATTTCTTATATCAATTTTATTACATTTTCAAGTTTTCAAAAGAAATGGAAAATATTTAGTTATTGAATTCATGTCATCCAATTTAAAAAATATTATATTAACAATAATATATATAACTAGAAAATATAATAAATAAACTTATTAGTTTATAACTTATTTTATAATTCAGTATGATGTGAAGATTAAAATTTGTATTTAGTTTTCATGTAGTATTTTATTTCTATTCAATTTTTTTTTTTAAAAAGAGTTTTATTTCTAATTGGTTGTTGTTAATGTACATTAATAAATATAAATATCAAATTTAAAAGTAATTAAATAAAATTTATTGTTATGTTATATAAACAAATTTGGTTAAAATTAAAACAAAAGTCATTGTGGTTCATTGGTTAGAGCGTTAGTGTTTGCGGTGAGAGGTTAAGTGTTCAAAGCCTATCAAACGCAAATATTAAATTATAGATGATGTGTGACTTTGTATAAGGCCTAAGGATCCTCTTGTTTATTTTATTTTCTTTATAAATAATTTTTTATTTTTTTATTTAAAAACAGTAAATTATTTTCGCTGCATTACCAAAAAGTGCCGCAAAATACGTCATACTTTCAATGTGCTTGTGGCATTTAAAAAGTGCCACAAATTGTGCCGCCAATTTATTTATGACACTTAATTAGTGCCGCGGAAAAAAGCGACAGCACTTGTGGGGGTACTTTCAAAAAGTGTCGCACAAGTGTCACAAAAGTAGTTTTATGGCACTTAAACAACTTTTCGTGGCATTTATTCAGTGCCACCAAAAGCCAAATATGCCATAGTGAGTAGAGGTGTCCAAGGAAGAGGGAAAACTCGACTAAGAGGTGATTGCAGTGAGGTCGAGTTCTTCTATTGTTGAGAACTTTCATGTCCAAAGCCGTTGTCCAGAGATGATGGAGGATTTGAAAAATCTCCATGAACATATGAAAGGCAAGGCAAAGGTATGTGATTCCTCTACAAATGTGATAAGCGATTATGATGATTTATATTTGACATGATGCTTGGATGACACTGTTGAGAATCATTCAAACTCGGATTATGGATAATGTTGATGACGTGCATATCTGCAAGGGACCGAGACATGTTTGATACTTTGCGGATGGGAGACTTTGGCTACATCAAAGTGGCAAAAACTCGAAGGTGAAGGTTGAAGGCGTATGCCGAGTCCGCCTGAAACTCCACAATGATGTGGTAAAAGTATTTTCTGATGTTAGATTTGTACCTGATTCGAGTGCCAACATCATTTCGTTGGGTGAATTGGCATCAAATGGTTACAAATATGTTGGAATTGAGAATTTCTGCAAAGTGTATAGAGGCAACCGTCTGGTTATGCGAGGAAGGAAGAAAGGGAAGAATTTATACCACCTTGGTGGTCATTCCTTGAAGAAGCAAGGAGGTAAAGCTGGAGGAAGATTAGAGAAGGAGGTCGCGAAGACTGAGAAGAAAGTTAAGTTTTCTAATTCTGTTGTAATTTGAAAATTTGAGAAAAGGGAGGATATGTTGAGTAATATTTCTCTCTATCCCACATTGGTTAGAAAAGAAAAGTGTCAAGGCAAGAGGCCTTAAAAATAGACTCACCTAGTGTTGAGTTTATTTGTACCAACTCCTTGAGTCTTGAGAGTGTGTAGACTTGTATTTTTAGAAGAGGGTTTGTAATTTTTATTCCATTCAAAATTACATAGTGAAAGTTTGTACCCTCCGAGATCGTGAATTTAGGTTTGCGTTGAGACTGAACCACGTTATTTTTCTACTTTCTTTTCGTTTCTGTTATAATTTATTTTTTGGAGTGTTCCTCTACACAACATTTTCCACTTAAAAAGCTCTTTTCGAACCTTCAGCCAAGAAAAATATTTTGGTTACGGATGCCATTTCATCACACAGGTAATAAAATAGTGACTTTACTTGGGGGTTTCTTGTATCACCGCTTGTGAATAACATATCCAATTGAAAATGTGTGAACAATTAAAATTGTATGACCATATGAAAGTAATTCATGACGTAGAAACATTAATGTAGATTAGTTCATGTAAAGACACCATTAATGTTTAAGATAAGGGGGGTCATATCCATAAACTAAAGGTACAAGTCTATCTATAAATGGTCTAGAGGCTCAAAGAAGTGGAGAAAAATCTGAACACACAAAACCAAAAATTCTAATATTGAATTTAAGAGTGCACTCAAATTCATGTAAGACTTCTTTGTCTCCTTAATGAATTTGCATTACAACATTGCACCAAAGGAGCAAATATCACTTGAGGAAAGTGATACACACATAGAAACAATTTGAGTTCATTTGTTCAAGTTAGAAGAAAAAAGCTTTCTTACACAACTTTAATAACAACTCCTTGTCAGCTTTGTGTCCTTAGAATCCCGTTATCCTTCCACAGTCAAGATCCTATGCTGAACAGTTGTTTTGCAGTACATACGAAACGCTTCAGAACGGATGTTCCGAGCCTCAAACACACGACAGGTGTTTTGAAGTTCAAAACATGTGTCCGTTTTAAATTAATCTTAACCGTCAAAATTTTAATCCAACAAACGAGGAAAGTTCCGAATGTTTGGAATTACTCCCATTCCGCACTGGAGCTACCATCATCCTTCCAGTATTTTAGATTAAGATAAAATGATTGAATTAATATAAAATATTTGAACCGTTCACCATATCCTTCCATGTACTTCAGATTAAGATAAAATTACTCGAAATCCTTTCCTTTAGACCTTAGGGCTTATTAACTCAGCTTTGAGTATGTCAAACAGTGATTTATGGTTACTAATGCCTATGCTCATTATTGTGATAGTAATACAAGGAAGGAAGCTTAAGTTCTTCATACATGTTGTATTAATGATTCAAGTCTAGAGTTACGGAAGATGTCAAAATTGGCTTGCTACTAAAGATTGAAGATTTTAGATGTTAGAGTCATGCTTATAGGGGTGTCTTGTAAACCCTAACTTTACTCACTTGGTTTGAATATTTTTTAAATATGGAACCTGAGCTTGATCTTTGAACTTGGAATGAATTGAATATCACTTTCAAAATTTTAATCTTTATGATTAAATGTGTTTTATCGCAGAAGGATTTTCTAATGTTTTGCCGCATGAAGACTGGTAACAGTCTTTACCCTTAGAATTTTTGTCAATAAACTGTGAAGAAGAAAAATCCCAAAAAGTTCCGTGTTATGCGAATGCTCAAATTCAACGAATATATATATATATATATATATATATATATATATATATATATATATATATATATATATATAAACAACAACAAAAAAACTTAGGGTAACAATTGAGCATCCCACTAAGGAAAATATCAACTTGATCATTGAGAACAAAGAACACCATGAACTGGAAATATGTCTGTTAGTCTCAAATCTTCTATCAAAGATTTATGTGACATGTACAAACTGGGAAAGTCTGGCATGGGGCGGACCCAATGGGTGCTGCCCCACACTCCTCTCACATAAATTTAGACAGGATCCACTTGTAGGGTATGTCCCGCAGACCTCCATGTCTCACAGGTGCCCACAAGGTCCGCCCTACAGCGAATTTTTCCGTACAAACTGGTGTTTGATGAGATGGCATCCTTAAAAGTTGCGGCGGAGCCAGAAATTTGTCATTAAAGGCGAATTTCTTACTGAAATTTTTTAGGGGGGAAAAATACAATATTTATAAAGAATATATCACAAAAAATAAATTTTTCTTATAAAAAATTCGTCGTTTCTGAAAATGTTGGGCACGGACGCCCCTTAGCTCCAACAATGCTTGGAAGGTCAACCGACGGACTGTGAATTCTTGAAAGGCAAAGAACATAATATAACCATGGTTTGTGACAACATTTCTATGGAAAAGAGGAAAATGGAGTGTGAACACTCAAACAATGTGTTGAGATCAAAGAGACGCATGTTCAAGCTACATCCTCAAATCATTCAGATTCATACTATGTCAAATGTGAAGAGCATAAAGTCAAACTCGCGAGTTGACTCGTAGGATCGTACGATTCTACGAGTTTTAAGAGATCTTACGTGTTAGATGTTACGTAGGATCGGTGATCAAGTAGTATCGAAGTAAACTTGTAGGATCGAACTCGGGAACGTAAGAACGTACGATCCTACGAGTCAATCCGAGTTAGCTATTTTCCTTTTTTTGTTAAAAAAAAATCATTTTAGATTAAAAAAATTCACTATTCAACTCTGTGGCTTATTCAATCTTCTCAAGCCTCTCCAATCTTCAACTTCCGACCAATTTCTTCTCTTTCTCGATTGACCAATTTCCTTTTCTGCCTCTAATTTTTTTTGTCTCCAAGCTCTTCTTGTGTCATCGCGTAGAACAACGAAAAGGTAATTCGAAACACTAAACTCTAATTTGATTGATTAAGATATTTAATCAAACAATCAATGTCATTGAATTTAGATTGCTCTAATTGGCCGAGACTCGAGTAGATTTTTTTTCTATTTTTTTCCGGTAAATTTTTTGATTTAGAAATTAAGCTTCAGAATTCTGAGACACGAAACATAATAATATCATTTTCCTATGGCTATTTCATGTGATGAATATTAGTTTAATACTAGCAAATATCATAAGATTTTGAAAATTTTCAAATTTCATCTAGAAGAATTAAGAGAGTACTGAATTAATTAATATTTTTTAAATTAAGTAGAATCTACGATTCGAGTTACGATTGTACGATCCTACGATCCTTCTACACCCTTTCGATCCTACGTAGAAACTCGAGTTTAACTGCTTTGATCACAATATCTAGAAATGGTCTACATGAGAGAAAAGATTAACAATGAAGAGTTAAACATCTAATGGTTTAACTGCTTACAGTGTCCTCTTCTTAATTTCTCTTCATCCTCTACTTATGAAGGATCATATAATCCATCCAGTTTTTGTTAATCTTATCTGGTCTTTCTACTATTTTGTCTCTAAATCTAGTGTTCCCTCTTGATGGTTTATACTAGGGTCATATGTGAAATGTCATGTCTCTACCATTACTCCATTCTAATTTATACATTATAAAATATCTTGCACCACCCTTGCAAGCCTTCTCTTTTACCTCTTACAGTTATCCGCATGCAAAACTAGGAAAACTACTTTGATAACCTGGACTTTTTGAACCTATGTGAATAACATGCTAATTTCATTTTATGTGCTACATGTAATTATGTGTTAATTGTTATTGATTCAATGTTTTAAGGGGTGCATTAGTATAATTTTCAACTTGAGAGACTTAAGTGTATGAATTAGAAACCTACAGGGTTGTTTTGGAACTATTTGAATAACTAGTTTTGGTAGTTATGGCTGGAAAAAAGAAAATGGAAAAAGAAGTTAGAGAAAAATAAAGAGAAAGAAAAGAAGAGAGAAAATCTGATAATACTAAGTGCTACGAGATAATTTTAACTATTGAAGTAGTAAAAAGAATCTGACCGGAGTGAACTTTAGTGCGTTTCGAAGAGGATTGAAAGAGTTACATTTTAACGGTGACATGTCTGCATTACGAGTTTCCAATAGGAAGTAATAGACGTTTGAAGTGTTGTTTTCTGGAATTTCTAGTGCTTGACTTTTTGTTGCTAAGCTTCCATGTAAGGATCTTCACTCTTGTATTTTCTGTACAAAAAAACTAACGAATTGTTTATTTAAAGTTCGGAAAATTATGATGGAGGATTTCATACATGTTTTATTGCATTAGATTAAGTGTTAAATTTATCATTCTTGTGTGGCTGATCGGCGTGTTTAATTGTGTATGTTATTTGCATATAAATTGTTTTTGTTGTTATACTTGTTATTGGAGTCTTAATTGTTATGAGTAGTTTTGTCATTTCTCTGGTCTTGAGCTCTTGTCTAGAAACGTCTCCATTGCAAGATTCATTCTCTATGCATGTTACGTTATGTTTTGTCGCTAAACCCGGAAGTTCGCGATGCTAAGTTAAGTAAAATGAACTCTGGGCCTTCTCGTAATTGGGCAATTATAAGGGATTACAAATGGTCGTTGTGGAGTCCATGTTGGTGGGCAAAGATGCAATGCAAATGAATCCATAAATATGTGGCCCCGTTAGTTCAGGGGATAAAAAAATAAAAAAGTTCAGGGGATATCTTAACCCATGACATATACTCTAGGCATTTCCCATCTTGGCCATAAGTTATGGTATGTTGTAGTAATTGCTTTAGAGTTGTAACATGATAATTGAGATCGGTCGTGTGGATTGGTTTGAGTCATAACATGAACCATACACGGGGTGTCTAATGTTTAGTAGGTATGTATGGGGCTTTGCATGGGCCTGGCCCAGCTTTTCCATTTCGGTCATGACATGGCACCCAAAACTGGGGGAGAAACATTTGTGTCCAGGACGAAAGTTTGGGACCGTCCTAGCTGACGTGGCGCTTTTCCCTACTCGCCTTGCCACGTCAGCCAGGACGGAAGTCAACCCAAGACGGAAGTCCCACTTCCGTCCTGGACACAAATGTTTCTTCTCCAGTTTTGGGTGTCATGTCATGACCGAAATGGAAAAGATGGGTCAGGCCCATGCAAAGCCCGTATGTATGTTTATATGAATAAAACATGGTACTCGTAGCATATTTCTAATGTATAAGTGTTGGATTCGTTGAGTATGGTTTATAGATTTGTTGTGGTTGTTTTGGGCGTGTTTCTATATGTGCATACATGTCAAAATTCTTTATTATGGGTTTGGGAATGTTAAATTTCAGAAACTCACTTTTCCTTTGTTAATATACACTGAAAAATCCCATTTCTGCAAGTTGGGCGATTTGTTCATCCTATCTATCGTCATCAGCATCGTCTCACAAACTACAAGAACTTATTGGCTTACTGACCAAAGGGATTGTCTGGGGCTTCATACGCATCTTAGCGGTCTACTGGAGCGGACGATGTGCTTCGTCTTGAGTTCTGGTACATTTTGTGCAAATGATGCATCGTTCGGGCTATTTTTGTCTCTTTTTTTTTCGTTCAGTTCCAGTCTTTAAGTTAAGTATGTTATAAGTTATTTTAAGTGGTTTGCAAGTGTCTATATGGTTTTATCAAGTCAAGTTTAGTCAAATGTGTTTTCAAATTATTTTGAGAAAACATGGTATGTAAGTCATATTTGGCATTTCATCTCAAGGGTTGTTGATCTTTACTAGGCCTCATAGCTCATGCCTTTACTTCTATTCTTTTTTGCAGATGACGTGACTGATGATAATTATGTGGAAGCTTAGGATGGAGAATATGACGAGTGAATCTCTAATGAGCTTATGTAATAGTTGAACAACTAGATTCCCTTTTTCAATTGAATTATTGTAGTACTTTGAACACTTTCATTTTGTATTAGTACTTAATAATGAATTACAAACTCTTATATGAGACTTTCAGTTTCCTTTTATTTCAAGATATAACTTCGGATTATCATTTTTGTTTTGGTTTTGATGCCTCATTGGTAGATGAGGCACTGCCAGGTCATCAACCCGGGCACGAGATGTGACATAAGTGGTATCAGAACCAAGTTGAACCATATGGCTTAAACACCTGGAATGAATATAAGATGGACTTGGTAGATAACATCTTAGTCTGCAATAGGCTACTGGAAATTCTACTGAGGTTGAGTTTATACAACAACCACCACCAATCATTAATGGGGTACAAACTGATTGTGGTGCTACTCTAAAAATGGTAGCTCAAGCGCTACAATACCAACAACATCGGATAAATCAGAACGATGAGGCAGCTAGGGTACCTTGTGCTGAAGTAGATCCGGGAACAGATTATGAAATGCTGAATTAAGAAGATTAGAAGTTGGTACTATGGGGCCAGACTAGGCTGAGGTATGGTTGGAAGAGATGGAAAATAATCTTAGGATCATAAGGGTACAAAAAGGTGATAAGGCCGATGTGGTCGTGACATCGCTTACAAGCCGGGCAGCAGAATGGTAGATGGGTGTTGCCCCTATTTATCAATTGCTTGGTGTGCAATTCAAAGTTGCCTTCCTCGACCAATAGTTCCCTGAAACCTTCAAGATGGAGAGACCGAACCAGTTCTTTGAACTTAAAAAAACTGAAGGTATGTTAGTGTTTGACTATGTCGGCCAGTTTAACACACTTAGGAAGTATGACAATGCCATATTACAAGACCCATGGATTAGGACTCAGAGGTATATGATGGGTATGTTGTATATAATCCGAGAGAGGCTCTCGGGTAACCGTCCTACAACTTTTAAGCAAGCTTATCAGAGAAATCTCGATATTGATGCTCAATTTACAAGAAAAATTTCTGAAAGGTTGGGGAAGAGATCATACTCCACAATGGTTCAAGGGCAAGATTCACGTCCTAACATCAATGTTCTTTTGGCCCGAAAGAGGTTCCCTCCCACATCAGGAACAACCAGCACTTTTAGGATAGAAGTAAGGACGGGAGACAACCTAGTTAGAGTTGGTGGACCCGCAAGGGCACTAGAGAGTTATCAGGCACTAGTTATGTGTGCTATGTCTAGAAGACGACATTCAGAGAAATTGTATTTGTTTACCGGGGCTTATTTCAGGTGTGGGAAGATGTTCCATCATATAAGTCAATGTACCGCTTCAGTTCAGAATACCGGTCAAACTTCAGATGTGGTAACATGTAATTGACGTTTGAAGTGTGTTGTTTTCCGGAATTTCTAGTGCTTGTCTTTTTGTTGTTAAGCTTTCATGTAAGGATCTTCACTCTTGTATTTTCTGCACAAAAAACTCATGAATTGTGTATTTAAAGTTCTGGAAATTACGATGAAGGATTTCATACATGTTTTATTGCATTTAATGAATTGTTAAATTTTATAATTCTTAGGTAGTTGATAGTCGAGTCTAATTGATATGCTAATTGAATATAAAATGTTCTTGTTATTGGAGTCGGAATTTCTATGTGTTGTTGTGTCGTTTCCCTGGTCTCGAGCTCTTGTGTAGGAATTGAAGGGATTCATGGGCAGAAATTCGTTCTAAACACCCATGAGTCCTCCCCTGAAGGATCCGCTCATACCAAAACGAATCGAAAACAGCGGAAAAATTACTTACATTTTTCGGCTAAAGATGTTGTCTTTCGGATATGTGCTGCTACCACCAAAAGCCTTCCCTTGCGAAATTGCTTTCTATCGGTATCCAAGTGAAGAAACGAGCAGCTAGTGCTAGCTCTTCGTTTCTGAGTTTCGGGAATATAGAAAGAAGAGAAGGGCGGAATTCAAGAAATCTGGTTTATTGCGGCTCAAGCATTAGCTGTCTAGGGTTTCGGCCAAACGAGATTTATATAGGAAGTGAGAGTTTGTTCCCAGAACCAACTCTCACGTCCTCAACCTCTTCCGGTAATGGGAGTCTATAACTCCCACGTCCCCTAGAATTCTGTTAGTAATGGGAGTCTTTATTGCATAATCACTCCCACGTAATCCCAGCTATAGACAAATATCGAAAATGCCTATCTAATTCAAATAATAACGCTTTATTATTCTCAGAAAATAAATGTCAGATACAATGAACCTAGACACATTCTAGATTCATTGAATCTGGACATGAAGCTCGTTAACTCGTCTATGCGTGTGACCCTGTAGGTTCATATCGCAATGGCAATGAAAACACACTTAATAGTAGTGTGAGTTCATAAATCACAAGAGGTCCCTAGCAAGACATTGTAACTACCCAAAGTGAATGAATTTACGGTGGAGCATAATTTCAATCCACTATTTAATCCCTCTGTCTCGCAATATCCTAATTAAGCATAAGGCATGGTAGTCGTCACCCTTATTAAGCTTAATTGTATTTATGCTTGATCTCCGGGTAGACTGTTCCAACAAATAGTATTTGATAACCACTTTATCAAATACATTTTAGCACGGCCATGCATTTAAACAATTTTTCCCTATCGAGGGGCCCATGGATATCTCTCTCTAACAGATAGGGACAAATTCCTTACAATGTCTCTCACATTCAAGCCATTATAGGACACTACATCCGATCATCATTCGTATTGATTACTCGATTTAATGTAACGTCCGACTGAGTCAAAATGTGGCAACATTCAAGCTAGAATCAATGGAGACATAAGGTCTAAAGATTACAAAATAGTACTGAGGAAGTAATACTTATGACTAAGGACCATGAAGTATTACTTTTCTGGCGGATCACGTCCAATACAATGTATCCCTATATATTGCATCTATGATATGATTTGTATCCATTACACATGATCAGTAAAACATGATCATCAATCATACATCATACTAGCTTTATTTCATTGTAAAGAACATTACATAAAACTAGGGACAACTAGAATAGTAATTGCATAAGCTAATGAGTTTTACTATCAAATAACACATTTAATGTTAAAAAACAAAATTAACTATTCAGAGACATGCTCAAAAGAAATGAAACGTACAACATATGCTAATGGTCCTACGGGCACTACTAACATTAACATCTCCATTGCCGGATTCATTCTTTATGCATGTTAAGTATTTTACCGCTGTACTCGGGAGTTCGCGATGCTTAGTTAAGTAAAATGAACTATGGGGATGAGGGTAGTAGGTAAAGAAAAAAATTGAAATTGGGTACCAAGAGTTATAATTTTTACAATTGAGTACACCTGATCCTTTTTTTACGGAGAGAAATGGAATGAAGTTCCCAAATTACCATGGAAACTAAATCATGTGTTGACCGCGTGACTGGACAGGCGGATAAAAGACAGAAAATTGGACAGATGTCCTCTAATGGCAAGTCGAAAAAATAATATGGATCTTAAAAGTCAAAATAAAACGCAAGCGGCCTTAACTGTAAACTCAAAAATGAAAAAGACCAAATAGGTCAATTTGCCACCCAAAAACTCAATTGTTTGTTAACCTTGCTTAATGTATGCTCCTTGTGTGAGGAGGGTATCTATTCTTATGGAAGAGATTTTTTGGAAACTGAAGTCTAGGGTGAAGTAGTTAGCAGAAGGTAACTTAACACTAAATACCAAGGTTTTGAAACCCGGACTGGACCGGCCGGTCGGACCGTCGACCGGACCTCCGAACGGTCCGGTTAGGTGCCAAAACCCGTTCATGCTAAAAACCGCTCTAATTTTACTGACCCGTTTTACCCGACCGGTCGATTCGAAAACCGTAACGGTTTTGGATATACCGGCCGGGTCAAAATTTAGAGGCCATAGAGGTGGTCAGCGGCGGCATCGGAGAGGCAAGGAACCGCAGTGGTCGCCGGAGGAGGAAAACAAATGGGGGAAAATCAAATTAGGGATTACTTAGCAAAAAAAAAACAAATTAAGGATTTTAGATTTGGGGGAAATTAAAGAGATGAGGGAGATCGGAGATGGTGATAGAAATAGAGGACAAAGAGAGGCATACCGGTGGCTGGAGGGGAACATGCAGGATAGCAGGAGCGGCGTAGAATTGGAGGACAGGTTTTTAAGGTTTCTTATGGAGAGATATAGAGTTGTGATTCTGATAGTAAGATGGGCTGTCAACAAATGTTGGGCTCCGTTTAGAAAAAAAATAATATAAACCCATTTGAATCAACAACTCTGGAGCATGTTCGAATGAAGCTTGGATAGGCTTAAGCCCATTTAAGTTTTTGATTAATAAGCCCATTTAAGTTTTGGTCATAACAAAAGAAAGGAAATTTGTTCTTCACTCGTATTTTTCTTTTTTATCATCATTTAGAATTGAGAGAAAATTAAAGTTTTTTTTTTTTAAGAAATATTAATATACATGTTTATATTTACAAGATGTTTATTTGGAAAAATTTTACATTAACTTTATTTTTTATTAATAAGTATATATTATATTTTTTTAATATTTATGACGTCACCGGGTTGATGAACGGGTCGATAACGGTCCGACCATCGGACCGACCAATGACCCGTGACCCAGCAACTTTTCCGGGTCGATGTCCGGTCCGGGTTTCAAAACCTTGCTAAATACTTTCACTCTGTTTGTAGCAATCGCAGAAAGAAGATGCATGTTGCTCAAATTATGGATGACAATGGAGATTGGCTCACTAGCTCGGCTAATATTGGGGCAGCTGGATCACAATTTTTTGAGACTATATTTACAGATACAGGGACTAGCCATGAGGATAAAAGCCTCCTTGATGTCATCCCCAAGTTAATAGATACGGATGACAATACTGCACTCTCTACTTTATCCAACCTTTTAGAAGTCTGGGATGCGATTAAATCACTTGATAAAAATAGTGCAGCGGGGCCCGATGAATTCTCAGGTATGTTTTTTCAAACTTGTTGGAATATTATCGGCACTAACGTCTTGCAGGCTGTTCGGGACTTTTGGACAGGTATTCCGTTACCTAAATCTATGGCTAGCGCCTTTTTAGTTCTCATACCAAAAACAAAAAACTCGAGTGGGTTTGGTGAATTTAGACCTATATCCTTATGTACATTTGCTAGTAAAATCATTACCAAAGTTCTGGCTATTAGATTAGGACCACTGCTCCCGAGGTTGATTTCTTTAAACCAATCTGAATTTGTTCAAGGTCGATTGATATCTGATAATATTTTGTTGGCTTAAGAATTGATCCACCACATTAATCAGAAAGTTTGGGGAGGGAATCTCATCTTAAAACTAGACATGGCCACTATCAGAAGTGGGCCAGACCGGATAGTTTGGCTTCCGGAACCGGTGGTCGCTTCTCCCTTTCTTCAGTGATCTGGGACCTATCAACTGAGCCCTGGTTTAGGTCTCGACATCATATTTGGTCCAAGGATTTGCCTCCTACGTTTGATGAATAATTTTTTTCCTTTGGAAGAGGTCTTGAGGCGTCAAGGCTTTGCTACGGTAACTTGGTGCTCCTGTAAAACGGGGACAGATTCATATCATCATATCTTTATGGAATGCAGTCTTGCTCTTAGGTTATGGCATCACGCGGCGAAGCAAGTTCTCATCCGCCACCCTTACTGGAATACAGGACCCCTCATATGTTTCTTAAAGCATGGTGGAATAGTGGCTCTGGACCACATCATGAAGGTTATCTTCTCTTTTCTAGTTCAGTTTGTTGGATTCTTTGGAAAATGCGTTTGCCTATGAAGGGCGTATTTCAACACTCCAGGCTGCGTTAATGAAATGAATTCTTTCTTACATTTGAGTTTGGAAAAAGGACTACAAATCCCCTCTTGTAATAGTGCTGCTCGAGCCGTAAAAATGGTTCGGTGGTTGGGTGATCCAACGCCTAAGCCTATTTAAAATATAGACGGGGCCTTGAGAGGTAACCAAAGGGAATCAGAAGCGGGCTGCATCTTACGCCTCTCGAATGGGGATTTTTTGGGAGCTTCGGCTACGTATCTGGATGCGGATTAGAGCAAGCTTTAGTCAAAGGTCTTCTTATGGCACGATCTATGGGTTTCTCGAATGCACTTATTCAAACAAACTCGATGTTCATTTGCAACTCGGTGTAACAAGGGCGAATTAATTCTTGGGATCTAGACTCATCCTTCAATAGAGCTATGGACATGATAGGGGATTCCATTGTGGAACATGTTTATCGCGAGGAGAACACTGTAGCGGATGCACTTGCAAATCTGACCTGTGATATGAGGAAGACTATTATTTTTTATCAACTCTCTCTTTTACCTCAGCATATTCGCGGTGGTAGTAATTATTGGATCAAAAATTTGGGATCAAATTTGGATCAAGAAGGCATAATGTCACATTAAATGCTAACAATCAATTTCATTTTATACCCTTTGATCCTTATTTGATCCAAAAAATTTCATCCAACAATCATTATTGATTCGCGGGTTTTTCCTGCTGGACCGACAAGGAACCCCCTCGCTTCGAGTAAGATAGCTTCTAGTTTTCTTTCATGTGTAATTTCTAGACCATA
Source organism: Vinca minor (assembly GCA_026122235.1). Taxonomy (NCBI): domain Eukaryota; kingdom Viridiplantae; phylum Streptophyta; class Magnoliopsida; order Gentianales; family Apocynaceae; genus Vinca; species Vinca minor. The sequence goes on from JAOCZM010000020.1 coordinate 162,063, forward strand.
TATTTACTGTTTAGCTCTTCTTATTTTGTCTGCATTTCATGCTAGACTAGAGTCTTTTGTAACACCTGAACCTTAATTACAAATGGTTCAGTTTTACTGCAATTTTTCCTTTATTTTTTGCTCTCTTTCTCTGTTATTGTATCATCTGAACCATATATATAAATGGTCAAGCTTTTATTTTATTGTCTGCATTGCATGCTAGGATAGGATATATTAGTATCAACTGAACCATACATTAAATGGTTCAGATTTGTTGCGCTGTTAATTTGTAAGAAGTGGATTTGTTTCCACTCTATTGGAGGTTTTGGCTCAGTCTCCCTCCATATACTCTTATTACCTATTTTTGGCCTATTAATAAATGGGTAGGGGTGCATGCCAAACTTCCCACCACAACGGGTGGCTTCTCCTAAAAAAAAAAAAAGGATCAACATTACTATGTTATATCATTAATTCCTTACCAAGACAAGTTGGCTCAGTTGGTAAAGATGTGACACGTCCATAAAAATGTCAAGTGTTTAATTTTCGCTGCCGACATGAGGGTTGTGTTGGTGGATGATCTGTAAGTACCATTATAAGCGACCTATGGTCCCTAGAGTGTACCCGTGGTGATAACCGGAGCCAAATTCATCCAAATTTTTTTTAGCCAAAAAAATTGAAAAAATGTTATTTCACCAATATAGTATGATTTAAATTACTTAGGTAGATCTTACTTTTTAATTATTGTCCCAAGTCTTTTGAGTCGTCTTTAAAGCCAGATTAAGAACTTACATTATTTTCAAAGTGGATGGTAAAGTTCAACACTTTTTAGTTCAACTTTACGTTAAGTTATTCGAATGAAATGTACCTAGATAATTAGGGAATAAACAGTTCAATGAAAATACAAAAGAAAGGATGAAAGATTACTTACTGTGGTGGATAATACTCAGTCATGACAACATTTTCCATTAAAATTTGTTTATATGTATATATAATATATATTGGACACAATTTTAGCACAGGTTAAGTTAAAATGTAAAAATTCAAATATCTTGTAATCACATTTTGCGTTCTCCCATACTCATGAAACTGAGAAGATCTTTATTGCCATTTAGAAGGGAATTTTATCAATTCAAAGTCTACAGTGAATTAACTCCACTTAAAAAGATCGAATATTTCGATTATTCAAATTAAACAAGATTCATAATCTTTGGGTGCGAGATTGAATAATTACCATCCACAACAATTTTCGGACAAAAAAGTACAGAATAACATTGATTTTCTAAATGAATAACTACTACAAAGTTGTTGTTCTTAGAGTTGTACTCCCTCCCTTCCTTAATACTCTCTCAATTACAAATTATCTGTCCACTTTGACAAATCCACATGTATTAAGGTTTTGGTGATTTTGATGGTAAAATATAAGGAAAAGTCTAAAATACCCCTAATTAATTTTATTAATCTCAATTAAAATTTATGTTTCTCCTTCCTTTCACACAACATCCAACTATCTCTTAAATATGTGTTGGAAAGTGATAATTTTAATTAACTAAGAGCATTCAATGGGGAGTTGGAAGAAGGGTAAAATTGGAAAATTAGTCATTAATACATACTTTATTTAGAAAGTGGACAGTTAATTTGGAACAAGCCAAAATAGAAATGTGAAGAGTTAATTTGGGACAAAGGGAGTATAAGACTTCCATTATATGTTACGAAAATTAAAGAAGCAAAAAACAAAATACTTTGTTTGTTAAAATACAAATATTGTTCTCTTAAATATGACTTATATACATCTAATTTTATTTAAGAGAGTAATATTGATATTTTGATTTAAAAACATCTTAATTTTTGCAACATTACATGAAAGTCTTATATTAAGAAATGGAGGTAGTACACAATAACATTGATTTTCTCAACCAATAACTACTACTCCCTCCATTCCTTAATATAAGACTTTTATTATATGTTGCGAAACTTAAGGAAACAAAAAACAAGATATTTTGTTACTAAAAATACAAATATTATTATCTTAAATATCACTAATTTTATTTAAGAGAGTAATATTGATATTTTGATTAAAAAAATAGAAAACTGCTATTAGTAGCCATAATCTATTTACGGTTTTTTCAATTAATATACATATCTTTTTATTAGACTATTTATAGCCGCATCTATTTACGGGCCACTATAAATGTCCAATTAGTGAATCCGGCCAAAAAATGTCATGTGACTTGCACAAGCTCTCGGAGTGAAGGGAAAAATGTCCATTAACTCTCTTCTCCTCCTCCTCCACCACCGACCTCCACCGCCATTTCTGACCCATTCCAACTCCCAAACTCAAAATTTCTTCTTCTTCTCCTCCACCACCCTCCTCCTCCACCACCGCCCTCCACAAACCCACCCCAAACTCAAAATTTGCACCACCCTCCTCCTCCTTCACCACCACCTCCACCTTCCAAGATTTTAAAATCCTATTAGCATAAATTTGAGGAAACTTAGGAATTAGATTTAGTTTGCACTTTTGGGGTTAATTTGTTGAAGCAAATTCATGAAATGAGATAAAATAAAAATTGAATCTTGAAATGTACCAATCACAATAGCAGAAATTGAGATTAAATTTGAAGGAATTTATGAATTAGATTTCATTTACTCCAAAAAAAAAAATCTTTCTTTGTCAAATTAGCTTTATGGAAAGTGGAGGTAGATGGAGGGTTTAGGGTTTGGCGGTGGCGGTGGCGGTGGCGGTGGCGGTGGAGGGAGGTGGTGAAGGAGGAGGTGGTGGAGGAGGAGAAGAGGGTTAATGGACATTTTTGCCCTTCACTCCGAGAGAATTTGCAAGTCACATGACATTTTTTGGTCTGAAAATTGGCCGGATTCACTAATTGGACATTTATAGTGGCCCGTAAATAGATGCGGCTATAAATAGTCTAATAAATAGATATGTATATTAATTGAAAACAGTAAATATATTATGGCTACTAATAGCAGTTTTCTCTAAAAAAATATCTTAATTTTTGCTAATTTAATTTTCGCAACAATATATGAAAGTCTTATATTAAGAAATGGAGGTAGTATTGCATTATCTTCCTTCTCTAGGGTATCCTCTTATATAGAAAATCCCGGCGTGGTAGCGTACAGTTCCGACATGGGATACGAACAGCAGATGCAGGTCCACGAGGAGTAACTGCATTTAAGCCAACACAAAAATTAATAATAAACAATACGTGTAGAATTATTACAAGAACATAAAGAATTTACAAAGCACTATACTAAATTGATTCTTCCTCCGTCACAAATTAAATGCAGCAATTTCTTGTAAAGAATTCACAATATTCAATTTTAGACAAGACGAGAGTTTCGTACTCACAGAAGAGAAATCAGTAAGAGAAGGAAGAGGAAAAGGATGTTCTTATTGGACATTTTCTCTTTAGCCTCCATAGAAGTTGGACATCACAGTTCATTGAACCTCTATATGTAAATCATGTTCTTCTAGTGAAGTATGATTCTTGGAATTTGTGATTATATAATTATTCAAAATAAGTCAAACTTTTTTTTTTGCTGAATAAAAGATTATTCATTAATCATAAAATAGCTAAATCATTACAATTAAAAGATAAAATGAAAAAAACAATAAAATAAAAGTTATACAATATTTTAGACAACTATAATAACAGATAAAAACGCACACCCCAGAAATGGGTAAAAACACAAATAAAAGTAGAAAAAATAAATGGATAACATTGTCAAAATAAGTCAAAGTTGCACATGCTTGTTCTCTTATAGGGCGGAAACTATGCCGAATGTATTTATAAAAGAAAGTAAAGAATTCACTCCATTACACCCTCCATTTCAAAATCGTTGTAACATTAAAGTTTTAATTTCTTCATTGGTAAAATGGCTTGATTAGTTCTAAATGTACTTTGACATTGGGGATAATGTCATGTTAGCTTTATTTTCACTTTTAATATCATATTTTTTCGACATGTCAAAAGAGAATTTCTGTCTACTTTTCTGCCATTTTTCCATTTGACATTTATATCGGTCAAAGATGTTCTTTTTTCAAAGGGGTATTTCTGTTCTTTCATCCCCTCGCTCTCAGCCGGTCAAAGATGCTCTTTTTTTAGGGTGAAAATTATGTTGAATGTGTTTATAAAAGAGTAATGAACTCATTCCATCTCTTTGATGGAGTCACTCAATCCTAGGAACGTACTTGTAAGACTGACATCACAGCTTCCTTATATGAATTCAGGTCTCTAAATAGGTCCCGCCCAATTTATATAAGGGAGCTGTGAGTCAATCCAGAAGAACAATCATACAATTGAATTTTCACTTTGATGGAGAACCACTTCACATGGCACGATATTTTTGCAATAGACAAAAATATTACACCCACCATTTCAAAATGGTTGTAACATTGAAGTTTAAATTTCTTCATGTCTTCCATTGTTACATTTGTATTACCAATATACATTTAATACATTTTTTTTACTCTTATCCCTCTTTAACTGTTATTATTTCAACTTCTAAGAAAAATCTTTAATGTATTACATGGGCAAAAAGAGAAACATAAATAATTTTATTTTATTTGCATTGATTTTAGTGAATTATTAATTCGTGTAAAAATTTAAAATCTATATAAATATAAAAAAGTTGATGCAGAAGCTTATGAATGCGACATGTGACAAGTTGTAAACTCAGGCTCACTTAAAAACTTACTTGTATTAGCCAAGGTATTGATGATCTTTTTAAAATGTTCTGCCTCATTAGCTAATAAAATAAATATACGCTTTAGGTAACTATGAAGTTTAAATATGAAGCCTAATTTTCAGTATGGAGTTCATAAAACAATTATAAAGTCAATAATTAATATACATATACATGAATCTGCTACTTCAGATTACAAGATACATATGGGCTATGTATCAATATAACTATAGACGTGTGTTAAAACCCGTTCTAATAACTATCTGAATAAGCGGTTGAGGCAACTTTTTTTTATTAATTTTTATTGGAGGAGAGGATCTATCTATTAAAAGAAATATGTAAATTCAAGAAGTAGGGAAGTGATTCGAACTCATAACCTCTACATCACGAGGCCTCAGTCTTGAAACTAGACTAATGCATTGGTCGTTGTTGAGACAACTTGAATAAGGTGATAGGTGGTGAATTCCGGTCCAAGATCTTCTAATGGGCTTCATGTTGGACCCGACACGGGTGTAGACTCATTCCGATATTATTTAACGTGTGGTAGTTAGACATGTCCAGTTTATGTCAACTATTATAAAGTTTGACTCCTTATGGACTACATTTCCCTATTACATATCGGATTATAACAACTATATAGTAAGTTTACTTGTAATAGGTAATTACTATATTCATGTGATTTATCTAATATAAACAACATGTATCAATTAATGTTTTGATTCATTATGATTCTCTTTATTTGTTGGACATTGAGTTCTTTCTCGATGTCTCTTTTTCTCTAAAAATCTAACTTAATCATCGGGGAGTGGTTGAGAACATCTCCACCACCTTTTGAATTTTTCTTGTCTTACATGTTACTCCATTTCTTGTTGAGACTCATTCGCTTTCTTATAGCTACGAGATTGGAACCAGTTTGTTCGACACGCATCATTTGACGCCCACTATGATTGTGCTTAAAACAATCCACGTTATAAACCCTTTAGTGTCCTCCTCTCAGCAACCATGTCCAAACAATCAATAAATAATGAAGAGCCTCTAGTCATTGAGTTAAGTTTTGGTCCATCCTGGCTCCGCCGCATATTTGTGGATACTTGTGATATCCTAGACTTTTTACTTACATGTTAGTGACGCGTAATAATTTTTTTGATGACTTGTTATGTTGGCTTGATTTTATTATTTTGCTACATTATATGATTTCGTGTCTGTTTAATTTTAAACCATGTTACATGTTATATTTGATTACGTTTTGTTGAGAGACATTTCATACAGGTATCGTAGTTGAGGGATTTAATTGTAATTCACCTGAATGAATAATTAAATTGGAATTGGAATTAATTAGGAATTTTATTTAGATTAGGAAAGTTAACATAATATAAATAAAATATATAGGAAGTCACATTTGATAAATAAGGAATTTATATTATAGAAATTATATAAAAAAGGAAAAAAATTAAAAGAAATAGAAAAGAAAAGGAAGCCGAGGGATCAGGGTGATTGGATTTAAAAAAGGGGGAATTAGAAAAGAAAAAGTATAGAGGGGGTCAGGGGAGTCTCCTTGGAAAAAGGTGCATATCAAAACAAATTGAAAAAAAAACGGTTCGGCAGTGAAGTTTCAGAGACAAAACAGAGAGTTTTGATATTATTTTTCTGGGAACTTTGAGAGATCACCAAGGGGCATTTCTTCACCATTTTTGACATATAATATATCAAAATGAAGGCGTTCACGATAACTACGAGTGGCCGTAGACAGAAGTAGATTCGAAGTTTGGAGCAGAAAGATATCGCACTAAGAGCGGAGCGGAGCAGATTTTTGAAATTCTGGTTCGGATTTTTGCTTACTTTAATTTTCGTTCGACAAAGTAAGGACCCTACATATGTTATTTTCGGTCCCATAACATATATATAAGGTGTGAATTAATTTAGAATTGTTTAAAATTTAATTGAGCGTAATTTAGTGCATAAACGAATAAATTACGGTGTAATTGCATACTATATGTTTTACCGCTTTGATCATGGTATAATTGCTTGAATTCCATTGATTACACTTATAATTTAATTTTTTTGTTTATGAACTTGTATTATGTTATTGTTTTGTTTGTGATCTATTGTTAATTTTTGTAAATACTATCAATTATTAAATTGCTATGCATGTTATTTAGGGTGGCATATAATATTTAAGCTATGATAATTGTATTGTTCTTTGAACAAACTAATCTTGAATTAAATTTGTCTTATATACATTCATTAAAAATGATGCTTTGATTGTATGTATATTCTAGTGAATAAGGCTTGCTAATCACGTGTATGTCTTTGAAGTTTTATTTGCTTTACAAATTCTCAAATTCTCAAGTACATATGCTGCAGCGAACCAAATGTATGCTTGTAGTATGCATAACCTGTATTTCCTAATTACATCATTGGTCAGTAAATGTGATGTCTTGTGTGTAACTATTAGTGTACATTGTGTTTTAACATTACTGTATAACATATCTTAAATATTCTTGTTAATTTAATAAGATTTCCGTTATCGTTACTTAAATGTTATGCAACACATATTATGAAAATGTATATGTTCTGTATTGTGGATCGTTGAGGATACTTCCTGTAATTGCTCTTTTGTTATCTTTACTTGAGTCGTCCTAAATGGTCGAGTAGTCGTCGTCTTATTTGGTCCTTTGTCTTTTGATTTGTTGTTGTACTTATTTGGTTGGTCGTTGTCGTTTATTTGGTTTTCGTCTACCGAGTCGTCGCCCCATTCGAGCTCTTGTTTATGAAAGGTCTGTAGCAGGATACGTCCACTTTATGATATCATTAGAACTCGTGAGTTCGCGATAATTCTGTGTGTGGATATGTATGGCCCGGACCCTAGCGGGAGAAACAAGTTGGGGCTGCTAACAGTAAATTGTGGAGCTCATGCGTGGGCAATGACACAATGGACGTATTCTTGATTTTTGGCCTATGTCCGGGGGAAAGATTCAGCCGGACTTTTGATTTCTGTGTGGCCCTTCCTCAGTGGGTTATTACATGGGGACTGTTAGCAGTGATTATGGGTCTGATTAGACAATTGAGCTTGATTGTGAGATTGTAGTGTCATAGCGATAACTATGTTCGTAATGTCTAAAAGAATTGTGTAATTGAGGATATTGTAGGGTAGACGTGCTTGATGTGGATTCGGTTGTATGATATGCTTAGACGTGAAGAGTATAGTTATTTAGCTTAACTGTTGTTTTTCACTTGTTTGGTCTTTGTTTGTTTTATACTCGATTGTCTGACATAACTATTGGTTTGTAGTGCATGAGTAGTATGGGATGCTCATGACATGAATTCCGCTATGATATGTCATATTTGATAAGTATAGTCGAACATTTATTTGGTATTGAGTCATTTTAACCTGCATTTTTGGTTGTGTACAAGTTTTGCACTTGTTTTTCTGATTTTCGCAGGCATTGTCCGCGGGTTCCTTCGGTCGTCCGGTTTGTGTACTGGTCGATCGGAGCCTCTGTTTTCTATTTTTGTGCTTCTGGGATATCGCCGGTCGACCGGACTGAGGGTGTGGGTGACCGAAAAGTCATAGTCCAGCTGTGCAGATTTTGTTCTGTTCTGTTTCTGCTCTGTTCTACTCTTCACTGTATTGTCCTGTCATGCTTCTGAGTCTCGTGAGGTTTGTATTGTGTCGTGTCAAAAGCGTATTTTAAAAGGGGTATTTTGGGAAACGAGAATTTGTTGAGTCTATTTCGGTCGTAATCTGTTATGTTTATATTCGTTTTATTGTTATAGGTCTTTACTGGGAACCGAAACTCAGTCCATCCAGTTTTCTTTCTGTGCAGGTGTTATAGATGTTGATCCTGTTTACGATGATGATACCTGGGAAGGGTCATTCGAGGAGTGATCATAATCTACGTAGCTGCTAGACTTTATTTCATGTTCAGTTATTTTATTTGGAACACTTTGTTTCATTTCAGTTATATATTCATATTTCAGTTGTTTAACATTTACTTTGAATTTAATGCATAATGATTTTCCTTTTAGCAACTCTGTATTGTAGGCTTGGGTGTCTCATCGACCAATGAGACACTGCCATGTCATCACCCTGGTTACCGGGCGTGACAATGCTGCCAGTTCGTTCAACATTATCTTTAAAGTCGCCTTTGACCAGGCTTGTAATCCAGAGTCATAGGTGACGCCTTGTACACAACCCATTGCACGATTCGTAGGACGAATCATGTGGGCTATGGTGTTCAACTGCTTGCCCGTCACAGTCGAAGGGGAGAAGTACTACCCCGAGAGTAGTCTTTTATCTTGTCGAAGCGTTCTCTAAGTACAATGTCATAATCGAAAGAACCCGGGCTAAATGCATGGAGGACGGACATATCCACCTACATGTTGGCCCTAAGAATTCACCTAAGGAAAGGTTTTGTATATTGGTTCACGGTCAGAGAAATGACTCGTGGGATTACTAGAACTATGACATGCAAATCGTGGAAGAGTAAAAGTATTCTGAAGAGGGGGATAAATTGCACACTCATCGAGCCCGCAGGTAAATCTGTCCCGCTCCAGATAGACCCTACGGACCCCGGAATGATGGACCAAGTGGGGGCTGCACTACTCCCACCTATACTTAACCAAGTCGTGCGGGTATTGTAGAACAACCGGGATGTATTCGCATTCGACTCCACTAACCTGGGAAATATATATCCCGAGCCATTGCACACAACTCGCCCAATAGTTCAAGGACCTACTCAAAGTGGGAATAATAAAAAAGATAAACTACCCAGAGTGGTTGTCAGACCCCGTGGTTGTCCGAAAGCCCGATAACTCATGGAGAAATGTGTGTCAATTTCAAGTACCTAAATCACTACATTCCAAATAAGCCATATCCTCTACCACGGATAGATTGTGTTTCCTCGGCGCATACAAAGGGTGCTACCAGATCCCCATGGTAGAGGTCGACATGCCCAAAACAGAATTCATTACGAATGGCAACTTTTTTTGTTACACTAGAATGCATTCAAGAAGCTTGTATTTAGAATTAGACGAACATGCCTTCATCTTTCACACCTCGTTTTGGTGTAATTTAATCTATAGGTACCCTTGTGCATAGTACTTTTATTTTGACTCATGAGTATCTAGAACTAAAGTAAGACTGAGTATCTTTATTCAATTCTTTAATTGGATCTCCTAGTGAACCAAGGAGTGTTAACCTTCTTATCACTTTCTTATTGGTGTGCTCATTTTGCATACTCATGCTCTTGGTTTTTTTCCCACCAAGAACAGCGAATCAAAACCCAATTTATACTTTTTATTGCGAGCACCAATGAGTGTGAGCCTTCTTATCACTCGTTTACTAGTATGCTCATTTCTCATACTCATACTCTTAGTGTGTTGATCGTTTTGTTTTTTGTTTTTCAACCTATTTATAACCAAGAGTAGCTGAGTAGAGCATGGATACATTTTTTTTAAAATTAAAATAGCTACCTAGTCGTCATTTAAAACGATATATCCGGAGTCAAGAGTTGTGTAGTGTATTTGGTAACCATAAATCGAATCAAGGCAAAAATAAGGGTTATCTTAAAATGTCTCAAAGTCTAATTCCAAATACAAGCTATATCACACATACATAGTCGCAAAAAATCACTCAAAAACAGTTCTTTTTATATTTATTTTCCAAACTTTTCAGTGGCAAGAGTCAAATATTGAAAATCATGGAGAAAAATACTTAAAGTTGTTAAATTTTGCATATCCACAAATCATTGTTTTGTTTTTCTTTTTATGATTTTTTGGATTTTTTTTAATAAAATGAAAAAAACTATTAAAAATAGCAAATCAACATAACAAAAAAAAAAAAAACACTACAAGTAAATAAAAGAAAAATCTAACACTCACACTAAAACTAAACATTGTCCACAATGTGAATATAAAGAGTAAAAGAGAAAGGGAAAAGAAAATTAGTGTCTTGATTAATGTTGGAAAACAGAATAAGTAGCCTCACGACTCTTCAGTGTCATGACTCCCGCGACCAAATATTATGCCTTTGCTTCGTGAATGTGAATCTTTAAGGATCCGTGGGTCACTGGTAAAAGAGAGAGAGAGTAAAAAAACAAAAAAGATTGTGAATAAAAGGTAGAGAAAAACAAGATGAAAGTCTGAAGGTAATGGTTGATTAAATTGGGGTTTATGGTTTAATTTGAGGAATGAAAGACTTTGTGTTGAAAATGAAAAGGAAAAGAAAACAGAAAAGGGAGTTGGGTGGGAGAAATTGAAAACGTGCGTTGAATGGAGGCGAGAAAGAGAGAAATAACAAACTAAATGGGCAGGAGAGGACAAAGAGAGAAATTGGAAGGGATCCGGTGTCAGTGACGGATCCAGGAAAAAATTTCACAGTCATTTAATATACACAATAATTGACTGCGGCTATTTATACATTTATTATCTAAATGGAGTAAAATATATCATATATAATTAAAAAAATCACTGGGGTCATTTGATATATACAATAATTCACTGGGGTCATTTATACATTTATTATCTAAATGGAGTAAAATACATCATATATAATTAAAAAAACCCCACTCAGCTTTCCTTGCATCCGTCGCTTTTCGGTGTGGACTGCTGCTTTTGTTGAATTGATATATCACCTTTTTTTTAAACCATACCAGGGATGGTTTTCCAGGGCTGGAACTTTAAACAAAATTCTACTGTTTGATTTTTTGCTTAGAATGTAATGGGGAATGCATGGGTCTGGCCCAACTTTTCCTTTTCGGTCATGACATGGCACTCAAAAGTGGGAGAGAAACATTTTTGTCCAGGACGGAGCTGACGTGGCGCTTTTCCCTGCGTGCCTTGCCACATCGTCCTCAACCCGGACTTTCGTCCTCACCTGACCGAAAAAAACCCTACGAAACCCTAACTTGGTCCCCGTGACTTTGAGGACGGAATTGCCACTTCCGTCCTCAAATTGCAGGCATTTTGCAGTGTCTGATCACTTTTCACTTTTGCTTTTTTGACCATTCCCCCTCCCCGAAAATTTCCAAACGGTTCTGGCAGTTTCGTTCGCATTTCTCACCGATTTTCAGAGACTTGTCCAATTCGAAAATTAATTTTATAATTTCCCACCACATCTGTAAATACCCCCTCAAAACCTCTCAATAATCTACCACATTCTCAAACCCATAAAAACCCTATCCTCCTCAATGACCAACTTTCCCGAATTTATCAAAAAGAAATGCGTAACAAATTCAGGGATGTTGATTTTACAAGAGAATGGCCAGCCGAATACGAGGAGGTTTTAATAAAAATTTGTTATGATCTTAGTACACAGGGTTACCCTGGTGAAAAACGTTGGTCCGATTGCTACAATGAAATTGTTTACGGAATTAATTCTGTGACCGGAGGACAATTCACAATTGCGATTATCGACGCTGGCCTAGGAAAACTGTGTAGTCGATTTTGGGATTTCGAAGCGCTCACTCACAAACCATGGTTCAAGTACGACGGAAGGACGAATATTGTTGATTTGGACGGTGCTGAGGCCCAGTGGGCAGTGGCAGAGCCAGAAAATTTTCTTTGGGGGAGGCACAATTAACATTGACAAAATAAATTCATAAAAACATATAAACATTGGCGGAGCCAAAAAAAATTTTGATGAGAAGGACTCTCGAGAAGAAAAAATAAATATTTACAATGGAAATTAAAATATATATCATGTTTGATTGTTGAATCCAAAAAGAACAAGCATGAATAAAAAGGCCCCAAAGACCTTTTTTGTATGATTAGACCAAAATAAAAGGCCATTTAGAAATATTATGGGTATTAGAGATGAAGTTGGAGGAAACATGGAGGACTTATTATTAATGTGAATGAATATTTTTTTATTTTTGATAAAATCTTATATTATAATCTATTAGTAATTATGAATTTTTTGATGAAATTTTAAAAGTCGGACAATTTTGACAAAGTGAGTAGATTCGTAAAATAATTTTTTTTGAAGTAGCCTAAACTAATGTTATATCTATTTAGAAAACAAAACAAAACTAGTTACTGACTAAATATACCGGTTTTCTCTTTAGGTAATTAACGTTTTACGCATTATTCTTTTTCGGGAGTGATAATTTAATCTAATAAAGAGACTTTGTACAAGAATTTGAGCAGGAGACACACTTGGATAAATATAGAATGGATGTGTAATAAGGAAACATAATAGAAGTATCATAAGCAAGGTTGTTAAAAATACGATTCTACTTTGATTCAGAAGAGGGTGCAAGATCGTACACTCGTGAATCGTAAATTAAACTGTAAGATTGTATCAAAAAGCTAAAATAAATATTTAATATATAAATAATAATACTAATAATAAGTAACCTATAAATCATATCATATAATCCAACAATATAAGAAATATTCATAAAATATAGTCTCACAAGGTTTACAAAAGACAATAACGTAAGAAAGTTCATAATAATGAACTCGCAAATCTTTCAAAAGATAAAAATGTAACAAAGCATAGTTCTAAACTTATAAGTCTTTTAAAATATCAAAATAAAACAAACCACAAATTCAAATCACGTAATAAATCTATGATCTAATCAAGCAAGTAATTCAAAGATGACAATGAGGCATTGATCTAGTGGATAAGGTTGAGGACACATGACGTAAAGGTAATTAAATCAAATCTCTTCCCCACTTATTGAATCCCTTTATTTCATCTAATAGATAAGTTACCCTCTCCCGATTAAAAAAAATAAAAAATTTAATTGAAAGACTTGACTTTCGAACCACAATCAATATCATCATCCTCCATATCATTTCCGCCTTCATCAAACTCATCATCATCATGGGGATCTTTAAATCGTTCAATGACACATCGATACCACTAGTAGTAGCTAGGGGTGTTCATAGTTCGGTTTGGTTCGCTTTTACACATTTTTCAAACCAAACCGAAATATCCAGTTTGAAGATTTTGAAACCAATGCAGACCATTTAAAATCTTAAACCGATGCATTCGGTTTAGTTTGGTTTGGTTGTTCGGTTTTTATGAGACACAAAATATATATTTATTATAAAGTAAAAAAAAATATCTTTATATAATTAATTAGGTGCTAAAAGTGTATATATAAAATTATGTATATTGTTTTCACAAGTTAAACACAACAAAGAAACAAATTAATGAGACATAAATTCTTGATATTGATTCTTGAACTTCAAACAAATTACTGCAAACCAACACAAGTTGGCTCAGTTGGTAAAGATTTGGCACGTCCTTACAAAGGTCAAGTGTTCAATTCCCATTGCCTACGTGAGGGCTGTGTTGGTGGGTGATTTGTAAGTACCCTTGTAAGAGACCTATGGTCCCTAGGGCCTGCCCTGACCAGTGGTGGTGAACGGAGCCGAACCCACCCAAACTTTTTCTTAAAAAAAACAAATTACTGCAAAATTATCTTACAAAAATTACATCATTATTAATTCAAAATAAAACAAAATCTTCAGGTAAATCTAAAATCACTTATAACCTTATGACTCTTAAATCTCTTGATTTAGTATTTGAAGAATTTGTTTGTCATGGGTATAAATAAGAAATTAATTATGTTTAATTGCAAAAAAAGTCTTTTAATATATATATATATATATTCGGTTTGGATTATAATTTTTTTTAAACTAAACCAAAAATTCGGTTTTAATTTAGTCCAAACCGAAAACATTTCAATGCACCGCTCAAACCGAAAAAATCGCTTTGAATTAGTTTGGTTCAGTTTGGATTAGTCATTTTCGGTTTTTCTTAAACACCCCTAGTAGTAGCATCACCTTTAAATTCAACATTATCTTCTTCATCTAAATCCAACTCAAAATTTTCATCAACAATCCAATCATCATCCGAGGAAAGATCATCAAGTTCATATTAAGTCCACTTTCAAGTTCGCTTCTTGTTACCCAAATTTGCATTAGTCATCACGTAAACAACATATTTCATTGTCGTTTTCTTCAAATGGTTTCTTCTCTTGGTATGAATATAAACGAAGCAATCACAAAATTATTTAGCACATGAACTAAGTTTATAATGACATCAAATTCATTTCAATGAAATTTGTAGGCTCTGAATAATTGGTTTATTTTACGTTTTATAATTCAAATTCTACGAGTTAACTCGCATTTTTAACAACATTGATATCAAGTACTAGAAGTCGCCATTGATGAACATAATCGAGGTAGAAAATTACACAAAGGAGAAGAAATCAAGGATTGCAGTCAATTTAAGAAGATATCGAAGAACAAATTACCCGTAAACTTCACAAAAAAACAAAAAATCCCTAAATTTAAACCGATGGAAAGCTATTGGATGAAGAGAAGAACAATTTAAGATCAAAAACACAAAAGCGGAAGCAAAATCGATCCGATACCATGGAAAAGTATGAACTGAAAAAAGAAACATTTTTTGGAAAATATCTGATTTTCTCATTTAAATGAAAATATTTAGACTAATCATTAACAAGCAATGAAAAAGACTGAAAGAGATATTATTTGCAAATGGTTTGAAACCTTTTTACAATGGATTTGACTTGTTCTAATTAAAACAAAACTTCCGGCCCAATTGTCTGCTATGTATGTGGCCCATTTTAACCAAAGTCTTCAGTCCGGCTCGTTTCTTCCTTCTGTTGCATGCTTTTAGCTTTCTTAATGCACCATACATGGTTTCCTTTCTTAATGCAGCATACATGGAGAAGAGGATTGTGAGTGTTCGACAGTGGAAGGAATAGGCGATGAAGGATAAACCAAAGGGGGACTATCTGAAAAATCTGAGACATGTAAAGTTTTAAAAGCAGGATTGTCACTCCAAGAAGAAACTGAGAAAGCAGTATCATCATTCAGAATCACGTCAATCACCACTTTATCATCGAGTTCCACAGCTAACTTTATCATCAAGTTCCACGGCTAACTTTGAAGTTCAAGCCGCATTTGAGGGCCCACAGTTCCGCAACATTGTTGGTACAAATACCAAGATATCTAGAAAAGCCGGATATCCATTCACCATTCTTCCTTCTCATTTTCTACAAAGGTTGATGTTTTTGACTTTGTATTCCTATTTATGTTATCAACCTTGTAGTCCATCTCATTAATCATTGTCTTTAAGTCCACAACTTGTTCTTTTAAGTCCTTAACTTCACCATTCAAGCTTGAAAGGTTCTCAAGTATCATCTTCAAGTTATCATTGATTTGGTTAAGGATGTCAAGATTTGCTTCATTTCTTGGTTGAGGAGGTCTTCTACCAATCTCTTCTCTTCAGATATCCCTTTGATCACCAATGTTTGCTTGGACATCCCTTCATCATTCACTTCAATGTGAATATCATCATTTCATATCCTTGGCCTTCTTCATTTTGAG
Source organism: Vinca minor (assembly GCA_026122235.1). Classification (NCBI taxonomy): domain Eukaryota; kingdom Viridiplantae; phylum Streptophyta; class Magnoliopsida; order Gentianales; family Apocynaceae; genus Vinca; species Vinca minor. The sequence continues at coordinate 178,116 of JAOCZM010000020.1, forward strand.
GCACATTTGGCTCTTGAAAGCCCTCTTTTCTTCATCTCCTTCTTTAAAGTTTCACAAACTTTTGGAGATTTGTTGTGAGCTATAATTGCGTCCAAGAGTTCCTCATTTGTGCACTTAGAATGGAACTTCCACTTCATGTTGACCAATATCATGTGCATTTGGTGGAAGAGGCCATCATTGTACGTATTGTAGCGGTCACTTCTTGGAGTGGGAGTGGTAAGCTTGAGCTTGAATATTTTAAATAGAAAAGTCCATAAGCTCCCATAAGGCAAGAATTTTGAGGCTTTGTTCAAGCTATATGAAGTTCTTCATAGCCAAGAACCTAATGCTTGCTTTACTTCTTTCAACTAACCATTACATTATCGTCATTTGAAGGTAGGTGATTGAATTCTTGTGACCGGAGATTAGGGATGGCAATGGGGCAGATCGGGGCGGGTATCTCAAATACTAGCCCCGCCCCGCCCTCTTGATCTGTTGCCCGGCCCCGCCGCAGATCAGAAAATTGCGCCCCGTGCCCCGCCCCGCTCCATCCTATTTTTTTTTTAAAAAAAAATCATTAATTTATTTTATTTTTTTTAGTAATTTCCTCAATTTAGCAGTAAGATTCAGTTTTGGTAGAGAAGATTTGTCCATATTGTTGCATCCATTGACCATTTTCATCCAGTTCATCCAGTTTGCATACAATGACCATTATCATTATCAATTCGAGTAGTATGGATCGATTATAGTAATTTCCTTAATTCATTACGGTTTGCATCCAATTACCATTTTCATTATCATTCAAGAACAAAAGCAGTTGAATCTTTGTCTTCCATTTGGTCAAGAAAATACCAAAGTAGTACTAAAACTAAACAAAAATCAAATCTTTGTTCTTCCATTTGGTTCAAAAAACATCAAGTAGCACCAAAAATAAACAAAAAAATCAAAACTTTGTCTTCCATTTTGCCAAAAAACAAACGAAAGTACTACTAAAACTAAACAAAAAATTGAATCTTTGTCTTCCATTTGTCAAGAAAATACCAAAGTAGTACTAAAACTAAACAAAAATCAAATCTTTTTTCTTCCATTTGGTTCAAAAAACATTAAGTAGCACCAAAAATAAACAAAAAATCAAAACTTTGTCTTCCATTTTGCCAAAAAACAGCAAAGTACCACTAAAACTAAATAAAAAATTGAATCTTTGTCTTCCATTTGTCAAGAAAATACCAAAGTAGAACTAAAACTAAACAAAAATCAAATCTTTTTTCTTCCATTTGGTTCAAAAAAACAGCAAGTATCACCAAAAATAAACAAAAAATAAAAACTGTCTTCCATTTTGCCAAAAAACAGCAAAGTACTACTAAAACTTAAAAAAAAATTGAATCTTTGTCTTCCATTTGTCAAGAAAATACCAAAGTAGTACTAAAACTAAACAAAAATCAAATCTTTTTCTTCCATTTGGTTCAAAAAACAGCAAGTAGTGCTAAAAATAAATAAAAAAATCGAAACTTTATTAAATCTTGAGTGAGAAAAATCGAAACTTTAAATCTTCCATTTCAAAGTAGTACTAACAATAGAGTGAGAAAAAACTTGAAATATTAAATCTTGAAGAAAGGAGAAGAAGAGAGGAGAAGAAGATCTTGAAGAAGAGAGGAAAGAGTAGGGAAAAATAGTGAGAGAAAGAGGGAGGGTTTAAAGAGAATTATTAGGTTTAGGGTAATAATATAACCTGGGGCTGGGGCTCTGGGCTGGGCTGGGGGTTGGGCCTGGGGTAGGGCGGGGCAAAAAAAAATACCATGCCCCGATCTGCCCCGTTCTCTCTACGGGGCAGGGCGGGGCAGGGCGGATCGACGGGTCACGGGTCAAATTGCCATCCCTACCGGAGATGGGTACAACAACGTTGGATACCATGTGATGAAGAATTCGCCCCATATTCATCCAACTTGTTGGTTTCCCTTTCTGAAGACCTATTGAAAGGCTCTTCAATATTGAAATAGAGCTTGAACCTTTCAATGTCCAAAATTTCATCACTTGGCACATTTTCGTAGTTATCAAAATACCTAATTGAGTCCACTCAAAACTCATCCCAAATATTTTACTAAGCATGGCCTCCGAGAAACTGAATTCCAAATTCTCAACCCGAGAAGTCCACTAATACATATCATCCTCGTTTAAACCATCTTCTCTCAAATTGGTTATAATCATAAATGGTTAATGGACAAATTTCACAATTATGAGAGAAAAGACTCAACCAACCCATGTCTATGAAGTATTCAACTACTTATTCCAAAGGTCCATGGTACATATCACTAACCATTGTGTACCCATGGATTATACCTCTCCTACTTTGAACTAAGTTTTCAAATATATGTCTAACTTCCTTCTTATGAAATCTAGGATTCACTTTTGTAGAAGTAAAAGAGGAAGATTCACCTTGAAATTGAGAGGAAAGGGGTGGAATTGAGTGATCATCGGATTTCGTGTGTTCGTCGGAATAATTTGTCTTTTTTGCCTTTCATCTGCTCCGATCGGCCATTTTCTTGATGTTTGTCTTCTTTGGTAGAGGTTCGACTATGTCTCTAATTGTTAGATATTTTTTGAGAGGTCTTTTGGTAGGAGGTTTCTTCTTCGAAGAATTATCCTTGGATTTATCTTTTGAAGGATTGGGTTTAGGATTTTGGTCCATGATTGAGTAAATTTGATGTTTGTTAAAGGAATTTAAGTTTGGATATGAGTATATTTTGAATTTGATGAAGCCGTTTGAGAGTATTTTGAAGAGGGTGATAAACCTTTTGATTTTCTGAACATAAGTCCTTTCAAATTCTGCTAAATCGCGACTATTCGGTCAGCCGGAGGTCCTATCCGGTCTCCCACCCTCATCTAATTAAAAACTATATTTCTTTCTGTCCAGATTTTGGACGATCGAGTAGGGATGTCGGTCGACCGGATACCCTTTTACTGATAAGCCTTTAGCTGCGATCGACCGGGATATCCTGTTTTTGACTAAGGCAATTTGAACATTAACCGGTCGGCCGAATATCCTTTGTTTCCTACAATATACTGCAATTTTGGTACCCATTTTCTATTGGTTCCTTGGGGGGTTTGTTTTGGGGTTCTTTTCAACCCAAATTGACTTAGCACATGTTTCTATTCTTTTCTTATGAATGCAACGAGTAGCATGATGATCACATTTACCACAATAAGAGCAATTAGCATTTAGCATATTTGCATGTGATGTTCTACCATTAAAAGAAGTAGAGTGTGCAAGGTTTTGTGAGCGCTTATGCTCTTGACAATTAACAGCAATATGAGCAAGGGGAGCAACAAGCACGTTACCAAGGATATCTCTAGCACATGTACACTTCTTTACATAAGCAGTTAATACATCAAATTTATGCCGTAAGTTATCATGCTTAACAAGTTTAGATTCTACAATATGCATCTTGTCCAGCAATTTTTGGTGTTCAAAAGACATAACATTTAGAGATAAAAGTGCATTCTCTTATTTATTTGATATGATGTGAAAAGAAGTAAGAAGACTATCATATTCTACTTGCATTTTAGATCTTTCATTCAGTGAGCAAGTAAGTTCATCACGAGTGATCTTGTTCTTCTTAGACAATCTTTTTATTTAATCATATAAATCATTTAAAAACACATAAGGATCTTCCTCATTATCATAGTCAAGATCAAGTGAAGAATTTGAGCATTGTAATATTTATTTAAGAGAGTAATATTTATTTGACTAAAAGAGTACATTACTTTCCGCTTGCTTAATTTTCGCTAAATGCCTTAAACAACTTATATTATGGAATGGAGGAAGTATTATATTACTGAAGAGAAAATAATCAAATGCAAAACCAAAATATTATATAATATTTGATCTTCTTTTATTTGTTTGAACCTTTCCTGTTTTTCTCCCCTCGAAGATTAAGATCAGCAAAGTTAGCTTTAAGAACATTAAAGGAACTTTAACATATCCAGAATCTGTGATTCTTGCTTGTAGCACTGCCATTCCCTGTGAAAATGTGGAAGTCGGTGACATTGACATAAAATATGGAAGCATTCTGTCGTGGACCTGGGCCACCAAGTGGTCATGGTCATGGACCACTTGGTCCACATTCAGGCACATCCAGTTTTTATTAAAATAATAAAAACAGGTGGGGCCTTATAAGATTTTATTTTTTTTTAATCAAAAGAGGTGATGTGGTTAATTCTGGACCAAGTGGTCCACAACCCCACATATAACCCAGGTCTATATCAGAATTTTCCATAAAATATGAAGGAAAATTAGGTCCAATCATTACAAAATATTCCAATGTGAAGCCAACATTTACAGGCTTACAGAATCCACCAGTTTGTACTCAGCCTACCCCTACTGCTAAGGCTGCTTAAGATGTTTCCTACCAAACATTATTGATGTGAAGATTATTTACAAATATTGGCATTAGTAATAAAAAGTTCAAAGCTTGACTCTGTTAGTTTCAGAAGGCAACAATGTTGATTTAAGAATGCTAAGAATATTTTCATTGTCATATAGGTTTAGTACAATTTTGATTGGGTGTTTGGAGATTTTGATTAGATTTTCTCCATATCATTTTTAGATATATGAGCATGGTTAGAAAAGTTGAGTTCTAAATGCATTTTTTTCTTTTTCTGTTACAATTATTTATTGAACCTCACCAGAGGAGGAGTAGTAGAAGTCCGGCTGAGCGGGTGTCCCGTGAGGAGAGTAGTAGAAGCCCGTTGAGCGGGTGTCGTAGAAACCCGTTGAGCGGGTGCCCATGAGGGGGAGTATAAGACCCACACAAGGGAACCCCAAAGAAATGACAATTAAATCATTCCCGTTGTGTGAGGTGGGTATCGAACCCACCACAAGCCCTTGCCCCACTGGGCTAAGGAACCTTAGATAGTTCTAAATGCATGATTTGATTCATATTATTAAGGAAAAATTAGTAGCCTTTATTTCTCGTGAACTTATCGTTCTTTAATAATAACTAGTCACATTTGACATGAAATGCAAGATTGTGGAACACGTTGGTATTTTGTATGATCTTCATTTATTTCAATCGATATTTTTTGTACTGTCTAATTTAGTTATATATCACCAACAATAAAATCATATGTCTTTGATTGAATAAGATTATTGAAAAGAAAAGAAATATAAAGTCATCTGAAACAAAAATATATAAACCATTATATTTCTCAAAATATCCAAAACTTTTTTTTTTTTTTACGGGGCAGTAATCCACCTGGTTTCTGATGTTCAGCTTTTACTCGCTGACATGTGAGACATTTGGATACATACTGAGCGATATCTTTCTTCATTCCATTCCACCAGTATGTTTTCTTAAGGTCTTGATACATTTTGTTTCCTCCAGGATGGATTGTATATCGACTTCGATGAGCTTCGTCCAGAATAACTCTTCTCAATTTCTCATCATCAGGAATGCAAATTTGGTCTCGAAAACATATAATTCCATCACTTTCTCGCGAGTAGAATCCATGCCTCCCTTCGTTTAATATATTTTCTTTGAATTTTTGAAATTGTTTTTCATTCATTAGAGCTTCTCTTATACATTCCTGCAGACCAGGTGTAACTGTAACATTTGTAACCATAAGCCTTCCTTCTTTTACTGTTACATCTGCTCCAACCAACTCCTCTAATGGCTTTACCTCCAAATTTCTCAATACAGCCATTCGTACATTTCGACTCAACGCATCAGCAACCACATTTGCCTTACCTGGATGATAATTTATAGGACACTTATATTCTTCAAGAAATTCCATCAATCTCCTTTGTCGCATATTAAGATCTTTCTGAGTAAACAAATATTTCTGACTCTTGTGATCGGTGAAGATTTCAAATGTAGCACCATACAGATAGTGTCTCCATTTCTTTAAAGCAAACACAATAGCAACCAGTTCAAGATCATGGGTAGGGTAATTCTGCTCATGTGTTTTTAATTTCCTCGAAACATAAGCTACCACTCTCCTGTCTTGCATCAAGACACCACCTAAACCTTCTTTAGATTCGTCTGTGTAGATCTGATAACTTTGTTCTGGGTGTGGGAGTTATCAGAATAGGTGCTGAAGTCAATCTTCGCTTAAGTTCCTGGAAACTTTGCTCGCACTTATCATTCCACTGAAAATCCACTTTCTTTTAGGTCAATCGAGTCAAAGGTCCAGCAATCTTAGAAAAATCTTGTATGAATCGCCGATAATACCCTGCCAATCCAAGAAAACTTCTTATCTCGGTTGGATTCTGCGGCCTTTTCCAATGAGTCACCGCATCAACTTTAGAAGGATCAACTGGATTGGTTAGCTAAGCATTATGCTCAATTGGATTGTCATGGTAAAACAGTGAAATTTTGTAAGCCTGGTGAGCCAATCTTGGAGTTCCGAGGAAGTAAAGCAAAGGATGTAAACTTTCTGATATCAGGGACCAAGGCAACAAAGATGTTACGAAAAGGTTGTCAAGGAATATGGGCACATTTGATAAATAAACCTGAAGAGCAGATTGAGCTTGGAAAAGTTCCTGTGGTGCAAGAATTTCCAGATGTATTTCCGGAAGAGTTAACATCTTTACCTTTAGATAGGGAAGTGGAGTTCTCAATTGATTTAATACCAGGAACAGAAGCTATGTCCAAATCTCCCTATCGAATGGCACCAACTGAGCTTAAAGAGTTAAAAGAGCAGTTGCAAACCCTATTGGAGCAAGGATTTATCCGGCCAAAGTACATCTCCTCGGGAGCTCCGGTATTGTTCGTTAAAAAGAAAGATGGAACCTTGCGACTGTGCATTGATTATCGCGGACTGAATAATGTGACCGTGAACAATAAGTATCCTCTACCACTTATTGATGAATTGTTTGATCAGCTACAAGGAACTGGATGCTATTCTAAATTGGATCTGAGGCAAGGATACTATCAGGTGAAGCGGAGGATGTACCCAAGACGGCATTCAACACACGGTATGGTCACTTTGAATTTTTAGTAATGCCTTTTGGGTTAACGAATGCACCTGCTACTTTCATGGATCTTATGCATCGCATATTTAGACCGTACTTGGATCAATTTGTGGTTATTTTTATCGACGATATCCTAGTATACTCGCCCCGACTCCTGAAGCTCATAAAGACCACTTGAGGCAAGTATTGCAAACTCTGCGAGAACATAAATTATATGCCAAGTTTAGTAAGTGTGAGTTTTGGTTGGAGAAGGTATCATTTTTAGGACATGTAATTTCTAAGGGTGGATTATCAGTTGATCCTTCTAAAGTTGATGCGGTGACTCATTGGAAAAGGCCGCAGAATCCAACCGAGATAAGAAGTTTTCTTGGAGTGGCAGGATATTATCGGCGATTCATACAAGGTTTTTCTAAAATTGTCGGACCTTTGACTCGATTGACCCAAAAGAAAGTGGATTTTCAGTGGAATGATAAGTGCGAGCAAAGTTTCCAGGAACTTAAGCGAAGATTGACTTCAGCACCTATTCTGATACTCCCACATCCCGAACAAAGTTATCAGATCTACACAGACGCATCTAAAGAAGGTTTAGGTGGTCTCTTGATGCAAGACAGGAGAGTGGTAGCTTATGTTTCGAGGAAATTAAAAACACATGAGCAGAATTACCCTACCCATGATCTTGAACTGGCTGCTATTGTGTTTGCTTTAAAGAAATGGAGACATTATCTGTACGGTGCTACATTTGAAATCTTCACCGACCACAAAAGTCTGAAATATTTGTTTACTCAGAAAGATCTTAATATGCGACAAAGAAGATGGATGGAATTTCTTGAAGAATATAAGTGTCCTATAAATTATCATCCAGGTAAGGCAAATGTGGTTGCTGATGCGTTGAGTCGAAATGTACGAATGGCTGTATTGAGAAATTTGGAGGTAAAGCCATTAGAGGAGTTGGTTGGAGCAGATGTAACAGTAAAAGAAGGAAGGCTTATGGTTACAAATGTTACAGTTACACCTGGTCTGCAGGAATGTATAAGAGAAGCTCTAATGAATGAAAAACAATTTCAAAAATTCAAAGAAAATATATTAAACGAAGGGAGGCATGGATTCTACTCGCGAGAAAGTGATGGAATTATATGTTTTCGAGACCAAATTTGCATTCCTGATGATGAGAAATTGAGAAGAGTTATTCTGGACGAAGCTCATCGAAGTCGATATACAATCCATCCTGGAGGAAACAAAATGTATCAAGACCTTAAGAAAACATACTGGTGGAATGGAATGAAGAAAGATATCGCTCAGTATGTATCCAAATGTCTCACATGTCAGCGAGTAAAAGCTGAACATCAGAAACCAGGTGGATTACTGCAGCCATTACCGATTCCAGAGTGGAAATGGGAATGTGTGACAATGGACTTTGTATGTGGACTACCTCGGTCTAAAGGTAATAAAGATGCAATTTGGGTTGTCGTTGACAGATTCACTAAGTCAGCACATTTCATTCTGGTGAGTATCACTTACTCATTAGATAAATTGGCTCAACTTTATATCGAGGAGATTGTGCGGTTACATGGTGTACCTTTGACTATTGTGTCGGATAGAGATGCTAGATTCACATCAAGGTTTTGGCCCAAGTTTCAAGAGCCTCTTGGTACTTCGTTGCGTTTTAGTACTGCAGCGCACCCACAGACTGATGGCCAATCCGAACGAACTATTCAGATATTAGAAGATATGTTGCGAGCCTGTGTATTGGAATTTGGAAATAAATGGGTGGATAATGTGGCATTTGCGGAATTCGCATATAACAATAGTTATCAGTCTTCAATCAGAATGCCACCATATGAGGCATTGTATGGACGAAAATGCAAAACACCCTTGTACTAGGGAGAAGTTGGTGAACGACAAACTATGAGAGAAGGAAATATTTTGCCTAAAATGGAGGAAATGAATGGTAAGGTTAAGCTTATTCGAGAACGGTTACTTGTAACACAAAGTCGTCAGAAAAGTTATGCTGATAATCGCCGACGAGATCTTGAGTTCGAGGAAGGCGATGGAGTATTTTAAAGTTAACACCTCATAGAGGAAAGTTTAAACATAATCGACGGGAAAACTCAGTCCAAGATTTATCGGACCTTTTAAAATAATTCGGAAAATTGGAAAGGTGGCATATCAGTTAGAATTACCAGCGGAACTTGGTGGATTGCACGACGTGTTTCATGTTTCTCCACTCAAGAAGTATCATCCAGCACCTGATCATATTCTTAATGAGGAATCTTTACACTTACGCCAAAACTTGACCTATGAAGAGAATCCGATCAAGATTTTAGAACGGAGTGTAAAAGAGTTGAGAAATAAAAGGATACCGATGGTTAAAGTCTTATGGAAGCACCATGGAATTGAAGAAGCCACTTGGGAAACTAAAGAGTACATTCAACAAAAGTACCCTGAATTACAACAAGGTATTAACGATTAATTTCGAGGACGAAATTTCTTTTAGGGGAGGATAATTGTGAGACCCGCATTTTAAGCATTTATATTAATAATAATAATATTAGTAGAATGAGATAAATAAAATAAATAAAGATGAGGACTTGTATGGTAAATTTTAATAGTTGAGGGACGTAAATGGTAAATAGTTCAACTTTGGGTGAGTAAGCATAACACATGTTGGAAATGTAGGGAGTCAAGTACACCTCCTACTTTTTCCCTCTTCCAAATCGTCATCTTCCCCAAGAGTAGGGATGTCAACGGGTTCGGGCGGCCCGAACTCCGACTCACATAGCTCGAAAAAAATGTGAGCGTGAGTGATGTAATGTGAGCGTGAGCTGAGCTCGAGCTTAATATTGAAGCTCGCTCTATGTGAGCTGAGCGTGAGCTTGACCCGCTCACCAGAAAAAAGCTCGAACCCGAATAAGATTAATATAATTAAAATATTATATATATATATTATATATATATATATATATATATATATATAATAATAATACTACTAATTAAAAAAAAGACTTATATAAATTATAATTATAATATATTGATAAACTAAATACTCAAACAATGGGCTCATTGATTTTTAAGTGCATGGGTTCTCTTGCTTTTTTTTTTTTTAATATAAACTCCTTTTATTAGCATATCAAATAATTCTGGGACTTTTGCTTCTTTTTTTGTATTCTAGAATTTAATTTTAAGGCTCATTGTATTATACTATTCTTGAGACAGGATTTTTGTTTTTTGGCTAATATAAATGAGCTTGGGAAGCTCGTGAGCTAAGCTCGAGCTCGTGTTAAAATGTGAGCTGAGCGTGAGCTCAAGGTTTATGAGTTTTTCCGGGCTGAGCGTGAGCGTGAGCGTGAGCTTTTCAATTTTTATGTGAGCTGAGCGTGAGCTCAGCCAAGCTCAGCTCACATAGCTCGATTGACACCCCTACCCAATAGACTCTTTCTTTTTCGTGAATTTTTTTTTCCTGCCTCTGATTGCTCTCGGATTCCTTCCATCTTCATCCTTAATTTCTCTCTTAATTCATCAATCAATCTGGCTCCAGAAAACAAGTATTTCACTTTTATATAATCTTTCAAAGTTCTAAACTTTAATTTGGTAAAAGTTATTCATTTTGTTTGAGTTTCTAATATTATTTGAAATTCGTATTTAGATTGTTGTATTATATTTTCTTTTTTCTTTTTTCTTGTTCGTACTTCTGATTCTTGGATTAACCTTGCTGTTTTTGAATTCTTTGGAATGTTTCCTCTGTCTCTCCTGATTCAGTTTTCTATTTTCTGTCCTCTGTTTTCTGCTGCTTGCGGTTTCTTTCTTTTTTTTCTTGTTTCTGTTTTTTTTTTCGGTTTCGTGCTTCTGGTATTTGGTTAGCAATTCGGAAAGAAAAATTTTAGTACAGGAATGTTTCTATTGCTGCCAGATTTCTTTTCTTTTTCTTGCTTCTATTCTTTGAGTAGCATTTTGGAAAGAAGAAGTGTAATATATGAATGTTGTGACTGAATTTTATGATATTTTATAGCATTCTCTCTTTGTTTCAATGTCTTGGCAATTGCAGTTGTAGTTAATGGTTCAGTTTGTATATGTATGTTGTAGTATAGGTTGCTTAGCCAATGATCATTCCTTTGCCATGAATTTGCTTGCTGGTTCTTGGAAATCAATAGGGAATCCGGGCTGCTCTTTAATCTATGTGTTGTACTCTTATTTTCTGATTTTTTTTCTAGTTATGAGACAATAGCTTTAGTAATATGAGGATATGTTGTCTCTGTTTTCAGTTTTAACTACTGCTGCTATTTGATGAGCATAAGTTTAAAGAAGAATAATTAATAAGGGTGTCTTCATATTTTTAAATGTAAGTTGTGAATGGATATGTGCTTTTGTGTATCCTAGGCTTGCTCAATAAAAAGTATTGTCACTTTAATTGGAATTCTTGCTTGAGTAAATGTAGGTGTTCTTTGTTTTTGAGAATGTAGTCTATGAAAAAGGGATTCTTAGAAGTTTTGCGTAGAAGAAGTTACAAGACACTTTAAGTATAAGGAAGAGTTAGATTGTGACATTGATAGTAACAAGAATGTGTAAGGCCAAAGTGATAATTTCTCTACTACTTGTAAACTAATACTTAAAGGATTCTGATTATTATTTAGTCTCCAATAACTCTCGGAAAAAGGACGTTGAGTATGTAGTATGGTTCTCGTTCTTTGTATGGTTTTGGAAAGAACCTAAAGAGGGGAAATCTTATAGCTAAAGGTTAGATTATTGATTCACTAATTGTATGAGCACCTAAGTAGGACTGCGTGTAAGATAGAATGTTAGTCAAGTGCTTGACATGTTCGTTGGTCGACATCTAAGTAATTTTGTTTGGTACATCTTATTATGTGATAGGAGCCGAACCGGAACATCTCGAGACTTCGTAAGGCGTTAAGAGTTTAAATATTATACGGTGAGTTCCTCTTTTCTTAAACCTCTTTAAATTGGAATTTAGGAACCTGTGCGTTCCAAGCTTTCTTAAAACTGTTTAAACTGGAATTTAGGAGCCTGTGCGTTCCAAGCTTTCTTAAACTGTTTAAATTGGAATTTAGGAACCTGTGAGTTCCAAATATACTTCTGTATTGAATTTAGAATTGCTTTTGTATAATCATATACAAACATTGATCATTCTTGCATGTTTTATAAAGTTGCATACATTCTGTATAGGCCCAGGCCGGGTGTTGATTTAATATTGAGAATTATCATGACAAATATAAAACCCCGAGCCGGCCAGTTGTAACTAATAGAATTAACGGATCTTATTGCTTTTCTGAAGCACGCTAAGGAATTAACGGATCTTATTGCTTTTCTGAAGCACGCTAAATCATACTCTTCTTGTGGGCCCCAAGGCTGTAGATGTCTTGCGCCATGGTCGGGAAAGCAAGGGCTGACGACTTCTGGCGTATAGCTCTGCAGTACTAATTGAGGTTGGCCAATTCTGGGTTAGGAGTTTTAACAAGGGATGGTCAGATCTAGGTGAATACAGGGCTAGTAGGTACCCTACCATGTGATTTACCCGCTGGATTTCTGGTGGATAAGGTAGCAAATCGCACGCGTATCTGGTGTTCGGTTGGTATCTGGTTTTCTTGTACCTGAACTTCTTAACATCTGGTTCTCTGTTAAATGAATCAATTACTATTGTGTCGTATACATAACTGAAACAAAACTACATGATTTACAAAACTGCATGAGCATCTTTTTATCTTAGAATTTTACATTACATGTACAATGTTGCACACACACAGGAACTCACTAAGCATTAGCTTACACGTTTTCTTTCAAACTGCATCTTAAAATGCAGGTATGAAGTGCACTAGCGAGCTCCATTGAGATTGTTTTGTCGAACCTGGAATGCACGTTCTGATTACTAGTTGTTTAAGATTAGCCGTTTGTTTTGGATAAATGTAAATTGATGTAAATTTTAATTTTGATAATTCCGCTGTATTGTATTAACTATTAAGGTTAAACAGGTTATTAACTATATTTTGAGGATGTATAGTTTATAAATGTGGATATTCTGTTTATAAACGGTTAGTCTTCTTTTAAGCGTGTTATACAGGAACATTACTTCATGTTTACTGCCGAGAGGTAGGTAGATGCCCTATTCGGCCCCAGTTGTACCTAGGGGTGGAATTGGGGGCGTCACAGGTGGGGGGAATTCGGAGCATAGAGGATTCGAACACAAGACCTCTCGGCTGCGTTGGAATAGCCTTACTACTTGGCTACCGACATCCTATAAAATATCCAAAACTTGATGACTAAAATCCAAGCTTTTTATAGATGTTCCCAAAAATGTTTTTTTAAAGATTTTGTAACAATGAGGATAAACCGTAGAAATTGATCTGTGCGATTTTTTATTTACGTTAGTAACATTTTTTACTTTTTATAATTAGAATAGAATTGTGTGTATTAAATGGAATGTAAATTATTTAATTAAGGATTCGATTTTAATAGTAAACATCCATTTTCTCGTCCGTTAGGATTGTTTTGAACCAAAAAGTAGCCGGTTGATTCTTCCCAGGTTGATATGTACAACTTGAGGGAAAGGTCAGCTCGAGGTGCTTTTAGAAGGGGAAAAATTTGTTATGGGACGGTCCTTAAGGGTACCTGTGATACATGAAGGTTTGTGGGACCTACCTTGCAAATAAATCTTGTCTAAAATTATGTGTGAGGAGTATGGGACCCATGCCAGACTTTCCCTTTTAGAAGTGGTGGATGGGAAAGACTACGCTTTATTTGGTTAAAAGCTATATTTATTTCAGGCCCCAAAATAAATTGTTTATGTTCTTTCAATTTTATGAGAAGAGTAAATGACCTCAGCTTGCCCGCTGAGTTGGCTATGAACCTACGGAGGAAGTTTATTTTCCCTAACAAACATTGAAGTTCCTTTTTGGTCCTCGGAGTCTGGCATCTAAGATAGCCTATACCTTATTGTTGTCCATTTTGATCAAGGATGAAGCCAAAAGTTTGGCGTTTGAGGTGAAAACTGCAATAACATATCAAACTACATATAAAAACTGCAAAACAAATTTTTAAGGGAGAATTTGATAAAATATTCCGAACTACATATAAAATTTACTATATGTAGTAATATTTTTAAAAATTTCGGGGGCCATTGGTGAATCTTTTATTAATACACGACTCAAAGGTATGAGAATCAAACCTGCGACCTTCTGCATGTATTTCATGCAATCGACCGCTGAGCTGATTGGTCATTTGTTATTTGTTACTCCTTATAATTTATTTATTATAATGTGATTTTGTATATTGTATCTTTACTTTTTTTGTGTTTTAATTTATTTTTATGAATCAGATTAAAATTAATACACTCTCGTTAAATTTTTAATAATTAATGCCTTTAATTTTTCTTTAAAAAATATATTTCAGAAACTTAATCTTAGTATTTGTGTTTGTCTGAAAATGTCACAAAATCTAACGACATAATATATAAATGTCACAATATGAGTTGAAAAAAATAACAATTTATAACAATATGTAATGTAAATGTCACTAACTAACGTCAAATTGTCGGTAAGAATAAGAATTACTATAACTGTCGTTATGAAACATCGTATAAAATCCAAATGTAACGACGTTTGTTTGAAATGTCGCATGATTTAACGATGTTGTATATAAATATCGCTATATATGAGTCGCAAAAAGTAACAATTTATAACAACATTTAATGTACACGTCGCTAACTACCATCAAAATGTTGATTTTATCAACAAATATTATAACCGATGCTACAAAACATCGTATAAAATTCAAATATAGTGACGTGCATATGAAAAAGCACAAGATCTAACGACATATTATATAAATGTCGCTATATGAGACGCAAAAAGTAACAATTTATAACTACATTTACTGTAAATGTCGCAAACCAATATCAAAACGTCGGTATGAACGACAATTACTATAACCGTCACTATGAAACGACGTATAAAATCCAAATATAGCGACGTTTGCAAAAAAATTTGCTTTAACTTACTTTTTTTGGTTTTAAGCGACGTTTGAAAAAAAAAAACTTTGGTAGAAAAACGTCGCAAAAGACATTTTTTGTTGTAGTGCATTGTCTGTAGCCAAACATCTGGTACATAATTCAAATGATTCAAAACTTAACTCATTACATTATGCAGAAAAATGGGGTTAGAAAAAGACACTACACTTACAAATTATATTTTTCCAAAATAGATATCTTTATCAATTAAAAAGGAATTTAATGATGCCTCCAAAAAACCGCTTACCCTTCGAGTCTGTATGGAGCCATGTTCGGAGATCAAGTGAAGAATTTGAGCATTGAAATATTTATTTGACTAAAAGAGTACCTTACTTTCCGCTTGCTTAATTTTCGCTAAATGCATTAAACATCTTATATTATGGAATGGAGGAAGTATATATTACTGAAGAGAAAATAATCAAATGCAAAACCAAAATATTATATATAATCTTTGATCTTCTTTTAATTGTTTGAACATTTCCTGTTTTTCTTATGCAGAAGCCCTCAAAGATTAAGATCAGCAAAGTTAGCTATAAGAACATTTCCTATTTCATGTTCGGAGATTAGAGCCAGGCGTACCCACTTCATCATGGTCGATCGAGGAAGACTCTCGTGTGGTCATTACCCCTAGTGTGGACACGTAAGTGAATATTCACTTGCTCATTCATAGGCAAATTTAGTAAATCTAAAAAGATATATTTAATAAGTTTGAATATTGCATATTCACTAGTGGTGTGGCCCAGATGATGACAAGTATTATTTACAAGCATCATTGAGGTCCGTACAATTACTTGGATGATGTACTAGTTGATGTTCTGGTGTTGTGGTGTGAGGAATTTCAGGTAAACTATTAAGTTTATTTATGTCATTCTTTAATAAGTTGATATATATATATATATATATATATATATATATATATATATATATATATATATATGCTCGTTAACACTTTTTTTTTAACTTATTTGTATCTTTACTTTTTTGCATAATTGTTTTGGATGGGATCCTGTACACGAGGGCGCTATCATGGTCCAATGAAGAAAATTAACGAGGAGGAGGTCGACTAGAATTATGGGAGACCTTAGAAAATCTTGAATTAGGTCGGGATGGGTCCATCAAGATATTTGGTGTAGACTCGAGATCGCTTTGGGACTCGGGATGAGTTGAAGGCTTGGTATGCAAGAAACAATAAAAAGCTGTCTCGAGTTGGGGATGTAAAGGGTATGTGGAAGCATAGTGGCGACTTGAAGATAATTGTGAGTAAAATATATATATATATATATATATATATATATATATATATATATTTTTTTTTCCGTCATACAATCAAAACGAAGTTAACTTACATCTTTAACATTTAATTTACGGATAGCTAACAAATAACCGAATGTCAACTTAGCCGACTTACACGAATATCTGCATAATTACAAGAAGGGTATCTAGGTAGACAAAGACGCTAGAGAGTTCTTGTTAAGTCACGCATCTCTTTTCTATTATTTCTTTCTTGAATTTTGAATTTTTAATATCATACCTCTTTGGGTGATCTAATTAATCTTGACATATTATGCCAAATTTTGTACTTGCTTTTGTTACGATGACGAATGACTAGTGTTGTTTACCTATTATACTCACGAGTTAAAGATGCTCCTGTCAAATTTTGCAATATTGCCTTTTGTTTAAGATGAAGTTCCATCAGCGGTTATGAAACGTTTAGTGGAATAACATAGATAAAATTAGGAATGACCTTTTTTTTTTTACTGTTATTTAGTTATGTCTGGATAATAACTTGACGCCATTTATGAAGCTTCATTGTTCTTACTTAAATAAGTTTTACAATTTGACTATAATTTATTGTTTATTTTGGAAATGAATTGGTTTCTTGAACTTCTTCTTTGTGTTTTCAAGGCAAGCTAAGATAGATATTTCATGGCCCAGATATTATATCGCAGAGCCATATGACTGACGAAGATGACTCTAACGACGAAGATGGTCTTGATAATATATGGTTTTTGTATTTATTTTTTGAAGGAATACGAATATATTTGTGAGTTATTGTTTTGGATTTTGGATTTGTGAATTTGGTTTTGCTTTTTGGATCTTGAATTTGTGCATTTGTGAATTTTGTTTTGGAATTATCTGTGTGGTTTTGGCAGGGAGATTTTTTTAAAATTTCCATTTTTTATTTTAAAATTTATGTATATTAGCGACGGCTTTCGGATGGTCAAACCATCGCCAATTTTATTAATTTTTCAGAAAACTAATAAAAATTTGGTCGCAATTTCGTCCTACCATAGTCGTTGCAAAGTGGTCGCTGCTATCTGGTCAAACTAAGATCAAAAGGTGGTCGTAATGTGGTCGCTATGGAGCGGTCATGGTACTGTCACAAAATAGTTGCGAACATTTGGTCAAACTAAGTCAAATAGTCGTCGTAAAGTGGTTGCTAAACAGCGGTTGCAACTACTCCATAAAGTTTGCAGACGCAAAATGGTCGCTAATATCTGGTCAAGAAAAGTCAATAAGTGGTTGTTAAACCGCGATCACAAGTCCGTAGCCATGTGGGCTATCGCAAACTCATCGCTAATCTCTAGTCAACTAAAGTCAATGTGTTGTCGCAACATGGTCGCACCTACGAGGTCAACCTTGAGTCAACTAGTAGTCGCAAAACTGTCGATAAAGAGGCACGGTCGCAAGGCGGTTGCGTTTTGTTCGGTCAAACTTGGTTGAAAACATGACCGCAACATACGTTGGCAAAGTGCGACCCGACTTTTATGCCGTCGCAAATATCGATTTGTGACCAGATTTAGGCCACCACATTAAATGGTCGCAATTTGTTGATTACATACCAATTTGTGATTATTAAGGCGGTCGCAACTAACAATTTTGCTAGTAGTTGTATGCATTATTGGATAAGAATTCTCATACATAAAGCTTGGCTGATCTGGGAAGTATAATTCAAAAAATAATTACATGAATGTATGTGCGAAAAGTTGTAAGAAAAACTTAAAAAGACAGTATAAAGGAAGATAAAAAAGGAATATTGAGATCTGATGGTGTTTTCTTTAATGTACTTCTTTGTCTTATGTGTTTAGCCGTGGCTTGATTTGGATTTCCACCTTAATTCTTCTTGTAAGCCCTAAGGGCGAACAAACTCAGTTTTTGATATTGGACAAACTTTTAATGTTGTGTCTAATGATCTTAATATTTGTGATAGAATATCGGAACTCATTATGGAAGCTCTAAGTACTTCAATCAAGCCATTGAAAGCCATTGATATCAAGATTCAAAGTTATACAAGGCTCATTCATCAAGATTGAAGATTGAAGACTTAGGTTTGGTTAGTTTAGCTTTGTTCTCATTAGTCGTTATCCTAGAAAGCTCTAACCAAAACTCTTATGAACATAAGCTCTATACTCTAGTCTTGCATGCACACAAACACGTTTTCAAAAGGCTTAAGTTTCAAAATGATCTTTACATGTGTTCTTATCCAAAAAGCCTTTGATTTCATAGATAAGTCTTTTAGAAAAGTTTTCCAAGTGTTCTTACTTGTTACCTTTTAGGAAAACCTTTTAGACTTTAAAAGATTTTAAAAGATTTCAAAAGATTTCAAAACGTGTGAAAAAACAGCTTGGAGGTTCGGTCAACCGTGCTCAAGGTCGGATCAACCGACCAGAAACTGAGAGGTCTGAAGAGCTGGTTCGGTCGACCTATATGTAGTTCGGTCGACCTATGTGTGCCTCTACGGTCGACCGACCTAGGCCAAGTGGATTCGAAGTTCAGTTTCGGTCAACCGAACTCTGCGAGAAACTAGCCGTTTTTTTACCGTTAAAGAGTCATTTTTCAGCCATATTTTGAAATGTATATATACTCCAAAGCTTTAGAATGACTCTAACACTTTGAGAGGCTTGCAAAACATATTCTCATTGATTTCTCATCAAGCCAAAACACCAACAAAGAAAATGCACTTCATTGCCATGATCTAAAGCATTCAAAGGTGTTATTTCAAATGCAAGACAAAGAGTGAACTTCATATGTTCAAGAGCTGAAATTGTTTGTGCTTCAAAGGTATACATTCTCACTTATAAGAGTGATCAATCTTTGTACTTAACCTATCTCATTCCCTTTCTTATTGATAGGGCAATTGTGAAAGTCCTACTTAGTGTGGGCAATTGTAAAAGTCCTACTTTTTGTGGGCAAGCTCTTTGTGAGTTTTTTTTCAAGTTGTGGTTGTGTTGTAAAACTCTTAGTGAGTTAGCCACAAGTGTAAACATTCTTCTTAGTGAAGTTGTTTAAAATCCTTGGGTGCGGCTCAAGGTAGTGGATGTAGATTCTGAGTGAGTCGAACCACTATAAATCCTTTGTCTTGTTATTGGGTTTAGCTTTGCATTTGCTCATCTTGCTTAAACTATCACTTGCATTGCAAAGAATCGAAAAAGTTTACAAGAATAGTTAAAACCCAATTCACCCCCCCCCCCCTCTTGGGTTTCTTCAATTGGTATCAGAGCCTCGTCTTCATCTTTAGCTTAATAGCTTGAAGAAAAGATTAATGGCCGATTATTCCGCTTTAGCATACCAAGAGGGGACTTCCATCAATAGACCACCACTTCTTGATGAAAATCATTTTGATGATTGGAAAGACCGATTCAAGATATATGTATGCTCCATAGATTATTCGTTATGGCATATATTTGAAGAAGGTCCTTATGTACCGATGAAAGTAGTGGAGGGTGTTCAAACTCCATAGAAGGACAATGAGCTCAATGAAGACGAGTCCATGAAAATGACTCGAAATTTTAAGGCTATGAACATTCTTAGTTGTGCCTTAAGTCCGGAGGAGTACAACCGTGTTCTTGGAAGCAAATCCGCCCACTCTATGTGGAAAAAGCTTGAAGATACTCATGAAGGATTAAGTTCTTCAAGTGATGAAGGTGATGATGAAAACGCCAACTTATGCTTCATGGCATTTGGTAATGAGGTACATTCTTCTCCTTCTACTTCAAATTCTTATGATGATGAGGAGGATGATCCTAATGTGCTTTTAATTGATATGTATGATCAATTGAAAAATTGTGCAAAGCAAAACAAAGCTATGAAGCTTAAAATTGAATCTTTGCTTGATGAAAGAGCTAAGTTGGTTGTTGAAAATAAAAAGTTGTGTGATGATGTTAATTGCTTGAAATGTGAAAATGATGATCTTATTACTACTTGCAATACATCTTCATTACAATACTTAGAAGCTTGTAATAAATTGTATTCTTTAGAAAACAAGCTTGTTGAGTTTGATCAATTGAAGAACAAAGTTAATGATCTTACCCTTCTTGTTGATAACTTTAATAAGGGTAAAAATAATCTTGATCAAATTCTTAACATGCAATGTGCTTCACTTGATAAACATGGCCTTGGTTATATTGCTAAACATGTTGATATTGCTAGCACTTTTCTTAAACCTAAGAATCATGTTGTAAATGCTAGAATGTCACATAGGCCAAATAGATATCTTGTGCATGCTCACAAATCTTCTAAGCCACATATTCATTGCACATATTGTGGAAAACATGGTCACACTTGTGATAGATGCCATGTGAAGAGGAAGATTGAAAAAGGGGTAAAAACGGTTTGGAGAGTTAAGCGTACTTTAACTAACCCCAATGGACCCAAACAAAAGTGGGTACCAAAAGCTACTCTTCCCTTGATCTTATAGGTTCTTATAAGTTAGATGTATGCCACAAAGCTTCAATGGACTTGATTCGTAGAGAAGTGGCATTGGGAAGAAATAAAAGGAGATGTGCCAAAAGAAGAAATTCAAAAGCACTCCTTAACACTTGGATTCTCAAAGCTCAAATGTTAATCAATTGGAGAACCAAGTTTCTTAGATACAAAGAGCAAAGCATCAAGTGATGACAAGAGCCAAAGTGTCAATACAATGTCTTCATCACTTGGTAAGAAAGCAAAGGTATCAAAATCACCTTCTCTTAACACTTTAATTAATGTGTTTAAGTGTTTTTGATATATATACATGCTTGCTCTTATATATGATTGCATCTCACATTCTTGAATGTTATATTCATATAGATAACCTTTAGCATGTTCATTATTGTCCATGTTGAGTTTAGCTAAGGTATCTATGAGATGTAGCTTATGCAACTTGATTGATTCTTGTTTTGTCATGTATTATTAAATTAAGAATCCATCTAGTTGTCTTGGTTTTTGATTTGCATGATCCTTATGCATATTTGTGCTACTTGAGTTATTGAGCTAATAATGAAGGACCTTTAAAAAAAGGTACCATATTTGTTCTCAAGAATTCCTTGTAGGTAACAAAGAGTTCTAAGCTTCAAGAAGAAGATATGAACTACAAGGAATGGCACAAGTGAGCTAAGACTCCAAGAAAAGAGTCAAATGCTAAGGATTACAAGATTGTAGAGGGTTCATCTAGAAAAGAAAAGTCACCCATCATTGATGACTCTACACTTGTCATGCAAAGAAGATTGAGAAGCTAAAGGAACTCATTGAAAGAACTCAAAGTGCAAAAGCATTCATCAAAATTCAATGAGATATTACTAAACTCAATCTCTTTCCTTTTATAACATGTTTGCTCTTCATATGTTTTGATTCTTTTGAGCATGCTATAAGAGAGTTTAATGATTTGATCCTTGTGATGGAATCTCTTTTTACACCCCCTCCCCTCTATTATGTAGTGTTTTATGCTTTGGGGGAGTTTGTTATATGCTATGCTCTGTTTTTTACTTGATCTTCATTGCATATAGGGGCGTGTTTATATTCAAGTCTTTAGCATTTATCTTATGTGGTTGATCGTCTAGATGCTTGACTTAGGATGTAAACTGTGATTGTGGCATTGATTATGCCATAGGTTGTGTCTATTTGATTGTTTGGAAGTGGCACAACCTAAGGGGGAGTTTTTCAAATATTTTTAAAAAATACCTCCCTCAAAATTTGTGATGTATGCTCAATTGTCTTATTTTACTTCATCACATCACTTGTTGGCTTGCTTTTCATCTTTTAACTCTTATAGCCAACTTGTGTAAGTTATTTTGGAAGATATATGTGTTATAATTGTTTATGTCTTCAATTGGTATCACATATACTCTCCCTTAATAACTTTGAGATCATATTCTTCATTTTCTTATCATTTGTGATCTCATTATGGTTTTTGGTTAGTCTTGCCTTAAGAGTTGGTATACTCATTTAGCCTAACCATTAACTTGTTAGAGGAATGTACTCAAAATGTTATTTTACACTTCCTCTACTTCTTTTGGGTGTGATACATGTGCTTAACTTATGTATTCATGGTATCACTTCCACTAGTACTTTGTTAGCTATATTTTCAAACGTGTGTTACAATTGGCTTTATTTTCAATTGGTATCATGTTTTACTATTGGTCAATTGGTATCATACTTGGTTTTATCTCAAATAGCTAACATCGTATGTTTGATATACGGGGAGATTGTTCTTTAAGGTTATGTTCCTTATCTCCTTTGTTATTAGCTTAGGTTGATATTCTTTTTGAGCCATATATAACCATCTTTATATTTGTGTGTCATTATGGACTCTTTGTTTTTAGAAATCAACCAAGCTTATTCAAAAAGATCATTTTTCAGAAAATTGGTGTATTGACTTTGCTTGTGCTATGAACTGATTATGTTGTTGCAAGTACACCCTTATATCTTGGAGATTGAAGTCTTTTTTATTATGCCAAAGGGGGAGAAAAATAGTGTATTAATCTTGCTAAAATGGTGTTTTAATCTTGATGTTTTAATACATATTTTTTATCCTTTCCGGCATGTTTTGAGGGGGAGCTATTTATATATCTTATGTCTCAAAACATATTTTTATGGAAGGAAGGAGGAAAGGAGGTTGGTTGGGAAATAGGGCTCTTCTAAGAGTCCCTAGATGCATTTGGCAAAAAGAAGTTATCATGCTAGTGCTTTAGTCTTCTTTGGTTTTATCTTGAATGCACTAGTCTTTGCTCTTATTTGTTCTAAGATCTTTTTGTCATGCTTCCTTGTTCTTAATTTTGTCCATATTCTATCTTATTACATAAAAGTTTGTCATAATCAAAAAGGGGGAGATTGTAAGCCCTAAGGGCGAACAAACTCAGTTTTTGATATTGGACAAACTTTTAATGTTGTGTCTAATGATCTTAATATTTTTGATAGAATATCGAACTCATTATGGAAGCTCTAAGTACTTCAATCAAGCCATTGAAAGCCATTGATATCAAGATTCAAAGTTATACAAGGCTCATTCATCAAGATTGAAGATTGAAGACTTAGGTTTGGTTAGTTTAGCTTTGTTCTCATTAGTCGTTATCCTAGAAAGCTCTAACCAAAGCTCTTATGAACATAAGCTCTATACTCTAGTCTTGCATGCACACAAACACGTTTTCAAAAGGCTTAAGTTTCAAAATGATCTTTACATGTGTTCTTATCCAAAAAGCCTTTGATTTCATAGATAAGTCTTTTAGAAAAGTTTTCCAAGTGTTCTTACTTGTTACCTTTTAGGAAAACCTTTTAGACTTTAAAAGATTTTAAAAGATTTCAAAAGATTTCAAAACGTGTGAAAAAAACAACTTGGAGGTTCGGTCAACCAGTGCTCAAGGCTCGGATCAACCGACCAGAAACTGAGAGGTCTGAAGAGCTGGTTCGGTCGACCTATATGTAGTTCGGTCGACCTATGTGTGCCTCTTCGGTCGACCGACCTAGGCCAAGTGGATTCGAAGTTCAGTTTCGGTCAACCGAACTCTGCGAGAAACTAGCCGTTTTTTTACCGTTAAAGAGTCGTTTTTCAGCCATATTTTGAAATGTATATATACTCCAAAGCTTTAGAATGACTCTAACACTTTGAGAGGCTTGCAAAACATATTCTCATTGATTTCTCATCAAGCCAAAACACCAACAAAGAAAATGCACTTCATTGCCATGATCTAAAGCATTCAAAGGTGTTATTTCAAATGCAAGACAAAGAGTGAACTTCATATGTTCAAGAGCTGAAATTGTTTGTGCTTCAAAGGTATACATTCTCACTTATAAGAGTGATCAATCTTTGTACTTAACCTATCTCATTCCCTTTCTTAGTGATAGGGCAATTGTGAAAGTCCTACTTAGTGTGGGCAATTGTAAAAGTCCTACTTTGTGTGGGCAAGCTCTTTGTGAGTTTTTTTTCAAGTTGTGGTTGTGTTGTAAAACTCTTAGTGAGTTAGCCACGAGTGTAAACATTCTTCTTAGTGAAGTTGTTTAAAATCCTTGGGTGCGGCTCAAGGTAATGGATGTAGATTCTGAGTGAGTCGAACCACTATAAATCCTTTGTCTTGTTATTGGGTTTAGCTTTGCATTTGCTCATCTTGCTTAAACTATCACTTGCATTGCAAAGAATCGAAAAAGTTTACAAGAATAGTTAAAACCCAATTCACCCCCCCCCCTCTTGGGTTTCTTCACTTCTCATAACAGGCATGATTCTTGCAAAATGGGCATGTTCCTCGTCATGGCTATCGTGGTAACGTGGGATGATTTCCCATGTCTTGGCCGACTGGTGGTTATACATTTCCCGCTTCCGTTGGGACTGTCAGGTTTACATGGTCTTAAAAACCCTATTGTTCGGGTCCTACTTCCCCATGTGATGATCGTTAAAGTTAGGGAAGGGATAAAGCTTGAGACCGGTAAAAGATATGTGAAATCGTATAAGATAAGTTAAATACAAATAATCATATAAATATATTTCAATTTCTTATTTCTACTTCGATCCTTCGATTGGATTGCGGAAGAAGATTTAAATAATTTTTCAGCGGTTTATTTTCAGAAGGTGAGAACCGTTTCATATATATAGAAAAACCTACTTTTACTAAAATACTTTAATCAATGTAGAACAGACTCTATGTTGCTAAAGACCTTTAAGATGATAAAAGGAAAATAAGATACGTTCATTCAAGATTCGTAGAAGGGTTATCATTTCAAACCCTCGGGTTCTTTAAAAAGTCGATGGAGGAGCAATGCAAAATAAAACTTAATCATTCAATACAAAAAATGTTCTTAGTGTGATAGGCTTATTGGTAGTCCAATTCTACCTTTAGTTTAGGTATGATTAGTTCTTTTCCATTTAGTTCTTAGTTCTAGGATCATATTCCATTAGTCAAGTTCTTTTTTAAGTGCAATTCAAGGTCGAGTTCAACATTACTATGTTATTTTATTAATATAGTATGATTTAAATTATTTAGCTAGATCTTAGTTTTTAATTATTGTCTCAAGTCTTTTGAGTCTTCTTGAAGGAAGATTAACAACTTAGATTATTTTCAAAGTGGGTGGTAAATTCAGCAATTTTAATTCAAGTTTACATTAAATTATTCGAGTGAAATGTACCTAGATAATTAGGGAATAAACACTTCAAAGAAAATACAAAAGAAAGGATGAAAGATTTACCTACTGTGGTGGATAATACTCAGTCATGACAACATTTTCCATTAGAATTTGTTTGTGTATATATATTGGACGAAGTGCTCTTTTTATCACAAAATGTCATATTTTTTGTGACGAAACTGATTTCTACTGAAAATATATACTTTTCGTTACGAAAAGTTTCGTCATAATATGCATTTTTTTTGTAGTGACAATTTTAGCTCACGATAAGTTAAAATGTAAAAATTCAAATATCTTGTAATCACATTTTGCGTTCTCCCATATTCATGAAACTAAGAAGATCTATATTTCCATTTAGGAGGGAATTTTATCAATTCAAAGTCTACAGGATTTAACTTCACTTAAAAAGATCGAATATTTCGATTATTGGCAAAATAGCTTATTTGGTCCTTTTCAATATTTTACATTTTCGAATAAAGACGGTTCGTTTTTTTTAACTTTTAACGTCCAATATATTTTTTTGACCTGCCGTTTAAGAACTTCTGTCACATTTTCTGTCAATTCTCCGTTAACACAGGCATGTGCCTCACATGTGTATTTGGGTTATTCAAGATTAATCCAATAGAACGAATTGATTTGTTTTTCGAGTAAAAAAAAAAAAATGCCGCAACCACCAAATTCTACGTACACTGCAGCTAACAAGCCACCAACCTTTCATCTTCTCCACGACCACCAACATCACCATCAAAGCCAAGACCATCAAACAAATATAAAACAAATGAAGTTTCAAGATGAAAATCAACAAAATCCAAACTAGTTACAAAAGTGTAAATCCATCCCCTCAAATTTGCAACTTATTGACAGTTTGAACAATTTGAAATGGGTTTTAATAAGTATATAATTAATAAAGAATCTGCAATTTATGTTAACCATTTGAATTGAATCTTGTAAACTTTCTTGAACCATTTGAAATGGGTTTCTTGAAATGAATATTGTTAACTTTCTTGAACCATTTGAAATGTGTTTCTTGAATCTTGTTAAAATTATTGAACCAATTAACCATTTGAAATGAATATTATTAACTTTTTTGAACCATTTTAAACGGGTTTCTTGAATCTTATTAAAAAATTTGAACCAACTAACCATTTGAAATGACTATTGTTAACTTTCTTGAACCAAATGTTTCTAGAGAAAAAAAATTGAAGGATGTTGCAGGTGGTGATTGTTGGTGGTGAAGAGTGTAGATGTTGCAGGTGGTGGCGGTGGTGGTGGCGGGTGTTGCAGATGGTGGTGATTGTTGGTGGTGAAGAGGGAAGATGGGTTTAGAATTTTTTTTTTGTTATTTTAAATTGAGTATTCTTAGTTATTTTGTTTAACAATTGAGTATCAAAGCTTTTATCGTGGAAATAGATTGAAATATCTGAAATGCCCTTAAAAAGTACATCACATGTGAGGCACATGCCTGTGTTAACGGAGAATTGACAGAAAATGTGACAAAGTCCTTAAACGGCAGATTGAAAAAACATATTAGACGTTAAAAGTTAAAAAAAAAAAAAAAATAACCGTCTTTATTCGAAAATGTAGAATATCAAAAAGGACCAAATAAGCTATTTTGCCTTCGATTATTCAAATTAAACAAGATTCATAACAATTTTCGGACAATTAAGTACAGAATAGCATTGATTTTCTCAATGAATAACTACTACAAAGTTGTTCTTAGAGTTGTACTCCCTTCATCCCTTAATATAAAATTTCCATTATATCCGGCGAAAATAAAAAAAAAATAAAAAATAAGATATTTTATTAGTTAAAATAAAAATATTATTCTCTTAAATATAACTTGTATAACACTAATTTTATTTAAGAGAGTAATATTGATATTTTAACTAAAAAACACATTTTAATTTTTTTCTTTCTTATTTTTCGCAACATTACATGAAAGTTTTATATTAAGGAATGGAGGTAGTACAGAATAACACTGATTTTCTCAACCAATAACTACTTTTCCCTTCATTCCTTAATATAAAACTTTAATTATATGTTGGGAAAATTAAGGTAGTAAAAACAAGATATTTTGTTAGTTTAAATACAAATATTATTATCTTAAATATGACTTGTATACCACTAATTTTATTTAACAAGATAATATTAATATTTTGATTAAAAAAATATCGTATTTTTTACTTAATTAATTTTCGCAACATTTAATTAAAAATTTATATTAAGGGAGGTAGTACTGCGTTACCTTCCTTCTCTAGGGTGCCCTCTTATATAAAACATCCCGGCGTTGTGGCATACATTTTCGACAGGGTGAAAATCGTCTGTACCCATCTGTATATTTATTTTTGTGCCCAACCAATAAGAATTTATCATGTGATCATTTTTTTTAATTATATATACACATGGTGAATTGTGATTGGTTGAGAATAGGAACAAATACACAAACTAGTACAAACGGTTATTTTTCGTTCCGACATGGGATACTAACAGCAGATTTAGGTCCATGAGGAGTAACTGCATTTAACTCGACACAAAAAAAAAAATTAATAATAATTTTAGAGTTATTACAAGAAAATAAAGAATTTCGGAAAGTATTGAACTAATTTGATTCTTCCTCCGTCACAAATTAAATGTAGCAATTTTTTGTAAAAAATTTACAATATTCAATTTTAGACAGAACGAGAGTTCAGTACTCACAAGGTATTGAACTCCTTGCTGGTGTGGCAGAAGGGGAGGAGTGGATCGGATGATGGGGCCCTGTGAGCGTGGGTATCGCCTTTTTGTGTACAAGGAGGGGAGGGGTGGTCTGAAGAGAAATCAGGAAGAGAAGGAAGTGGAAAAGGATGTTCTTACTGGACATTTTCTCTTTAGCCTCTATAGAAGTTGGACATCACAGTTAATTGAACCTCTATATGTAAATCATGTTCTTCTAGTGAAGTATGATTCTTGGAATTTGTGATTATATAATTATTCAAAATAAGTCAAAGCTGCACGTACTTGTTCTCTTATTGGGCGGAAACTACGCCGAATGTATTTATAAAAGAAAGTAAAGAACTCAATCCATTACACCCACCATTTCAAAATCGTTGTAACATTAAAGTTTTAATTTCTTCATTGGAAAAATGGCTTGATTAGTCCTAAATGTATTTTGATATTGAGAATAATGTCATGTTAGCTTTATTTTCACTTTTAATATCATGTATATTTTTTCGACATGCCAAAAGAGGATTTCCGTCCATTTTTCTGCCATTTTTCCACTTAACATTTATGTCGGTCAAAGATGCTCTTTTTTCAAAGGGGTATTTCTGTCATTTCATCCTCTCACTCTCAGTAAAAAAAAGTACGATGAATGTCGGTCAGAGATGCTCTTTTTTTGGGGAGAAAACTACGATGAATGTGTTTATAAAAGAGTAATGAACTCACGCCATCCCTTTGATGGACCACTCAATCTTAGGAACGTACTTGTAAGACTGCCATCACATCTCCCTCATATGAATTGAGGTTTCTAGGTAGGCACCGCCCAATTCATGCAAGGGAGCTGTGAGCCAATCCCACGGATTTTCATATGTCGCCTATGTGGAATATAACAGTTTGGCATAAGTAACGAACATGACAATCCTTCAAGGTCTGCAGAAAAGGCTACAGATTAATGCAGAGTCATGGTTCGAAGAGCTTCCCAAAGTATTGTGGTCATACCAAACAACACCTCGTCGGGCCATAGGAGAAAGCCCGTTTATCATGTGTTTTTGTACTGAGGCCAGGATCCCGGTCTCAATCATAGAGCTAACCCTCAGAATACTCGCCTTAGGTCCCGAGGAGAATGACCGCATGATCCAGGAGAATCCAGTTATTCTGGAAGATCTAAGGGACAAGGCTGAATGAAAAGAGCAAGAGTACAAGAGACCAATAGCCTGATATCATAATGCTTTGGTAAAACTGTGATACCCAGGACCTTTAGATAGCATGTTTTATGTGATTATGTATTTTATGTGTTATATGCACTTTTATTTTGATTATTCTTATGGGCACACTATCTAGGATATGAAGTTAAAGGACCTAAGTGTATAAGATGAACTTTTTGGTTAGTTTAGTTAGTTATATTTAGAGGGAGTTAGTGTGTGTTGAGGTGTGTTGAGGTGTGCCATTTAAGATATGATCAAATGGAGATGTACCTTATGATTGGTGGCCTACTTTGAATTTATAACCTTCCAGAAATCTGAAGTTTTAGTAGCTTATACATAGAGGACATATGCTGAAAATAGAGAAAACAATAGTGCTGAAAAATCTGGACAGCAAGTAAGAATACTTTTGCAGACATAGTAAAAAACCTCGGACTATTCCCATATTTTAACCGTAGATACTAACCTCCCTAAAATAAATTATGATCGAAGGAATTGTCATTGTAAGTTCTGGATTAAAAGATATCATCATCGGAGAAGAAGGTTGTGAGAGTTCGAGTAAAATCAGAGTTCTGAGAATAGATCATTCAGTTGAAGTAGTAATCAAAGCCTGATCGACCCCATTCTTTTTCCTAAAGTTTGAAGACATATAGAACTACAATCTGAACGGTGAAGATTAAGTTTCAACGGTCCCATTAAGAGTTACTTCTTCTGGAGATTGCCTATACAAACCAAAGATTCTGCTTCCTGTTCTTACTTTGATTTTCTGATTACGTGTTCAAGGTAAGAATCCTCCGTCCTTATTTTTCAGTCCTAAAATGCATGAAGTATTATTTTATCAAATTATGAAATGTATGAAGTTTTCCCATGTTTTAATGCATCAAAATCTGGATGAAGTACCGAATTATGTTTGCATCGTTGCATGCCTATACTTGTTGATTCTTGTGTACGTTGTTGTTGAATTGTTGGATGCATTACATGAGAGTCAGCATTTGCATATTCTCAATCTAGAGCTCTTGTCTAATGATGACCCTAGACCAGGATATATTCCAAATTTACAAGCATAAGTGCCCGGGAGCGCTTCATGTCCCCTCACGATGCTTAGTCCCTTGCAGGTTTAAAAATTTAGGGTTATTAACAGTGTCATTCAATCAACGAGGTTTAAAAAGGGGAAGAAGTTTTAATGTTGCAAATGTTCCAAGAGAAGTAATTTACAAAAGGAGAATAATTAGAACTTGCCAAATGGGAAAGATAAGGGATTCTTTAAAATAGGGGGAGTATAATATTTTTTTCAAAACATCTACTTGCCTAGATTCTTAATACCCTTGTCTCATGCATTCATATTTATATTCTTTAAAGCTTTATCTTTTGCATATTATTCACATTTGCATCAATGTTTTGTCATCATCAAAAAGTGAGAGATTGTCAGCCCGAAGGGCATAGTGATCAATTTTGTTTTGATGATAACAAGTCATTGATAGTTCTAATGTTTGTGTGAGCGTGTTCTTAATGATAGGATTCTTAGCACTCACACCAACATTGATGAAAATGTTAAGTTAGCTCCTTGTGTAAACCAAGGTATGAATATTATACACTAGAAAGCTACACTTGGTAAGACTCCATAGCACAAGCATGAAGTCAATCCACAAGCTATGAAAGTACTTGCAAAGTCAAGAAAAAGGAAGATCAACAAAGTCAAAAGCTACTCAATCCAAGTGAAGAATCAAGTGGTATGCTCATTGTCAAGAAGAAGTGTGAAGTCCAATATACTACAACTCAAGATTGATATATGACTTCATCACTTCAACAAGATGTTCATCAAAGGCTTCAACGTCCAAGCTACAAGAAGAATCAACTTGAAGACTTGAAGACCTTAGGAAGATTAGTCTAAGCTTGTAGGTAATATTTTGTGACTAATCTTTCCTTGGAGAATACTAGGATATAAGAACGTTTAAAGCTCAACATTGCATGTTTTCAAAACCTCATGTTTTACTGCGTTCATTTATTTGAAAAGGTTTTTGAAAACAAGGTGGTCAATGCATAAGTACTTTAAAATGTGTTTTCTATCTTTACAAAACACGTAGGCATGCGCATGAGACATTAGAAACTTAACGAAGTGTAAAAACCACTTTTGGACGGTCATCCGGTCGACCTAGGCCTAGCCTCTGAAGACCAGTGATATCCGGTCGACCAACCCATGTTGAACAGGCCGACCAGTGTGTTGTTTTCCTTATTCGAGTTTTGAATGTTCCAAGTCTCCAACGACTATATTCTATCCGGACGACATAGATATTAGATAGGTCGACCGACCTTTTCTTTGGTAGACCTGACCACTAAATTGCAATCGACCGTGATGGAAACAGAGAGCCTTTAACCTTTGATTCAAGCCACTTCGGTTGACCTACTGTCTAGTAGAGGTCGACCGGAGCTGTCTATTCAAGGCCAAAATTATAGCCGTTGTGACCAACAAAGCTAGTGTATTCTTTCCCTATAAAAAGCTTTCAAAGATGAATTTTTTATAACCAATCAAACTATAAGAGGGAAGGCATAGGCATATACACTTTCTAAATACATAATCTTACTCTTTTGTGCTTAATTGCAAAATCATTCAAAGCATTGTGTTGAGCTTAAACTTCATCTAGCCTTCTATTCTCAAAGAGTGATTAGATCTTATATTGTAAATCCATTCCAAGAGGGAATTATTTGTGAAAGTAAGCTTATTGTAAATCTCATTAAAATAGATAGGTTACCCAAATTTTTGATTAGTTGAGAACTAGTTCTTTGTTAGTTTGCAAGAAGTTCTTTGAGTGCTTCACTCTTGGTGAGTGTTTCAAAGTCCTAAGAGTAGGCACAAGACCTCCTTGTGAGGAAAACATTCTTTGTGAGTGGAGACTTCTTAGTGAAGTAAAAAGTCCTAAGAGTAGGCACAAGTCCTCTTTGTGAGGCAAAACACTCTAACTGAGTGGAGTCTTCTTTGTAAAGAAAAAGTCTTCATTTGTTTAGGCAATTGTAAAATGTAGAACCCACCTTGCATTAGTTGTGAAGGGTAGGGGTTTGCCTTAGTATGGCACCCAAATTCCATAAAGGTCATGACATGGCAGTGTAATTTGGGGGACAAACATTTTTGTCCCACTTCTGTCCTGGATGACGTGGCAGCCTCCCACACGCGCCTTGCCACGATATTAAGGAAGGAAGTGGGACTTCCGTCTTGGCCCCTTCAGTCCTGGACTGGCAGTGTGTTGTGTAAAAAACACTTAGTTTTTTAGGGACTGCAGTTTTTGGTGGTTATTTATATCAGGTGTTTGTATTGCAACAACAAAATAAATATTCCCAAAACACATTGCTTACTAAAATTTGAGAAAAAAAATGAATAAATTGTATATTAATATATAAACAAACAATGGAATAATCGGAAAAATATTTTATAACGAAAAAAAAAGTAACATAGTTCGTAACCACAATGAATGAAACGTAAACAACGTAAATGAAAATCTATCTATGGCAGTGAATGTGTGTAGCGCTCGGGTCTTCTCGGGTACGGTCGCAGGAAGTAAATGCAGCCATCTCTCGCACGCACGGCGCTACCAATATCGGTTGCGATATCTTCCACGCCTTCGGGGTCGATGTAAATCCGCTCCTCGGGGTAAAGCGGCAACGGCAACGGCAACTGAGTCTGATTCTGCGTTTGAGGGATGTGCAGGCTATACGAAGGCGACCCTCCCGAGTAGAAGCCCGGCTGTGCAGATGTAGAGGGCCCTGCACCTGGATCCCCTCCCGTCTGAATACCTGGAGAATAAGCACCGAGTGATAGAAAATGGTATTCAAAACAGGGGGGGTATGTCGGCCGGACTGGGAACCTGGGTTTGTGTCGGAGACTGTGTCGGATCTGTCGCAGGTGGAGCCGGCTCCGGTGGCCCGCCGCGCTGTCGTAGTCGCCTCGCCGCCAAGTCCACCCTCGGCTGCGTCACCGGTTCTAGAACAGCAGACTCTATCACATCCGCAGCTCGCGATCTGCAGGACAGAGACTTCCCGGCCGCCACGAACGCGTCTTTGATTGTCTTTGAAGCCCAGGTGACGAGGGACCTGTAGTGGCCGATTGAGTTGGAGGCCGGCTTATCGAATTCCTTGATTATCAGTCTGTTGGCATCCGCCTGCAACATCAATTATCATGTTAGTATATTATGAGCAAGGAAAAACAATGTAGACAAACAAAAAGAAAAAACTTACAAGAATGTCCTCGGAAGCCGCTATGGGTTGAATGCCCATCGGGAGTGGACGGGCATCCCTGTTGAGTGGGTTTGTAAGGAGGTGCACGGTAATGCGATTGTATTAATCCATGTACTCACGGGTTGGTAAGATCACATTACCGGGGACCGAGACAGCGTCCGCCAGTGCATCCACTCGCTCATCCCATATGACTATGTAGGGGTCGTGCTCGGACACCCAGTTCTTATTCGCTCTCGCCATGCGGGAGTGGACGTCCTGACCCTCTGTCGTACCCTCCGCCACCGATGGGGTTGGTATCACCTGCTGGAACCCGAATTGCCTAGCAACCCGGTACGGGCCCGAAAGGTAGACAGGAAGTCGTCATTGCGAGCGAACAGGTCGGTAATAACCCAGTCGGGGTACGACCTCCACATGAACTATCAAAAAAACTTGTACATTAGCATAAATTAATTGCGCTAATTAAAAAAATGAAAATACGAAATTTACGATAATCCTTACCCCAGAGCGTCCGTCAGTCGGTCCCGCTGGTCGCGAAACACCGTAAGCTGAGATTTTGGCGCGTTCCGGAAACTCCGGGCGATATTCCACCGCGCCCCGTACGCTCGGCCGTCCGCGGGAATTTCATGCATAATCACTCCCCGGTTCGCCGGCCAGAGAAATGATATGCGCACCCACGCCCACAACTGGTACAAACAAACACGGATTAATCATCAAATATTAAAAAAAATGCAGGGAACCAATAAAAACGCATTAAAAATTACACAAACCTAGATCAAAAGGCAACAGCCAGCTATGTCCTTAGAGACGGCTTGTGCAGAGGTGCACATCTGGCAGTACAGGTAGGACAGGACGCCGCTGATGAGCAGGAGATAGCGTATGTTCCCGCGCGACCCGGATTTATTCTGGAAAAGGAAAGTGGTGATGCAGAGAAAAATCTGGGCCCGGGCACGCTGGTCAAACGCGTCGTCCGTGGCATCCTCGCCTAAGGGCTAGCAAATGTGGGCATACACCTCTGCAAGCTCGATGGCATTACCCCTAATGGACCCGATGGGGGGTGGAATCCTAGGCTCACGTGGACGCGCTCAATCCACTGGCTCTTGGTCATGTTGTAGTCCTCGTGCCACGTCGCCCGCGGTGGGCAGTCCTAGGAGGCATCCTACGTCATCTAGGGTGATGGTGACCTCACCGCATCGCAGATGGAAGGAGTGCGTCTCGGGGCGCCACCGCTCTACTAATGCGGTGACCAGTGCGTAGTCTATCTTTATCTTTCCTATCCTACAACAACCCCCGAAACCTATACGGTCAATGAGCTCTAGCACTCTCGGGTTGCCCTTGCATTGGTATGCCTAAAAAAAACTCCTGTCATAGCTAATGACCTTCAAACCCCTATCTAGGCCTACATCCCGTCCCCAAATCCTAAGTGCTCTATGCGATGTGTATTTGTTTAACACACTGGGATCGTAGGGACCGGGCAGAATGTGGGTCGGAACAGACATCTATAAAAAAACATGGAATTTTATCAAAAACTACACATAATCATATCGCAATTCACAAATATACATAAGCACAATTCAAAATGCATAAAATAACAATTCACAAAATAAAAAAAACACAATTTGCAATAAAAAAAATTTCCTCCAATTATTAATGTTTAAATACCTTACACTTGACTATAATTTTTTAAGGATAAAATTCACTAATTTGCAATTAAAATACATACATTTTTAATTGATAATTGAAGTGCAAAATTTGGGGAAAATTTTTTTTTAAAAAAAAAAAATCATACCTCCAAATTTCAAAAATTTGGGAGAGAGAAATTGGTGGTGGGGCAAATGGCGCCTCGGCAGCGGCGGGGGCGGCGGCAGCGGTGGGAGGGGGTGGTTGCGGGAGGGGGGGTTTTTTTTGGCTCAAAGGAGGGGTTTTGGTCGCGGTGGGGAGGAAGAAGAAGGGTTTTTTTTTAAAAAAACTGCTAGGCCAGAATGGAAGTGGGACTTCCGTCTCGGGGCCAAGACGGAAGTCCCATTTCCGTCCTAGCTGACGTGGCAAGGTGTGTGCGGGAGGCTGCCACGTCAGGTAGGACGGAAGTTCCACTTCCGTTCTGGACAAAAATGTTTCTCCCCAATATTTGGGTGCCATGTCATGACCATTATACAAAAAGATTGCCACACTAATGCAATCCCCGTGAAGGGTATCCCTTAGTGGATGTTGAAATCCTTAGGGTGTGCCCTAAGGTAGTGGATGTAGATTCTTTGTGAATCGAACCACTATAAATCATTGTGTTAGTTTTCTCTATCCCTACTCCTTTATTTCATTGTTCATATACTTGCTATAACTTGTATATTTGATTAATTGAACATATGTTCTTAGTATAGAAACTTTCACATGTTTCCTTGCGAATTAATAGCCATTTTGGTCATCAACATAGTTTCAAACTGCCAATTTCATCCTTTTTCCTTTTTTTTTTTAACTTTTCACATCCCCAATATATTTTCAAACTATCATTTTCATCCCCAAAAAATTTTCAAATAGCCACTTTAAAAAGGATGAAAGTGGATGTTTGAAAATATATTGGGGATGTGAAAAGTTAAAAAAAAAAAAAAAGAAAAAAGAAAAAGGATGAAATTGGCAACCCGAAACTATGTTGATGACCAAAATGGCAATTAATTCGTTTCCTTGCTTTATACAATTGCTTCACTTAAGTCTTCTAAGTTGCCTTGATCATAATTGAATCACCTGATGTGCTTAAACAACATACTTGTTGTTAAGGTGAACACTTAGGCAAAAGAAGTTTTAAAAAAGCTTAAAAAGTTTTTAAGAACCTAATTCACTCTCCCTCTTAGGTTCTATACACTCAAAGGGTATTTCAATCATGTCATGTTTATATGTATTGGAAGGCTACGAGTATGTCAAGTTATGTATTGGAAGGCTCTTATTATGATATCTTATATGTATGTGATCGATTTGGTTAAGTATTGTTATGAAATGTTATGTTTATGATTCGGTATTGTTTCTAAGTGTCAAAATAAGTCTAAAACAGTGTTTTGGGCTGGGATTCCAGAATGTGCAGAAAATGACTTTTCCTTCACAAATTTTGCCTTGAAAATGTCCTCACTAAATCTCGGACTACCCGATCGGTCGACCGAATCACGGTATCCTTCGTCCGACCAAACTACTATGACTATTTTGGATGAGGGAAAGAGGTAATGCGGTCGACCGTGCATGATATCCCCTCGATCGAACTCAAGCGGTCGACCGGTTCTGACAAGTAGGTCCGCCTGACTTTTTTTAAATGTTTCTGTCCTGATCTCGGACGACCTTATTGGTCGACCGACACATGTTTCTATCGTCCGAACTCTTTTTACTTTGTTTATACTCCTTTCAAGTTATGCCATGTACAAGTTATGCAAGCTCTGAAGTATCATGATATGTTTTCAAGTATTTTACAATGGTTTTCAAGATGTTTCAGGTAAAGACAAGTCAAAATGTATTTTCAAATGTTTTGGGAAACATGGAATGTGTTGAAGTCTCTTTGGTCCTTCATCCCAAAGTCGGTCGGTTCTTACTAAGCTAGTGTGGCTTACCCTATTATCTTCTTATGCTTTGTAGATGATGCTGATGAGGAGAGTTGAGACGGGGAGCACGTTGAGTAGAATTTAATTAAGTAATATTTATTTAATAGAATAATGAACCTTTATTAAGTTGAACAAACTAGTATTAATTTATGTAATTTCCGTTGATGACGATGTTTTAATAAAGTTTAAGTTATTACGTTAAGTTTATGTCTTGGAAGAGTATATTTTGTTAAGGTTCTTTGTCTCATTGGTAGATGAGGTATTGCCAGATCACCTTCTGGTTACGGGGTGTGCCATAAGTTGTATCAGAGTAGGTAGAACCTTAGGCTTAAATCTTTAAGTTAGAAGTTAAGTATGGAATGAAGATAAATTCCTTAGATAACTTAAGATGCGTTCTTAGGTAGAGATTCTGAAATATGGCATATTTGTTTATTTATCGCTTTATATATCATTATTTGGTATGATATGTTATGTTTACCTCATATGTTATAATTTTTTAACTTGTTATATATCGCATGAACTATGTTGATATGTTAACTTAGTGTATTTGTTTTCTTTGTATCACCATGTTAATCTGGTTTGCTACTTTATTTAAGTTAGTTGATGATATATTATGATAGATCGAGATATGAACTTGCTAAGTGTAATCTGTGTTTTAAGTATTTGTTTATCATGTTGAACTTTATTAACATGTTAATTTTACTTGCTTTAACTGTATCAGCATGATAACCTTATTTTATTGCTATATTTAGTTTGTTGATGGTATGTTATGTTAGCTTAAGATATGAACCTGTTTTGTGAACTATGTGTTTGAGTATTTTATTTGTCATGTTTATTGAAGAACGAGATGCCATGTAATTCTAGCTTTGTAGTGTGAAATTATATAAGTTGATGGCATGACTTGTACATCTTTAAGTAATTGTGTATCCACCTTCTATGCTACATGTTTAACTGAAATATGATGTCATGCCTTTTATGTTATGTGTTTAGTTGAGATAAGATGTATATAGGAATAAAGAAGAATGTTAGTTTAATTTTTGATACTTTATGTGAACTATTTGCTTATCTTTAAGTGTTACTTATATAAAATGGATCTCCATAACGACACCAACGATGATCTCAACATACCAATTGCAAGTCTATGCCGCAAAGGTAGCAGGGGTAGGCATAGACATGAAGATATGCCTGAATCCTCAACCTGTCAAAAGTACCAAATATGGGAGACGCCGCCGGTGCTGAAAATGTTGTGCATCCACCTCCTCCACCAATGAACACAGGGATACCGACTGAATTGACAGCAACATTGGTCATGATGGTACAATTTTTTATAGAATCAAGCTCAAGGTAATCAAAACAATGTAATGGCTAGGGAACCAAGAAGTGATGTTGAACCGGGAATTTATTATGAAAGAATGGAGAAAATGAGAAGGGTATCATTTAATGGCAAGGTTGGACCAGACGAAGCTAAGGTTTGGTTGGATGACATGGAACGGAACTTTAAAACCATGGGGTACTAGAAGAGGCTATAGCAAAAGTGGGAATTGCATCGCTAACCGATAATGCAGCCGAGTGATGGAAGGGCGTTGCCCCAATTTACCGTCAAGGGGAACGACCTGTTACTTCGATAGAGTTCAAGCCAGTTTTTCTTGATCAATACTTCCCCGAGAATCAAAATCATTTCCTGGAATTTAAGAAGACCGAAGGAATGACAGTGGCAGAGTATGCTGGGAAATTCAACGCTTTGGGAAAGTATGCCATCACCATCATTCAAGACCCAATCATGAGGACACAAAGGTTTGTGAGAGGACTTTTGACAAAGATATGGGGTAGACTATCAAGTGTCCGTCCTACAACTTATTGGGAGGCATATCAGAGAAGCTTAGACATAGAGATGGAGTTAAACAAAGCAGACACTGAGAGGGGTGGAAAGAGGAGTTACTCAGCATTGGTACAAGGACATAGTTCAGGGGCTGAAAATCTTGCATCACCAGCCGCTAAGAAGATATTCCTTCCGGAATCTGGTACATCATTTACTTTCAAGCCTAGTGTGGAAACTGGAGGAAATTTGGTAAGTGTTGTAAAATCGGCAATAACACCAACTCCTTTTGCAACTATTCATTTGTGTGCTACATGGGGAAGAAAGCATACCGGTGTGTGTCGATGGAGAACTGGGGCATGATTCAGGTGTGGAAAGCTTGGTCATCAAGTCAATCAATATTCAGAGCCAGCTTCGAGTAATGCACAGAATTCTTCTATACCAAGAATTTGGGATTCGAGGCCAATGTCAAATGCAAGGGTTTTTGCACTTCCTCAGTAAAAGGGAATAAATACCCCGAATATGGTGACAGGTACACTTGTATTAATATGATTATCTTTTTATGTTTTGTACATTGTGCTACATGTTAGTTGTGTTATGATATACAGAGGATTGTGATAGCATGCTAGATTGCTATTATGGCTTATAAGAGTGATGCAGCAGAAGCTTAGTGGTAGCATGTATATTTCATGTTTATATGTATTCTCTTTACATGTTATTTGGACGTCATGTTATTTGTTTAATTTTACTTTTAGGTTATCTATAGTACCATACTTTTTTGTTTAAGCCTTTAGAGTCGCTACATCTAGAGGGTGCAAGTTTCGAGGACGAAACTTTTGTAAGGAGAGGAGAATGTGATACTCATGACCTTTTGATAGCATGTTTTATGTGATTATGTATTCGATGTGTTATATGTAAATTTATTTTGATTATTCTTAGGGGCGCACTAGCTAGGATATAAAGTTAGAGAACCTAAGTGTATAAGATGAACTTTTTGGTTAGTTTAGTTGGTTATATTTGGAGGGAGTTGGTGTGTGTGAAGGGGTGCCATTTAAGATAAGATAAAAGAGAGATGTACCTTATGATTGGTTACCTACTTTGAAGTTATAACCTTCCCAAAATCTGGAGTTTTGGTAGCTATAAATAGAGAACATATGAAGGAGAAGAAGAGAGAAAGAATAAGAAAGAAAAGAGGGAAAACAAGAGTGCTGGAAAATCTGGACAACAAGTAAGAATACTTTGACAGATATAATAAAAGACCTTGGATTATTCCCAAATTTTAACCATAGATACTAGACTCCCTAAACTAAATTCTGACGAAATGAGTTGTCGTTCTAAGTTCTGGATTTAGATATATCATCATCGAAGTAGAAGGTTGTGACAATTCGAGTAAAATCAAAGTGATGAGAATAGATCAACAAGTTGAAGTAGTAATCGAATCCTGATTGACCCCATTCTTTTTCCTAAAATTAGAAGACATATAGAACTGCACTCTGAATGGCAGAGATTAAGTTTCAACGGTCCCATTAAGAGTTACTACTTCTGGAAGTCGCCTATACAAACCAGAAATTCTGCTTCATGTTCTTACTTTGATTTTCTGATTAAGTGTTCAAGGTAAGAACCCTTCGTCCTTGTTTTTCAATCCTAAAACGCATGAAGTATTATTTTGTCAAATTATGAAGTGTATAAAGTTTTTCCATGTTTTAATGCATCAAAATCTGGATGAAGTGCCGAATTATGTTTGCATCGTTGCATGCCTATACTTGTTGATTCTTGCTTATGTTGTTGATGAATTGCTGGATGCATTACATGAGAGTCAGCATTTGCATATTCTCAATATAGAGCTCTTGTCTAATGATGACCCTAGACCGGGATATATTCCAAATTTACAAGCATAAGTGCCCGGGAGCGCTTCATGTCCCCTCATGATGCTTGGTCCCTTGCATGTTTAAAATTTTAGGACTGTTAACAGTGTCATTCAATCCACGAGGATAGATAATTACAGGAATATATCCTTAAATAGAAATTTATGAGCCTTACCAGTTACGATATTATATGTTACAAGTTACAAGTTTAAGGGCTGTCCTAAACGACCTTAAAGTTTGGGGCTGTTAACAGTTGGATAGAGTTGTTGTTTGATAATTGAGCTCAGTTGTAGAATTATTTGTTGCATGTCATTTTGGTACTAATCATGTCAAGTTTTTATGTATTGGAAGGCTACGAGTTTGTCAAGTTATGTTACGTACTCGGAGATTTATGATATGTATGTGATCGATTTGGTTAAGTATTGTTATGACAAACTATGTGTATGATTTGCTATTGCTTCTAAGTGTCAAAATAAATCTAAAAACAGTGTTTTGGGTTGGAATTTTCAGAATGTGCAGAAAATGACTTTTCCTTCACAAATTTTGCCTTGAAAATGTCCTCACAGGATCTCGAACGACCATATCACAGTATCCTTCGTCCAACCAAACTACTGGGACTATTTTGGATGAGAGAAAGAGGTAATGATATCCCCTCGACCGGACTCTAGAGGTGGATCGGCTCTATCAAGTAGGTCTGCTGGACTTTTTGTAAATGTTTTTGTCCTGATCTCGAACGACCCTATCGGTCGACCGGCACATGTTTCTATCGTCCGAACTCTTTTTACTTTGTTTATACTCCTTTCAAGTTATGTCATGTACAAGTTATGCAAGCTCTTAAGTATCATGATATGTTTTCAAGTATTTTACAAAGGTTTTCAAGATGTTTCAGGTTAAGACAATTCAAGATTTATTTTCAAATGTTTTGGGAAATAGGGAATGTGTTGAAGTCTCTTTGGCCCTTCATCCCAAGGCCGATCAATTCTTACTAAGGTAGTGTGGCTTGCCGTATTATTTTCTTATGTTTTGTAGATGATGTTGATGAGGAGAGTTGAGACGTAGAGCACGTTGAGTAGAATTTAATGAAATAATATTGATGTAATAGAATAGTGAACCTTTATTAAGTTGAACAAACTATTATTAAGTTATGTAATTTCTGTTGATGATGATGTTTTAATAATTTTTAAGTTATGCCGTAAAGTTTATGGCTTGGAAGAGTATATTTTGTTAAGGGTTCTTTGTCTCATTGGTAGATGAGGCATTGCCATGTCACTTTCGTGTGACAAAAACCTTGCACACTAATAGAAAGAGACATTGTCCTTACAAATAATGCGGTAAGAGAGCAAGCCCCAAACAGAAATTTAGATACTAGTTGTGAAGGCCCTTACCTAATTATCAAAGTTCTCGGGAACGGTAGCTTCAAAATACAAGATGTAGAGAATAACACTCTAACAAAGACTTGGAACGAGAATCACCTAAAACAGGTTTTTCCCTAGATTCTTTCTATTTTATTTTTCCGGCCACATGCCAAATGATTGTTTTACCTAACTTATTAAAATAAAAAGGGGTTCTTCATAAGGCTCATTTTTATATTATCAATCAGAAATATCTTCCCATAACAAAATTCCGGGATGAAAGCGTATGGCAACGCGCAAAAATTATTGGATCAGGGTACTGCCGACCTTTAATGGTTCAAGGACACGTCTTCCTTTCTTTTGTTCTAGTCCGTAGAGGACATATTTCAAGTTCCACAACTTCTATATTCTTTCTAATTCATCAAGTTCAATTAACTTTTTCCTTTTAAATGTACTATTTTTCCTTATAAGTATAAACACAAATAAGTGAGGATTATACAATTCGAAGTTTAAAACTCAACATGTAAATACTTTTTAAAACTCAAAATCACTATTAAAATAGGAGAAAATATAGATAAATTTATGAGTTATCAAATCCCCCCCCCCCAACTTAAGCGTTTTCTTGTCCTCGAACAAATAAACACAAAGTAAGAATGACAAACAAAACGTTTCAAGAGCAAGTAGAAAGAAACCATGGAATCAGCAAGTTTAACAATCAAATATTGTTTTCTAATAATTCCAACGCAACAAGTGCCACAAATACAATTAAGAGGAAATAGTATAAGGCAATTCATTCTGTCTCTCATTATTATTTCATGACAAGTATGTATTCAAGAAGCTTCTATTCAGAATAAGACAAACATACCTTCATCTTTCAAACCTCATTTTGGTTTAATTTAATCTATAGGTACACTTGTGCATAGTACTTTTATTTCGACTCATGAGTATCTAGAACTAAAGTAAGACTGGGTAACTTCATTCAATTCTTTAATTGGAACTCGTAGTGCACCAAGGAGTGTTAACCTTCTTATCACTTGCTTATTGGCGTGCTCATTTTGTATACTCATGCTCTTGGGTTTTTCCCACCAAGAACAGCGGATCAAAACCCAATTTATACTTTTTATTGCGGGCACCAAGGATTGTGAGCTTTCTTATCACTCATTTGCTGGTGTGCTCATTTCACATACTCATACTCTTAGTGTGTTGATTGTTTTTTTTTTTTCAACTTATTTATAACCAAGAGCAGCTGAGTAGAGCCCGGATACATTTTTTTTTAATTAAAAGAGCTACCTAGTCGTCGTTTAAAATGATATATCCGGAGTCAAGAGTTGTGTAGTGTATTTGGCAACCATAAATCGAATCAAGACAAAAATAAGGGTTATCTTAAAATATCTCTAATTTTAATTCCAAATACAAGTTATATCACACATACATAGTCGCAAAAAGTCACTCAAAAACAGTTCTTTTTATATTTATTTTCCAAATTTTTCAGTGGCACGAGTTAAATATTGGAAATCATGGAGAAAAATACTTATAGTTGTTAAATTTGGCATATCCACAAATCATTGTTTGGTTTTTCTTTTTATGATTTTTGAATTTTTTTAATAAAATGAAAAAACTATTAAAAATAGAAAATCAACATAATATTAAAAAACACTAAAAGTAAATCAAACAAAAAATTAAACATTGTCCACAATGTGAAGAAAAGAGAAAGGGAAAAGAAAATTACTGCCCTGATTAATGTTGGAAAAGAGAATAAGTGGCCTCACGACCCCTCAGTTCCATAATTCCCGCGACCAACTATTATGTCTTCGCTTCGTGAATGTGAATTTTCAAGGATTAATAGGTCATTGGTAAGAAAGAGAGGGAAAAAACTAAAAAAAAAATTGTGAATAAAAGGTGGAGAAAAATAAGATGAAAGTAGGTAGGTAATGGTTGATTAAATTGGGGTTTATGGTTAATTTGAGGAATGAAGGGTTTTGTATTGAAAATGAAAAGGAAAAGAAAAAAGAAAAGGGAGTTAGGT
Source organism: Vinca minor (assembly GCA_026122235.1). Lineage (NCBI taxonomy): Eukaryota > Viridiplantae > Streptophyta > Magnoliopsida > Gentianales > Apocynaceae > Vinca > Vinca minor. The sequence goes on from JAOCZM010000020.1 coordinate 222,204, forward strand.
GGGAGAAATTGAAAACGTGCGTTGAATGGAGGTGAGAAAGAGAGAAATAACAAATGGCAGGAGAGGACAAAAAGAGAAATTGGAAGGGATCCGATGTGGGCGGCTGCTTTTGTTGAATTGGTATATCACTTTTTTTTTTTTTAAACCATACCAGTGATCGTTTCTTGTTCCAGGGCTAGAACTTTAAACAAAATTCTACTGTTTGTTTTTGTGCTCAGAATGTAATGAGTAGGTCTGTTAATTGGACTCAAAATTCCAAATTTATATCCAAACTCATAAGATTCAATTTGGATCTACATAAATTTTCTATATTTAGATTTAGATTTGGTCTAGACTCATATGGGTAGAATCCAAACTAAGTATGAGATCAAGAGTTGTGTGTCTAAATTATAATTGTATAAACCAAGAAACCCAACGAACCAAAGAACCAAATAAAATTATACTGTTGCATCTGCGGAAAAGAGTTTTTCAAAATTAAAGTTGTTGAAGTCATACATGTGTTTTACAATGTCTCAAGAAAGACTCCATGTATTAGCAATAATAGTAATTGAAAATGATATTTTGGAGCAAATCAAATATGAAGATTTAGTTGATGATTTTGCTACAAAGAAAGCTAGAATGATTGATATTTTTAAGTGAAAAAAATTTGTCTGTATTTATTGTTTTGAAAATTTTCTTTAAAATTATTTAGTACATTTTGGAGAAAAAAAATTATAATACAATTGTAATGATTTTTTTATATATATATATATACATGAAAGTCATTGTTCTTTGGTTATATAGGGCCTCATTCTTTAATTTTGCACCAGGCCTCGAAAATGTTTAAGCCGCCCCTGATCCTACCATTCTTTGCAATTCTCGCGCTCCTCATCTTCATTGGCAAGCAATTCCACCGGCTCGGGGAAGTGTAAATGGAACCGCTGCATTAGGTAAGGACTGCACAGGAATATGGTCGAAAACCTGATAGGTTTATATTGACTAAAATTTTCACATGACTAATAAGATGGCTATAGTCGAATTGGATGACCAGGGGATCAGTCTCCAACAAATATATATATATATATATATATATATATATATATATATATATATATATATATATATATATATATATATTTTATAATTTTAGTTTTATTTTTGTAACACCTCGTCCCTTGAACATTGTTTATTATATTCATTTTGAATTACTTTACGATTTAAAATTAGATTTTTTAGTTCGTGAATGATAGGAATAACACCACTTATATCTTAACAATTTTGGTTAAAATTTTAACAAGTTTAGGGGTTTGGAAGTCTTGAGATATGTTAATCGAAAAAGCCACACTTATGTATATATATTCGAAAAAGCCAATTTGTATCACTTTAAATTCTCTTGACATCATTTACAGGTAATCGTATATTATTGTTTATAAAAATTGTCATATAAACCAACTGCATTTGCCATTTTATGAATTGACTGATGTTTTAAAATTGACTAATGAATCTCCTTTATATCTACAATTTTTCTCAATAGTTTTTTTCTAATTTCTGATTTAATCTTTTTTCTGAATATCATGTAACCGTATTACTATGATGGATGAGAAATGGCGGATTCCGAACATTTTTAGAAACGACAAATTTTTTATAGGGTAAAAAAAAATTTGTGATATTTCTTTATAAATATTATATTTCGCCCCCTAAAAATTTTCAGTAAAAATTTGCTTCCAAAGAAAAATTTATGTCTCAGCCACTGAACCGAAGAGTGTGGTTTCAAATTTCGTTGCGAAAAGAAAAAATCATTTCTCATTTAAAACTTTTGGGGTAAACATCTGCTAAAAAGGAAGATGAAGGTGAAAAGACATGTTAAGATGAACTTTCTGTACGGGGAAAACGGGGGTTGATTTTCCCGAATTGTTCCCACTTTATTTCACCACGGCTCCTATGCTGAACAGCTTAAATTCCGTACGTGCGAGACAAGTTGTCAGCCGTTGGATTTTGTACTTTTTTATCCAACGACTGTATCAAAATAGGGTATTTTAGGAATAAACTTTGAGCTATTTTTTCTCTTTCTTATTTTTAACTAGGAGAAGATATTTTTGGCTGGAAAACGAATTTTTAAAAAACATGTGTTCAATAATCAAGAACATGTGTTCACTAATAAAAAAACATGTGTTCTCTGACAGAGAACATGTGTTCACTAATAAAAACATGTGTTCTCTGACAGAAAAATGTGTTCACTGATAGAGAACATGTGTTCTCTAATAAAAACATGTGTTCACAATATACAAGAACATGTGTTCTCTAACGAAGAACATGTGTTCTTATAGAAATGTATCTTTGGCTTTTTAGCCGCAACTTTTCTCTCTCCTCGGTAACACAATCGATGTGACGGTTGCGTGTTACTTTTTGTTGTTATTATTATTATTTATTTGTAAAATTACATATGTATCATTTTAACCCTTTTTTAAATGACAGCCGTCGATCCACTTGAAAAATAAAATCAACGGCCTAGATCGTGGCCCGCACATACTGAATTTAAGCTGTTCAGCAAGGAGCCGGACTGACTTTATTTGTGTGTATGAACACATCTGACAACATGTTCTCGTATAGATATCATAGCTTACCTTAGAAATCCCAGTTCACGTACTCGCCGAGAAATTAAAGTTATTACCAACACAAGTTGGCTCAGTTGGTAAGGATTTGACACGTCCTTACAAAGGTCAAGTGTTTGATTCCCGCTGCCGACGTGAGGGGTGTGTTGGTGGGTGATCTGTAAGTACCCTTGTAAGTGACCTTTGGTCCCTAGGGCCTGCCCTGACCGGTGGTGGTAATCGGAGCCGAACCCACCCGAACTTTTTTTTACCAAAAAAAAAAAAATTAAAGCTAAAGTTATTATAGCTGCTTTTTTTTTTTTAAATAAAGTTCTTTTATAAATATGTTGCTATTTTAATATAAATTATGTTTAAGCAATTACCTATATGTGTTTGAAGTATAATGTCAATAATATTCAAGTAATATTTTTAAAATAATACGTATAATTAGGCTTTTTTGCCAGTATATGCTACTAAGACATTTGTGTTATATTATTTTTAATTACATTCCATTCTGACATTGAAATCAAGTTTAATGAAATATAGAAAATAACACTACAAAAAAAAATGTCTATTGCGACGTTTGACATATGTCGTAATAAGTCCAAAAAGCGTCGATATAGATCTATACCAACATTTATTGCAAATGTCGAATAAATGTATCATTTGCCTGTGTCGTTATGATTTCTTACGACATTTGTTACAATCACCAGTACATATCTATTACGACGTTTGTTGCGTCATTTCCAAGTGTATCAAAAGGTCTTTTGACGTCATTTGTAAATAATCGCAACAAGTCTCCTATTACGATATTTGTAAATAGCGTGAATAAATAGTTATTGCGACATTTGTTACGACATTCGTAAATTATGAAGCTAGAGCCAAGCTAGAGCCAGAGATAAAGCATAGACAAGTCGAGCCACCGAGTCTAGCCACATTTGAATAAGTTAGAATAAAGTTTACCCTACTCAGTGGGATGAGAATTGAACCCCGCGACCTCCCGCATGTATGTTGTGTGGCGACCCGGCTATGGTGCACCCATAACACAAAAAATACCATTAGATTTAAGAGCATTTCATCTAATGGCCAGACAAAACGCTATACAATTTTAAAAAAAAGGCCTATCACACAGGATCCAACTCTAGCAAAAAAAAAAATAAAACCCTCCCATACACAAAAACACTGTTCATCTTCCTCCTCTTTTCCACCATTAATTTATTTTTTTTTTTTTGAAATTGCTACCACCATTACACTCATCTTCCATACCTTTAAACCACGATTTTCCCAATTAATTAATAGCTTTCATTCATTAATATATATTAAACGTTCATCCATTAACCCATAAATTCGAACCCCAGAAAATTTGAAAACCCAAAAACCCTTGATTTAATAGTTATTTTGTTCGATTCACAAATCCGATGTAAACAAAAAAAAACAAATAGTCCAAGTTTCAACTTGCTACAAACATATTGTTTCCATAAACAGAAACATTTTGTTGAATAAGAATGGCTTCAAAAGCAGATTACAGAGAATCACAATTTAATAGCTATTTTGTTCGAATATGAAAGTCTATAAGTGTTAAAACTGGTATTGTTTATTCAAAATGATAACAATTTTTTTTTAAAACATAATTATAATGTTTAAACGCATAATTATAATATGCGTAAGTCATGTGTATAATAACTATAAGCTATGTGCACAATATATATTATCTTGGCACATAATAGCTATGTTTCTATTTAGCTGTAAGTAATGTGTATAATAACTCTAAGCTATGTGCACAATAGCTATTACCTTGGCACATAATAGCTATGCTTCTATTTAGCTGTAAGCAATGTGTATAATAACTGTAAGCTATGTGCACAATAGATATTACCTTGGCACATAATAGCTATGCTTCTAATTATGTAGACACATAATAGCTATGCTACAAATTCATAACAGATGTAAACGGCCAAACGCACATTCATAATGAACAATACATACAGTTCTGCAAATTAAAATGGTATAATTAAAATAGTTTGTTATTTGACATCGAGCTCTCTATGGAATCAACAACTGGAATTGATTGTTAGCAAGCAATTCGGTGAAGGAAAATAGTGGTTTCCAACTATGCATAAACGAATTCTCCATTGAAAAGAATTGCAAAAAAGAAGAAAATGAAGAACAATCTTGAAAATAAGAGAGTTTAGATTTTTTTTTGATATATTGAAACTCTAAATTATGGACATTGTATGGAATGATAAGCATGAGGCCGAATTCGAGTAAAAAAACTGACATTTTCGGAACAAGATCACGATTGGGAGGGGGAAAGTAAGGAATTTGAATAAAATATCAATCTGAGATAGAGAAAATTAAGGAATAGGAAAAACAATTCAACTTGAGATGGAAAAAATTAAGGAATTTGAAACAATTCTAATATGAGATAGAGAAAATTAGGTAATATGAAAAAATATCAATATGGGCGCGAACAGGGGAGGTTAAAAGCAAAGGATTCTGTGTGGATGCTATTTCTCCCAGCCAAATGCTTGATGGCCACTAGATCCAAAATGAATGAATCTGATGGCTATAAAAGCGTGATGGCTGTGCTGAAAAACTCCTTGATCAGCACTGTCGCCAAATGCGTTGTGTGGTGAGCCACTGTGCTAAATGAACATTTGTTATTTTTTATTCTCCTATTTTATTTATTATAATAGATTTTTGGATCTTGTACCTTTACTTATTTTAATTTCTCTGTGTGTTTTGAATACTTAAATTTATTTATTCTGCATGATATAATTGTTTCTTTAAGAGTTGCAAAAGTAACCATTTATATTACCGTTTAATGTAAATGTCGCTAACTAGCATTAAAATGTCGTATGAACATATATATTACAACCATCGTTAGAAACGTCGTTAAAAAATAGCGACATTTGTATAAAATGTCCCATGATCTAAATATATAGTATATAAAAGTCTCCATATGAGTCGCAAAAAGAAAAATTTATAAAAATATTTGATGTAAAAGTCGCTAACGAAAATCAAAATGTTGATTTGAACAACAATTATTATAACTGTCACTATGAAACGTCGTATAAAATTCAATTATAGCGATGTTTGTTTGAAAATGTCACAATATCTAACGACATAATATATAAATATTGTTATATGAGTCACAAAAGTAACAATTTATAACAACATTTAATCTAATTGTCGCTAAATAACATCAAAATGTCGGTATGAACAACAATTGCTACAACCATCGTTATGAAATGTCGTATAAAATCCAGGCATAGTGACGTTTGCAAAAAAAAATGTTTTCTTTAACTTATACTGTTCGATTTTAACCGACGTTTGAAAAAAAAATGTTGGTAAAAAAACATCACGATAGGGTATTTTTGTTGTAGTGTAAATAAATATTTCATTATGTCTTTGTCTTTCAGACACTGGATTGAAAGAGAACTTAGAGCTAATTCCAGGTAAAATGATTTTATTCCTATGTACCAAACATGTCGTAAAAATCTTGACAAAATAAATTAAAACGTCTTTTTAAAATGTAAAACAAAACAAATATATTTTTCACCACCCTCAAAAATTATTTCTACATCTTTTTCAACACCCTAATTCTAGCGAATTTTATTTGCCTCAACGTTGGAGGCGGGTGTCGAACTTGTGCCCTCATGGACACAAGTCAAGGCCTTGCCCACCGGGCCAAAGCCTTCTTGACTCTACATCTCTTTTACATTGTTGTATTTGTTATATACTTCTTCCCCAAAATAAAATGAAAATAAGGATTTTGTTTCTCTTTTATTTAATACTCCCTCCATTCCTAAATATAAGACTCTTTAGACAATTTGGGAAAATTAATGAAGTTGTCATTTTCACCTAAACTTCCAATATTATCCCCAACCCTCCCTCTCTTCACTTCTTTGTCATAAATAAAGGAAAATGTTGAGGGTATAATTGGAATAAATTGTTGACAACTAATAAAACAACCTTAAACGACAATTAATTTGAATACCTAGATATCTCCTAAACGACAATTAATAGGGAATGAAAAGAGTAGTTTTTATTCAATTGATTACATTTTTTAATAGAAAAAATACCAGTTATTCTATCTAATGCAGCCATTGCTGTGATAATTCTGATATAAATCAAATTCATTAAATCATTTGATTCATAACTAAACACGTAATTATATAATGAGAAAAAAGATAAATTTGTAATGACGTCTTCAATTTTAACCACATGAATCTGATTTGTATTAAAACTTTTTCCATTGTTGAGGTACCTGTAGATGTGACCTGTACGTGAAAGAACGATGTGACGCAACGGCTGCCGTGAAATAGAAATTAGAAAATTCAAAGAATGCCATCTTTTCTTTTCTTTTTTTCACTTACCAATAGCGACTGGCAACAGAAATTGATACCAATTATTCAACAATCTGAATAGTTCAAATTTAAAAGAAATGGCCATCTTATAAGATTATTTTGGAATAATTCTGATATGGACCTGGCCTACCCTTGGTCATAGATCACTTGATCCACATTCAGCCACATCACAGTTTTGATTAAAATAATAAAAACAGATGGGGCTTTATGAGAATTATTTTTTTTTAATCAAAAGAGGGGATGTAATTAATTCTGATCAAGTGATCCATGGCCAAATGGTAGGCCAGGTATATATCAGAATTTTCCATTATTTTGACCGTTTAATATTGAATCTTAGGAAAAGAAATGGCCATCTTATTTGGAAGTTTCGAAAGCAATATATATATTGTGTTTGATGAATTACAAAATATTAGTCAACAAAAGGCTTGCCCAAGTGGGTAAGTTTTTGGCTTGGGACCGAAAGGTCCCAAGTTCGACACCCTCTCCCCACGAAATGGGGCAATAATATTTCTCCTCCTCTGGTGAGGCGTTCTCCTCCTCCTCTGGTGAGGCAATACTCTCCCCAGGCATGGGGCATGCTACAATAGACCGATCTAGGGTACTATCCGCTGTAATTCGCCCATTAGTGGCTTCAAAAAAAAAAAGAATTACAAAATATTAGAATAATATTGAAAAATATGAATAAAATTATTTATATCTATTTATGATTAAAATATTATTACAAGTTATTTATTAAAATTCTGCATCCTATTAATTATCTTCAAATTCATGTGTTGAAAAGGAAAACCTCATTTGGGTCAAATGAGTGGAATATTGAGTCAAATTATTATTAGTCAAACTTTTGATTTTGTTGCAGAATATTGAGTTGCAAAAACATTATATAAATGGAGTTTCATAATTCTCATTACAATATAGTAGAAAGAAAATGTCCTTCAAGGGAATAGTTATCTTCATCTTCTTAATTTCAGCTCTGCATTTCTCTACTATCATTCCAGCAAGAGCCGCATTACCTAGTGAGTTTAACATATGTACTCAAACGTTTACTTGAATTGTGTTTGTCTGTAGTTTGGTTTAATTTAAAATTCAAAATTATGTCTAAATTTTCTTTAAATTGAGTCGTAAATGAAGCCTGAATCATTATCATATAGAATTTGGTTTCATATCAAAAAATCGATATCAGACCCAATCCAAACAGACTCATCATAATTTTATTAGTTTTAGTAATATTTGTTTGATGACATCTATTATATGTTTATCCTTTGATAATTGTAGGCGGTATGGATCCTCATGGACCAACAAGTGAACCTGGTCGTCCATGTCCAAGTTGTTTGCCACCACGACGCTCGTTGTTAACCAAATGGTACACGGGAGAGGAGAGGGAAAATTCCGGAGATAAAAAGCTAGACAGTCTCATGATATAGAAAACATGCGAAGATAGAATAAAAGAGGAGATTCTAATATCTTTGCCTCTTAAGCCGTTGTGAGAAATATGTTTTAATCTGTATAAAGCTATGTTTTCATTTCAATTATTTAATGGAATGAAATTTATAATATATGTGTTTAGAATATATATATATATATATATATATATATATTATTTTCCTTTATAAACTCAATGAGAAAGTAGACATTGGTGTAATCGGATTAATTTTCTTTTCTTTTTTTCAAAAATTTCTATTACTCATTGAAAATATTAATAGTTTTTAAAAAGTATAATTGATGTTAACATTAAATTTTTTTTTGCAAAATGTTAATTGTGCTCAAATTATTTATTTTAAGGTGCACAATATATAAATAAAATCAAGTCTCGTATAATAAGAAGATTAGTCATACTGTCAAACCCGTGACACGAAATTAAGATTTTTGAGGCCCATCAATCAGTCAATATTTAAAGAAGTTGTCTATATAATGGAGTTTTATGTACTATTTGGCAAGGCAAGTGGTAGAAAGTTGACTTGTAACAAATCAACAAAAGTTATTTAGCAAAAAAAAAAAAACAAATCAACAAAAGACTCGATTCCTCAGTATGCGGCTCCTATGCGGAACACCGTGCGCAACTTTTTCTCTCTAAATCTGAACCGTTCAAATTATCATGCGATGACTGAGATTGTTCCGCATTGTGCGGAATTTTTCATGTTCCGCATAAGAACCGAATTGGATTCTTCAAATCATGTAAGGTTTTGATGGGTGAAAATCGTCCACCCGACTAGGGTGCTGAACGCCTCAAAGTTCAGCACCTGCAGAACGCCATTTTAGCCACTGGATTCATAAAGCACAGATCCAAAGGAAGGTTAAAAGACGCGGTCCATCTGTTGTTACTAAAGCGCGCCACGCTGGATCCATCTCTAATAAACAAAACATCCTTATCGTCGTCATTCCAAAAGCGTGATCAACAAGAAATTCTTCCCAAATTGAAACCCTAAATCGCGATAATCCCCTTCCACCATAACTGTAACCAAGATCTCTAGCACGATTTCGTCCATGTTTCCAACCTGATGAATCAGATATCATCCTGCAATTCAACAAACAACAAGCAGCCGCATTTCAACGTGTGAAGTAGAAATAGATAACTGTAAAACTGTTTTTGGAATGATTTTATTTAATGGTTAACATTGATTGTATTTCTTTATATTGCTCTATTTTTATTTGGGTTTCATGTGAACAGGGTAAGTGGCTAATAATTATTATAATGAAATACAATAAATGCATGAAAAGTTATTGTATGGCCTCAATAGCTATTGTTAAGGTACATTATAGTTATTAGAACTATTACTAATATCTATTAAATAACCTTACAAATCTAATCACAGTTTATCATCTGAAAAAACAACATATACTTCTATATGAGCTTTCTAATAATAGTTGTATGCAAATAACATGACTGCTATTAAAACTTATAAAATTTATTCATATAAATAAACTGTTTTTTAATCGACCGCAATTGGTTAATATCAACAATGCTATTTCATGTATATAATAACTTTAAGATGTATAGAAAATAGCTATTACATCTGGGATATATATTTGTTCAATTCTCCAATCCATTACAATGCAAGTGAAGTGTTATTTTAATCAGACAGTGATATGTCCACTCTAGAGTGTCTTCGTTTCATAATGGCTTTCGCCCTCTGCTTGTGCAATGTCATCTGACTTTTGAGCATCTTCTTTGATCTATTCGGATTGGGTTTTTCTTTCAACTGTATCACTATTTGATCAACCGATGTACTATTTTTGGTACTTGTAAACTCATGGAAACGTGTTATGTTAAAAGTGAGTTATTCAACCTACTTGCAAATAACATCAATTTGACTATTAACGAGTTTGTATACCGCATCATTTGAACTAATACTAGTATATAACATTACTATTCTGCCACAAAGTTTCCAGTACCTTTGCCCGTAATCACTAGGGATTTCATCAGCCCTCGAAATGCAAGAAACCTCCTCACTATTGGCATGTTTGGTCCACCTACTCAATACATAGTGTGAGGGCAGTTCCCTAAATTGTGTATGACTACCTAAACAACCAAGCACTGTCATGACCCTTAGTGCGTGTCGACATAGCCACCCAAAATTTTCAAACAAACGACACGAGCATTCAATAATTGCACCCGGAACATCAACCATTACAAGTTTTTTCATCGAGCTTCTGTTGTAAACCATCGAAAAATACATACTTGAAAATAATAAAAGCCTTCTTCCCACACAGGTCATTGGATGGACATTCATAAAAAATTTAAGACATGGGACTGGTGATACTGCAAACAGGAAAAGAGAAACAGTGTTCTCATCATAAACATGCAAATCTAATAGCCGTAACACACCTACCTTATAGCATTATTCTAATGACATATAGTTGTAAACATAATCAGTCAATTAATTTTTTACCTCATCTTGCCATTTTGAAAAAATAGTAGGAGTATATTTTGCAACAGCACTGGTGGCAAGATGACTGTGAGGGAAGTTGTTATTTGGCACTTTGTCTCTTGCATCGTATTCCCTTTCAAACTCAGCTCGACGTCTATCGTCGAGCATTCTATTAAAGTGGTTGAAAACTCAACAAGATTGTGGTCAGGTTTTAAATATCCTCTTAAATACCGTTATAAGACTCACTAAGCTGGATTGAAACCATACCAGCGGTGAAATGCTGACTAACCCAGGCAGATGACCATATTTCCTAAAGCGATGAATCCACATGACTCAACTTCGGCAATCCTCCCTTGGAAAACATTCTTTAATCATCTCCTCCCATACATATTTGAAGTCATCCTCGTCGTCCATATAGTACATTAAGTAACAAAATTTCATCTTGAACTCATTTGTGCACAAGGAAGTAAGTTTCTTTTGAGCGTTTTCACGTATATGCCATGTACATAATGCTTAAAATGTTTTTGGTAGAACATTCTTTATGGCAGCAGCAATTGCAGCGTCTTGATCAGTGAATATAGTTGTAGACTCCTTACCGGACATACATTTCACAAATGTTCTGAACAGCCACTCAAAAGACGGGATAGTCTTATCATAAAGAAGTGCAGCTCCAAGGCTGAAAAACAGAATTGAAGCAGTATCAACATCAGTTTGCAACAACTAGTATCAAAACTGTATTATAGCTATTAAATGCTAATTTTAGTTACTATAAAGAAAGTAACTAATAGCTATTACAAGTATGATAAATGATTGTTAAACAACATACTCAGAGTTAATATATTTACCTATTGAACGATAATTTTTGTTGGTCCGGAATGTTGTGTCAAAAGTGATGGAATCACCAAACAAACTGTAATCCATCTTCATTCTACCATCATCCCAGAAAATATTAACAATTTTATCATCGTCATCACGCTCAATATCATAATAGAATTAATGGTTCGATATGCTTCGCTACGAAAATGCTGCAACAATGCAGCACCATCCCAAAACGACATTACCTTTCGTATTCTCTTAGCCAAGTGATTCTTCAAATCAACTTCGAAAAATTCTAACAGCATACATTGACATCACATTATAAGATTCCCGTAAAGGAATTGCAGCATTGTTATTAATATCTCAGCTACCATTCATTGAATATTACTAATGTTCCTATTGGATTTCAATAACCGACTATACTCTGAGGGATGCAAATGGTGATTATACTTTTTAATCCACTTTGTAACTTCGTAAACACGCCTAATTTGGTTGAACGTAACAAGAAATTCAGCTTTACAACCAACCCTAACTTCAGCGTGACTACGTTGACGAAATTCACTTACAAATGAATCAGTAAGTTTGGATTTCTTATTTTTTGGATCAAGAATACTACCTTTTCTATATCCCTCTTTATTGCAAACATAACTAACATAGCCAATAACCGTACTGTCTTTACGCAAGGGTTTCATATAATTTTTTCTAATGGAAAAATTCAAATCATGATTGTAATATTAATAAAAAGAATGTATCGCTTCTAGAGTAACAAACTCTGGATGTTTATAACATTCAGAATCATCATAAAAGTTATTTTCAGATGTCTCACCATAAATTACTTGAAAATCTGTTCAAAATATGAAATATCAGATATAATCTCTCAGAACTCTTATACATAGCTATTAGAGAATGACATAATAGCTTTGTTACACATACATAACAGTAGTAAACAACCAACTTGATATCCATAATCAACAAAAAAATATAGTTCACCAAAAAATAACTATATATTTAATATAATACACCTATTTACATAAAACATAACAAGAATAACAGTTGTCTAAACAAAAAAAACTTACCACCAACAGTATGATCTAGTGCATCAATTCCATATGAGAAGATATGATATCCATCATCACTATGTTATACCTAAAATTAAAAGGACAAACACAAAATAATAAAAAAAACATATTAAATGTAAAAACAATGTAATATAATTACAATTACAACAGTTATTATACCGCGATAACATTTACATCATAATTAGAGCTTGGAATTGAAACAAGACCACTCTGATTTGTAAACAAAAAATCTATGGAATCAGAAATAGAAATTGATTGCCTAGCAAGAAATTAGGATTTTTTGTGTATTATTTGTCACGATTATCGATAATGGAGCATACGGAATATATTGTGCTCGAAGAAAAACATATCCAACTTTTGATTTTTCATGAAGAATATTGGGTAGCAAAACAAAAACAACAACATTACAACTAGACTTTTATTTTACTATATTTTAAACTTCAGAAGAGAACATGTACAGCAAGAGAGTTGTTATCTTCCTCCTGTTCTTAATTTAGGTTTAGTATTTCTTTACGACCAGTCCGAGAAAATTTAGTAAGTGCAATGGAAGATTTTAAGACTAAGATTGAATTCTTACAAAAGAGAAAAAAGTAGGGCTACTCCCGTACCTGCTCCAATGCTTAAATGAGTAATCGAATCAAAGATAAAAAAGTTTAAGACAACATAGAGTAAATAGCGAGATATTTCTAGGAACCAAACATTGACCTCCAAATAAACGATAGATGTTCCGCGTCTGGGAAATATAATCATAAAATACGATCGATTTTTTCATCCTTGCAATGAGCATATTCCATGGTGTGGATGAGTCGTCTGTGTTGGTATTTCATGTGTCACATCACATAGTTAGGACTAGCGGATGATAGGCCGAGCAGGGAGAAGTTTTACGTAGGTGTGCAACACCTGCAAATCATGCACTAGCTGACGGTTCAATCTCTCGGGATACCTGGAAAGTAACTCGGAGCCAACGTTATAACACTCCTGTTATGATCATTCCCTGGGAAGGAATCTCGGGCGATGGGTTCATTCTCCAAAAGTCAACCGACGATTGTCGGATCCGGAAGGCGTACATAAGGACCATATGGGGGTGTGCAAATTCGGTAAAAACTGATTTACCGACCGAATTCGATTTGAATTTGTTAAATCGAATTCGGTAATTCGATTATATCGAATTCGAAAATTTTGAAACTGGTTCGAATACGGTTTTTGGTTTTAATGAAATCGGTATTACCGAATTTAAATTCAATTTCGTATTATAATATTATTTAAATATACATAATTATTCTTATTATATATTTATAATTTTTAAAAAATATTTTAATAAAAAATACTGTTAAAAAAAATACCAAATTCAATTATAACTAAATCGGTAATTCGGTCAGTTTACCGAATTCCGAATTCAATTCAAATTCGGTTCGAAATAGGTCGGTATTTTTAAAAATTAAATTACCAAAAAAATCGATTTCAAACTACCGATTTCGAAATCAATGCTCACCCCTACATATGGCACAGAATCTGGCCGAGCTAAAAAAGAAAAATGAGTAATCGATCGAGGGATATTTGTAACCGTCATTTCTTCATGTTTCCAAGATATGGCATGGTCATTCTTCATAAAAGATTAAAAAAAGGTTCAGAAGAACAAAACCAGAAGATGAATATTTGTTAATAAAACACTTTGGAATGGGAACATGGAATAAAGCATAGTGAATGAACACGATAGAAGTCGAAACACTTCTACAGGAAATTTGAACCGTCATCACGTGCAGCGAGAAACATGATGAATCGTTATTATGATGGCGGTCTGCGACCTTTTATTCTCATCATGAACCGATTGCGTCTTGGGACTATTCCCTATGAGGGAAAGCTAATCTTGTGTGGGCAAACCAATAACCCATTGACGGACATGTATCCCTCTTTCCCTAGGTTGAGCAGGTGATTGAATAAGCCTAAATAAATATAGGTAAGCAGAATAGACTGATGAAAAATGCAAATTTAGCAACAAACATGTTTTCTTTTATTACTCCAAATAAGAAATTGCAAAGAAATTCCTAAATAAGCTACCCCGAGCGTGACTGCAACTCGGGCAAGGCACTATTAGTTCCCCCATTCTTTGCAATTCTCGCGGTACTCATATACGTTGGCGAACAATAATTCAACCACCTCAAGGAAGTGGTAATGGAAGAGCTGCTTGAAGTACGGACTGCACTGGAACATTGTTGGAAACTTGATAGGTTTATAGGGATTAAAATGGTCTGGGACTAAATAAGATGGTTATAGTCGAATTGGTTGACCGGGGGTGACTCCAATAGTGAAAAGTACAATTAGTACGTCTGGATGATATCCTTGAGAGAGGTTTTTTCCTCTTTGCAGAAATGGGTCTTATACCCGAATACAATCCTGGTAAATTTTAGGGGATTGTGTTCTAAAAAATTCGTTAGGCCAACTCTGATGAGAAGTTACCGATCTAGGAGCGGAAAAATCTATGTATAGAAAGAAATCCTTGTGTGCTGACCGTTCTTCTGAAGAAAGTGAAGGCAGAGGAAAGAAGTGGTGATGAATAAGTTTATGTAGAGGAACACCACGAGTTGGAGCTTAAATACTTTATTTCTGTTTCTAAACATGTCTGAAAGCCCGTTGCGGACTAGCGAACAAATAATATAACTGACCTTAGAAACCTCAGTTGACGTACTTGCCAGGAAATTCTCAACATGGGGGCTTCAATTACGTCATAGTGAACGAGGAACTGCATTTAAAGAACAACGGAGGTATTCTTTTAAGATGCATTCAAGGAGATGGGGCTCTCAAGATCATGACCGAAGTTCATGAAGGGTTGTGTGACGCCTACTAGGCCGACCCAAAGTTAAAATGGACCATTATCAGACATGGCGTATACTCGTCTACCATTACTTCAAATCACTATAAACTTTATTTGAGCACCTGCATGACATGTGTAAATGATTAAGTGCTACTAGCAAAGTTGGACTTTAGAACGACCATAATTGCTTTAAAAATTAACCTGAAGCCAAATTATTATTATCAAACCATGTGCTTAAAATTGGATTTAGTA
Organism: Vinca minor; assembly: GCA_026122235.1. Lineage (NCBI taxonomy): Eukaryota > Viridiplantae > Streptophyta > Magnoliopsida > Gentianales > Apocynaceae > Vinca > Vinca minor. The sequence goes on from JAOCZM010000020.1 coordinate 237,969, forward strand.
GAGGAAGACCATTGATTGACATTCGACAAATTGATAAAAAAGAAAAGGTAACAAAGTCTTACAACCGCCGTGTCAAGAAAAAAGTTTTCAGGACGGAAAACAGGTATAGAAGATCATCTTCCCGTCAGAAAATAATGCCCCCAAGGTTCGGTAAATGGTCCCAAAATTGGGAAGACCTTTCCAGATAACTCAGATAATCCCAAGAAGAGTATATCAAATAGCATCTCTTGAAGGGGAAGTACTCATCCAAAGTATCACTGGGAAGTACCTAAAACACTATTATCCTACAATCTGGGAAATTATGGAATTCTTTGCCGGTTTCCTCGAAGACCAGTCAGGCTAAAGGAATTCTTTTTCTCGAGAATAAACCAGGAGTAAAGAAGGGAGGCAAGTGTTGATACCCGAAAAATCTCGGTTGACCGAGACACTTCATACGAAGAAGGCACTCATGTCATAGATCATAGGAATAAATCCGAAGGAGTTTAAATTCATATGACAAATATGGTTGTCATTTGTCAAGTTATATTATCTAGTTGAGAAGAAGCTTGTAAGAAGTAGTGATATGGTAATGGTTGAGGACCAGACTACTAATGATACTAGGAAAATTCAAGAAAAGTCACAGTTACGTCATGATCTTGTTGATATAGAGGTCTAACTCAACATTTACTTGTTATAGTTGAGGATGGTATAAAAGGAGAGTAAGAACAAGATATGTCTGACCTGAGCATTCCTAAGATCCAACTGAATAGTTTCACCGGGTTGTTCGGATCCCCCTAGATCAAAACGGAGCTCCGCAACTCCATGATTATCAGATACAAACCTAGCAACAGCCACCGCCGGCGGCAAAGAACTAGAAGAAGCTGAAAGGTCCGATACCGATGCTACCGGAAATTCATCAAAGAAAGGATTCAGTCAAAGAAAGAGAGTAGAGACTTCTTAGAAATATTTTATCCTACTGTTAAAATGACTTCATCAGAGTTGTGTTTGGTTTTTATACAATCATTCATTAAAAAGTTAAGTTGATGGACGTGTGGATATATTTTATGGATAATTTCGAGTATGGGATCAGGGGTCACAGGTAGAGGTCGCAGTCACACTGGCAAAGAATCTGCCACGTCGCCCTACCTCCAAAAATTTTTTTTCGATTATGAGTTAAAATACAAAAAAGATTGTTTCGATATGGGACACGTTAAAAGTAAAAAAAATTGTACAAATTTGTCACATCACTATAAAATGAGGAGAGAGACAATTTTTTTACTTTTAACTGTGTCCCATATCGTAACAATCTTTTTTTGTATTTTAATCATGATCGAAGAAAAAAATTTTTGAGGGAAGCGATGTGCATTGTCTTGCCAGTGACTAGGGGCCCTACCTATGGCCCTAGTACATATCAGAATTTTCCATATTTTATTCATCGTGGTAAGGGGAATTTTTTATGCATTGAGCAATATGAGAGTTTTCAAGTTAAAGGAAAAAAAAAATCACGTCTGCAGGTTAAAGAAAAGTTTAAATGACTAGAAACAACAGTCAATGGTACAAGTAGAGCAATATGAGAGTTTTCAAGTTAAGGAAAAAAACAATCACGTCTGCAGGTTAAAGAAAAGTTTAAATGACTAGAAACAACAGTCAATGGTACAAGTAGTATTGAGTCTTTAATGAGAAAGTAAGACCGAAAGAAGCTTACTCCATACCATCGTGTACTTGTGAAATATTTTGGTGATGTTGATTTTATCAATCTTCTTCTTTATGTCGATAACATTCTTGTTGTTGGCATGAATATATGCTTCTAGAATTGACATATTGAGGCGGGAGTTTAGTAAGACTTTTGAATCGAAACACTTTGCATCGGGAAAGTATATTTTTGGAGTTAAGCTCACTCGTTATAGAAATACAGAGAATTTTGTTTATTTCAAGAGACTACATTTAGAAAATACTCAGATGTTCGAAATGGAAAAGTCCAAATTTGTTAGCACTTCTCTTACAGGTTATTAAAGAAGAGAAGAAGAAAAATGCGGAAAGTTATTTATACTTCAACCGTTGGTAGTTTTATGTATGCTATAGTGTGAATGAGGACTGATTTAGCTCAAATATTGTTCTCCAGTAATTCCAACGCCACAAGAGCCACAAATACAAGTAAGAGGAAATAGTATAAGGAAATTCATTATGTCTCTCATTATTCTTTCATAACAAGTATGCATTCAAGAAACTTGTATTCAGAGTTAGACAAACAGACCTTCATCTTTCACACCTCGTTTTGGTGTAATTTAATCTATAGGTATCCTTGTGCATTGTACTTTTATTTTTACTCATTAGCATGTAGAACTAAAGTAAGACTGTGTAACTTCATTCAATTCTTTTGCTACCTTCCAAATTTCAAAATATTTTTTAATTGGGACTCGTAGGGCACCAAGGATTGTGAACCTTCTTATCACTTGCTTATTTCGCATACTCATACTCTTAGATTTTGTTTCACCAAGAACAGTGGAGTAAAATCCAATTTATACTTTTTATTACTGACACCAAGGAGTGTAAGCCTTCTTATCACTCGTTTTCTGGTGTGCACATTTCGCATACTCGTACTCTTAGTATATGTTGATTTTTTTTTTCAACTTATTTATAACCAAGAACAGTGAAGTAGAGCCGAATACATTTTTTAATTAAAATAATTACTTAGTCGTCCTTTAAAACGATATATCCAGAGTCAAGAGTTGCATAGTGTATTGGGTAACCATAAATCGAATCAAGAGCAGAATAAGGGTTATCTTAAAAGGTCTCAAATTCTAATTCCAAATACAAGTTATATCACACATACATAGTCGCAAAAAGTCACTCAAAAACAATTTGTTATTATTTATTTTCCAAAATTTTCAGTGGCACGAGTCGAATATTGGAAATAATGGAGAAAAATGCTTAAAGTTATTAAAATTGATATATCCACAAATCATTGTTTTTTACTTTTTATGATTTTTTTTATTTGTTTAATAAAATGCAAAAACTATTAAAAATAGCAAATTAACATAACAAAAAAAAAAAACACTACAAGTAATAAAACAAAAAACTAACTTTCTTACACTTAAAATGAACATTGTTCTCATTGTGAAAATAAAGAGTAAAAGAGAAAGAAAAGAAAATTATTGTCCAGATTAATGGGGGAAAATAGAATAAGTAGCCTCACAACCCATCAGGGTCATGACTCCCGCTACAATCCATTCTGCTTTCGCTTCGTTAATGTGAATCTTCAAGCATTAATGTGTCACTGGTGAGAGAGAGAGAGAGAGCTAAAAAAATTGTGAATAAGAGGTTGAGAAAAATCGAACTGGCTCTTATGCGGAAAAGGAAATGGTCCGTATATGCGGGCAAGTTGAGGGCCATTAGATTTTGTACTTTTGATCCAACAGTTGTTTCAAAGCAGGGGTATTTAGGGATAAACTTTGAGATTTTTTTTTTTTTTTTTGCGGGAAAATGAAAATTTAAATTGAAGTGTTCAGAATAACAGAACATGTGTTCACTAATTAAGAACATGTGTTCACCGAACAAGAACATGTGTTCAATAATGAAGAACATGTGTTCACCGAATAAAAACATGTTTACAATATACAAGAACATGTGTTCTTGTAGAAAGGTGACTTTTTGCTTCTTCAACCGCTTTTTTTTACCTCGGTAGCCCAACCGATGTGACGGTTGCTTGTTCCCCTTCTTTTTTTTTTATTTTTTTTATTTATTTGTAAAATTACATATATACCCTTTTAACCCTCTTTTAAATCATAGCCGTCGATCCATTTTAAAAATGAAATCAACGGCTCCCAGCGTGTCCCGCACGTGCGGAACTTTGGGCGTTCTGCACAGGAGCCGGACTGGAGAAAAACAAGATGGAAGTAGGTAGGTAATGGTTGATTAATTTTGGGTTTATAATTAATTTGGGAAAGGAAGGATTTTGTGTTGAAAATGAAAAGAAAAAGAAAAAAGAAAAGGAAGTTGGGTGACGAGAAATAGGAAACGTGCGTTGAATAGAGGTGAGAAAGAGAGAAATAACAAATAAAAAAATAAATTAAATGGGCAGAAGAGGACAAAGAGAGAAATGGGAATAATGGGACTGGGTCCAGGCCCTCCAGGGATTGTTTCTTGTTCCAAACAAAGAGAGAATGTAATGTGATATCCAGGCTGGTCCAAGAATCCCCTGGTTTCGTTTTTTTATTTACTTTTTTTTAAAATTTGTTTTTAAAAAATTTATTTAATTAAAAAATTAAAAATTAAAAAGATTATTTTTTTCCTTAATCCAGTTGTAGTTTCTAAAAAAAAATTACTTACGAAAAAATTAATTAATAAATAAAAGAAACAAATTCTACATCTTATTAATTCATGTGTTGAAAACGAAAGCACTCAGTTGGGTCAATGAGTGGAATAGTCCAACTTTTGACTTTGTTGCAGAATATTGAGTCGCAAAAACATTATATAAATGGAGTTTCATAATTCATTAGGAAGAGAAAATGTCTAGCAAGGGAATAGTTGTCTTCCTCTTCTTAATTTCAGCTCAGTATTTCTCTTCTATCATTCCAGCAACAGCCGCATTAGCTAGTGAGATAAGAATTTTGATTTGAAACTCAATCCAAAAGAACTCATTATAATTCGCCAGTATTAGTAATATTTGTTTCATGACATCTATTATTTGTTTATCTATTTATAATTGTAGCTCCTCATGGACCAAAGATTGGATCTGGTCGTCCATGTCAAAATTGTCTGCCACCACGACGCTCTTTGTTAACCAAATGGTACCCGGGAAAGGAGAGGGATAACTCCGGAGATAAAAAGTTAGCCGGACTCATGATATAGAAAACATAGGAAGCTTGATAAAAAGAGGAAATTATATATATATATATATATTGCCTCTTAAGTCGTTATGTTTTAATCTATATAAAGCTATGTTTTCATTTCAATTATTTAATGGATTAAAATTTATAATATTTGTGCATCCTCTTATTGTAGATATTGTGGAGTGTTTAGCACAAGTATTATATATAAATATAAATATGTATATATATAATTATTTTCAGTTACAAATTGAATGAGAAAGTAAATATTGGTGTACTCGGATTGATTTTCTCTTTTTTGTTTTGATAATTTCTATCACTCGGATTGAAAATATTAATAATTTGTAAAGGTACAAATAATGTTAACAATGATTTTTTTTAATTTTTTTTGCAAAATGTAAATTGTGCACAAATTATTTGTTTTAAGGTGTACATAAAGTAAAGTCAAGTATCGTATAATAATTTATGGAAGCACGAGAAGATTAGTCATACTGTGAACCCCTTGCCACGAAATTATGATGTTTGAGGCCCCCATCAATCAGCCAATAATATAATGGAGTTTAATGTACTATTTATAAGGCGATGCAAGTGGTAGAAAGTTGACTTGTAACAAAAGACTCGATTCCTCAAGTCATCTAAGGTTTTTATGCATGTGATCGCGAATGTTTTTTTTTCTTCTTCCCAATGTAAATTTAAAGAGTGATTTTCTCTTATTTAACAATATTTGTACATTCTAAAATAGTCGAGGAGATGTGATGCAGTGTTGGAAATATCCGTCCGCAACTTTTAGATCGCATGATCAACACAGCGCTGAATCCCGTTAAAAATTCCCCATCTACCACTCCAAAACAAAAGAAAAAAATTAACTTATGATTAAATATATAATTTTGAAAATTCATGACATTTAAACTATGAAGACAACTTACCAATTCTTTTATAAGAGTTTAAATTTTAGATGTCCTAAATATGAGTAAGTTTGGACGACTAATTAAGTGAAGTATTTAATCAGCTTGCAAGCTGACCATTCTCGAATTTCATGCTCAAACTTTAATGTGGTATACATACGGAAAATATTGTGCTCGCAGAAAAACATATCCAACTTTTGATTTTTGATGAAGAATATTGGGGTAGCAAAACAAAAACAACATTATAATTATACTTCTTTTTGTTTGAAATGGAACTTAAATTTGAATAAGAAAATAGTTTCCCAAGGTGGTTGGAAAATGGAAGTTAAGCTAGTGAGTTTACTTTTCACATGAGTTGCATATGGAAGTGGGAATCATTATATATGTAAAAGTGGTTATTTGGATTTAAAATATCTTACTAAGATTATACCCTATGCTAGAATCTTGTGCGCGTCTACGCAGGGGGTGCGAATTCAAACTTTGTCAAAGTCAAAATAGGTTGAACTTGTGTGCAGTGAAGAAATACTCTCAATAGGTGTTGATTTAGTATCTTACAGTTGTTTAGATTGTTTATTAACAGTTGTTATGAATACTCCAAACAGTTGTAGTCTATATTTTCTAACACTTTTATTCTGCTATATTTTAAACTTGAGAAGAGAAAAGGTAAACAGAGGGAGTTGTGATCTTCCTCGTGTTCTTAATATCAGCTTAGTAAGTGCAACGAAAGATTTTATAACTAAGATCAAATTTTTACAAAAGAGAAAAAAGTTGGGTTACTCCCCCGACCTGCTCCAGTGCTTAATGGAGTAATTGAATCAAAGATAATAATAAATAAAAAAATTAAGACAATATAGAATAAAGAGCGAGATATTTCTAGGAATCAAGCATTGACATCCAACTAAACGCTAGATCTTCCGCGTCCGGGAAATATAACCAGGAAATCAGGTCGGTCTTTTCATCATTACGGTGAGCATATTCTTTTAGACTGAAGAAAATGGCAAAAATAGCAAGAAGCGTTTTTTTTTCTTTTATTACTCCAAATAAGTAATTACAATGAAATTCCTAAATAAGCTACCTCGAGCGTGACTACAGCTCAGGCCAGGCACTACTAGTCCCACCATTCTTTGCAATTCTTGCAGTCCTCATCTTCATTGGAAAGTAATTCCACCGGCTCGGGGAAGTGTTAATGGAACCGCTGATTGAGGTAAGGACTGCACAGGAATATGGGCGAAAACCTGATAGGTTTATATTGATTAAAATTGTCACATGACTAATAAGATGGCGAGATATTAGCCCTTTTTGCCCTATAACTATTTACGAATTTCCCTTTTTGCCCAAATTGTATTTTGTGATCCCGGTTTGCCCTCGCACTATTTACGAGTGCCGAAAATGCCGAAAATGGGCGGATTCCGGCAATCTGAGTGTTCATTTGTCACGTGCAACTCGCATGGACGTTTTATAAGGGGTATTTTTGTCTGAATTCATAATTCATTTCAAATAATCCGACCCGAACCCGACCCATTTGATAGAAGTATATAAGTTGTAAAACCCGTATTGGGTCATAATTTTTACTTCTTCTTCGCGAAATTCCCAAAAGTTCCCCTCTGATGAAGTCCAACAGGCACTAGACGATTTCTTCAACACAGAAGCAAGTTCCTAAATACCCTTTTGAAGAGATGGTGCCGTTGAAGCTGAGGGCAGCGGAGGACAGATACATTCCAAACCCTAAATACCGTAAGTTTTTGTTTTTGTTTTTTTGTTTGTTTTATGATGTATGTAAAGTTTGTAAGGATGTGTGTATAGTGTGTATAGTGGGTTGTAGGTTTCTGTTATTTTCAGTTTTGATTGTCCTGTAAATGTTATGAAATTTCTTTGTTTTTTGTTGTACTCTTTTGCAGCACTTGAGTCTGGGTATTTCACTTTAAAAATATGCCATGGTGGTAAAATGGATGGATATACTACTGAGAGTCAATATGTGGGAGGGGGTTTTGATTTATTTGACTACTGCAATGTGTATAATTTCAAATATGAGATGTTGCAAATGTGTCCGAGAATGTTGGGTTATAGGAGGGCATTTGATGCATGGTATCTTATATGGACCCATGGGGGAACTAGACTAATGTTGCCTATTTTAAGTGAGGGTGATATTGGGGGTTGGCATCGGCATAATTTATTCGTTCTTCTTGAGATTGATGAACTATTTTGTGAAGCCATTTTTGAAGGGGACTTTGTTTGCCACTGGTTCAGCTTTTAGATTGAAGAAAATGGTGGTATGAAGGAAGAAGATGACTTAATGAGTGTTTTGGTAGGGAGTTTTTTATTATAGGACAATTATACCCCTGACCCAACGGCTCTTAAATAGATCCGCCTGAGATCTCTCACTCAGATTGCCGGAATCCGCCCATTTTGAGCATTTTCGGCACTCGTAAATAGTGCGAGGGCAAACCGGGATCACAAAATACAATTTGGGCAAAAATGGAAATTCGTAAATAGTGATAGGGCAAAAAAGGCTAATATCTCATAAGATGGCTATAGTCGAATTGGATGACCAGGGGAGTCTCCAACAGCGAAACGTACAGTTGGTATGTCTGGATAATATCGGGAAGGTCAGTTCTGATATGAATCAGGGCCAGGGGTAGGGCCCTGGTTCACTTGGTGGAGAATGTGCCACATCGCCCTCCCTTTTTTAAAATTTTTTTTTTTTTTTTTGCTAGTCACAGTTAAAATACAAAAAAAATAGTTCTGATATGGACACAGTTAAAAGTAGAAAAAATGTACAAATTTGTCACATCACTATAAAATAAGGAGAGATATATTTTTGTACTTTTAACTGTATCCATATCAGAATTTTTTTTTTTTTGTATTTTAACTGTAACTGGCAAAAAAAAAAAGAAAAAAGGAGGGCGACGTGGCACATTCTCCACCAAGTGGAGCAGGGCCCAACCCATGGCCCTGGTCAATATCATAATTTTCCTATCGGGAAGGTCTGGCATGGACTGACCTCCCCTCTCATGTGAATTGAGGTAGGACCCACATGTATAGTAGGTTCCGCCTTAAATATGTAAAAGGGTGTAGGGTCATTTCCGATAATATCTTTGAGATGAGAAATTTTATTTTAATAGGTAACTAAGTTTAAAAGTTACATTCAAACCAATAAATACAATACAGGTAGGTTAAAAAGTCAAATCTTTTTTCTACGTGTATTGTATTAATTAGCTTGAATTTATCCTTTGAGATGCGTTTTAGGCTCTTTGCAGAAATGGGCCTTATAACCGAGTAGAAACTTCAAAATTTCGTAATGCCCCATACATCCCTGGGAAATTTCATTTATCCGGGGATTATTTTCTCTAAGCCAGGAGGCTAACACACCCCGAACCAGGACGGATCCACTTAGCTGTGATTGTGGTCAAATGACTTCAGTGAATTTTTTTTTTTAATTTTATATAATATATTTTATTTTATTTAAATAATAAATGTATAAATGACCCAGTGAATTGTTGTGTATGTTTAATGATCCCAGTAAATTATATTTATGAATCCGTCACTGTCCCGAACTGATGAGGACTCCTGGTGGCGGGAAATCTATGGATAGGAAGGAATCCTTTTGTGAATCTACGTAAGTTTGGCCGTTCTTCTGAAGAAAGTGAAGGCAGAAGAAAGAAATAGTGTAGTGAAAGAGAAGCCTTCATAGAGGAACACCACGAGTTGGAAATTACAATACTGCAGAAAACAAAGAGGAAGGAAAGCTTTTTGGCAAAAAGAAAAAAAAGTTGGAAAGAAAAAAGGTAATCTTTTATAAATATGTTGCTATTTTAACATAAATTATGTTTAAGAAATTACCTATATCTTTTATATATGTTTGAAGTATAATGTCAATAAAATTCAATTAATATTTTTAAAATAATACGTCTAATTAGGCTTTTTTTACCAGTATATGCTACTAAGACATTTGTGTTATATTATGTTTAATTACATTCTATTATGACATTGAAATCAAGTTTAATGGAACATAGAAAATAAATAAATATTTCATTGTGTCTTTGTCTTTCAAACATTGGATTGAAAGAGAACTCAGAGCTAATTCCGGGCAAAAGCATTTTATTCCTGTGTATCAAAATGTCGTAAAAATCTTGACGAAATAAATTAAAACGTATTTTTAATATGTAAAACAAAACAAATATACTTTTCACCACCTTTAAAATTATTTCTACATCTCTTTTACATTGTTGTATATGTTATATACTTCTTCCCCAAAATAAAATGAAAATAAGGATTTTGTTTCTCATGTTTAATAGTTTTATTCAATTGATACACCTACATTTTTTAAAAAAGAAAAAATGCCAGTTATTATGTCTAATGCAGTTATTATTGAGATAATTCTGATATGAATCAAATCTATTAGATCATGTAATTCAGAACTGCTCACATCACCACATAATGAGGAGAGAAACAACCTTGTAATGATTTATTTAGTTTTGGACCACATAGATATTATGGGAAATGATCTTTGGCTAAGCCTAATTAGTTAAAAATTGGCTAAATTGGGTCAAAATTGGTCAACGGACTATTTTGCCCCTGAAGTGTTTTTTTAACTTTAAAAAAATAAAAGGAATTTTGTTAAAATTGAAATAGCCCTAGCATAGGGACAAAAGCTGACAACTATACACCTACATTTTCAAAGTCAGAAAATATTTCTTTATTTTTTTTTTATTTTTGCTGAAACTACCTACTTCTTTATACAAGATGTATTATTTCAACCTTCAAAACCATTCTTCTCCCAATTTCTCCTAAACTGCAATATTTTTGTACTTTTTCTCATCAAAATTGTTGGATAAATATGAGGTCGATTTCCCATGTAATATTTACTTCTTCAAAGTTGATGAATCTACCAAAACAAGTAATTTTTATAGGGTTTGGGAGATGGTTTTGAAGGGATTCATGGGCGGAAACTCGTTCCAAACACCCATGGATCCTCCCCTGAAGGATCCGCTCATATGAAACGAATCGAAAAAGCGGTAAAAAACTTACATTTTACGGATTCAAGAAGCTGCTTCTTGAATGGAGGATGGCGTTTCTTGGATGCTAATCGCCACCAATTGATCTCCTCTGCGGAAAGTCCCTCTACCGGTATCCACGCGACTGAAAGCGGGCAGCGATTGCTAGCTCTTCGTTTTTACGGGTTTCGGGAATTAGAGAGAAAAGGGAGAGGCAGAAACTATTTCGGCTTCTTGGGTATTTCGGCTGAAAAACATTAAGGTCTAGGGTTTCGGCCAAGAGTTTATTATATAGGGTGTGAGAGTTTGTTCCCAGAACTAACTCTCACGTCCTCAACTCCTCTCGGCAATGGGAGTCCTCAACTCCCACGTCCCTAGACTCTGCTGGTAGTGGGAGTCCTTATCGGATAATAACTCCCACGTAATCCCGGCTATAGGGAAAAATACCGAAATTGCCCCCTATCTCTAATTCGAATAATAAACACTTTATTATTTCCCGAGAAAGACAAGTGTCGGATACAATGAACCTAGACACATTCTAGATTCATTGAATCCGGACATAAAGCTTCGTTAGCTCGTCTATGCGTGTGACCACAGCAGGTTCATCTCACAATGGCAATGAAAACACACTTAGTAGTAGTGTGAGTCCATAAATCACAAGCGGTCCCTAGCAGGGACATTGTGACTACCCAAAGTGAATGAATATACAACGGGAACCTAATATCAATCCACTATTTAATCCCTTTGTCTCGCGATATCCTAATTAAGCATAAGGCATGGTGGTCGTCACCCTTATTAAGCTTAATTATATTTATGCTCGATCTCCAGGTAGACTGTTTCGACAAATAGCATTTGATAACCACTTTATCAAACACATTTGAGCACTGACCATGCATTTAAACGAGTCTTTCCCTATCGAGGGGCCCATGGATATCTCTCTCAATAATAGAGAGGGACAAATTCCTTACAATGTCTCTCACATTCAAGCTATGATAGGACACTACATCCGATCATCGATCGTATTGATTACTCTGTTACAAGTAACGTCCCGATCGAGTCAAAAGCGTGGCTCCATTCATACTAGAATCAATGAAGACATAAGGTCTAAGGATTCTAAAATAGTATTGAGGAAGTAATACTTATGACTTAAGACCATGAAGTATTACTTCTCGACGGATCACGTCCCAATACAATGTATCCCTATATATTGCATCTATGATGTGATTTGTATCCATTACACATGATCGATGAAAACAAGATCATCAATCAACAATCATACTAGTTTTATTTCATAGTAATTAAGCATTACATAAAACTAGGGACTTCTAGAATAGTAATTACATAAGCTAATGAGTTTTACTATCAAATCACACATTTGATAATCAAAAGCAAAATTAACTATTCAATTACTTGCTCAAAAAGATAACAAAACGCACAACATGTGCTAATGGTCCTAGGGCACTACTAACAATCTCCCACTTGCCCTAGTTCCAATCATACATGATCCTCAATCCCATTGACCTAGTATGACTCTCGTGTTTGAGGGCTGTGGGAGTGGCTTGGTCAATGGATGCTGCAATGTTGTCGTTTGTACGAACTTTGCAAATACTAACGTCTCCTCTTTCGATGATCTCTCCGATCGGATGGAAAGCGCTTTCGAGAATGTGTTTGGATCGTTGGTGAGATCTAGGTTCCTTAGCTTGTGAAATGGCTCGAGTACTATCACAATAGAGGTCCACTCGGGTTCACAATGCTAGGGGACGACACCTAGTTCATCAACAAACTTCCCTGATCCAAACGACTTCTTTAGCTGCTTGAGAGGCAGACTAGATACTCGACTCTGTTGTAGAGTCGGCCACGGTTTCTTGCTTTGAGCTCTTCCGACTCACAGCACCTCCATTCAAACAAAACACAAAAACCCAGATTGCGATCTAAAATCATCTACGTCGATGCGGAAGCTTGCGTCTGTGTAACCATTTACTACCGGACTTCACTTCCCGACCTCAGTAAACTAAGAACATATCTTTAGTCCTTCTCAAGTACTTAAGAATGCTCTTGATCTGCGATCCAATGTGACTCACTGAGGGTCGATTGATATCCGCTAGTCATACTTAAAGCAAATGAGACATCCCAGGGCGAGTGCATATCATGGCGTACATAATAGACCCAATGGCCGAAGCATATGGGATCTTACTCATGCGCTCTCGGTCCCTCCCTTGTGGAAGGTCCTTGAGTTCTGTTGAGTTTAACGCCATGTGACATGGGCAAGAATCCCTTTTTGGAGTCTTGCAAAGCTGAACCGTTTCAGTACCTTGTCAATGTATCCACTCTGGCTCAGGCCGATCATTTTGTTAGATCTATCTCTATAGATTCTTATACCCAAAATGTAATTGGCCTCGCCTAAGTCTTTCATGGAAAAGCACTTCCCCAACCAAGCTTTTACGCTTTGTAATGTGGGGATGTCATTTCCAATCAGTAAGATGTCGTCCCACGTAAAGCACGAGGAATACTACTTGCATTATTAGTTACTTTCTTATAAACACAAGGCTCGTCTTCGTTTTTGATGAAACCGAATTCTTTAATACGTTCATCAAAGCGACGATTCCGACTTTTCGAGATGCTTGCTTCAATCCATAAATGGACCTTTGAAGCTTACACACTTTTCTAGGATTTGTTGGATCTACAAACCCCTCAGGTTGTGTCATATACACATCCTCGAGAAGGTTTCCATTAAGAAACGCAGTCTTAACATCCATTTGCCATATCTCATAGTCATAATATGCGGCTATGGCAAGTAAAATCCTAATTGACTTTATCATCACGACAGGGGAAAAGGTTTCGTCATAGTCAATACCATGAACTTGTCTATAACCTTTAACTACTAGTCGCGATTTAAAAGTGTGTACATTACCATCCATGTCGGTCTTCTTTTTTATAACACCATTTGTTATCAATGACCTTACACCCGTCCCGGGTGGATCAACCAAAGTCCACACTTGGTTGTCATACATGGATTGCATCTCGGACTTCATAGCTTCTAGCCACTTATCGGGACTCGGGAACTCACGAATTGCCTCTTTGTAGGTAGTGGGTTCATCTTGATCAATCGATTCAACTCGATGATCATCGATCACGAGAAATCCATATCTCTCAGTCTGTTGATGTACCCGACTCGACCTCCTTGGGCCTTGTGTCAAAGATTGAAGCTCGAGTATCAGCACGTGAGCTTGCTTGAACTTCTAAAGTTGGTTCAGATGTTGTTTGGGGATTTTGAATTTCCTCAAGATGGATCTTACTCCCACTATCCTCTTTGGAAATAAATTCCCTTTCAAGGAATACACCATTACGAGCAACAAACACTTTGTTCTCTGATGGAAGATAGAAGTAATATCCTTTAGTTTCTTTAGGATATCCCACAAACAAACATTTGTCGGATTTAGGGGGCGAGTTTATCGGATAACAAGCGTTTTACGTACGCCTCGCATCCCCCAAATTTTGAGAAATGACAAACTATGTCGTTTCCCAGTCCCATATCTCATATGGAGTTTTTCGAACCGCTTTAGAAGGAACTCTATTTAATATAAATGCAGCGAGTTTCAGGGCGTAGCCCCCAAAAGGAAATTGGAAGACTTGTTTGACTCATCATAGATCGAACCATATCTAATAAGGTGCGATTCCTCCCATTCCGACACGCCATTCCATTGTGGTGTGCCCGGGGAGGAGTTAATTGTGAAACAATTCCACAACCACTAAGATGTTCGTCAAACTCTTGGTTAAGGTATTCGCCACCTCGATCCGATCGAAGTATCTTAATACTTTTACCAAGTTGATTACGTACTTCATTTTGAAATTCTTTGAATCTTCCAAAAGATTCAGATTTATGTTTCATTAGATAGACGTAGCCATATCTACCGAAATCATCTCGTGAATGTGATGAAATGCTGAAACCCTCCTCTAGCACTTGTGTTCATTGGTCCACAAACATCCGTATGTATGAGGCCCAACAAATCGGAAGCTCTCTCACTTTGTCCAAGTAAAGGGAGCTTTAGTCATTTTGCCCAACAAGCAAGATTCACACGTCTCATAAGACTCTAAGTCAAATGATGTTAAAATTCCATCCGTATGGAGTTTTTGATATGCGTTTCTCGTTTATGTGGCCCAAACGACGAGTGCTAAAAGTAGGTTTGGTTTAAGTCATTTGATTTAAACCTTTTAGTATTAATGTTATAGATGGGCCTTTTAATGGAATCATCGAGGTTAAGAATATAAAGCCCATTCATCAAAGAGGCATCTCCATAAAAGATACGATCTTTATGAATGGTGCAAATTTTATTCATAATACTTAATTCAAAACCTTCAATATCCAAACAAGAAACTGAAATAATATTCCTACTCAAAGTTGGAACATACAAACAATTATCTAGTTCTATGATAAGGCCACTTGGCAAAACTAAATTAAATGTCCCCGTAGCTACAGCAACAACTCTTGCTCCATTGGCTACTTTGAGGTCCACTTCTCCTTTTGCCAGTGATCTACTCCTTTTGAACCCCTGCACATTTGCACAAATGTGAGATCCACAACCCGGTATCTAATACCCATGAAGTAGGAGCGAGACATGTTAATTTCTATAACATAAATACACGGAGAGGCAGTCAAACTGGCCTTTCCCTTTTTCTTCTCTTCCAAATAGAGTTTGCAATTCCGTTTCCAATGGCACTGGTTCGCCACAATGGAAGCAAACTCCCTCCTTTGGTGCCTTGGCTTTGAGGGTGGGGCTTGGGCTTGTCATTGCCTTTGCCTTTGCCTCTCTTAGCCATGGGCTTTCCCTTGCCTTTCTTCTTGAAATTCCCTTTACGAACCATTAAGACTTGAGGGGGATTTCTTAATGTTCGATTCGACTGCTTGAGCATCCCAGTGAATTTCGTGTATGGTCTTCTCCATGGCATGCATGTTGAAGTTCATTACGAATTGGTCATACTCCCGGTGGGAGTGAGCCCAAGATCATATCCGTGGCCATGTCATGACCTACGGCAGCTCCAAGCTTCTCGAGTTGGTCAAAATAGCCGCTTCATCTTAAGAACGTGTGCACTCACGAGAGGTTCGAGGGGCCATTTTGCAACTATTTAACGCCTTAGTTGTGAGGAATCTTTCATGACGAGCTTGCTCTTGGAACATTTCCTTGAGCTGGCCCATCATCCGGAAAGCCTCAACTCCTTCAAACTGTTTTTTGAAGGCCGGGGCTCATTGTGACTAACATGAGACAAGTCACATCGTTAGAGTCATCGAAATGCTTCTTCCAAGCATCTCTTAGAGCTCTAGGGCGTTATTTTCGAGTTGTTCGGGAATGTCCGTTTCAAGAACGTCTGACTTTCTTTCTCGCTAAGGACAATCCTTAAGTTGCGGGCCCAATCAAGGAAATTGGTCCCGCTTAGTTTTTCCTTCTCAAGGATTGATCGCGGTGAATTGTGTGATGAATTGGTTGCCATTATCTACATTAAGTTAATTGCAAAGTTATTAGTTTTTGAGCAAAAAACATTTTCCACAATTTCAACACTTGATAATGGTGGGTAAAAACATTTTACAATAGTTATAGGAAAGCTTTGGCTTAACACCCATAATTAAAGTAAAATCATCTAATGGGAATGACATCTATATGTCCGGCTATTTCCCATTTTATGCCCTAGGCCCAAAACTATTTTGATGGCCTAGTTAAGTCGAACCATGTCTAAGCATATGGAAATCACTATTTTCCCATCTCCTCTTGCCTAGATAACCACTTATCCGTTGCTTTGGCAACCAGACATAATGATGATCCAAGCTCATGGAGTGCTTAGGTTATGGTAGGCAATTTAAGACTTAATTAAAAACCATTTGATGTGACGTTCAAAATTAAATCCATCCAGACATAAAATAAACA
The DNA here is from genome assembly GCA_026122235.1 of Vinca minor. Taxonomy (NCBI): domain Eukaryota; kingdom Viridiplantae; phylum Streptophyta; class Magnoliopsida; order Gentianales; family Apocynaceae; genus Vinca; species Vinca minor. Next base: position 254,594 of record JAOCZM010000020.1, read on the forward strand.
TCACACGCAGGTTATGAAGCGAAAAAGTAAATGTGATATAGCATGGCCTATTCCTATAATGACTCCCACGAGCCTTGTGGGAGTCAAGGGTCAATCTAGGTCAAAATCCATCTCATGGATAATGTCTTCGATCTTGCACCTCCAGCCTTGTTACATATTTGCATGGGCATACCCAGCCTTCAATGTAAAGCAGTAAAGCTAATCTAATGAAGCGATTACAATTTTACAACATTGAAAAACGACTCGCAAGTCGTATTATAAAATTTCAATCAAAATATGTAAAACAAGGGGTATAGTAGGCCATGCTATTCACCATGCTAATATCACATAAAGCACAATGAAATCATACACAAAGTCTTAATTCGGGGGAGCGACGAATCGGGGCGACGCAGACGGATTATGTAATGGTTAATCGGATTAACCGAAACAGTTTATGCGTAATAACAGAATTTAATCAAATTAATTTCAGATTCACGCAAAGCAGATTTATCTTTGAATCAATATTCACGAAATAGTTTATGCATAATTAATGTTCACATAAAGCGGTTTATGCGAATCAACATTCACGAAAGCTTGATTTATGCCGAATCAATAACCGAAAAGCAGTTTATACCAAAAACCGAAAAGCAGTTTATGCATATTCTCATCAAAAGATGCAATCTTTACATGCGATAAAAAGTTTATGCGGTATTATAATCACAGAAACATAAAAGATACAATCTTTTGTTTTTTCACAAATACACATACCAAATCGAATTTGATATATGTTAAGATGTGATTAACAATGTCGATTCCGAATCGTATGAGCAAGGCTCGATACCACTGAAGGGATTCATGAGGCGGAAACTCGTTCCCAAACACCCATGGATCCTCCCTGAAAGGATCCGCTCATATGAAACGAATCGAAAAAAGCGGTAAAAAACTTACATTTTACGGATTCAGAAGCTGCTTCTTGAATGGAGGATGGCGTTTCTTGGATGCTAATCGCCACCAATTGATCTCCCTTGCGGAAAGTCCCTCTACCGGTATCCACGCGGCGAAAGCAGGGCGGCGATTGCTAGCTCTTCGCTTTTTACGGGTTTCGGGAATTAGAGAGAAAAGGGAGAGGCGAAACTATTTCGGCTTCTTGGGTATTTCAGCTGAAAAACATTAAGGTCTAGGGTTTCGGCCAAGAGTTTATTATATAGGGTGTGAGAGTTTGTTCCCCGGAACTAACTCTCACGTCCCTCAACTCCTCTCGGCAATGGGAGTCCTCAACTCCCACGTCCCTAGACTTCTGTCGGGTAGTGGGAGTCCTTATCGGATAATAACTCCCACGTAATCCCAGCTATAGGGAAAAATACCGAAATTGCCCCTATCTCTAATTCGAATAATAAACACTTTATTATTTCCCGAGAAAGACAAAGTGTCGGATACAATGAACCTAGACACATTCTAGATTCATTGAATGCGGACATAAAGCTCGTTAGCTCGTCTATGCGTGTGACCACGTAGGTTCATCTCACAATGGCAATGAAAACACACTTAGTAGTAGTGTGAGTCCATAAATCACAAGCGGTTCCTAGCGGGACATTGTGACTACCCAAAGTGAATGAATATACAACGGAACCTAATATCAATCCACTATTTAATCCCTTTGTCTCGCGATATCCTAATTAAGCATAAGGCATGGTGGTCGTCACCCTTATTAAGCTTAATTATATTTATGATCGATCTCCCGGGTAGATCTGTTTCGACAAATAGCATTTGATAACCACTTTATCAAACACATTTGAGCACGGCCATGCATTTAAACAGTCTTTCCCTATCGAGGGGCCCATGGATATCTCTCTCTAATAATAGAGAGGGACAAATTCCTTACAATGTCTCTCACATTCAAGCTATGATAGGACACTACGTCCGATCATCAGTCGTATTGATTACTCTGTTACAAGTAACGTCCGATTGAGTCAAAACGTGGCTCCATTCATACTAGAATCAATGAAGACATAAGGTCTAAGGATTCTAAAATAGTATTGAGGAAGTAATACTTATGACTTAAGACCATGAAGTATTACTTCTCTGACGGATCACGTCCAATACAATGTATCCCTATATATTGCATCTATGATGTGATTTGTATCCATTACACATGATCAGTAAAACAAGATCATCAATCAACAATCATACTAGTTTTATTTCATAGTAATTAAGCATTACATAAAACTAGGGACTTCTAGAATAGTAATTACATAAGCTAATGAGTTTTACTATCAAATCACACATTTGATAATCAAAAGCAAAATTAACTATTCAATTACTTGCTCAAAAAGATAACAAAACGCACAACATGTGCTAATGGTCCTAGGGCACTACTAACAGGTTTTGGATAAGTCATAATGAGTGGGATAATCCAGAGGCGATAATAATTATGAGTGGTATATCCTAAGGGCGGCTGATGGGCAGATGAAGGGTTGTGGAGTGGCTATTTATTGGGGAATCAATGCTAACCTAATATTTCAATTGATTCATGCATCAAATAGTTTATCCATCTTCTCTGGTAAACCTTTCTTTTTTCTCTGGTTTAATCTGCTGCTCATCGTCTCTATTCATGTTCTCCGATTTGCTTTCTGTTACGTTTATTACTCTTAATATTATTTACTGATTACAGTACTAATTGTTTTTTTAACATTTAATTTCAGTGCAGTACAAATGTCAAATCCATTCCCCGATTTTGAGTTCCCTTATCCCACCTTCGAAATCAATGAGAAGATCGAAATCTTGGGCCATGAAAAGGGACTTTACGGTTCCTTTTTTAGAGGGACCGTAATTGCCAAGATGCATAACCACCACTACTGTGTCCGCTATTCCACCCTTACAACAAACCTGAAGATGCCTCTGATAGAGATTGTATCCTGGATGTGGATCCGTCCCCGTCCACCGAAGATTCAAAATTCAGTCTACTCCAAAACAGAAGAAGTAGATGTAAATGATCTAGATGGTTGGTGGCACGGAGTGGTAAAACAAAAGGAAATATAAAAACATCTACACAGTCTCGTTTCCAGGTTATCCATATCATGATTCCGACTACCACATATCAAAAATAAGAGTTCACCACTCTTATGTATGTGTTAATTTTAGTTGGTATTTAGATTAGTATTGTTGCTTGTTTATGTCTTTCTGAACTACTACTGTCCATTTTTGTTACAGTTTAACTTGTGTTGGATGATGGATATTAATTAACTTTTGTTTTTATTTAAAGATCATTATTATTGTAATTAACTTTTTTAGATCGTTTTTTTTTCTCCGATGTTCATTATTATTGTACTGTATAAAGGGTGGATTCTGGATGCTATATTTATTTTAAATTTCGGACTATATAATTTTTCTTCTCACCAACCTGTTGAACCGTCTCATAAAAAGTAGAAGTAGAACTGTAGAACCCTTTTTTGGCGGTGGGTGGTGGAATTGGAAAAATCAAGAATCGCATTAAAGGGGTGTTTTATCCAAGGTTTAACTGTGTGAAGAAAGTGACTACTTGTCATTACCCAAAAAAAACTTTCAGATTTTGTTCTTGGAAAACAAACTGCATAACATTCATTGTTCTCTTAATACATTGTTAAATATTCATTATTCACAACACTAAAAACAGGGAAAAAAAAACTCTATTCTTATTTGATCCATACCCAAATGTCATTCTTCTTCACATAATCTTGATGCTGACGAATTTCTGACATGGAAAAATCACTAACTTGTGCAGGATAGTTCGGAAATCCAACAACATAGACATTTTTCCATTGTTTAAATCCAACAATAAAACCGGTCCACCAACCATTCTCCCAATATACATCAACATAGTCACCTGTTGAAAATGACATTGCCCTCTCTGTTGGTGGCAATGGCCTTATGAACTTGTGCTCAACCACCTCTATTAGAGGTTTGTGTTTCGAGTAATTTACAAGTGTTTCATATTGAACCACAATTTTGGACTTCCTTGAATAGGACAAATTATTTCAGCACAGTAGTATGAGCCGAGATAATCTGGATCATTTCCAATAACTTCCACCTTGTCACCAATATTAAACAGTCAAAGTTCTTCAAAATTGAACATTTTTTCAGTTGTTAATAAAATGTGTGATGAAAAATTAGGAGATATCAATCACTTAAATAGATACAAGATTTAAAGGTATGACAAGAAGATAAGTTTCTTTGAAAGTTGGTGACTTTTCATTTAGCAAGATTTTGAAAAGCTGCCATTAACTGAGTTGGGTCTCCAACCCATGTGACTTTTGACAAGAAGAAGATGGGGAACGAAAGGTAATGCGGGTAGGTGGTGGGTATTTATAAGGGGCTCATCACATCACCTCATTGCAAAGAAAACAGGGAAATCTCATTTCTGCACAACTGTTTCAAGTTCATCCTATTTCTGGTAACGATCTTCAACCTTTAATTTCTTTTTCTAATATATTATTGTTTGTTTTTTAAATTTTCCTGATATATTTATTTTCCTAAAAATATTTTACAATTCAAATGGCTAGTTCCATCGCAACTCTTGAATTACCAATTCCATAGTACAATATCGGTGATAGAGTTGAAATAATTGGACATGAAAAAGGTTTTTACCATTCATTTTTCCATGGAACCATCATTGGACAGCATCCAAACAACAACAACAAATATCTGGCCCGTTACACCACCCTAACAAATGACGATGACACTGCACTTCTAGAGGAAGTTTTGACATTCAATTGGATCCGTCCCTGTCCACCCTACATTGAGAAAAATTCCTATTTGAAATATCAAGAAGTGGACGCGTGCTACGAGGGCGGTATGTGGTATGGGATTATATCAAAGTGCAAGTCCGGTAATGTTTACAGAGTCAAATTCCCTAATTATCCTGATCAAAGTGGCGATTACCACATTAGTGAATTAAGGGTTCATCATAATTATATATATGTGTGAACGAAAATTGGATATTTGATCTGGGTAAGGGTTATTAAATTAATAATAAATTATGTTTGTGTTGACAACCAGTGTATCTTTGATAAGAATATTTTTATATTTCACCATTTGAATGCCTACAACCATTTCTGATCATATTTATCATAAACATTTCTACAAAGTTTAACATTATTAACAAAAACAACCAGTATGGGAAACTTAACTTAAGCAAAAACATTAATAGAGACTGAAGGAGTAAAGATATACAATGATAATCTAATGGCATATTCGATTCATAAAAGAGCAGGAAGATAGTTCCATGATTTCACGTACACAGATTACAAAAAACAAAAGATTAATAGACTGTTCAAGTCAACAAACATCCATTAAGAAGAATTAAAATACACATTAATTAAAAGAAAAAAATAATAATAAGGTTTGAACGCTTATTCTTTTCTTGAACAATTTGGCGAACATGCTCCAGTTCGTCTTTCACCGCTGCAAGTTCTGATTGTAACCATTTCATTCCTCTTCCAGAATAAACAATAGATCTTTCGTATTCATCCTTAAGCCACCTAAAAAAATTACATCTGGCATTCATGTCCTATAAATTACCAAAAAACTGTCAATATAAAAGGAAAGTACTAAAATGATTCTTGTTTACCTTGAAAAAATGACAACCGAAATATATTTTCCCTCTATTCTTTTCTGTTTGGGAAGTTATGAGAAGGGCTGGATAATCACAGTGACAGAGCAAAACATTGGACTGCTCACGAGTCCTAACTCCATTGTTTAAAGATGAACTTGACATTTTATGGAGGGAATGTTGGAGGATAACCTTTAGAAAAGAAAGTAAAATGTAAGGGAAAGCTATGTTAGACTTAGAAGTAATGAGAATGAGAAATAGTAAGAATAGCTCTTGATTTAGTTATGTTTGTGTGGCCGTAAAATTAAAATAACCGTCGGATGCATTATGACCAACGGTCAAGATTACCCTCTAGGGTAGATTCGGATCGATGACATGACGATTGATATTTTATATAAATTGCAACCCTGGGTCCAATACAATATATAAATTGGAACCCTAGGTCCATTATAATATATAAATTGAAATCCTTTTAGTCCTAAAATTAATTACAAATAGGTCCAGCAGTTTTACAGGATAATTATTTAAAATTTACTTTTAAGTTCTCATTTTTACATTCGGATCCCTACGTACTTTAATATAGTTTGATTAAACTATGATAATCTAAGTTGAATACTAAATTTTTTTAACTTATATGCTAAATTTGATTGATTAGTACATTGCTATAGATACACTAACTAAAGTTTGTTTGATAAAGTCGACATTGCTATATTTTGTTTGTATACCGATACATTGCCGATGTGAATATACACTATAGTGTAAGATCATTATGTTTAACAATAGCAATAAACTATAGTGTATAGTCACATCGACTAATATATACTACAATGTATCGTTAAACAAACAAAATATAGCAATGTCGACTTTATCAAACAAACTTTAGTTAATATATCTATAGCAATGTACTAATCAATCAAATTTATCATATAAGTTAAAATTTTAGTATTCATCTTAGATTATCATAGTTTAATCAAACTATGTTAAAGTAGTACAACACTAAGTCGATGTTATAATCCACTACAGTGTATTAGTAAAGTTTACAATTGGAGAAATGATGTTTGGCTAAGCTCAATTTTCTAAAAATTGGCTATAATAAAATATTACACAATACACTACAAGAAAACAGTTAAATAACGTCCGCATTTAGCGACCGAAATTTTAGGTCACAAATTTAACGACGGAATACCGACCGACTAGAAACCGAAAACTAAACGGTAATTATTCCGTTGGCCACATCGGTCCCGTTGACCAAATTGAAACGCCATCGTTTTGTTCACCCTTAACGACCGACTACCGACGGATATTAACGACCGTTTACCGACGGAATATATAGCGAACGAATACCAACGAAAGTTAACGAACGAATACCGACGAAATACATAACGGTGTATATTTGTATAGTAATAAATGAAGGACACAAAACGACGTCGTTTTATGTACGTTAACGACCGAATACCTACGGAAAGTAACGACGGAAAATATACCGACGGAATAACGACCGAACTTAGCGACGGAATTAGGGTTAGGGTTGGGCGACCGAATATCGACGGAATTTGCCAAGGCCGTCGCTATTCGGTCGCTGTTATCCCGGAATCCCTTTTTTTATAAAATAGGGTGTTTTATGGATATATAGAAACATTTTTCCTAATAGTAACTAAAATAGGAAAAAATGTTTCTATATATACTTAAAAACCCTGCTATTTTATAAAAAAAGGAATCCGGGAAAATAATAGCGACCGAATAGCAACCAAATTGGCAAATTCCGTCGCTATTATTTTCCCGGATTCCTTTTTTATAAAATAGCGGGGTTTTTAAGGATATATAGAAACATTTTTCCTATTTTAGTTACTATTACTAACACACACACACACACACACACAAACTTGAATATTCAAACAATTAAAATTTGTGCTTATTCACAAAATACATATATATACTCAAAGAAGAACAATTCAAGTAATACATTTGTGTGTGCATTTACGTGAATCATTAAGTGATGGAGTTAAAATTTTAATACTTGATTATTAATAAACAAATAATTACTAAAATATTCATACTAGTTCGTACTCGCATTCTAAACGATGTCGGTTTTCAGATTTATAATTTTTTAGCGTGGTCCGTCGCTATTAAGCTAAGGGGCGACCGAAATTGCCAAGGCTGTCGCTATTCGGTCGCTATTATTTTCCCGGATTTCGTTTTTTATAAAATAGCGGGGGGTTTTTTTTTTAAGGATATATAGAAATATTTTGCCTATTTTAGTTACAATTACTAATATATATATGCACACACACACATTAACTTGAATATTCAAACAATTAAAACTTGTGGTTATTCACAAAATACCTATATATACTCGAAGCAGAACAATTCAAGTAATACATTTGTGTGTGTATTTACGTGAATCATTAAGTGATGGAGTTAAAATTTTAATAATTGATTATTAATAAAAAAAAATTACTAAAATATTCATATTAGTTTGTACTCGCATTCTGAACGTTGTCGGTTTTCGGATTTATAATTTTTTAGCGTGGTCCGTCGCTATTCGGTTGCTATTAAGCTAAGGGGCGACTGAAATTGCCAAGGCCGTCGCTATTTGGTCGCTATTATTTTCCCGGATTCCTTTTTTTATAAAATAGCGGGGTTTTTAAGGATATATAGAAACATTTTGCCTATTTTAGTTACTATTAGGCAAAATGTTTCTATATATCCTTAAAAACCCCGCTATTTTTTTGAAAACGGAATCCGGGAAAATAATAGTGACCGAATAGCGACGGCCTTGGCAAATTCCGTAGGTATTCGGTCGCCCAACCTTAACCCTAATTCTGTCGCTATTCGGTCGCTATTATTAAATGCCTAAGCGACGTCGTTTTGCCAGTTCGTGGGCTCATTTTTTTGAAAACTGTACGAGTGTTAAGCATTCTATTTGGCGACCGAATAGCAACCGAATTTGCCAACTCGGTCGCTATTATTAAATGCCAAAACGATGTCGTTTTGTTAGTTCGCGGGTTCAATTTTTTGAAAACTGTAACAGTGTTAAGCATTCTGTAGGGCGATCGAATAGCGACCGAATTTGCCAACTCGGTCGCTATTATTAAATGGCTAAACGACGTTGTTTTGTGCGTTTTATTTCTTCATTCTGCCCAGCCGTGCCCTCCACCTTCACTACCACCTATTTCGGCGATTTTCCCCCTAAATTCACCTCGAAACCCCTCCATCCTTCCATCACCACCACCTCCGGCACCTCCAAGGCGTCGCCACCACCTCCGATTTCAGTTGGTTTGTTAGGGTTTAAGTGAGAATCTTGCCTTTTCTAGCTTTTTTTCTTAACAATTGGAATAAGTACATCTATTTTGAGAAGATTAAAACAAAAATGGAGGGGAGGTAGTACTGGTTTCTGCTTGGATTTTAATATATGAGTTTTCTATAATTTCTTGCAATTTTTTTGCCAATTCTCATAATTTCTTGCAATTTTTTTTTGGGGGCGTGTTTCTTTGTTTTTCAGTGAAAGAAGGGGATAAGCTTGAGTGATAATTAGTAGCAAATCAAAAAAAAAAAAGATCTCAACTTTTTCAAGATATTTGCGGATTTTTTTTTACTCAAAAGGTATGTAATTCTACTGTTTATATAGTTTTTTTTTGAAATAATGTACATGGGTTCAAGCCAAAGATTTGGCTGATTTAAGATTATTGGAGTGTTTTAACATCCAGTGTAGTTTTCTTGGTGTATTATTGAAATGTTTGCTAATTATTTCATTTAAGTTCCAATAAGTAAATAATTGATAATCGAATATAACAAGAATATTCATATTAGTTCTATTGCACAATAAAATTCGCATACATTTCAAGATGCCATTATCACACGTTAATAATTACTTGAAAAATAAGGTTGAAAATCATCAAACATAAGATTCTTGTTAATATGCATTTAATTATTAAGACTTGATATATGCAGACATTGTGTTTATAATGGAGTCACATTGATCCAACTGTTACTGGTGATGATGATGATGAAATTATGTCGGGTGATGACAATTCTGAAGAAGAGGATGAATTTATGTCGGAGTATGATTTAGAATGATTAATCTTTTTCTCGCTTCTTGGAATTCAACATATTAAAGGTGAGTAATATTTGTTGGTTTATTTTTTAGTACTTTATTACCAAAAATTAATTGTCGTATTGTATAACTTTTTAACATAATTCAAAGTGGTAATTTCATTGCCATAAAATAATTTGATTCTTCAATTTTCAAATTGCAACTCATGCGTTTCCAAGGATATACATATAAATGACATCAATGACTTTATGAGAAGTGTAAACTTTGATTGTGAGTGTTGTAATGTAAATAAGAAGTGCACACTTTGATTGTGAGTGTAGTAATGTAAATGTGAAGTGTAAACTTTTGTTTTTTAGTAAGATAATTAGTTATGTAATGTTATTTTTGGTTTATTGATTATTTTTTCTATTTTGGATCTTATTAATACTGTTTCTGGTTTCTATTTCTGTGCGTATTGCTATTTTTAATAATAGGGATTTAATTAAATTTCAGATTTATTTTTTTTAATAAAAAAAAATTAGCGACCGAAATATCAGTCGCTAACTTTTCTGTCGGTATTCGGTCGTTAAATAGTCAAAGTCAAAAGTCAACCATGTTGACCATTCACTCGATAAAAAGCGACCGAATATTCAGTCGGTATTCGGTCGTTAAATAGTCAAAGTCAAAAGTCAACCATTTTGACCATTCGGTCGGTAAATAGCGACCGAATATTCCGTCGGTATTTGGTCTTTAAATAGTCAAAGTCAAAAGACAACAATGTTGACCATTCGGTCGGTAAATAGAGACCGAATATTCGGTCGCTAACTTTTCCGTCGGTATTCGGTCGGTAATTGGCTTAGTGACGAAAAATACACGACCACGTCATTCGGTCGTTAATCGGTTGCTAAACTGAGTATAGCGACGGATTAGCGACGAAAATGTCCGTCCCTGAAACACAATTTTCTTGTAGTTATATTAATTTTGATTACAATACTATACTCGTCATTGTAATCCACTTAGTAGAACCGAAAAACGAAAACTTAAATGTTTTATTAATCATTTATGTATAGTAGGGGTGTTCAAGAAAAATCGAAACCGATCCAAACCAATTCAAACCGAATTTTCGGTTTGAGCGGTGCATTGGATGGGTTTTGGTTAGAGCTAAATTAAAACCGAATTTTTGGTTTGGTTTAAAAAAAATTATAATATAATATATATTAAAGGACTTTTTTTACAATAAAATATATTTTTCCTTAAAATGATTTCTAGTACAATTGCTAACTTTTGTATCTCATTCTAGAATTTTCAAGTGCAAGTTCTTCACGTGTTAAACCAAGATATTAAAAGTCATCATTTGGTATGCGATTTTAGATTTACCAAAAGATTTTATTGTATTTCACTATTTTGAACTAATAATTATATAATTTTTGTGTTTTTCTTTTTTCTTGTAGGATGATTTTGAAGTAATTTGTTTGAAGTGTAAGGATCAAGACCAAGAATTTATATTTTATTATTTTGTTTTCTTTATTGTGTTTACCTTGAGAAAATTATAGGCATATTTTTTTTAAAAATATTTTTAGCAACTAACTAATTAAATAAAGTTTTTTTTTTTTACTTTATAATCAATAATTTTGTGTCTCGCAAAACCGAGCAACCAAACAAATCCAACGCAAACCAAACCAAACCAAATGCATCGGTTTGAGATTTTAAATGGTTTGGATTGGTTTCAAAATTTCCAAACCGAATATTTCGGTTTGGTTTGAAAAATGTGTAAAACCGAACCATTAACACCCCTAATGTATAGTATTGATAGGAATGTGACTATACATACACTATGTTGAAAACGTTATGTTAAACACTAATTTAACTAGTTACATACCGTTTTATTAAGTGTTGCTAATGCAATATTTTTTGTACACACAACAAAATACATTTAACGCACATAAAAATAATATAATAAACAACGAATGATTCGAACCCTTTCCCTTACAAAACTATATGAGGATCCCTGCCAGCCTAACAAACTCAGCCTATTATACTAAGAGACACAATAATATTCCTTAATATAATCTGACACGCTTAACTTTCGAGAATAATTAAACAAGCGTCCATGTTTCGGTGCGTGTATAGGGGCCACCAAAAGAAACTGACACGACATTTCCGTATTCCAAGATGGAAGTTTGGAGACTTTTCATCCCAAATTTAATAAGAGTTGAAAATGGAGTCTCTTGCATGTATTAGTGAAATGTCAGGTTGAAATTTGGAACTTGGAAACGTGAAGTAATCACAATTTTTGAATGGGGTAAATGCGTGTATTGGGATATGAAAATCTGAAAATTAATGAATGACCACTGTCCATACCGAGACATCTTCGGTAAATGAGAGGTGCGGAAAAATGTTTACAATACCGTGCATAGTTAACGTTAGACGTCGGATTAATAAACCAACAGCTCCGATTGATACACACAAATAATATTAGCCACATGATGTGCAATCCGACGGACGAAATTCATTAAGTCAATTTAATACGATTAAAAATAATACTCCCTCCATCCCTAAATAAGGTTAACATTGACTATTTCACATTAATTAAGAAATTCCTAAAAACAATAGAAGTTAAAGCTAAAAGACTAATATATCCTCATTAACTATATCTTGAAAATTGAAATTGTGTTTAAAAGAAAAGTAAAAAGAGGGTAAAAATGGAAAAAGTTCATTAAATTCTCATTGATAATCCAAATGTTAACATTATTTTGGGAAAAAAATTAAAGTCCCAAATGTTAATCTTATTTTGGGATGGAAGGAGTAACCACTAATTTACAATTGGTACGGGAAATCCGAACACATATTTTGCTCTGATAATTTTTACTCTGTTAATGGCTATAAACACTGAATTATAAAAGACTTAGCAAAAATTTTGAATTACAAATTAAATAAAAAATCATCATTAATAGTTTCCCTCTTTGTCAATTGTAATGATGAAGAATCCTCTTAAAAGATTTCTCTGCAACTTCATCAACTTTCTTTAGCCATCTATGTACCTACTTCACCTTCTCCGTCTCCCTTCATCTATTCCAGTACCACCATCAAATCAATCTATCAAATATTTATGAACACCAATGGCCATTAATATTTTGCTACTGGGGTTGGTTTGTATTGCAGTTAGAGCTTGACTATAAATAGTCATGGCTAAGAAGGTATTACTTAGTAAAAAAATTAAAGCTAAGCAAAAACAACTTAAATGGTTTCTCCTTCTTCAAAACGTTCAAGATTGTCTCATTCAGTCAACTTTGCTACCCCTGACGATGAAATCACGGCTGATAGGATAGAGTTGAGAGTCACGCTTGAGATGTTGGCTCAACATTTTGGAGCCCGTCGTCTTAGAGTTTGCACTGTACGAAACTCTAGCCTCACCAATTCGAATAGGATACTCAGTGATCTTGAAAGAACTGAGGCACTAAATTACTGTTGGTCTTTACTTGTTCCTACAAAAGGAATATGCTATGGCCTTCTTGTTTTCCATCCAACTGTACTCCGGCTGGGTATGTGACTCCACCACGCACCATCCTGGTTCCCCAACCCTGTCCTCCACCGCCTCCACCATCACCGACGAGGAACTTTGTTTCCCCTGTTCAAGGGAGTCCTGAATTTCCAATAACTATTGATTCCGGTTCGGATTCGGGTGGGGCAGATACACTAGACCGAGTACTTAGCCTATCTTCCGGGTCCTCGAGCTATGAGACTGGGATTAGGGTAGTCTTTCGGAGGGTTAGGAATGGAGATAAGGGGGGAGGGAGGTGTGGGTGGGCTTTTGCTGTGTTATTTTGTCTAGTGGTGGTTAGGGATTTGGGGGTGATGATGGTGTGTGTGGTGGTTGATGTTTTTGGGAGGAGTGTAATCATTATGTTGGGATGTTTTGAAAATTATGAAGTTATGCAGGTTTAGTTTTTGGGGCAAAATGATTAGTCATTTTTAATCAATCATATCAGTTGTATTCCAGCTTAGTTCTGCTGTCTGGTATTATCATTATGGTAGTGTCATTGTTGTTTTTATTATTTGTTTTTTATCCAAATCTGTTGTTTGAGTGCGGGGTTTAGCCCATGCATTGTTTATCTGGTGGTTTTTGCTCCACGTGATGTAATGTAATGAATTTTATGTTTTTGTAGCTCTTCATTTATGTAACAAACTAACAAATTAAATTTACAAATTGAAAATGTGATTAATATTTTTAACACTAACTAATTTTAACACTAACCAATTGAACTCATCAAAATAAAATTTTCATACACTTTTATTTTTTTGCGGAATCAATTTACAGCCACTTGATATATAAAGGTCAAAATTCCTGAAAAAAAAATATCTAGAAGTCAAAAAGTTGGAGTTTTTTTTTGTGAATAAGTACTGTAAAAAAGTTGGAGTTGCGTGCTGGAGTTTTGCTCTTGTTCAAAACTTTAAGTGATTAATGAACTAGGTCAGACAATGTGTCTAGTAGTAGGTCAGACAATAGGTGATAACTTAACTTAAATGAACATGAGCAGGCCATTTGGCCCCTGCAGTACTTGTCATTTTTTTCCAAAAAATAAATGTCTAGAAAGAATATACATCATACTCCTACTCGAAATAATGACATAACCTAACAAATATAACTCTTAGATTGTCAAAGGAAAAAAATTATTCTCCTATATTTTCCTCTTACCCACTTCTGTATACTTGTATACAAAACCATTCTTCTTCTCATTTTCATTCCTTTAAACAATATTTTTTTCTCGATAAATATGAGCTTAACAAATAATGGCGAAGGAAGTCAGCACTTAATAATTTTGAGCGAGCATGCTGCAATTCCTCTAGATGTGGATTCTACAGGGAGCTATGACCTAATTGATGTATATACCGGTACCGGTGAAGATGAAGTCGGTGAGAATTTTCTTGAAGATGGAAGTGTTGAAATAAGAATTGGTTCATGTTTTCCAACCATATATGATTTATTTCAAAATTATCTTTCTTATGCAAAATAAAAAGGGTTTCAATGTTGCTCACAAATGTGGTTCCAAAGCAAAATATTCTTATATTAGGAAATATACTACAATATGTTGTAATAGAGGCCGGAACGGACACGATCACAAGCGCACCAAGAGAATTGATTGTCCTGCACAGGTTAGTGCAATTTTACGGTTTAATGGAATGTGGGAAGTTTCAAAATTAAATGAATGTCACAATCACGATCTAAATCCTGCAATGGCGAGATTCATGAGGGGTCACCGAAAAATTCCACCGGATGTTAAAAGGAGATTAATGTCTAATGACAAGGCAGGAATTAGACCTTGTAAAAGCGCGAGGATGTTAGAAGTTGATGCCGGTGGTCCAGAAAATTTAACTTTCCAAACCAAGGATGTCCGGAATTTTATTGACCATCACCGGTGAGATGGGTTAGGTAAGGGTGATGCAGATTGTATTTACCAAATGTTCACGATAATGCAATGGAAAAAATTGATTTTTTTTTAAATCAGTCCGAGTTGACGAGGAGGGCATACTTGAGAGTGTATATTGGGTGCACCCACATAGCAAAGCAGCGTATGAGCATTTTTCCGACGTTGTAAGTGTAGACTCAACTTATTTAGAAAACACATATAAAATGCCTTTTGTTTGTATGGTCGGAATTAATCATAATGGACAATCCATTTTGTTGGGTTCAACACTTATATCTAATGAAGACACTGCTACATATAGGTGGGTTTTTAGAACATGGTTGGATTCTATGGGTGGTAGACCTCCAATTGCTGTCATGAGTGATCAATGTGATAGTATTGGTAATGTCCTTACTGCTGAGTTGCCAACAACAATTTGTAGGTATTACATCTGGCATATACTATCGAAATTACCAGAAAAGTTTAAGGGCACCGAATATCATGGCCTAATCAAAAAGGATTTTAAAACTATTGTATACGAGAGCGTAAGTAAAGCTTTGTTTGTGAGGAATTGGGAAGCATTTGTTGAGAAATTTAATTTGCAGGGTAATTCGTGGCTGTTGAAATTGTTTACCGAAAGGGAAATGTGGGTTCCGGTGTATCTCAATCACCTATTTTGGGCTGGAATGTATTCAACTCAGAGGAGTAAAGGTATGCACGCTTTCTTTGATGGGTATGTCCACTCATCAAGAATACTAAAGCAATTTGTGGATCAATTTGAAATTGCAATAAAAAATAAAATTGAGAAGGAAGCTGCAGCAGAGTTCAAGTCTAAGAACATTCTTGTAAATTGCATAACAAGTTATACGTGGGAGAAGCAGTTCAGAAAGTCTATACCAATGCTTTGTTTGAAGATTTTCAAAAGGAGATTAAAAGAATGTTGTATTGTCAATTGGTCACGGACACAAATGGAACACCGGAGGAGGGCGATGATGATTTTGATTTAAGTGAGGGCGGTTATGAGAAATGTTTAATAATTGAGACATCAATGACAAATTTGCAGTTTATTAAAGAATTTATCTACACCGTCATGTATAGGCCGGAAAGTTGCATACTTAAGTGCAATTGTAGAAAGTTTGAGTCGAAAGGTTTGTTGTGTGCACACATTCTCTCAATTTTGCGTTTGACAAAAATTGATATTGTTCCGGAAAGATATTTTTTGAGAAGGTTGAGAAAGGATATTTTTCGAAGACATATTAATGTTTAATGATGATGAATACCCCCAAATAACACCGGAATACAAGAGGTACAAGGAATTGGAGTCTCTTTTTAATAAGAATGTTGAATTAGCTCTATTTCATGTTCTACCCGGTTTGAATTGATGAAACTTTTCTCGGAGTTCACGTTTGACGAACTTGTGAAATCAAGTCAAGTGGTTGAACACCCATTCCCTGAAGACAATGCAAATTCTACACGTGACAATTCTGATCAAGTTACTGTTCAGAATCCGAGTGTGGCTAGGACACGGGGGCGACCTCGAACAAATAGAATAAGGGTCCGAATAGAAAATTTTAACCGGGGTAGGCCTCGGGGTCAAGGCAATGTGGACGGAGAAGTAATCGAGCAGGAGATGCAAGTTTGGGAATGACAGTACCACCCCATGTATTAATTTTTTTTCCTTATATTCAAACCCGCCCAGGTATTACACTTTTAGTTTCTTATTATTATTTTGTTTTTTTACATACTAATACAAATTTTAATTTGTTTTAGGAATCACAATCATAAACCATGGAGATGAAGCGTTTGAATTTTCATCAGAAGAAAGGGACCGTTTCCATTTTCTCTTCTTTTTTTTTGATGTAAGTTTGAGGTTTCTCTTTGATGAATCGGTTTTCTACTCTACTCTACTGTAATTCATTGCCTGGCTATTTTTCCACTTTGAACTGTTAGCATTTATTCTATGTTAGGGTTTCAAATTTTCAAATTTTTGTAACCCATTTGATGTGATGATTTCAGATGTCAATATTGCTTAATTTATGTCAGATTAGTCTACAGAGTACTTGTAAGGAGTACTGTTGACTTTACCGAGAGTAGGTGGGTGCTAGAGGTAGAAAAGTCAAAACTTTGATAAAATGGGTGTGCTATCCAAGGACTGGCATTGTAGGCGCGTAGTGGCGGAAGTTCCAAAATGTTATTGTTTATTCGGATGTATTTTCTACACTTTTAAAAAGAAATTATATTCATGTTTTCTTCTGCTACTAATTCACTTTACATTTTGGTAAAAATTACCATAAAACAAACTAAAATCTAACCGTTCACCATAAAATCAGAAAAGAAAAGAAAAGAAATAGTAGTAGGTAGGATGGGAAAAAAAAACACATTAAAAACAGAAAAAAAAATTGAATGCATTTCTAAAAGTGTGCCTTGGAAACATGAAACTACAAGAAGTCACCATTAATGCTGACTGAAAAGTACAAAAACGTGTATTGGGATAGCAAACTGAAAAGTTTGTAATAATATACCACTGTGTCATCCTACCTACAAAATCATTACAATTCGGTTTTGTATGACTTCTCTTTTCTATTTCTAGTCTTCTCTTCTACTGCAAGACTATAGACTCCACCTCCCCTCCTCCGTCTAACTTCCTCTATTCCGGCACCACCATCAAATCAATCTATCACCATTAATATTTAGCTTCTGAGGTTGGTTTGAATTTGAGTAGAAATAGTCATGGCTAAGGAGGTGGAACTTAGTAAAAAAAACCAAAGCTAAAAAAAAAGGTATGGCTTCTTCATCTTCATCAAAACGTTCAAGGATCTCCCCTTCACTCAACTTTGCACTCCATGACAATGAAATCGCGGCTGATAGGATAGAGCTGAGAGTGACGCTTGCGATGTTGGCTGGAGACTTTAGAGCTCGTCAGCTCAGGGCTTGCACTGTACGAAATCCTAGTCTCACAAACTCGAATAGGATCATCGGTGATCTTGAAAGAACCGAGACATTCAACCACTCTTGGTCTTTACCTGTTCCGGAAAGAAATAGGCTACGACCTTCATGTTTTCCACCCAACTCTACACCAAGATCACGTATTCTTCAAGGTACGCCTGCTGGATTTGTCATCCACCATGCACAATCGCGATCCCACAACCTTCACCTCCACCGCCTCTGACTAGGAATCTGGTTTCCTTTATTCAAGGGTCTCCTGAGTTTCCAATCAACATTAATTCCGGGTCGGAGTCTGGCGGGGCGGATACACCCAACCTAACATTGAGCTTATCTTCCGGTTTCTCTGGTTATGGGACCGGAGAGGAGGGTACCTGTTAGTTGGGTTAGGAGGGGGGACGGTGGGGTAATAGTGGGGGACTGATTAGGACGTTTTGAAGGATGGAAAAAGGTTTTTTTGTGGGGTACTTGTAGACCACTTATTGGAATGTAATTTTTGTAGGATTGCAGCCACTGTTTGTCAGCTTAGTTGAATTGTTTGTTTTTATCCAGTAGTTTCTGGATTTAATTTTGTTGTTTGTACTCAAACTAGTTTAAACCCAGCAGTTTTGTTGCTGTCTTCTGTTTTTTTTTTCCTGTTTGTAATGTAATCCTATGAATTATCCAGTTAGTAATGAAAACTATTTCCTTCATTATTATAGTCTCTTCACTAAATTGACTTTTTTTTTTTTTACTAACTAACAATTAGTTAGTGTTTGATAAGCAACGAATACATCCAAAAAATTACAACTATTTTTTACCAACTTTTTGTTTTTTTAGGATAGTGTTAAGCACACTGTTTAAGCCATGTACGATTTCTGAAACCATTTTCTGTTTAAGCCATGCATCTAGGAACGATATATCAAAAAAAAATTCGGGTACATTTTTTAAAAGGAACATGGAAACCAATCATTTGGTTTATTTCGTCGGAATAATACATAAAAAAAAATTCCGGTACCTTTATTTAACATGGGATTCAAAGTAAAAATTGTTGGAGTTGGATGTGGGATTTAATGTTTTAAAGACTTGAAGTGGTGATTAATAGACTAGGTGGATGTTTATGGCAGTAGGAGTAGGTCAAATAATAAAGGTCAGCCTAAACTTTCTATTTTTTTTTTTATATAATTGTAGTAAAAAAAAAAATTGGGAAAATGCATTGAGAGCATAATGGGTAATGAAAATATCAATTTGGGGAGTTTTGAGGATTTTAGCCAATTGATTGGCTAAGGCTTAGCCATATAGTCATAATTTTCCCCATTGTTGAGGTACTTAGGAGTTAGGGGTGAGCAAATTCGGGTTTTGCCGAATTCCGACCGAATTCGAATTCAATTTGGCAATTCGAATTCGGTAATTCGGTCAAGACTGAATTCGAATTGGTCGAATTTGGGACGAATTCGGTTTGACTATTTTTGAATTTGGTGTGCCGAATTCGAATTCAAATTTTTTAATAATTAAATATTATTATTATATAATTAAATATATATAATTAAATATTATTATTGAATTTTTAATAATTAAATATTATTATTATATAATTAAATATATTATATAATAAAAAATATACTCTCCAATTCGGCCAATTCGGTCGAAACCGAATTCCGAATTCACCAATTCGGCCAATTCGAATTCGGTCGGTTTTTTGAGATAGGAAAAAATGAAAAAATTAAATTTAAATTGCCGAATTGGCCAATTCAAATTCGGTGCTCACCCCTAGATGTACTTATAGTTGTGACCTGTACGTGAAAGAATGATGTGGCGCAACGGCTGCCGTGAAATAGAAATTAGAAAATTCAAAGAATGCCTTCTTTTCTTTTCTTTTTTTCACTTACCTATAGCAACAGAAATTGATACCAATTATTCAACAATCTGACTAGTTCAAATTTAAAAGAAATGGCCATCTTATAATATTATTTTGACCGTTTAATATAGAATCTTATGAAACGAAACAAAACTTTTACTATCATTTTCTAAATTTCTTTTAGTTATCTATATTAATATAATGTTCTTTATGTTAATTATTGGAAGAAATAATAAAAACTTATTTAGAAGTTTTGAATGCAATATATATATATATATATATATATATATATATATATATATATATATATATATATATATATATATATATATATCACTAGAATAATCTGAATATAATTCAATTTCTGATTCTTTATCTGAAGTTAACAATAATTTAGACAACTTATCCTTAAGATTATCATCTACATCAAGACTATTAATCTTCTTTTTGGTCCAACAATTTTTTGCTATATGACCTACTTTATTGCATTTATGACAAACTATTAGTTTGTTTTTATCATAAATATTTTTCTTCTTATATTTCTTCCTCTGAGCCTTTCTCTCAGATTTTTCCTCTAATTTCTTTTTAGAATATTTTCTCTTTCTCCTATATTTAGGATACTTATCATCTGGTTTTGGTTTCTTCTTTTCATGAGAAGACGAAGGTAAATCCATACCAAATTGACTACAAAATTCTCCTAATTGTTTTCTTTCCACCAGATTCTGGAGTTTTAATTGTTGATTTAGCTTAATTTCATTACAAAGATTTAATCTTTCTTGGGTACAAGTTCCTATTAACTTCCCATATGTATATTCATTATAAGGAATGGAAGGTTTAACTCCTCTAAGAGCCTTTCTAACTCTTAATTTAGCTTTCCAATGGGGACTATTAGTCTCTGGGAGTTCCATAACTCTACCAAGGAAAGTATCTTTATACCACCTAAAATCTGTATGTGTTTTACACCTAAGATTCTGTAATAAGGTTCTAATATTTATTACCAGAGTATAAACTGCATTTTCTATAACTTCATTATTCTTTGTTTTAACAATTCTCAAAATGTTTTCTCTACCTTCAGCCGATAAATAATTATCCCACCAACCTTTAAGTTGGCCAGTAAATCCTGCTGCTATCATTTTAGCTAGATTAACATCAGTATTATTAGCACTTTTGCAAATAGTAGAATACATTAACATCCTATGAATTTGATTATAAATCTGTTTATCAGTATAACCATCTATATTCCATTCATAAATGTTTTTACCACTGTAACTATTATTCAGTTGGTATTCTTGTTCTTCATGCAAAACATCAATAGGGGAAGGTCTATTATAATAAATAACCTCTGAGTAGGTTTATTATAAGCCCATTTTTCAAGTTTAATAACTTGATCTTCTATAACCTGTTTTTGGTCTGAATTGTCATAAAATTGACTAGTAAATTCATCATCCAAGGTATTAAGAGATAAACTAGCTATTTTTTCTTTTAATAAGTTTTAAACTTTTTCAGTTATCTCTTTTTCCCAATCTGATTTTTCTTTTAATATGAAATTTTTAATTTCAGGGGGTGCTTGGATACTAGTCACCATCGGAATTGGAGGTGTATTGTCTACTTTATTATTAATTGTATTATTCATAAGAGAAATGATATCATTAACCTTTTCATGCAAAGAACCAATTTGTTCTCCTAATACTCTAAGGAAAAGATTAGCATAGTTATGTTGTTGTATAAGAGAATTTATATGCTTGGTTGTAATAATTACTGTATTGTCATAAAAAATCTTTGATAAAGCAAGAAATTTACAATCTTCTAATTTAAAAGCTTATAAATGAGGATACACATCTTTTAGATTGTCACCATTTAACAATTTATAATTTCTTCCTAATACAGAAATATAGTTTTCTACATATGTAGAACAAAACCAAGGAACAAAAGGATTAATTTCATTATGCAGAGTACAAAAATCATAAAATTCTTTTTGAAACTCATCTTTTTGATTTTCATCAAAATTCTCAAAGAACCAAGTTCTAAAAACTTCTCATCTGGGTAACTTAAATTCTTCTTTAATTTGATTTCTGGCTTCAGAACCAGGACTAAAATCAAATTTTATTGGTTTACTATCCATTACCAAAATTATAACTCATTTTATACATAGTCTCTACATCATTTTTATTAGAATGTCCTCTAAGAATATTATCTTTATATAATTTGAATTCATCAATTCTAAATTCTTTTAAAGACTCATTACTACTGTCATCTTTATTTTCTTCCCTAATCTGAGAAGTTGAATGCCTAGAAGTGCTTGGAATATCTACTGTATAATCACAAGGAGATATAAATGAACGGACAGAACTAGATCTGGATAGTCTAGAGGTATTACCAAGTAATCTGTTCTGCTGATTATTTCTATAATTCAAAGTTACAGATCATTCAGGGGTTTGTCTAATATCTAATAAATCAGTATGAATAATTGGTTGGGGAGGCATAGCCCTCACAATTGTCCAATTTTCAGGAAAGGTAATTTCTTCCCACTTAATTTTTCTTCTAGTAGTTATATCAAATCTACTAAAATTAGTTTCAATTATGATAGTTTCATTTATTGGTTTATCAGCCAATTTACAATAAGGATTTAAAGTATATAATGGCTTAAAATAAATTCTATAACAGATACAAATAACTTCAGATCCCTGAGCATAATTATAACCATGTGTCTTAACATTTAATGTTAAAGAATCAAGTATATTTACATCACTTAATGAAATCAGTAAATTTGGATAAATATCAAAATAAACTGGACCATGTGCCAAACTGTATTTTATAACTCCCATAATCGATTTTTTTCCAATCTAAATTTCTACCATCTCTTAAAGCTGCTATAAAGCTTTCTGGTAGCCATTCTAAAGTCAAAGGTTTAAAGGCAACATGTACTAACCGAATATTAATAAATTTAAGATTAGATTCCCTATAAGGTCTAATATCTTGTTCACTTAATAATTGAATAAACATTTCCTCATTATTTAAAGAAACAGATTCCTCAGTAGTCTTAACTACTTGTTTTAAACCTAATCTTTCAAACATACCTAATTGGTAAATTGTTCTGGTACTAACCTTAGGGATAGTCCATCTATTTAATAAATCAAGATTCTGGGGTATATCAACCTCATGACTAACACTGTTTTTAAGAGTTGATTTATTAGTAATAACATGCTTATCTCTATTCATAAGGATAAAACAAAAGGGTTTATGTTGAATTACATCTGTTCTAGATGAATCAATCAAACAATCCATGGCTCTGATACCACAACGGCTCCGGATCCTCAACAACTAGCATATATAGGAAGTTTTACTGGACACTGTCGAACCCTAATTTTACATGATTGATAAACCGTCATGGAAGCCATTTCAGAACTCAACAACCACTACACAAACGCCCTAAACGCCTGTCCTCACATCGGCTAAAGCGGGCTAAACAGTAGTTCGGCTTCAGACTTCTGAAATAACCCAGCCAGTCAATCATTCACAACAACAGTTATCCAAACTATAACGCTAGATTTTTGAAGTACCATTGTCATCTAGATAACTTTACTATGGTTCTTCAATTAATTCACTAGTTCAGACATAAATCAACATAAAGGATTTTAGCCTATTAGGCTCATCCTTATCACAAATACAATTTAAAAAAGAAAATTTAAAAGTACAAAATTTAAAAACTTACAGAAATTTAAGATGTCTTCAAGAGTAGGAAAAGAAAGCGTAAAGAAAAGCGTGCCTAACTACTAAAGATAGCCCTCCTTATATAGACATCTGAATAAGGGCGGATTTCAAAACAAAATTAAAATCTATTACAATAGTGATGTCACTATCTACTTTTTAAAAGATACAATCGACAA
Organism: Vinca minor; assembly: GCA_026122235.1. Lineage (NCBI taxonomy): Eukaryota > Viridiplantae > Streptophyta > Magnoliopsida > Gentianales > Apocynaceae > Vinca > Vinca minor. Next base: position 278,265 of record JAOCZM010000020.1, read on the forward strand.
GATTAAAGATATCATCTTATCTTACTTTCTATAAAGCAAAAGATTCGATTTAATCTCTTCAATTATTTTCCCGCTCCATCCTTGAGATATTTCTCCGAAATTAAGTCTCTGGCACTTTCCAATAAATCTTCAACAGTTACCTCAATATTATTAGGATCCTGTGCATCTTGTAGAATTTCAAATTGGGTTTGGCTGTTTGAAGCCATAGAAGTATCACTCTTCTGTGAAGCCTTGTCATGTTCAATGAAGGCTTTATTCACCAATACTTTTTCCAAATTCTTCATATATTTTGCAATGATCTCAGCTTTTGAAAGATTCTCAATATATATCAATTTCTTCCATAGGAGATTCCTGCTGATAATATGATTTCTTCTTTAATTCTGGTTCAATTTTTAATTCATTATAATGATCAATTTTTTCTTGAAGCAAATTGATAGTACTAATACATTTCAATTGTTTGGTTTGGAGATCCTCTTGCATAATCGTTTCACAAAACCTTGTATATGAACATCTTTTTAAACATAATAAATTGTCCACATTATAACCAAGAACTGGAGAGTTTCGCCATATCCAGGGAATTGAAAACTCAACAAAGAAATGTAACTGAGTAAGAGTAGGAATAGGACGATCAGAATCCTTAGGAAGATTGGGAGTAACTTGTCTCCATTCATCATAAAATTCCTTAAATAGCAATGGAAGAATTTCTTTTGAAGTACCATGAAATTGCCACCATTTTATAAACCAAGTTGGCAAAGGATGATTATAAATCTCTGAACAAATCTTGATAAACCAAGTATGACTTCGTCTACCATTTTCATATAAAAATACCTTGTCAAAGGTTTGGATATAATCCCAATAGTTGCACTTAATCGGAGTTTCTTTATAAAAGAAACACTTTTCTCTGAAGGGTGAAATTCCCCATTCTTCAATTGATATAAGCTGTTTAATAATAATCTTGGAGAAATTTTAAATTTCCTTATTTGCACTAGTATAATGCTGAAATTCACAACCACTGTTTGAGAGTATAATCTCATAATATTACTGAGTTTTATAAGTCTCTACGGTATAACCATATGTACTGAGGTATCTCTCAAATATTGTCCAGGGCTGATACTCCCCTTTGATTCCATCATAATAAAGTAAGAGTATAACTCTCTCTTCATGATTTTTAATCATGTTCTCCTCTTTTTGCTTACTTTCTTCCACAATTCTAGCAAATGAAGGAGCTGTAGAAGAACCGGAAGCAGAATTATCTCCCTTTTGCAATTTTTTCCATTGAAGATATTTCTGATAATCATCTTCTTCTTTGTCGGATATACCTGAAATATTTGAAGCTATAAGCTTTTTAGATCCATGATGTACCAGAATATTATCTGGTCCTCTTCCACGTCCACCTCTTCCTCTATAAGAGGAATTTTCCACGACCTCGTGATTGCATATATGCATAAAAATAATCAATATACTCATCGTAATCATATGATTCCTGTTATTTTATCATAATAAATCAAAATCTAAATCCATATTAATTATTTCATAGCAGTTTAAATCGATATCATCATAATCAATTTTATCATATTAAATTTCTTTAATAAATGATTCTATAATCATATCATTAACTATATCATTTAAGCAAATCATAAATATTCACGAGTTAAGAAATCAGGTAGATGATTATCTTCACCTTTTTTATAAATAATTTCAAAATCAAAAGGTACTAAATGAGTCTGCCATCTTGCATACATTTGTTTAGAAACATCCTGTTTAAAATCTTTAAGAAACATAAATTTAGCATACTTACAATCTGTTTTAATTATAAATTTCTGATTGTATAAATCATCTTGAAATTTTAATACACATTTAACTATAGCAAGAATTTCTTTAGCTACAGTTGCATAATTCTTTTAAGCATTATTCCATTTTCCAGAATAAAATCTAACAAGGTATTCCTGTTTATTTTCAGGGTCAATTTGTTTCAAAATTCCTCCATAACCTACATCTGAGGCATCAGTTTCAATAATCTTCTCCCAATGAGGGTTTGCTAACATTAAACAGGTAAAGATATAACTTTGCTTTTAATCTTTTTAACCGCATTGGTGTGATCTATTGACCAAGCCGTAGGGGTTTTCTTCAACCTATCATATAATAGGAAAATTCTGATATATGACCTGGGCTATATGTGGGGTTGTGGACCACTTGGTCCAGAATTAACCACATCACCTCTTTTGATTAAAAAAAAAAAAAATTCTTATAAGGCCCCACCTGTTTTTATTATTTTAATCAAAACTGTGATGTGGCTGAATGTGGACCAAGTGGTCCATTGCCACCTTGTGGCCCAGGTCCACGACAGAATCATTCCATATAATATTGCTGTATCCTGAGTAAGATTTTTATAATATGGGGAAATATAATTTAAACAACCCAAAAATCTTTGTAACTGAGTTTTATCAGTTATTTCATCCGGAAATTTAGATCCAAATTCTATACTTCTATTGATAGGAATAATATTAACTTTTTCAATGTTATGTCCTAAGAATCTAATCTTAGTTTGGAATAATGACATCTTTGGCTTAGATATAACTAATCCATTTGTTATTACTACCTTCTTGAATATTTCTAAGTGTCTAAATTGCATCTCAATAGACTTAGAAAATACCAATATATCATCAATATAAACAATGATAAAATCACTATAAGGTGTAAATATTTCATTCATGATTTTTTGAAAATCTGAAGGGGCATTCTTTAAGCCAAAAGGCATCACGTACCATTCATATTGTCCAAAAGGGACATTAAAAGCTGTTTTGTATCTATCAGCTGGATTAATTTGAATTTGCCAATATCCTGATTTTAAATCAAATTTAGAGAATATCACAACATCATATAATCGATCTAACAAATCCTTCTGATTAGGAATAGGATACATAATCCATTTTAATACCTTATTTAAGGATTTATATTTAATAACTAACCTAGGAACACCACGTTCCTGCTCTGAATGTTTATTAACATAAAAAGCCGTATATGACCAATGAGATTTGGAAGGACCTACAATTTTCTTTTCTAACAAAGAAGCAATATCATTTTTACATAATATCAAATATTCAGAATTCATCTGGCATGGTCTAGCCTTAGTAGGAATATTATCCTCTTTAAAACCATCTTCATAAGGTAAACTTACCATATGTTTTTTCCTATTCCAAAATGCATTAGGATGTTCATTACATATCTCTAATGAAAATTGATTTATAATATTTAAGATTTTCTCCTTTAATTTAGGATTCTGAAGTTTTTCTTCCAAAGTTAATATATTAACTTCATGTTTTAAAAAATTTAATTGATTTTCTTTTAATGTCAAATGATCATAAATCTCATGTAAGGTCTTAACAAAAGGTTTCATTATAAATTTAAAAGTGATTGGATCACCCTTATAAGTAGCTACAATATTTTCTTTATTTACCCATGTGAAAGGATAAATTTTATTAATAAAGGGGGTACCAAGTATAACTTGAATTGAAAGTTTGTTTTTAACTAATAAAAAACTTAAAGGGATACATTTAACATCTAAACATATAGATTCTTTAGGAAGTTTAAAATTTATATCTAATTTATTACCTCCAGCATGAGATAAAGTATGAGTTGTTTTTTCAAAATATCTAGTCGGTATCAAACCTTCTTGAATGACATTTAAATTAGCACCACTATCTACTAGTGCTGTAAATTCTTTTGAAAAATAATTATCAATTAAAAGAGTAATTTTTATATACCATTTTTGACCAATTATTACTTCTAAGGTTTGTAAAAAATCCTTCTTATCTTCTGTGTTTAAATCCTCTTTTAAAGAGACTTATTTTTCTGGAATATCAGTTTTAATATTTTTCTTAAAATCTTTGGGAATTTTTTCCAAAATAGAAAGGGTTTTTAAATTAGAAATTCTATTATCATAATCCTATACTTTTTTAAAATCCTTAATTTCAGATTTAAGATATTCAATCTCATTTAAAATTTATTTTAAAGAAGTAGTATTTTCAGTATTTTCTGAGGTACTTGGAGTATTACTCATTTGATCTATTATCTTAGAATCTTAATTATGGTTCCTTAATTACCTTAAGTAATTCTACCCAATGATTACTATCAAGAACATTAATTTCATCATCTTGAAATTGTGATACAAGTTCATAAAATTCTTCATTATCATTATTTTTAACACAAGGCTTACCTATAAGGCAAGGTTCACATTCTGAATCACTGGACTCAGTTATATAAGAAACATTATTTATTGTTAACTTCAGATGAAGAATCAGAAATTGAATTATATATATATATATATATATATATATATATATATTAGAATAATATTGAAAAATATGAATAAAATTATTTGTATTTATTTATGTAGGAAAAATATTATTACAAGTTATTTATTAAAATTCTACATCTTATTAACTATCTTCAAATTCATGTTGAAAACGAAAGCACTGAATTGGGTCAATGACTGGAATAGACCGCTGATGGGTTATTAGTCAAACTTTTGACTTTGTTGCGGAATATTGAGTCATAAAAACATTATATAAATGGAGTTTCATAATTCATTGCAATATAGTAGAAGAGAAAATGTCTTTCAAGGGAATAGTTATCTTCATCTTCTTAATTTCAGCTCAGCATTTCCCTACTATCATTTCCCTACTTAATTTCATAATTGAATTTCTTTTAGTAACTCTGTTTGTCGAACTTTGGTGTTTATTCTAGCTAACGAGACATCTGTAATGTCATCGACCCTGGTTACGGGGTGTGACAATTTATGTAGGAAAAATATTATTACAAGTTATTTATTAAAATTCTACATCTTATTAATTAGCTTCAAATTCATGTTGAAAACGGAATTGGGTCAATGACTGGAATAGACCGCTGATGGATTGTTAGTCAAACTTTTGACTTTGTTGCGGAATATTGAGTCGCAAAAACATTATATAAATGGAATAATTCATTGCAATATAGTAGAAGAGAAAATGTCTTTCAAGGGAATAGTTATCTTCATCTTCTTAATTTCAGCTCAGCATTTCTCTACTATCATTCCAGCAAGAGCCGCATTACCTGGTAAGTTTAACATATGTACTCAAATGTTTACTTGAATTGTGTTTGTCTGTGATTTGGTTTAATTTGAAACTTAACGTTAGGTCTACATTTTTTTTTTAAAATTGAGTCTGAAATGAAGTCTGAATCATTATCATATAAAATTTGGTTTCATATTGAAATTTGTTTAAAACTGAAATTAGAATTTCGATTTGAGATCCAATTCAAACAGACTCATCATAACTTCGTTAGATTTAGTATTATTTGTTTGATGACATCTATTATATGTTTATCCTTTGATAATTGTAGGCAATTTTGTTCCTCATGGACCAACAACTGGACCTGGCCGTCCATGTCGAAGTTGTTGGCCACCACGGCGTTCGTTGTTAACCAAATGGTACACAGGAGAGGAGAAGGAATACGACGTAGATGAAAAGCTAGAAAGGCTCATGATATAAAAAATATATGAAGATCAGAATAAAAGAGGAGATTCTATATATCTTTTCCTCTATAAATCGTCGTGAGAAATATGTTTTAATCTATATAAGCTGTGTTTTCATTTCAATTATTTAATGGAATAAAAATATGTGCATCCTCTTATTGTAGATACTGTGGAGTGTTTAGCAATAGTATTATATATATATATATATATACAAACTCAATGATAGTAGAAATTGGTGTACTCGGACTGAAATTATACAGTGACAAAAATGATTGCCATCTCAATATTCTTTTGTATTGGGTAGTAGATGGGTAATTATTTTTAATGAGGGCTTTTATCTGGGTATTGTCGGTTTCTATAGAAAAAGGCTTTTTGATTAGAAATACAGAGAATTTTTGTATATGGCTAAAAGCTCTCTCTCATGAGTTGCATAATTAACTTCTGCAGCTTTAAATGTTCCACTACTATACCTGCATATTTCTGATTTGGTGAAAATAAGCTCATTTATTTATTTATATTCTGATGATGAGTGAAATAGAAAATATAGAATCAAAGGAAACAGAAGATATTGAACAATACGAGGGAGAAAAGGGATTTGCATTAAAAGCAACCTTTGATCATCAGAAATATAATAAAATAATTAATAGACAAAATAAAGAGATTAAAGTTCTATTTTCCATAAATCAATTTTTTCAAGGAAAAAATATTTTTATAAAGTTCTATTCAATAAGTCCCGAAGAAAATAATGAAACTCATCATCTCATAAAAGAAGATATTGAAGATCAGCATTAGCATTTAATACATGAAAATCTCATTTTATCACCTTTAGAAAACACCATAAGGGACCAAACTGTTCCACTTTGGTCGACTTGAACATCAGGACCGGTTGACTGAATTGTCTATTGAAAACAAGACAACTCACTGTCCAAAAGTCTAGTTGACCAGTATCAATCACCAGTCGATCGAATGTTAAAATCTGAGATTCTAACCTGTTTATTATTGTTTGTATGTATTATGAGTTTGTATAAAATTTAATTATTCTTATTCACTAGTTACTATTCACGAGTTACTATTCATATAATTAATTATTTTCTATTTTTTACTATTCATTACCGTTTATATTAATTGCTGAATTTATTATTTTGCAGGAATTACTATTCACAGTTACTGTTCACACTCCGACTACTATTCACATTGACTACTATTCACTCGATTTTCTTTCTTCCTTTCTTATTAATTATTGTTGAATTATTCTAGTAAGACTCAATGAGTTAAAATTATGTTTCTAATCACTATGGAATTTCTTAAGATGTTCCATATATTCTTTATTAGCTTTATGATAATTTTCTATTTTTATCTCTTAATATACTTCTCTGTGTTTTAACATATTCAATAGGGAGATATTGCCAAATTATCCAATTATTCTTATCCTCAAAAAATTTACTTAGTCTTAAATTATCATCATATTCTTGTCCTATTATTCTAATATTTTCTAACATTGTTTCACAAACTTCACATTCATTATAATTACAAATATTACTACTACTCATCATAAATATTTGATTCAAACATGAGATCATATATATTTTCTAAATCATTATTATAATAATAATAATTACTTAAACTAGTAGTTATTTGCTCCTGTTAATCCTCTCTTCTTCCTTCTAATCCGACCACATTGCTGCCGTGGCTCCGGCGAGTAAGGGTGGCCACCAGCCAGCACCTCCTACTGGCAGAACCAGGTAAATGCCACATCTCTATTTCACTCCTATTCACACATCGACCTAGACCCCCTGTTGTCTACGTCATCATCTTGCTTGGAACCAACCGATAATGGCCGCCGGCCAGCCAATTCCGGCTAGCAGCGGACCTATTGATTGGCCGAAGAAGTCTTTTGCGGAATTATTATCAGCGGCAACCCCCTCAGCACCGACTTCTCTGCCCATAAAACCCCTCTCTGTCTACAAGGGTCAGCCACAGTTAGAAGTGGACGATGAAGAATTGCGGGTACTCGAAGCGCCATGGAAATATACCTTGGTTGGGAAATTTACAAAGCATGGTCCGCTTATGGAATCCCTACGCCGCGCATTCCATAATGTGGGATTCAAAGGCGGTTTTTGGATTGGATGGCTAGATGCACGCCATGTCCTTATACGATTTGATTTAGAAGAGGACTTTTGCCGGTTATGGCGTCAAGGTGTTTGGAGCTTTTGTGGTTTACGGATGAGAGTGTTCAAATGGTCCTACGACTTCAACTTGAAGGAAGAACCCTCCATTGTGCCAATTTGGATAGGATTTGAAGGATTGCCCATACATCTCTTTCATAAATCAAAATTATTCTCCCTTGCTAGTGCCGTAGGGACGACCCTCTTGCCTTGGATGAACCAAGCTGCGAAATTGACGCGTCCCTAGTGTGGCCAGTATGTGTGGAAATTGATCTCCTAAAGCCACCGCAAACTCACGTGCGAATCACGCATACACGATCCGGGGAAAGGATTTTGGCAGCCTATAACTTATGATGATCTTCCCTATATTGTACCTCATCGCCGTGTAATTGGCCATGAACATGGAACTTGTTATGCCCAAAAGAGAGATGTCTGCTTCTAAACCCATCACCGCAGAGCCTTTCAAGAATCTCATACAACCTTTGATGACCCCTCACACAGCTGGGAAACTCGTTGCATCAATTCCACAAAGGAAAGATAAGGGTAAATTGGCAATGACTGAATTTGGAAACGACACACGAGTGCTTACATCGGGGAAAGTGGTTGGCTTTAAACCATTAAACCAGATTTGGACCGCCAAGTCGATGACGAAAGGTGCGAGTGGCTCAGGCTTGCAAAATCCGCACACTGCTTCGGCTTTGCAATTGGAGAAGGAGAAATTGCAGCTCTCAGTTCCTGGAAAAGGTAGTTCACCTGCCAACAATGAACCACAACCTCATGCCATCATAGGGCTGACAGAAGCTTCACCTAAGAAAACTACTGATACGGCCTTGGCGGAAATAGGGGATCCCACCACTGTGACCCCTGCTTTGGATACTATATCTCCACCTTCTGAACCTGCCTCAGGCCGCGAGTGCGCTGAACCTGCACAATCAGATAACACTACTATTCCTGAAACGGAATGTAGTGCCGAAACCGATATATTTTATGATGTCATAGTTGATGGATATGTTGAAGATGAGGCTCCTCAAGGTAATACTGAGACAGAACAGGGAACTGATCAGCTAGCTCGGCTGATTGGTAATCGAAGCAAGGAAAGTAGAGATGATCTTCATATGGACTTGCGCACAGTTTCTCCAGTAATATTATCCAGGGAGGTACACTCGGCCAAAAATAGCAATGGACTAGAACTCACTCATGAGGAAGCGCAACGGGAATGGGAAACCTTTACTACTTTTGCCGATGAGTTTAATGGAAATGAAATCTTAAATACTCCCCCGCCTTTGGAAGTTCCGCGACAGCAAACCCCAGCTGCTAATTTACCTCCTAAGGAGACAATGCCATTGATCATGATGGATTTCGACATACCACAGGCAACTAGCAAACCTCAAGCAAAACTACAGCAAAAGGGAAATGTCTCGGAAAATCAGATACGACGATCGGCCCGCCTGAGTGGTAAGGCTGCAAATGCTTCCATCTAAATGACCTCTGTCATTTCTTAAATTTACTTTAATCTTATTTTCATGAATTGGTTGATATGGAACATAAGGGGAATTGGCAATAGTACTTAGTTGACACGCTTGAAACATTTGAAGCGAGAACATAACCTCTCTTTGATTGCTATTTTAGAACCTATGCTGTCGTTGGTTGACCTACTTATCACTAAGTCTCGGTTAGGCTTTGACCATGGGTATGGCAATATTAATAGTAAAATTTGGATTTTCTGGAGTGGCATGCTTGATGTGGAAGTTATTGGAGATTTGGATCAAGTTGTTCATTTGAATATTAAATCTGTTATGGGGACCACTTTGTCTTGTTCAATTATTTATGCTAAATGCTCTTTTATCTTAAGAAGAGAACTTTGGGAAGAATTGGTAAATTTTGCGGATAGCCGAGCAGGCCCTTGGCTCATTGGCGGTGATTTTAATGTCGTGTCAGCTTTGCATGAAAGTTCTGGTTCGGTACCGCCACTTCTACCTATGACTGAGTTTAATGCTGCTATATCGGACTGCAGTTTGATGGAGGTTCCTTTCACGGGGAACATGTTTACATGGTGCAGAATCAATCCACGAACGTTACTACGGCGTTTAGACCGAGTGTTGGTTAATAGTGAGTGGAATGCTCTTTTTTATTCAACTCGAGTGGATCACCTTTCTAGAGCGGAATTGTTAGTAGTGCCCTAGGACCATTAGCACATGTTGTGCGTTTTGTTATCTTTTGAGCATGTAATTGAATAGTTAATTTTGCTTTTGATTATCAAATGTGTGATTTGATAGTAAAACTCATTAGCTTATGTAATTACTATTCTAGAAGTCCCTAGTTTTATGTAATGCTTAATTACTATGAAATAAAACTAGTATGATTGTTGATTGATGATCTTGTTTTACTGATCATGTGTAATGGATACAAATCACATCATAGATGCAATATATAGGGATACATTGTATTGGGACGTGATTCGTCGGAGAAGTAATACTTCATGGTCATAAGTCATAAGTATTACTTCCTCAATACTATTTTAGAATCCTTAGACCTTATGTCTTCATTGATTCTAGTATGAATGGAGCCACGCTTTTGACTCGATCGGACGTTACTTGTAACAGAGTAATCAATACGATCGATGATCGGATGTAGTGTCCCTATCATAGCTTGAATGTGAGAGACATTGTAAGGAATTTGTCCCTCTCTATTATTGAGAGAGATATCCATGGGCCCCTCGATAGGGAAAGACTGTTTAAATGCATGGCCGTGCTTTCAAATGTATTTGATAAAGTGGTTATCAAATGCTATTTGTCGAAAGCAGATCTACCCGGAGATCGAGCATAAATATAATTAAGCTTAATAAGGGTGACGACCACCATGCCTTATGCTTAATTAGGGATATCGCGAGACAAAGGGATTAAATAGTGGATTGACATTAGGTTCCGTTGTAATTCATTCACTTTGGGTAGTCACAATGTCCCTGCTAGGGGGCCGCTTGTGACTTGTGAACTCACACTACTAACAAGTGTGTTTTCATTGCCATTGTGATATGAACCTGCGTGGGTCACACGCATAGAGCGAGCTAATCGAGCTTCATGTCAGATTCAATGAATCTAGAAAGTGTCTAGGTTCATTGTATCGACATATGTTTTTTCCGAAAATAATAAAGTGTTTATTATTCGAATTAGAGATAGGGGCAATTTTGGTATTTAACCGTAGTTTGGGATTACGTGGGAGCCATTATCCGATAAAGACTCCCACTACCAGTGGGAAGTCTAGGGGACGTGGGATTCGAGTCTCCCACAGCTGAGAGAAGTTGAGTAGACATGGGAGTTGTTCGGGAACCAACTCCCACACTCTATATAACATCTCTTAACCCGAAAACCCTAGGCACGAGTTGTTATCAGCCGAAATACCTAGACCAAAAGAAAAAACCGTTTTTTCTTTACGCCTTCCCTTTTTCCTTCTCTAATTCCCGAACTTGGAGAGACGAAAGAGCTAGCAATCGCTGCTCGTTTCGTCAGCGTGGATACTCGATAGAGGATATTCCGCAGGGAAATCCGGTGGTGGCAAGAAATCGATCAAGAAACGTCATCCTCCATTCAAGAAGTAGCTTCTTGAATCGAAACATGTAAGTTCTTTATCATTTGTTTTCGGTTCGGTTTCGTATGAGCGGATCCTTCAGGGGAGGACTCATGGGTGTTTGGAACGAGTTTCCGCCCATGAATCCCTTCAGAGTCGGACCATAGTCCGCTTCTTTTATCATTGCAAATGAACGGTATATCTTCGGGAAGTGCATTTCGTTATCAGAACATGTGGTCTGGGGTACCGGGATTCAAAGACTTGGTGAAGGCCTCTTGGGAGGTGCAAATTGAGGGGAATGGAATGACAATCCTTATGATGAAACTTAAACGCCTCAAACGTCCGTTACGGGAATGGAATCAGCAACACTTCGGCCGACTGGGAGCATCCATAGTCTCAGCCGAGACAGCTCTTAGAGCAGCAGAAGCAGATTTCGAAAATAATAGCAGCGAGGAGACCTGCAACACTCTCGATTCAGCCAAACAAAGATACTCCTTTCTCTTGAAGAGTGAAGCCTCCTTCTGGCGACAAAAGTCACTGCTGAAATGGGTTAAAGAGGGGGATGCCAACACCAAATTTTTCCACACTCATTGCTCAAATCGCCAAAAAAATATGTTGTTAGCCAGGATCCAAGATACTCAAGAGACTTGGATCACGAATGAAACTCAAATAGGCAAGGCAGCCTCGACTTTTTTTGAGGCATTATTCACCGAGGATGGTATTCCGGCTCCTCTAGAGCCATACCAACATCTTCTACCTCCATGTATTGATTTATGCACTAACACAGACCTTGATCGATTTCCTAGCGAGGAAGAAGTGACAAGGGCGGTTTTTTCATTAGACAAAAACAGTGCTGCAGGTCCTGATGGCTTCAGCGGGGGGTTTTTTTCAATCTTGCTGGGATATTGTTAAAAAAGATGTGGTGCAAGCTGTGGGTGATTTTTGGGCGGGTGTTCCAATTCCAAAAACGATGGCAAGCTCTCTTATTGTTCTCATTCCAAAAGGCACCACACCAACCACTTTTGGGGACTTTCGACCGATAGCGCTATGTACTTTTACTAGTAAAATCATCTCGAAGGTCCTGGCTATGAGATTGACAGACATTCTCCCTCTTATTATATCGGGTAAGCAATCGGGATTTATTAAAGGAAGGTGCATTACTGATAATATTTTGATTGCGTCCGAGATGGTTCATTGTATTAACAGGAAAGTAAGAGGTGGAAATCTGGTTCTCAAACTGGACATGATGAAAGCCTTCGACCGGGTCTCTCACTCATATCTTATTAATGTTCTGCGGGCTCTAGGATTCTCGGCTCATTTCATACACTTGATCAACAACACTATTCGGGCAAATTGGTTCTCGGTCCTAATTAACGGCAAGCCCTATGGATACTTTAAATCCACAAGAGGAGTGAAACAAGGGGATCCAATCTCACCATTGCTATTCATCATTTCGGCTGAATTATTATCGAGGGGCCTAAATCATGCTATGGATCAAGGTTTCATCTCCCCTTTTACTTTACCACGGGGTTGCTTGCGAATTTCTCACTTGGCTTTTGCTGATGATGTAGTAATATTTGTGAATGGCTCTAAACACAACCTTAAGGTACTTATGGAATTCTTGGCAGCTTATCAACAAGTCTCTGGTCAAAGAGTTAATGCTCACAAAAGCTCCTTTTATGTTTCCTCCAAATCTACAAGTTTACAAGTTGCAATGGTCACTGAGACAACTGGGTTCGTGCATTCTTCCTTCCCTATGATCTACTTGGGTTCGCCTATTTTCCCGGGTCGCACAAAAGTAGTGTATTATCAAAACTTAGTACGTGATATAAGCAAACGGGTTGATGGATGGCAACATAGATTGCTCAACATGGCTGGTAGACTCATTTTAATACGACATGTTCTTTCTTCAACGACATTGCACATTTTGGCTGTCTCTAATCCTCCGTTGCAGGTCCTAAAGGATATCGAGACGATCTTGGCAAGGTTTTTATGGGGTCACTCGGATAGAATGGAACGCCGCCATTGGATGGCATGGAAACGTCTTTGTGTTAGTACGGAGGGAAATGGCTTGGGTCTTCATACACTTGACCAATTTTCAAAAGCTTTCAATTGCAAATTGTGGTGGCGATTCCGATCGGCTAGTTCACTTTGGCGTGATTTCTTGGAAGCCCGGTATGGATGAGATTTGCTACATATTTCTCAAGTGGAGATCGACAATAACTCCAAGGTATCCTCGACTTGGCGTGGTATGGTAAAGTCTAAAGACATTGTGGAGGATAACATGGGACTTCTAGTAAGGGCAGGTGATTCTTCTTTATATTTTGAAAATATTCATGGCCAGCCTAGTGTCTCTCGGGCCTTCCCTCTTTTTTCGGCTTCGGACCAGTTGCACACAGCTCGGATACAAGACCATTGTTCAGCACAGGGGTGGGAGAGAGACTTACTGCCAGACTTGTTGCCAGCCGAGTGCAGGCTGCTGCCTGAGATCAGATTGCGGCCCCACGCTGGTTCGGATAAACAAGTTTGGCTCCCGGAAGCAAATGGCAAATTCACTTTAAAATCAACCATAGCATTGCAAGGCGTTCCTTCTCCATTGCTTCGCACTCGCAAAATCACTTGGTCAGGTTTTTTGCCTCTCTCATTATCTTTATTCATCTGGAAATTTTGGAATATGTTTTTGCCTCTAGATGGTGTTAGGATTCGGTTGGGATATCAGATTGCTTCACGCTGCTCTTGCTTGCGGGGACCGGATTATTGGGACCATATTTTTCTACACTGTAATTGGGCTTCTAAATTGTGGTTGTATGCTGCGAATATGATAGGTTCTCGTTTGAACCTTGGAAATTTTACAACTGCTCATCAAATACTTACTTATTGGATGTTCAAAGGGAGGGGTGTCAAACACAAATTATTTGTAATCCTATCGAGTGCTGTTATTTGGATCCTTTGGGTGACGAGATGCCGATTTGTGTATGAGGGGACTACGCCATCATTCGGTACAATTCGGGCTCTTTTTGATGATTATATTGCACCACTCTTTACCAAAGCGGGAGTTTCTTTTTTGGAGCTTCCTAGGGCAGCCCCCACAGTGCCAAGACCGCGACCGACCAGTGTTCGATGGCGACAAGATCAAACGGTTAGCGATATCATTTTGAACGTGGACGGGGCGGCCAAAGGGAATCCAGGTCCAGCGGGAGTTGGGGGCATAATACGGACTGGAGCAGGCAGATTCATTGCAGCATTCTCGCAGTACATTTCTGATATGGCAACCAATTCGACTGCAGAATTGGAAGCACTACATCTAGGACTGAAGATTGCTCAGGACAAGGGTTATACTATTTCGGGGGTGCAAACCGATTCGACTTTTGTAGTTGGGGCGATCAAGAATGGCACAGTCAATTCATGGCGGTTGGACTCTCTATATTACGACGTGGAAGCACTTTTGGGCACGATCAACATCACATCTATACCAAGAGAAGCAAATCAGGTTGCAGACTCTCTTGCTAATTATTCTTTTGATAATCATTTGTTGCAGGTTTTTGAGTGCTTCAACACTCTTCCTTCATCTATTCAGGGGCTTTGTACTCTAGATAGACTAGGAACGCCGTACCTGCGGCTTCACTAGTAATTTGTATAGGCTTCTTATTTTATTTTGGGTATTGGTGGTTGTAATAGCACGAACCGTTTAATATGGTTCGGGCAACTTTTTGGTATATAATATACATCTTCTTAAAAAAAAAAATTAAAAATAAAAAACTAGTAGTTATTTCACACTTAAAATAATAATCATATACTTTATTCATTATTATTGTAACTAAATCATCATTTAAATTTCTTCTCAAAAGTTTAATTATTCTTATCTCAGTTATACAAGCCTCTATTAAATCATTTATTAAATCATTTTTCATATTATTAATTCCATCTAAATATACTTGATTTAAAAGTAACTCTTTATAAATAAATAAATCCATGTATTATTCGGATTCAAATATTACATATTCTATGTTATTATCTTCCCATTTATAGTCATAGTTATTAGGATCATTATATAGAAAAGCAGACATATTATTTTGAAAATAGTAATTATCAACTTTAATCATTATAGAAGTTGCTATATCATTACTCAATTTTTCTCTTAAATATTTTATTAGTCTTTTTTCATTTATTAAAATATCCATTAGATCATTAGCAAGAGTATTATCTAAATGAAGCATATTTAATAACATTTTCTTGTATATGAATAAATCCATAGATTTTAATATTTCTCGGCCTAGGATAACTTTTAATTAATACTTTCAGTATTATTCTCTATCTACAGATTATCTTAACTTTAAATAAGAACATAATTCTCAAAATAAAGAGATTAAGAAGTGACCTTCAGCTTTCCTACCACACTTGTCTTTCTCCTAGCGGCTTTCCCTAACGGCCTCCTGCCTGCGGTACTTCAATGCCTAAGCGGATACAACTTTGTGCTTCAAACAGATTGCCTCACTGTATTCTACACTCAATATTTTGAACTAGATTCTTATGTAAAGAAAAGAATATCTGAAGATTTAGAATAACTTTGAAAATATTATTGAAAATTATCCCAGTATGAGAGAATTATTTTCTCATATGGAAAGAACTATTACAAGAATTATTTGCAGAGACTCTCTACCATTTTTCTTATCAAACTTTCTCTCTCCTTTTTTCTCTGATGATTTTTCAATATCCCTCTCTAATCTTATCAAATCTCTTTATATAGAGATTTTTTCCTATCACTATTCAACTACATCGTAAGCAATGACGATTGCTTTTACATTATCGTAAGCAATGACTATGGGGCCATTTTTCCTCTGACATTTCTTGAATCTTATCTCTTAAAATTTTGCTGAGATTATTTCCATGGCCATCTTGACTAGTAATCAAAATCCAATTATTGCTTTTACCAATTACCTTATAATATCTTTGGTAAAAATTCCATATCAAACTATGAATTACTTTGATCCAATTTGATCTTCTTCGAATAATCCAATCTTCAGAAACTGATGGAACTCTTATATAATTTTTATTCAAATCTATTTCTTGATCTTGATTATTATATCCAACTGTTATGAGATGCTGAACTTCATTATCTTCTTCGGACTTATTGAATAGATCTTTATGAAAATATTTCTGCCTTGTGCAAATTGACTTATTGTAGATTTGAAAATTATATCAAACCTTTCTATTTCTATCAAACTTTTGCTCAGATAAATTATATGTATGAATCCGAAATCTGCTAATATCTTGACCTTTTCTGAATTAGATCCTTGTAAACAGGTGATCATTGGATAAATATTTTTCCCAAGAGCTCTATAAAAAGTTTCTTCTTCAACTATGTTGTAGGCCCAATTTACTATGCCTTGAAACTCTTGCTCCCATTTATTTCTTTTAGGAGTAAAAGATGAAGATTCTCCTTCTCTGACTATTCTTATTTTTCCTTTTTTCTTTTCTATTGAATTATCTTCATTATCCTTTTCTAAAAAATTATCCTCAATTGTTTTTATTTCACTATTCTATGAAATTATGGGAATGGGACTAACAGCCTCCTTATATGTATTAGGCTTTTTAAAGCCTTCCATACTTATTTTCATATCTTCCATGGCTGACTCAAAAAATTCTCTATCAGCCTTTATCTCATTATGTAGATGTAATAGAACATTAGTATCATAAGCTATTTGAACTATTCCTCTGAAACTATCTTCAACCTTCTTATTTAGAGCCTTATTTAGTATTATTAGATTTCCCATCTTCTTATGAATATTCTCCATTAACTGCAAAAAAGAAAATAACAGCTACATATTATCACTGTTTTTTGTTAGCAGATGAACTATAATTATCGTTCAATTTTTCATAACATAAAAAGTTATTACTTCCTATTTTTCGTAAATAGGCAATACATACGGATTTGATATTGTCTTTACCGGAACCGTAATCCGGACTAACCTTGACATTTACCGTTGTCAAGAGGACGTTAAGTCAGGATTTCTTTAAAAGAAAATCACTAATATAATTATTGTATTCATGAATTTTGAAATTATATAGTGACAAAAATGATTGCTTATCTCAATATTGGGTAGTAGATGGGTAATTATTTTTAATGAGGACTTTTATCTGGGTATTATCGGGTTTTTATAGAAAAAGGCTTTTTAATTAGAAATACAGAAAAATTTCTGTATTCCTTTGATTATGGCTAAAAGCTCTCTCTCATAAGTTGCATAATTATCTTCCGAAGCTTTAAATTCTTTAAATATTCCACTATTATACCTGCGTATTTCATTTAGGTCAGTCTTTAATAGGATTGCCCAGTGATTATCAGAAGCATCAATCTAAATTATCAAGTATTCTTAAAGTAGACAAAATATCACAAAATATTAGTAGACAAAATATCACAAAACAACAGTATACTTATTATTCCAGCTTTCTAAATTATTTTTCTACTTATATGTGATTGTAATATTATTCCATGACTACTTATAAATCCAAAAAATTATTTATATTATTCATTTTTATTTTATTTGTATTATTCATCTTCTGAATCTGAAAAATATATAGACTCATTTTCAGAAAAATCATAATAATTTTGAATATTAGACTATCTTTAATTTCTTCAAAATCTTCTTCAAGTATTCTTACTTTTTTATTAGGAGGGCTTTTATGTCCCATTTCTCCACAACTCCAACATTTACAATCTTTTTTATTATCAAATTTCTTTGATTTATTATTTGACTTATCTCTCTTATAAAAAATTTTTCTTCTTGTATTTTGGTTTATTATTATTAAAATATTTCTTTTTATTTTTATATTTTCTTTTCTTTTGATTATGACATCCCCAGTTTCCTGGTGGATCAAATTGTTCACAACATATATCTCTTATTCTCTTAGATTTTTTCATTAAATTATTATTTAGACATAATGTACTAAAATAATTTAACATAATTTTTTATTCTTAATCCTAAAGTATCTATATTATTTTTAGCTTCTTCACTATTTTTATATACTTCCCATTGTCTTCTAACTTGTATATTCCATGGGTAAGGTAATTTACCATAAAACATATCTAAATATGGTTGTTGATTAATTGTACTATAATATTGTTTATAATAATAATCAGTAAATTCATTAATATAATGTTTTAAATAACATATATCACATATTTGTAAATTAATTAATTTTAATCTTGCTTCTTGTATTTCTTTTTGTATTTCAATTTCTTTATTTCTTATCCATTATGTTCCTACAAATTCACTACCTAAATAATCTACCATTATACTTAATCTTTTACTATCACTTTGTATTAATTCAGTTTCAATATTTCTTTTTATTATTTCTTTAGAATCCATTCCTACTCATTCCCACGAATTTCTTATTGCTCCATCAAAAGTAGCTATTATAAATTCAAATTTTCTTTCATTATTTCAATTAGAATCATTTTCTACTGTTAATAAAAAGATTAACATATTCTTTTCCCAATTTAATATATCTTTATATCTATCTGTGCTACAATCTATATTTAATTTTGTTCCTCCTCTTATTATAGGTTCTTCTTTATCTGGACAAGGACAATATTTTCCTCTATATTCTTTATTATTGGGTTCATTTATAAAATTATCAAAATATTTTATTTGATTATTAATTATAGGTGCATAACTTTCTCCCAAAGGGTCTATTTCTGGTTTAAAAGTGGAAGGTCCTCCTATTTCACCAGCATATACATCTTTAATATTAAATTCTAAATTATCTAGTGATAAATGACTTAAAATATCTGCAAGATTTTCTATATCAATATCAGGATTCATCTTCTTTCTTTTTATCTTCTTTTATAATTAACTTTTCTATTTTTTCTATATATTCTTTTTCCTTATTTACTATTCTTGGAAGATGTATTTTCATAAAAGCTTCATCTGGTGATCATTTTTCTAGTATTTTATTAAATAATTTTATATCTTTTATAGATCTATATAATATTTTTATGTTCTTTTTCTTTTTTATTTATAGGATTTTTATTTACTTGTTCTATTAGATTTCTTGTTTCTATTAGCGATATATCAGTAGTTTTTTCACAATCTTCTATAGCTTTTTCACATCCTTCTATTCTTTTATTTATTCTTATTATATTATTATCTACACTTTCTAGCTTTTCTGACAAACTTATTTTATAATCCTTTATTTCTTTAACTATTATTCTTAAATTTTTTATTTCATCAAGAATTTTGTCCATTTTATTTTACTTATAATATTCTTTTAGGTTTAATATTTGATGACCACAATATCTAATACAATCATTTTCTATATCTTTACCTGTTTTATTAGAATTATTATCGGACGTATTATTACTTTTACAATATTCTTGATATTTTTTAATTCTTTTTTACTTTATTATATCTATTTAATTCTTTAGAATTTTCCATAGTAAATTATTTTATCTTATTTCCTCTGAATATATGGACTTATTTTCACCCAATTAGAATAAGTATTATGTATACAATATTTCTTATATTTATATATTCTAAAATTTTGTCTTTATAATTATTTTTAATATTAAATTATTGTCTCTTATTTCCTCTGAATCGCTCACATATTAGAATAATAGGACAAGAATATGATGATAATTTAAGACTAAGTAAATTTTTTGAGGATAAGAATAATTGGATAATTTGGCAATATCTCCCTATTGAATATGTTAAAACACATATAAGTATATTAAGAGATAAAATAGAAAATTATCATAAAGCTAATAAAGAATATATGGAACATCTTAAGAAATTCCATAGTGATTAGAAACATAATTTTAACTCATTGAATCTTGCTAGAATAATTCAACAATAAATAATAATAAAGGAAGAAAGAAAATCGAGTGAATATTTTCTATTTCACTCATTATCAGAATATAAATATATGGACTTATTTTCAGCAAAATCTTTAATTTCTTCAAAATCTTCTTCAAGTATTCTTACTTTTTTCTTAGGACATTCATGGCTTTTTATGTCCCATTTCTCCACAACTCCAACAAGTACAATCTTTTTTATTATCAAATTTCTTTGATTTATTATTTGACTTATCTCTCTTATAAAAAAATTTCTTCTTGTATTTTGGTTTATTATTATTAAAATTACATGTATTTATAAGTTTAACTATAGCATATAATGATATTACAACATGTGCTTTAGTAGATAATGGATCAGAGATAACTTTAATAAAAGAAAAACTGTTAAATAATATAGAACCACTTAATATTAAAATAAAAGGAATATCAGGAAAATTGGAGGAAATAACAAAAGGAGCTAATAATTTGAAAATAATTTTGGGTAATAAAATAATAAATATAAGAAGAGTATATTGTTATGAAAATATAGAATATGATATGTTATTAGGAAATGATTTCATACAACAACTTTGAACTATCAACAAACTATATATAATATTATACTAAAAACTCCTTGTGGGCATATAATAAAAATACCTAGAGAATTTTACCCATACAAAGTTCAACCTAATAATCTTGGTGGAAAAATAGTTTGGGAAAAAAATAAAAATAAATAAGATAAGTGGTAAAAATAAGGAAATAAAAGTAATAAATATAGACAAAATAAAAGAACTTGCATATTTTCACACTTGATTGGGAAAGTCAGGAAAATGGTTTTGTCTTATTTGATGTTTTATCCCAAGGGTGTTGATGATTATTGTGCTTCATATAAGCTGATGCTGGGTTCCTGATGATGGAGAATATGTGGAGCCATGGGATGGGGATAACAATGCGTGATCAAATGTTAAACTTATGTAATAGATAATTTCCTTTTATGTATCCTGAACTTGGATTATGCAATAAGACGTAGTAGTACTAACTTTACTTATGTTACGGCTATGTTGAACTCTGATAATTAATGTAGGAATTTATGTTTTCCTTTAGTAATGGTATAACGGACTTTACTATTTCTGCTTTGGTTTTGTGCCTTATTGGCATATGAGGTACTGCCAGGTCATCATCCGGTCTCGGGGGTGACAATTGGTCATTATGAGGTTGTGCCTTATACGTAATTGGAAAAATCTCGTGCATGTGCTTCATTAAGAGGACATGGTTTCATACTGGTAGAAACAAACTATTTCACCAAGTGAGCCGAAGCACATCCGTTTGCTTTGATAAGCCATGATGCTGTAATAAAATTTATAAAATATCAAATAATGCACACATACGATGTTCCTAATACGCTTACAGTCTTTCAGGAACATGTTCACTAGGGATATAGTAATAGCTTTTGCTCACCAATTTTGAATCAAGATTATACACTCTACTCCCTATTATGCACAAACAAACGGCCAAGAAAACGCTACTAAAAAGGTGCTTATAGATATCATTAATAGAATGGTATTATGGGCATGTTTGAGGCATTATGGGCATACAGAAACGCGAAGCAATTAGCTACTAGATTCACCCATTTTGGCCTGACATACGGAAATGATTAAGTGCTACTAGCAAAGTTGGACGTTAGAACGACCATAAATGCTTCAAAAATTAACCTGAATCCAAATTATTATCATCAAACCATGTGCTTAAAATTGGATTCAGTAGAGAAAGACCATTGATTGGCATTCGACAAATTTATACACCAAAAAAGAAAAGGTAGCCAGGTCTTACAACCGCCATGTCAAGAAAAAAGGTTTTCATGACCATCTTCCCGCCAAAACATAATACCCCAAGGTTCGGTAAATGGTCCCAAAATTGGGAAGACCTTTCCAGATAACTCAGATAATCCCAAGAAGAGTATATCAAATAGCATCTCTTGAAGGGGAAGTACTTATCCAAAGTATCATTGGGAAGTACCTAAAACACTATTATCCTACCATATGGGAAAAGATGGAAACCATGAGTAAAAAGAAAAAGGGTTGGCCGGTTTCCTAGAAGACCAGTCTGGCTAAAAGAATTCTTTGTATCTAGAATAAACCAAGAGTAAAGAAGGGAGGCAAGTGTTGAGACCGAAAAAATCTCGGCTAACAGAGACACTTCATACGAAGAAGGCACTCATGTCATAGATCATGGGAATAAATCTGAAGGAGTTTAAATTCATACGACAAATATGGTTGTCAAGTTATATTATCTAGTTGAGAAGAAGCTTGTAAGAAGTAGTTATATGGTAATGGTTGAGGACCAGACTATTAATGATACCGGGAAAATTCAAGAAAAGTCACAGTTACATAATGATCTTGTTGATATAGATATCTAACTCAACATTTACTTGTTATAGTTGAGGATGGTATAAAAGCTGAGTTAGAACAAAAGATTTGTCTGATTTTGATATCCTAGATGATGAAAATGTTGATATTTTTTTTTATCTAGTAGCTCTAGATTTGCAAGAGGAACCACAAGAAGCTCCACCTTAGAGGTCTACAAGAGACAATCATGCTTCTACTAGGTATTCTCCAAATTAGTATATTCTCTTAACTAGTGGGAAAGAACTAGAGGACTTTCATGAGGCCATATAAAGTGATTACAATGATCAGCGGTTCAATGCAACTAAAGATGAGATTAAGTGCAACTTCCCATTATTATGCTTCAATTAATGAACAGTTCGAGGGAATTAGTTTAAGGCAAAATCAACCCATACGAGATGACGACATGAAAGGCCACCGCTTCTGCTCTCACGGTCTTCGCTGCTCGCTGGCACCAACTTTGGCTCTCTCATAGTGTTCCATTCACAGATATTTTTCTGAGTCATGTTCTGATTTTGATTTATATTTGTCGTTTGGTTTTTTTTATTTTTACCCAATTTTTATTGCTTGCACTACAGATTCTTGCTTCCGTTGCATCTATTTTGGGGTTTTTACTTTCATACTTTATTTATATTTATCCTTTTGGCTTGGGTATTATTTTTTGTTGGTTATCTTTAATTCTCAGTTTGTTGCCCGCCAACTGTTTGATGAATTGCCTCAATGGCCTGCAACTCTATTGTTGCTTCTTCTCCAGTCGATAAGGCTTCTCTAGGGCCTATGGCCAACGCCACCCAAGAGCCGCCCCTGGCGGTGGCAACGTGTGGACTAAAAAGTCCTTTGCAGATCCAAAAAAGGTGGTTCCCTCTCTTCCAATTAGCCCTTTGGCAATCTACAAAGGGGAACCTTTTCTTACTATTGAAGAATTCGAACATGATATACTTGAGGAGCCATGGAAGTTCACCCTTGTGGGTAAGTTTTCTCGTCATGTTCCATTTATGGACGCAATGCGAAAAGCTTTCCACAAGGTGGGTTTCAAGGGTTCCTTTTGGATCGGATGGTTGGATCCTCGTCACGTCTTGATCCGTTTTGATCTTGAGGAGGACTACTGTCGTCTTTGGCGACAGAACGCTTGGACGTTCTGTATTTTGCAGATGAGGGTATTTAAATGGTCGCACAACTTCTCTGTTAAGGTGGAACCCTCTATTATTCCAATTTGGATAGGCTTTGAAGGGCTGCCGGTACATCTTTTTAATAAGTCGAAGCTCTTTTCATTAGCATCGGCTGTTGGTAAATCATTGGCGGTGGATTTACCCAGGGCAAATTTGACAAGGCCTAGTGTTGCAAAGGTCTGTGTCGAGGTGGACTTATTGCAGGAGCTTCCCTCGCATGTATGGATCTTGCACAAGCGCACTGGTAAGGGATTCTATCAGTATATAACATATGACAACCTACCTGCATATTGTACACGCTGCCACAAAATCGGACATGGTTTTGTTGATTGCAAGACTGATTTTGGAGCTCCACAAGCCTCGCACACATCGTCACAAAAGGGGAATTTGTTGAAGTCCAATGTGATTTCTGGAACTCCAATCGCTAATCAGCATTCTCCACCCACTAATCAAGGAGTTGCTCCGAGAATTGAGAAACAGGGAAACCCGCTGCTGCACAGAAGATTTTATCTTCTGGCCGAGTAGTTTCGTTCGCTAAAACTAGGCAGGTTTGGGTCAAACAGGATGTTACTACTACTGGCTCAATTCCTGCTAGGACTAATACTCATCTAAGTACGAATATCCCTCCAGTAGCTAGTCTTGAAGGAGACAGGGTACAATCATCTCTATCCCCTATACAAAAAATTTCTTCTCCAGTTGGTGAGCCAACACCAGCGGCTATTTCGGCTATTAGGGCTCTTTTGACAGCAGCTATTGTTCCTGCTACTGAAGACGAGCAACATGAGGATCAACAACCTAAGTCCTAAGTGCTACTCCAGAAAGCGCCCCACAATCTGTTACTTTTCTTCCAGGCACTGAGGGGTTGCAACAGTCGTTTGGTAGTCCTTCCCATGAAACGGGTTTAGTTATTAGTACACCAAACTCCTCAGCCGATTGTCATCGGGCCGAGTTAATCATTGATGCTCACATTCTAGCACTTCAGTCTCCGACTTCTTCCTCCAATGATGCACATATTACCCTTGAGACGGAACGTCGGCTGGAGGTATTAGATATCTCGGACGCCTCAGACGATATAACAACGTTTTCTTCAACATTGCAGATTAAGGATGATATATCCGTTCAACCGGTTCGCATGCAGGATAGGAGTTTGATGAACTTTGGGTCCCAGTAAGGATGATATAAGCCTCCCCTATGATACTTTTTATGATTTGAGCAAGGGTATGGCTTCGAATGAGTTCACAAGGTTTCATATAGACATAGATGAATTTGAAATCGCCACACGGGCTAAGGAACAGGCAGATGAGGCTAAAATTATTGCGCGCAAAGAAGTTGCGGCCTTAGAAATTGATTTATCATCCTACGATATGTTTAATGGAGACCTTCCATAGTTAGAGCCAACGATGGATGCGGCTGAGATCACATCACTCTCAAGTTCAAAGGCACCCACCATCAATAAGCTTGTTTCGGACGCTTTGAACGACGACTTTTCGGAGTATGATCCTGAAGATCTAGTCGAAGAAGATGATTTTATTCCTGTCTGCTCGCGGAAAAGTAAGAAAAAAGCTAAAAGGACACTTATAGAGCATCACATGCCGACTAGATATAAGCCTTTTAAAAAGCCTTAGGCTTTTATATCCATTTGGCATGTTTTTGTCTTAGGTTTTTAAGTCTTTGTTTCATTTTTTGTATCCTATTTTGTTTATATATATATATATATATATATAAAAGTTTATTTTAAAAAAAAAAAAGATGAGATGAAGTTATTCTATGACCATCGCACAATTGACAGATTGAAGTTTCACAATGGCAAAGGAGCTATGAAAAATTGGTGGGTTTACATAATGTAGTCGGGAGGGGATTCTTCAAATCCACGATACAAAGAAAGAGTAGTGTCAAAGGTTTCAGTCGAAGAAAGGGAGTGGACTTCTTAGAAATATTATCTCATATTGTTAAAATGACTTGATCAGGGCTGTATTTGGTTTTTTTTTTACAATCCTTCATTAAAAGGTTAAGTAGATGGATGCGAGGATATATTTTATTCATCGTGGTCTATAGGAGGAATGTTTTTTATGCATTGAGCAATATGAGAGTTTCAAGTTAAAGGAAAAAAAAAGATCTCGTCTGCAGGTTAAAGAAAAGTTTAAATGACTTGAAACAACAGTAAATGGTACAAGTAGTTTGAGTCTTTAATGAGAAAGTAAAACCGAAAGAAGCTTACTCCATACCATCCTGTACTTGTGAAACATTTTGTTTTGTTGATTTTCATTCTTCTTCTTTATGTCAATAACATTCTTATTGTTGGCATGAATATATGCTTCTACAATTGACATATTGAGGCGGGAGTTTAGTAATGTTATGTTATGGAACCTAAGTCTACAAGGATTAGGAAATAAGAAAGGAGTATGACTCTTCCATATGACTTATCATAATGCTAAGTGGAATTGGAAATTGAATCCAATTAGGAGTCAGGGTTTCTTTTCCTATAAATAGTCCATCGATTTAACCTAAATATTGTTTCTCATCACATAGTAATATTCTGGCTTGGTAGCACCCCCAGACGTAGTCAATTCTTTGACTAACTGGGTAAACAATCCTTGTGTCTTTCTTTATTGCTTTTCGATCTAGTTTTCTCTCCCAAATATTGTTCAGAATTGTCAAACACATGTGGAAACAAGATTGTTCAGAATTGTCAAGTGGTTGTTAAGGCAGAAGCACACACACCACCTCCAACCACTCAGCGGCGGAGATCCACCTGGAATTGTGGACCACCAGACACGTTTTCGCCTTCGAGGTATTATAACTAACTTTTGTTGACTGATAGTGGTGAACCTGAGTGTTATGTAGAAGCTATACGAAGCGATCAAGGAGGCAAGTGGAAGCTTGCAATGGACGATGAGATGAATTCACTATTGTCCAATGATACTTGGGAACTAGTTAAGCTCCCAAATGGGATTAAGGCACTGCATTGTAAATGGGTCTTCAAGATTAAAGAGAGGAAGGTCTTGCGGCTTATGAAGATTCGAGGAAGTGAAAATCCTACTGATGTGTTCACTAAGGTTGTGACCTTAGAGAAGTTGAAGTTATGCATGGCTTCTTCAACTGGCCTTAGAGTTTGAGATGGAGGCTTGGTGCTACTACACAGCTATGGATTACTGAAGAATAAGTGGTTACATTAGAGTTAGTCTCCAGGTGGGAGATTTTTAGGTTATGGAGTCCAAGTCTACATGGATTATGAAATAAGAAATGAGTAGTACTCTTCCACATGACTTATCCTAATGCTAAGTGGAATTGAAAATTAAATCCAATTAGGAGTCAGGATTTTCTTTTCCTATAAATAGTCCATCAATGTAACTTAAATATTGTATCTCATCACATAGTAATATCCTTCCTTGGTAGCGCCCCCAGGCGTAGTCAATTCCTTGACAAACTGGGTAAACAATGCTTTGTGTCTTTCTTTATTGTTTTTCGATCTAGTTTTCTCTCCCAAAATATTGTTGTTTATTTCCTAACAAGTAAGACTTTTGAATTGAAACACTTTGCACCGGGAAAGTATATTTTTGGAGTTAAGGTCACTAGTTATAGAAATACAGAGAAGTTTGGTTATTTCAAGAGAACTACATTCAGAAAGTGCTCGGACGTTCAAAATGGAAAAGTCCAAATTTGTTAGAACTTCTCTTACAGGTTACTAAAGAAGAGAAGAAAAATGCGGAAAAGTTATTTATACTTCAACAATTGGTAGTTTTATGTATGCTATAGTGTGAATGGGGACTGATTTAGCTCATGCAATTGGTGTTTTCGGCAGTGATGTGGATTTTGAGATATCTCTTTAGAACTTATGGTTTAAGACTGTTGTAGCAATGAGAAAGTGCTCATGAAGGCTATATAGATTTAGATATGGCTGGGGGTATTAATTTGAAAACAAATTTACTATAGGCTACTTGATTACCTTTTGCAAGAGGAATTGTGTCATAGCAATCTCGATTATAGATATGTGTTGTATTGTTTATTACTTAATATAAGTTTGTTGCAGCCACCGGAGCTTGCACGAAGCTTCATTGAATGAAAAAAGTTTCTAAATGAACTTGGGAATTCTCAAGGAGAGTATGTGCTACCTTATGACCGTCAAAAGTTCTATTAATTTTTGGTAAGAATCCGACTTTTCATTCTAAATCTAAACAAATATAGATAATTGTTAGATATTAATTGATAAGTAGGTAAAACTTAATAAAGTTCATACAAATGATTTTGAGGTTGATGTGATGACAAATGGTTCACCTAATTAGGTGGAATTTTTGTTTTTGAGGAAAAAGATGGATTGCATATTAATATCGTTCAAAATATGTGGTAGAAGGAACTTTGGGGGTTCTCCAAACTATTGATATGAGATTTTAGTCATCGTAGCATGCTTTGCTAGTTGGATAGTTACAAGATCTATACACGTATGAAATATTGGCACATGTATGTCCCTAACAAATCCTTAATAAGACTAACATAATGTCCTACAGGAGAGAGGTCGTCTTTCCTGCCATATGTTACTATTGACAATTCCTATACAATCGTTTTCTACTTCATAAAGGCCTAAGTCTTTGTTCATGATGAATCTGATACTTTAAAGCACTCCTAATGTTTCGGCGTGCTCAGGGCTAGGCTAGTTTGAAAGGAATTTCATGCAACAAAATTGTTGCGGTGATTCCGGATGTTAGCCCCAATCCCTGTAGACCCCGCAACCCATGATCTATCTACATTAAGTTTCAGCCTTCCATGCGTCGGTGAACGCCATTGGAGGTTGTAGTCACAGGAAGGTAAGGTCCTTGTCTTTTTGTCAGAGCTGCTTCCCCCACTGGGCCATGATAAATTTTCGCGTTTCTTTTAATTATGTTCTGGAAAAGGTTGTCGTAGGCATAATTTTGCCAGGCGTGTGTGTGGATGACAAATGCTTCACCTAACTAGGTGGAAGTTTTAGGTGTGTTATTATTTTGTCAGCATAGCAAGTGATTTTTATTTATCAATAAAGTGGTGAAGCCCAAAGGTTCGTTTGTCGTGTCTTAAAACCCGTCTTTCAACTTACTAATGGTGACTAAAAGAGGGGAAAAAGTCACTAGGGAGAGATGGAAAATAATTGTCTGTACCCGTCTTTGTATCTATTTCTGTGCCCAACCAATCACAGTTCACCATGTGTATATAATTTTAAAAAATGATCACATGGCGAATTCTTATTGGTTGGGCACAAGAATGAGTATACAGACGGGTACAAACGATTTTCACTCAAGATGCGAGAGAGTAAAGAGATACACTTGTGCATAAAATTTTTGCAATTTTGTTCACTGCAGAAATTCTTCAAAGTGCTCGATCGTATGGTCATATTTTTCCAATTTAGCTGAAATCTGAGCTGTAACGGTACAGAACGGATTTGGGATTTGATGGTTTGATTTTGATGATATTTATCTGATTCTCATCTAATTGCTTTGGATCTATAAAGCCAGAAATCAAAATGCTTCATCAATCTAATGCCGAATATGCAATTGTGAGCAAATTACTAACTCCCCTTGTAGAAAAAAAATTAAATTAAATACTTCTTCCCTCCAGATTTAAGTGTCCCATTTTGATTTAGACAAAAATTTAAGGATTGCCTTTAACTTAAAATACAATTGAAAATTTAGATAAATGCAAAATTAAAACATTCAATTCTAGATGGAGGGAGTAATTCAAAAATAATTGTCTGCTAAATCTCTCAAAGAAGAAAAGAAAATGATAAATATCAATTATTTTGTATGATAGTGTCGAACATTATTAAGATTTGCAAAAGTATTAGCCCTTCCATTTCATAATATAAGTCGTTTACGACATTTTGCGAAAATTAAGGAAAAAACAATGCACTTTATTAGTTAAAATATCAATATTACTCACCTAAATAGAATTAGTGATATACAAATTCTATTTAAGAAAATAAAATTGACATTTTAACTAAATATCATGTTTTTTACTTCTTTAATTTTAGATACATTACCTAAACTACTTATATTACGAAATGGAGGTTGTACATTGCAAGATACAAATATCATGTGTTCATCAGCGCTTGCATAGTTTGTAAAGCATTTTATTAGCAACGAGGAGGCGAACAACAAGATGGGCACTTACGATCAGGTTCAATCTTATTTCCGTGATCGGGACGCTGAAAACCTAAATTTACCCAAAGACAAATATAAAATTAAGTTCGAAATTTGTCAAAAAAAATATTAAAATCTACGTTTCAAAGTCTGACTCACCAGGTGATAATAGGGTTCTTGCTGGGGTGACTGGAGAAATAATCTGAGCTGAAAATAAAAGGACAAAGAGGAGGATAACCATTCCGACGTTGGACATGTTCTCATATGGAGTACGAAAATATAGAGATTTAGTCCATTTAAATAACGTTGTGATTATTGTTTTAGTGCCTAATTTTCTCTAAATTAGTCAAAACTTTGAAGTTTTTTATAAGAAAAATTGTGGAAATTGAAGAAAGGAAATGAAGTTTCTTTAGACCAAAGAATAACGCGTGAGGTGAAAATTAAGTAATACCGTGTAAGTCAACAATGTCGACCAACTGTTCGAAATGGTAAACAATGTAAATCTGTTTTTGGGTTTTGAATATGTTCGAATGGCACTACAAATTCGTATCTTTGAATATGTTTTTGGGTTTTGAATATGTGAGAATCTGTTGGATTTTGTATCTTTTTCTGGACTGCAAATTCGTATGTGAAAGATTTTGGCAGATTATTATTGTAACGAAAGAAAGGGATGTGCTGTGGTGCCGAATGGAAAAAATATTCTGGCACCTAAAGAATGGAGGTAAACGAATGAAAAATTGCCACATGTAAAATAAAGTAACCTGCTATTGCAGGTTATCAGATTTTTTTTTAAAAAAAATTAATTAAATGGAATGGACGAATGAGAGTTTGCCACGTCACCTAGTCAAGTGATCGGTTACTTGTCAAACTGGTCAACACACTTTTGTTTACCAATTTTTTTTAGTATTAGTAATTTTTGTATTTTTAATGGTAAAATTAAAACAAAAAATTGTAAATTTTAATGCATAACTAGTAAATGTTGAATATTACTACTTCATTTTATAATCTTACCATTTTTAATTTGCAACTTACTATTTTTATCATTAATATTCATATTATATAAAAATAGTAAATTTACAAAGAAATAATGGTAAATTCCATGACATAAAGAGTAATTTATTTTATAATAATGATAAATGGGGTGAAAATTTAAACTTACTATTTTAAAATAAAATTTATCACTTTAAGTTTTAATATTACCGTTTTTATGACATTTGTAACCAATTGATAAAATGGTAAGTTTAGTGACAAATTTGGTAATTTTATGTACCTTGTTTGTAAATTTTGTTAAAAAAATTACACTTTTGTAAAGATTAAAAATCAATATATAAATATTCAAATTCATACAAATCTTACCATTTTAATTTGAATTTTAATATTCTGTAAATTGGTAAAATTTACAAATAATTTGGTAGTTTTTAAAATAAAATTATGAATTTTATGAATTAGTTGGAGTTATTTTTTTTTAAAGTATTATTGTTACAAGATTATTTTTAATATTCATAAATCAAGAATATGAAAAAATAATAATTAATTTTAAAAGAAAAAAGCATAAAACACTAGCAAAAAATTGCAACGTGCTTCGTTCGACGCAAAAGGTTTCACCCCAAATAACAAAAAGTTGCGATGAAAATTTCCGGTGACATAGAAAGTTGATGCAAAAATTGCGATGGAACAAGTGGAATTAATAAACCCTAGTGGGTCATAAAAGCAAAATATAAGGTTATATGGACTAAAACATAATTTCTAAAAATTAGTTCGTGACTTCCGATTTGAGTTATACCCGATATATTTTCTTCTACTCTGTCCAGTGAATGTGTCCTCAATTTTATGTCCATCTAAATATTTAAAAACACTAAGTGTGCAAAGTAGGACTTGTTTGCAATATAAATCATGTTTAGGGGTTTACTTACTAATTTTAATTTTTTCTTTTAGCCCCTCTAGATATTTTCCCCAATTCTTAATCCCTAATCTATCATTTTCACATTCCTCCTTCCTCCGTCCTTAATCCCGACGCAGCTCCCCCACCAACAACCTCACCGTCACCCTCTAGTCGCCCTCTCCTTCTCCAGCGACAACCACCCCTAACATTATGTGGTATAAAATAATTAACACTAAATATTATAACAATGATTAGATTACTTGTTATTATAAAATTAGAACTCGTGTTTGTCATAAGACACAGTACTATAACACATAGACTAATAAAACACATGTTATAAAATGAATATATGCAACAGAAACAACGATCCTCAATATTAAACATTATTTGGTAACATACACTAATTTTGGGTGTTTGTTGGTTATCTTATAATTAAAATATATAGTATTGAAAAATATTTAATCCAAAGTATTATAAATTACTTATGAGTATATTAAACCTTTTACTATTTAGCAAAATTAAAATATTAAACATGTTATTAATTTGTCTAATAAAAAAGAAAAAAATAAATGAAAATGTTGTATAAGAGAATTGAACCAATATCATTCCTATAACTTGTATTCTAGCCAAACAAAGAAATATACAATTTCTTAGGTACATTTTTTCATCCAGTTTGTTAATGGACAGAGTTTTGTTAAATGAATGATGTTATACTACCGTGATTTTGCACCATAGTAGAATTTAGTTCCAAAAAGAATTTTATTCCTGGATGCTTTCTGACTTGCCACTGAGAATTCAGAAAACTTCATTTATGGAATGTAAAATTATTGTTGCGTTTTGAAAATGATGTTTTCCAATCTTGGAATGTAAAGTGTTAGGAGTTTGGAAAGAGATTCGGAAAAAAAATGGCAGCAAATTTAGTACTACTTGATAAAAGGATGTCAGGAAGTTTTTATTAGTTGGTAAAAAGATGTTAGAAAATTTAGTGTTGCTATGTATCTAGGTAGAGTAAGTATAGTAGGTGAAATATAAAAAAATAAAATATATGACAAAATCCGTGAAATATATAAAATAGTATACTTGTCTTTTTAAAAGATCAAATTGAATTCTTATTCATTTTAGAAAAAAAAATTTACTCCAAAAGCATTTTCGAATAAAAATATCATAAGTATTTTGGAGAAGATAAAAAAAATAAAACCGCAGAGAAGGATGATGTGAAAGGAGTAGATCTTCGGACTTTTAATTTTATTTTTTTAACAAGTGGAACAATGTAATTAGTCCAAACCTATGTGTAAAACACAGGGGGGAATTGGGTTTTAGTCGATCTTGCAAACTTTTTCGAATCTATTCAAAGCTAGTGTAGGTTTGAGCAAGATGATTAAAAGCAATACAAAAGCCAATCACAAGACAAAGGATTTAGAGTGGTTCGATTCACTTAGAATCTACATCCACTACCTTGAGCCGCACCCAAGGATTTGCAACAACTTCACTAAGAAGACTTTTTTACAATTGTGGCTAACTCACTAAGAGTTTTACAACACAACCACAATACACAAACTCACTAAGAGTTACTTGCCCACACAAAGTAGGACTTTTACAAGATTAACCCTATCACTAAGAAAGGGAATAAGATGGGTTAAATAACAAGGTTGTTCACTCTACTAAGTGAAAGATATATACCTTTGAAGTACAAGAATTGTTGGCTCTTTAGAACATATGAATTCCACTCTTTGTCTTGCTTTTTGAAATAACACCTTTGAATGATTTAGATCATGGAAATGAAGTGTTTTTGCTTTGAAGATGTTTAGACTTGATAAGAAATCAATATATATATATTGTATGTGCAAGTCTCGGAGTCATTCTCTAGCTTTGGAGTATTTATACATTTCAAAATAGGCTGAAAACGACTCTTTAACGGTCATATAACAGCTAGAAATCGCAGAGGTCGGTTGACCGAAATCACACCTCGGATGACCGAAGTCAAGCTCGGTTGAGCCGAACCCTAGGTCGGTCGAACGACCTCCCCCTTTGGTCGACCGAAACCAAAACATCAAACCTCTCTGTTTGTGCTCGGTTGATCCGAGGCAAGCTCGGATGATCCGACCTTCTGAGCTTTGAGAGATGTTGATTTTTCACACGTTTTGAAATCTTTTGAAGTCTAAAAGGTTTTCTCAATATGTAACAAGTAAGAGCATTTAGAAAACCGTTTTAAAAGACTTATACTTTGAAATCAAAGGCTTTTGAGATATGAACACATATGAGAATCATTTTGAAACTTTAGCCTTTTGAAAACGTGTTTATGAAAACATGCAAGACTTGAGTGTAGAACTTATGTTCATGAGAGCATTGGTTAGAGCTTATAGGATAAAGACTATATAGACTAAGCTTATTGTAACCAAACCTAAGTCTTCAATCTTCAATCTCGATGAGATGCGCCTTTAAGTATAACTTTGAATCTTGATCATGGCATGATTGAAGTACTTAGAACTTCCATTATGAGATCCATTATTCTATCACAAAGATTGAAACCATTAGACACAACATCAAATGTTTGTCCATTATCAAAAACTAAGTTTGTTCGCCCTTAGGGCTTACACTATGAATTTTCCATAGTTCAATAATATTTCACATATAATAATTCCAATTAATATATTAGATTAAATAATATAAGATCCAAAGTCTATTTTCAATAATTATTACAAATATGAATCTTTATCATATAAAATACACATAAGTTTTACTATGGATATTTATTTTAAATAATGAATTAATCTCGATTAACTTTTTTTAGTAGGTTCTTCTTTTCTTTTTTAAAGCTAATTCTTTTTATTATTATTAATTTAGGAATATTATATAATATTTTTTAATATTTTTCTCATTATCGTTAAAAAAAGTATTCTTATTCTTATAAAAAGAAAATAATC
Organism: Vinca minor; assembly: GCA_026122235.1. Classification (NCBI taxonomy): domain Eukaryota; kingdom Viridiplantae; phylum Streptophyta; class Magnoliopsida; order Gentianales; family Apocynaceae; genus Vinca; species Vinca minor. The sequence continues at coordinate 312,820 of JAOCZM010000020.1, forward strand.
TTGTAACAATACAACTTTAAAAAAATAAAAGTAACTCCAATTAATTCATCAAAACTATTAATTTCATTTTAAAAAATTACCAAAGTATGTGAAAAATCTACCAATTTACAGAATAGTAAAATTCAACCTAAAATGGTAAGATTTGTTCGAGTTTGAGTATTTATATAGTGATATTTATTCTTTACAAAAGTTACTAATTGTTTAACAAAGGTTACAAACAATGTAAATAAAATTACCGAATTTGTTACTAAACTTACCATTTTATCATTTTATTAAAACAGAGATAAAAATGGTAAAATTATAATTTAATTTGATATATTTTATTTTAAAATAGTAAGTTTTATTTTTCACCACATTTACCATTTTTATAAAATACATTACTATTTTTGTCCTTAAATTCACCATTGTTGTGTCTAAATTTACAATTTTATAGAATATAAATATTCATGATAAAAATAGTAACTTTCAAAGTAAAAATGGTAAGATTATAAAATAAGCTAGTAATATTCAACATTTACTATTTATTTATTCAAATTTACCAAATTTTGTCATAATTTTACCATTAAAACTACCAAAGTTACTTGTAGAAAAAAAAACATTGTAAACAAAAGTGTGTTGACCAGTTTGACAGGTAACCGGTCAAATGACAGGGTGACGTGGCAAGCTCTCATTCGTCCATTCCATTTAATTATTTTTTTTTAAAAAAAAAAAATCTGATAACCTGCAATAGCAGGTTACTTTATTACATGTGATAATTTTTCATTCGTTGACCTCCATTCTTTAGGTGCCGAATATTTTTCCATTTGGCACCACAGCACTTTCCCGAAATAAAATGATAAAATAAATTAATTATAAACTACCTATTCCAAATCTGCCTCAATACCTCGTATAAATTTGTTATAGATATGATGTTGGTCCTAAATCTGTCCATGATTAAGTACGAATCACATACTAGATTCTTTTCGTTTTTGTTTTATTCTAATTTGAGACGCAATAGGAAACAAAAATTAACTTATACCTTTCTTAAGCACATGCATTACAATCGTCCCTATTTTGTCTTTAAATAGAGGCATAAATGTTGCGTTCTAAAACTTTTGGTCCAAATTCAATGTTTTCCTATAGTAAAAATTTCCAACCAGAACACCATTCTCGAAATTCATTTTATAATAACATTCAGAAACGTTATAAATATAACAGAAGAACTTATAACTTATTGTTCCTATTCATTTTTCTCATATAAAAGTATATTTTTCATTGACAAAACATTTCATATTTCTCATACAAGTCCATCAATCCTCCATGCCTTACAAGCGGCCACCATTCTTGAAATTGTCTATGAAAACTCGGTGTTATCAATTGGCTTTTTTGGGTTTTGGATTGAGTAATAGTGATTCTTGTTTTCGGATGACTTGAAATTCAAACAAAGGTGGAGATTTGTTAAAGTTGCAATTGGATATGACAGAAGAATATTTTTTAAATGTTAGGTTAACAAACAAACCGTGTCAATTCTTTTTTATTATAAAAAAAAATATTAATTGCAAGGAGAAAAAAAGTCTACGGCAATTTGACAATAGCTATTTATGAATAACCATTGACTTATTTTAGCAATTAATTTTACTAATAAAAGGATCTATCATTCTGCTAAGCGCGGTTGAATATAGTTAGGCATGACTCTTACCAGAATTGGTCTCTCATTTTGAGGGCTCAAATTTTCTTTTAAAATGACTTAATATCTTTCTTATGTGGATTCGGGTTACGGGTGTCAGATGCAGATACATATCGAAGTGTAAGATGTTTATAACTCTTAAAGTAAGAACACGACGACAATTATTTATATTCGAACACGAGTACGTGGATACGAAAATAATTTGGGGCATACAAAAAACTAAAGAATTAACTACCTGTTGTAAACCATGTTAAAATGCTGGCAAATTTTAAATAAAATATTAATATTATATTTGTTCGCACTCTTAAAACTTCAATTTATAATTATCTTGTGACACTTTTTATAATTTCTTTATTTTTTTTGAAAAAACATTAAGTGTCTAATTTTAATAACTACTAAAAGGACTCCAATATTGTATGCGATTTCCCTGAATATAATTATTTCATAATTTAGGGTCGAACTCAGAACTTAAATTATTATAGTAATCACTATCACCTAAGCTAGCTTCCTCGACAACGTATTGTGTATATTGGGTGTGTGGAGAAAATGATATGAGAAGCTTTCAAACATCTAAAACAAATTAATTCAGTAAATCAAAATTCAGAAATGGTGTTCTGAACAAAGATTGTTTTGTTTGACCGCCAGCAGCATCTTTTAAGAAAGCAACGCAAGAAATTAAGAAAGATTGTTTCGGGTCCCTTGAATTTTATTGCTCTCCAAGAAATTAATTTTCGTGTCCATTGGGGATAGAGAATAAAAAATTCATGTCCATTAGCACAACGATGGATGCAAGGTGTAATCAGTGGAGGTCTATTTTTGGCTTCATCGGATTTTTTTTTTTACTTCTAATTGTATGCATGTATATGATATATAATGATTCGGCGTATATTATTAAGTTGGTGACCCTGCTAGAACATGGTGATTGACTCAAACAATTCCAAACATAGAAGATAAGAATGTGGTGATTCAACTTTAGTGACCCAGACTCACACATAAGATGACTTTTTTTTTAATGAGAAAATCTGCCGAAAAAATTTACATTTACTTACTAATTTTCACTAGAGATAGAGGTATTTTTATCCCTTCACTTCATTCCGTCCCCTTTTAGAATAGGAAAATTGACCGTTGGATGTAGTATTAGTTTAAAATCACCATGTTTTATTAATTTGTAAAACCGTCATAAAATGTAATTCATTAATAGAAATATTTTTTTATTAGAAATAGAAAATAGTTTATTAGGAAAACAATTCTCATAAAAAATATGACATTTTTTTTTAAAAATCCGCCACTGTGGATGCCTCCCCCAACATTTTCAAAAAAAGTCGAATGTTTTACAGAAAAATATAGTTTATCTTCTAAATCTGCCACTGAATTAGATCACAAGTATTTGTTCATTTGTATTTCACTACTTATTTCTTTATGGAAGATTTATGAATTTGGTCCCCAAAGATAGTACATTTGGAGATTTTGGTTCCGTTCTAAATATATTTATTTTGTATTTTGATCCCTAAACATATTGTGTTTGATAGACATTATCATTCTATTCTGTTCTGTTACGAAAAAAAATGATTAAAGCTGTGATATATTCCGGGGTTATTTTTGGAAATTCAACCCGAAAAATAACCCCAGGGTGATTACTTACCCAATTCTTCAAACTTCTATGGTTTCAAAACTTTTGGTGAAGAACGAGTGAATGTGTACTCTAATCTAATTCAGATGGGAATTCCGAGTCTAAGGTAGATTGATGTCTTCATCACGATTGGTCAATCTTTGGTGACGAAGCAACTATTTTTTGTGACAAAGTGCGTTTTTTGTCACGAAATGCCATATTTTTCGTGACGAATATGACATCGTCAAGAAAAGTTTCGTCTTAATAGGCATTTTTTTGTTTGTGATATAACTAGATCATTGGACCAAGGTGAGTTGATTGTCCTAATTACATTGTTTCACGTATGATAATCTCATGGGTGTACTAAACAATGCACTAGAGGATGTAATTCTTTATTCGTAATGTTATAATCCAAAAATGAGTAAAGTTGTAGACTTGTTTAATTTTGAATCGAAGCACTAATTTAAAGTTTCGAAATAAACAATAAGAGAAACTTTTATACGCAAATAATACTAGTTAATAGAACTTCCGATAAGTAAGGTAAGATTGTGTATTATATAAGTATGAATCTAACTGCTTATATCACTTTTTGGGAGATCTATTTTTGAATAGTTAACCATGCATGGCGATCAATTGGGTTTGTATCTCGATGTCCAGTAATCATCACAGTTAAGGGCTTGCTTCTCCATTAATATAAAACGAAAACTTTATTGCTGATTCAATATAGAAGCAGGGCACATTATTCTTTCGCTTTTTCATTGCAAAATTTTCCAAAGTTCGACTTCTAATCTATTATCTGTTAAACTATGAGTTAGATATTCCATTGATAGGACATATTATTCTAAAATAAATAAATTATTGAATTATAATTCAGTTATCAAATATTAGACCGTCGAGATAAGAAAATGGTCTCAACAACATAAAAACGAAACGGACTTCTGCATTTATCCTTTCTAGGGAACCTTTTTCTTACCGTCAGGAAGGACGGGAGGTTTACAAGATGAACAATTCTGATATAGACTTGGACTATCAAGTGATCATAAACCACTTGGTTCACATTCAGCAACATCACAGTTTTAATAAAAATAATAAAGTCACTCCCACTTTGGTGGGCCTTATGAGGCATTAATTTTTTTTTTATCAAAAGAAATGATGTGGTTGATTGTGTATCAAGTATCCACAACCCCACATATAACCCAGGTTCATGTCAGAATTTTTCTTACAAGATAGGCATGGGAGGCCACGCGGCGTTGTATCTCCATGCCCCGAGGGGATGTTTCTTGATTTATCTTCGTCTTCTATAATAAATTCATCTAATTCAACCAAAAAAAATTGTTAGAAAAAGATTTGAATATTCGAAGCGAACAAAAACTTTATTGGAAAAATTGAACCGCATATTGAATCTAAAAAAAAGAAGACTGAATAAAGCTAGATTTTTATAGACTGAGTGAAGTTGCAGGATGAATGTTAGTGGTGTTCATGATTCGGGTTGGTTCGATTTTACATATTTTTTAAACCAAATCGAAATATTCGGTTTGAAATATTTTATACCAATTCAAACCATTCAAAATTTCAAACCGATACATTCGGTTTGTATTAGTTTGGTTTGGTTTTGTTTGGTTGTTCGGTTTCAGAGATATACAAAATATATTGATTATAAAGTAAAAGTAAAATAATTATTTATAAATATAAAAAATAAGACTATTCTTTTTACAAGTTAAACACAATAAAAAAAAATAATGAAATATAAATTCTTGATTCTTGAACTTCAATATAAAGTAAAAAATAAAATACTTTTTATATAATTACCTAACTATTAAAAATATAGAGAAATGTGTCTATTGTTTTTCCCAAGTTAAACACAACAAAAATAAATTAATTAATAAAAATAAATTCTTGAACTTGATTCTTGACTTCAAACAAATTACTGAAAAATAATTTTACGAGAAAAAAAGCAAAAAAATACAAAAAATACAACATTATTAGTTTAAAAGTAAACAAAAACTCCAGGTAATTCTAAATCGTATTAAATTTATTACTTTAGCAGTTGAAAAGCTTGATTGTCATGGTATAAATAAGAAATTCAATATGTTTTATTACAAAATAATTCTTTAATATATATTCGGATTGGTTCAGTTTGGATTATAAAAAAAATTAAACCAAACCAAAAGTTCGGTTTTAATTTAGTCTAAATCGAAATCAATCGAATGCACCGTTCAAACCGAAAATTCGATTTGAATTAGTTTATATCGGTTTGGTTTGATCGGTTTCGATTTTTCATGAACACCACTAATGAATGTGTTGAACAGAAAGCAAAAGGAGTAAAATAAGTGTAGCCATAGCTTTAGTGATCACTATGACTATAGATCAATGAATACATTTTGTCAGTGGCACATTATATATATATATATATATATATATATATAAAAGAAATTTGGTGATTAATACTAAGACTCCAAGTAGTATATGTCCTCGCTTTTTAAATTTCACAATTTCCTTCAATAGATAGGTTAAAAAAAATTGGGTAAAAAGTGCCAACGCCCCCTAAACTATTCCCTTTTTTGTATTTTGACCCTCAATTAAAAACGGTCAAGTTTTACCCCTAAATTATTTCAGTTTTTGGTTTTTGACCTTCTATCTATATTCTCCGTTACATCATAACGGAAGTCCAAAAAATGGGGGCATTTTGGGAAAATCATATAATTCATAATAAATAGAATTAAATTTAAGGGAAAAAATGGCCTTTTAAAAAAAAAAATTAGAGGTTGGAATTTACAGTTGGTGGTTGGAGAAGAGGAGTGGTACCCGGCTTCCGGCTTCTTCTGTCACTGTTCTCGCCGGCGACTTCTTCTTTCTCGTCAGAATAATAGGTTTTTTTTATGAAAACAAAAATTTTAGGATCTTATGCAGATTGCCCAAAAAATGTCGACTTCCGTTATGATGTAACGGAGAATACGGATGGAAGGTCAAAACCAAAAATCGAAATAGTTTAGGGGATAAAACTTGACCGTTTTTAGTTGAGGATCAAAAACCAAAAAACAGAATAGTTTAGGGGGCGTGAGCGCTTTTTACCCAAATTTTTTAATAAAATGTATGATATTGAATTCACTAGGTAGTTACTATTAAGGTGCAACAAGGCTTCCAAACAGGGTCAATTCTGATATGGACCTGCTCTACCAGTTGGTCCACATTCAGCCACATCACAGTTTTGATTAAAATAATAAAAACAGGTGGGGCCTTATGAGATTTTTTTTTTTTTTAATCAAAAGAGGTCATAAATTTGACTGGTCTTTATAGAATTCATATATAAAAAAGATGAAATTCTCACTCCAGTTCAAAACTTGAGGAGAGCGAGAGACTGATATACCAATTGCACTAGTTAAAGTAATTGGACAGCTTTGAAATAAAATTTTTTATTTTTACATAATTAATAGAAAATATAAATATGGGAAGACAATTCTAGGTTTCTCCTCGATGTAGTTTGCTTTCTTAGCTAAATAGTCCTACTACTAGACTTGGAAAATGTCTCTTTCTACACTTAATAATGATAATAATAATAATAATAAACTATAGGTTGGGAAACAAGCCAGACAAATCAATAGTCAATTAGCAGCAATGGATAAATTTAAGTTGTTGAGGGCAAATTTTTTTAAACAAATTGCAGGTAGACTTTTAACAAGCTGCCGTGAAATAGAAATTAGAAAATTCAATAATCTAACTAGTTCAAATTTAAAAGAAATGGCCATCTTATAAGATTATTTTGACCGTTTAATATGGAATCTTATGAAAAGAAACAAATCTTCTCCCGTCCTATATTAGTTAAATTCAATTTCACATGTATTAAGAAAATGTTCTTTATGTTAATTTTTTGAAAAAAATAATAAAAACTTATTTGGAAGTTTCGAATGCAATATATATATTGTGTTTGTTGATATAAAAAATATTAGAATAATATTGAAAAATATGAATAAAGTTCTCTTAAATATTTATATGTATTTATTTAGGAAAAACAATTATTACAAGTTATTTATTAATTATCTTCAAATTCATCTGTTGAAAATGAAAGCACTCAGTTGGGTCAATGAGTGGAATAGACCGCTGATGGATTATTAGTCAGGCTACTTCATTAATTTTACATCATTTTCGTGCTCACTGTCCGGTGGAAAAAGGCTAAATAATCGTCTGTATTTGTGTATATATTCATTTTCGTGGTCAACCGTTCACAATTTACTATGTGTATATATAATTATAATAAATTTTCACATGACGGATTTTGAATGGTTAACCACAGAAATAGGAATATAGGGACGATTTTCTGGAAAAAGATATCCAACTTTTGACTTTGTTGCAGAATATTGAGTCGCAAAAACATTATATAAATTGGAGTTTCATAATTCTCATTACACTATAGTAGAAGAGAAAATGTCATTCAAGGGAATAGTTATCTTCATCTTCTTAATTTCAGCTCATCATTTCTCTACTGTCATTCCAGCAAGAGCCGCATTACCTAGTGAGTTTAACAAATGTACTCAAACGTTACTTGAATTGTGTTTGTCTGTAGTTTGGTTTAATTTGAAACTCAAAGTTATGTCCATTTTTTTTTAAATTGAGTCTGAAATGAACCATGAATCATTATCTTGTAGAATCTGGTTTCAAATTGAAATTTGTTTAAGACTGAAGCAAAAATTTCGATTTGAGAATTCAAACAGACTCATCATAACTTCGTTATTTTTAGTAATATTTGTTTGATGACATCTATTATTTGTTTATCCTTTGATAATTGTAGGAGATTTCGATGCTCATGGACCAACAACTGGATCTGGTCGTCCATGTCCAAGTTGTAAGCCACCACGACGTTCGTTGTTAACCAAATGGTGCATGGGAGAAAAGAGGGAAAACTGCGGAGATGAAAAGCTAGACAAACTCGTAATATAAAAAACATGTGAAGATAGAATAAAAGAGGAGATTCTATTTATCTTTGCCTTTTAAGTCGTTGTGAGAAATATGTTTTAATCTATATAAAGTTGTGTTTTCATTTCAATTATTCAATGGAATAAAATTTATAATATATGTGCATCCTCTTATTGTTTTAGCAAAAGTATTTTATATATAAAAATATAAATATATTACTTTCCATAACAAACTCAATGAGAAAGTAGACATTGGCGTACTCGGATTAATTTTCTTTTCTTTTTTTTTGAAAATTTCTATCACTGATATGGAAAATTAAACTTTTAAAAACAATTCTGATTTGGAGACCGAATAGATACGATAACTTATTCGTCTCTTAAACCCTCTTCTCAAAGCTGGAGACGGCCAAATTCATCCCTCTTTAACGCATAGAGATGGATAAAGTTCGTCTCTAAACTAAATAAATGTCCTACTAGAATGAAATAGTTTTTCAAAGACAAAAAACTGGTATCAAAATCATCTCTATTATTGACACAGATACTTATATGAAACTTTCTCCAACTTAAAGACGAATATTCTGTCTCTAATTCCTGTAAATTTAGACACAAATTCTAGCTTCGAAATTTGTCTCAGATTCATCTCCATATAGAGACCAGGTAGTCAATGAGACATTGATATAGTAGTCAAATGTTGAGGCCTCATAACGTAGATGTCCTGAATTCGAATCTTCTTCCCGCTTTTTAAATCCTCCTATTTCTTATAATAGATATATACCCTCTCCCAATAAATAATACATAATAATAAAAAAAATTATAGAGACCAGGTAGAGACAGGACTATATTTGATTTCGTCTCTATTTAGAAATGGCGTTTGGAATGCATTCGAGGCAGTGGCGGAGCTAGAAATTTATCTTTGGGGGCACAATTAACATTGACAAAATAAATTCATAAGAGCATATAAAATATTTCATTACAATTGTTCCCTACGCGTTTTCGTACTTTGATAATATTCTATAATTACATCATTTTCGATACAACAAAAATACCTTTTTGCAACGTTTTTATCAAACGTCGCTTAAAACAAAAAAGAGTAAGTAAAAGTAACACTTTTTGCAAACATGTTTGGATTTTATATGACGTTTCATTGCGTCGATTATAATAATTGTTGTTTAAAACGACGTTTTGATGTTGGTTAGCGACATTTACATTAAATGTTGTTATAAATTGTTACTTTTTGACTCATATAACGACATTTATATACTATGTCGTTAGATTTGTGACATTTTAGACAAACATCGCTAAATTTGGATTTTATACGACGTTTAATAGCTTCGGTTATAATAATTATTGATAAAATCGACATTTTGATGTTAGTTAGCGACGCGTACATTAAATGTTGTTATAAATTGTTACCTTTCGCGACTCATATAGGGACATTTATACACAACATCATTAAATCTTGTGACATTTCATATAAACGTCGTTATATTTGGATTTTATACGAGGTTTCATAACGACAGTTATAATAATTTTTATTCTTACCGATAATTTGATGTTAGTTAGTGAGATTTAGATTAAATGTTATAAATTGTTACTTTTTGCGACTCATATAGCGACATTTATATATTTTGTTGTTAGATCTCGTGCTTTTTTCAAACAAACACAAATACAAAGATTATATTTCTGAAATATTTTTTTAAAGAAAAATTAAAGTGATTTAATTATTAAAATTTAATGAGTGTATTAATTTTAATTTGATTTATAACAAAATCAAAACACAAAGAGAAAGAGAAATTAAAATACGTGAAGGTACAAAATCCAAAATTACATTATAATAAATATAATAGGATGATAAATAAATAACAAATGATCATTTAGCTCAGCGGCCCATTGCACGACATACATGCAAGAGGTCGTGTGTTCGGCATGTCTCTAGGCTCCGGCTCCGATTATTCAATGGTGGCTAGACTCAATGGCTTGTCTAGGCTCCGACTCGGCTTGGCTCAGCTCGGCCAGTCTGGTTTCAAAATTTATGAATGTCGGAATAGGTATTTTGTTGTGACTATTTAAAAACGTCGTAATAACTACTTATTCACGATATTTACAAACGTTGGAATAGACGACTTGTTGCGATTATTTACAAATGTTGGTGAAAGTACCTTTTGATACACTTTAAAATTACGCAACAAACGTCGTAATAGATAGGTACTGGCGCTTGTAACAAATGTCGTAAAAAACCATAACGACACAGGAAAATGTGACGCTTACACGACATTTTTAATAAATGTTGGTATAAATCTATATCGACGTTTATTTGCCTTATTGCGACATTTTAGACAAACGTCGCAATAGACCTTTTTTGTTGTAGTGATCAAACACATCTTTCTCAACAAATGCAATTAAACTATCATTCAACTATTGATCTCCAATTCGATTTTGTAGACGATTCTTGACAAAAGTCATTGTAGAAAATACTCTCTCAACTGAAACAGTAGCCACTGGTAGAATTAAAGTCAATGTCAAAAGTTTGTAAACTAATGGGTAAACTTGATGCTTGTTTTCTGCAAATAACCTCTATGAAAGCTCACTAAGACCTGCAATCCTTGAAACTCTTCACTCATACGCATATCAATAATATATGTATCAAGTTGATCATCCATTGCTAAGATATGTCTTGCGTCAAAATCCAATGGATAGTGCCACAGCTACAAGTGCTAATTGTAATTGATGAGCAAAGCAATGAATATAATGATCACTTGGATTTTCTTTTAATATAAGTGTTTTCAATCCATTATACTCGCCTCTCATATTACTTGCTCCATCGTATCCTTGACCTCTTAAATTAGAGATACTTAAACTATGCTTGGAGAATAATTGATCAATTGCAGCCTTAAGGGAGATAGCTGTAGTACTTGATAAATGACTAACATCAACATCTTTGATAATCATATATAAAATTGTAGAAGGATGATGAGTATTGATGATTGAGGATAATACAAACCCTAATGAGAGCTTGAGGGGGAAAAATCGCCATTGTATCTGTTGTTGTTGAGTAACAGAGAGAAAATGTACTCCTTCAAGGGAATAGTTATCTTCATCTTCTTAATTTCAGCTCATAATTTCTCTACTATCATTCCAGTAAGAGCCGCATTATCTAGTGAGTTTAACATGTGTGTTGTAGTAATATCGGGTGTATTATTATTTTTTTTTAAAGAGGTTCGATAGTGTTTGTCCACTTTTCCTCTAACATGACTCGAACTCCCGATCTACCGGTTGCAAGTGAAGCGTCTTACCGTTTGAGTTGCGTTTCGTAAATTGTGTTTGTACTTGTATTTGTTTGTCTGTGGCTTGGTTTAATTTGGAACTCAAGTTATGTCTAATTTTTTTTTAAAAAAATTGAGTCTGAAATGAAGCATGAATCATTATCATGTAGAATTTGGTTTTAGATTGAAATTTGTTTAAGATTGAGACAATAATTTTGATTTGAGACCCAATCCAAACAGACTTATCATAACTTCGTTATTTTTAGTAATATTTGTTTGATGACATCTATTATTTGTTTATCCTTTGATAATTGTAGGAGATTTCGGTCCTCATGGACCAACAATTGGATCTTGGTCGTCCATGTCGAAGTTGTAAGCCACCACGACGTTCGTTGTTAACCAAATGCTACACAGAAGAGAAGAGGGAAAACTCCGAAAATGAATAGCTAGACAGGCTCGTGATATAAAAAACATACGAAGATAGAATAAAAGAGGAGATTCTATTTATTCTTGCCTCTTAAATCGTTGTGAGAAATATGTTTTAATCTATATAAAGTTGTGTTTTCATTTCAATTATTCGATGGAATAAAATTTATAATATATGTGCATCCTCTTATTGTAGATATCGTGGAGATTTTAGCAAACGTATTTTTTAACATCAATAGAGGATGATGTTGGTTTCATTGGCAGTTCTTGTTACGTATGGTTTTTAAATTCATCTGGATGGGTGGATCTAAGTCTACGAATTTCGATTCCGGACTACTGACTCTTATTCCGGATACTAATGACAGCCCTACTCACAACCTGTTCTCGAACTGATATTATGATATTATAGCTTATCTCAGAAATCCCAGTTCACGTACTCGCCGAGAAATTAGCAACAGGGCTTTCAAAGCTAAAGTTATTATAGCTTATTTATTTATTTTAAAATAAAGTTATTTTATAAATATGTTGCTATTTTAATATAAATTTTGTTTAAGCAATTACCTATATCTTTTTATTTATGTTTGAAGTATAATGTAAATAGTATTCAAGTAATATTTTTAAAATAATACGTCTAATTAGGTTTTTTTGCCAATATATGCTACTAAGACACTTGTGTTATATTATGTTTAATTACATTCTATTCTGACATTGAAATCAAATTCAATAAAACATAAAAAATAAATAAATATTTCATTATGTCTTTGTCTTTTGGATTGAAAGAGAACTCAGAGCTAATTCCAGACAAAAGGATTTTATATTCCTATGTACCAAATATGTCGTAAAAATCTTGACGAAATAAATTAAAACGTCTTTTTAAAATGTAAAACAAAACAAATATATTTTTCACCACCTTTAAAATTATATCTACATCTCTTTTACATTGTTGTATTTGTTATACACTTCTTCCCCAAAATAAAATGAAAATAAGGATCTTGTTTCTCATATTTAATAGTTTTTATTCAATTGATACACCTACATTTTTTTAAAAGAAAAAAATACCAGTTATTAAATATAATGCAGCCATTGCTAGGATAATTCTGATATACACCAAATCCATTGGATCATTAACTAGTTACATCACCACATGATGATGAAAGAGACAACGTTGGAATGATGTGTTTAGTTTTGGACCACATAGATCTAGTTCATACTTCCCTCTATCTCATGTTCAGTTTTTCATGTTCATCAGTGAAAATATCAGACTTAACTGAACAATCAACGGAAGCACTGACATCGTCAAAGTAACACTAATAAGAAACAAGTATAATTTTTAGAAGATAGCAGTTCCAGTCAAGATTCAAACTCATTCACTTAATTTTACAAAATTAATTGGGAGTAAACTTGAAACCATCTGACCATCACCGTTGTTGGTTTATTTTTCCCCATTGTTGAGGTACCTATAGATGTGACCTGTACGTGAAAGAACGATGTGACGCAACGGCTGCCGTGAAATAGAAATTAGAAAATTCAAAGAATGCCTTCTTTTCTTTTCTTTTTTTCACTTACCAATAGCAACAGAAATTGATACCAATTATTCAACAATCTGACTAGACTAGTTCAAATTTAAAAGAAATGGCCATCTTATAATATTATTTTGACCGTTTAATATGGAATCTTATTCTTTCACTATCATTTTCTAAATTTCTTTTAGTTATCTGTATATTGGTTAAGTTCAATTTCACACATATTAATAAAATGTTCTTTATGTTAATTATTGGAGGAAATAGTAAAAACTTATTTAGAAGTTTTGAATGCAATATATATATATATATATATATATATATATATATATATATATATATATATGTTGTATTTGTTGAATTAAAAAAAATATTAGAATAATATTGAAAAATATGAATGAAATTATTTTTATTTATTTATTTAGGAAGAATATTATTCTAAGTTATTTATTAAAATTCTACATCTTATTGATTATCTTCAAATTAATGTGTTGAAAACGAAAGCACTCAGTTGGGTCAATGACTGGAATAGACCGCTGATGGATTATTAGTCCAACTTTTGACTTTGTTGCAGAATATTGAGTCGCAAAAACATATATAAATGGAGTTTCATAATTCTCATTACACTATAGTAGAAGAGAAAATGTCATTCAAGGGAATAGTTATCTTCATCTTCTTAATTTCAGCTCATCATTTCTCTACTATCATTCCAGCAAGAGCCGCATTACCTAGTGAGTTTAACATATGTACTCAAACGTTTACTTGAATTGTGTGTCAGTGGTTTGGTTTAATTTGAAACTCAAAGTTATTTCTATTTTTTTTTTTTTAAATTGAGTCTGAAATGAAGCATGAATCATTATCATGTAGAATCTGGTTTCAGATTGAAATTTGTTTAAGACGGAGACAAGAATTGTGAAAATTAGCTCATGAGCCTCCATATCCTCTCAAAACCAATTGGCAAGGAGAGGTGTTAACCCATAGCTTATATATTATTTGGATCTTCCTTAGACACACTCGATGTGGGACTTCATATTTTTCAACACTCCTACTCACATCGAGGTGGGAGTCAATTAAGGCCCGCCGCCCTTCTTGGGTCGTACGGTGACTATTAGAGCCCACTTGGGCATTATTAGCCCATCATCCCGCCTAAGGCCCCGCTCTGATACCATGTAGAAAATGGACTTGGGCCTAACTCATTCCTTCAAAATGTACCTCAAGAGGGGGAGGATTGCCCAATCCTTATAAAGAACAAATTTGCTCACTAGTTAGTCGATGTGGGATTTCAACACACCCCCTCACGGCCAGGGCTGGACATCTGGAGCGTGAACGATAATGGGCCAACATCGAACTAGGTGGCTCTGATACCATATGAAAATTAGCTCATGGGCCTCCATATCCTCTCAAAACCAATTGGCAAGGAGAGGTGTCAACCTATAGCTTATATATTATTTGGATCTTCCTTAGGCACTCGATGTGAGACTTCATATTTCAACACTCCCCCTCACATCGAGGTGGGTGTCAATTAAGGCTCGCCACCCTTCTTGGGTCGTACGGTGACTATTAGAGCCCACTTGGGCATTATGAGCCCATCATCTCACCTAAGGGCCCGCTCTGATACCATGTAGAAAATGGATTTGAGCTAACTCATTCCCTCAAAAGGTACCTCAAGAGGGGGAGGATTGCCCAATCCTTATAAAGAACAAATTTGCTCACTAGCTAGTCGATGTGGGATTTCAACAAGAATTTTGATTTGAGACCCAATTCAAACAGACTCATCATAACTTCGTTATTTTTAGTAATGTTTGTTTGATGACATCTATTATTTGTTTATCCTTTGATAATTGTAGGAGATTTCAATGCTCATGGACCAATAACTGGACCTGGTCCTCCATGTCGAAGTTGTAAGCCACCACGACGTTCGTTGTTAACCCAATGGTGCACGGGAGAAAAGAGGGAAAACTACGGAGATGAAAAGCTACACAAACTCGTGATATAAAAAACATGTGAAGATCGAATAAAAGAGGAGATTCTATTTATCCTTGCCTCTTAAGTCGTTGCGAGAAATATGTTTTAATCTATATAAAGTTGTGTTTTCATTTCAATTATTCAATGGAATAAAATTTATAATATATGTGCATCCTCTTATTGTAGATACTGTGGAGGTTTTAGCAAAAGTATTTTATATATATATAAATATAAATATATTACTTTCCATAACAAACTCAATGAGAAAGTAGACATTGGCGTACTCGGATTAATTTTCTTTTCTTTTCTTTTTTTTTTTGAAAATTTCTATCACTGATATTGAAAATATTAATATTTTGTAAAGGTATATTTGAGGTTAAAAAATACAAATTGGACACAAATTATTTATTTTAAGGTGCACATTAAGTAAAATCACGTGTCATATAATAATTTATGGAAGCACAAGAAGATTAGTCATATTATGAACCATGTGCAACGAAATTATGATGTTTGAGGCCTATCAATCAGGGAAAATTCTAATATAGGATCGGGTTTGTGGAACTGACCTCACAGCTCTCACATATAATTTGTGGCGGGATTTATTTTGTAGGTAGACTTCCCTCCAACTCATTTGAGAGGACCGTGAAGCCAGTCCTACAAGACCGGATCCATGTCAAAGTAACCCATCAATCACGCAATATTTAAAGAAGTTGTATGAGTGTATGACTAATCTTAATTTCAGCAAGGGAGTTGTTATCTTCCTCCAGTTCTTAATTATTTCTTTACTACTATTCCGAGAAAATACTGCAAGTGCAATGAATGATTTTAGAACTAAAATTCAATTCTTGCAAAAGAGGCAATAAAATGTCCTCCTCTATATCTCTTGAGATTTTCGTAGACCACCCATCATCTTTGGTGTGGCCTTTGTTCCCAGTACTTTGGTGTTCTTGGGACTTTTGTTCTTATGTCATCTTGTTGTATCTCTTTGGTCTTATGGATTAGTCTGGTTAGGATTTCTTTTGGTTTAGTCTGGTTTTGTTGGGCCTAGTTGGTTCTTGTTACGTATGGTTTTTAAATTCATCTGGATGGGTGGATCTAAGTCTGCGAATTTCGATTCCGAACTACTGACTCTTATTCCGGACAAACAGAAAGACCAAGATACTAAAGGAAACTTTCTTGTTGCTAAAATCTTGTCTACTAAAATTCTAACCTCAAATGGGGTCCTTCGACCGTTAATGGAGGACATTTGATCCTAAAGGACTTGAATTCAGCCCTCACCCTTGAGAAGTGGATTTTACAAGTTTAGAATTCTGGATACAAGTGTTTGGTTTGCCGCCTGATGGAATTAATTTTTACAATGCTACTCTGATTGGTAACTTTATAGGCACCTTTGATCAAACTCAACTGTATCAGAATAGGAATTTTAAAGTCATTAGGGAGAAGTCTATAATTAGAGTTCATCACCCCATCGAAACCTGATTTTTTCTTGAAAGGAATACAGGACTCGAGTTCAATGTGTCTTTATAAGAAATGCCACAAAAATTATGATATCTTTTCTATTGTTTCGTGAAGTGCCCCATAATTATGACAATTTTTTAACAAGTGTCACAAAAAATTGTGGCATTTGTACAATTGCCACTTAAAGTGCCACTTTATTTAAGACAATGTATCAAAATGTCATATTTTAGTGACATTTTTAAACTAGTAGTTAAAAGTGCCACATAATATTACATCAAATTTTTAACCAGTTAATTTATAAATGTAAATGAAACATTATAAATGGAATTAATATTAAAAGTAATTTAAAGAAAAAATATTGATATTACTATTCGAGTGTTCAATTTTAAAAGTTAATAAGATATTTGTTTATTAATGATAATAAATAATTACAATTAATTGATTGGGAAATTAATGATTTTTTTTATTTTAAATTTATTAAACAAAATCTTTTAGATGAAATACCAAAAAAAACTCACATTTCACGAAATTTCATATATTCTATATTCTACGTTTCTTATATAAATTTTATAACATTTTCAAGTTTGAAAAAATAAATGGCAAATAATTAGTTATTGAATTTCATGTTATAAAATTTAAAAAATCATTATATTAACAATATATATATATATATATATATATATATATATATATATATATATATATATATATATATAATCGAGAAAATACAGTAAATAAACTTATTAATTTATAACTTATCTTATAATTCGTATGATGTTAAGATTAAAATTTGTGTCTAGTTTTCATTTAGTATTATTTCTACACACTTTTTGTTTTAAAATATTTTTATTTATAATTGGTTGTTGTTAATATACATTAATACATATAAATATCAAACTTAAAAATAATTAAATAAAATTTATTGTTATGTTATACAAACAAATTTTTTTCCAAATTAAAATAAGTCAATGTGATGCAGAACGTTAGTGTTTGCAACGAGAGATCAAGTGTTCGAATCTCACGAAACGCAAATATTAAATTGTAGGTAATGTGTGAATGTGGATATTTTTCAAGGATCTTTATTAAGTTATCATTTTTATTTTTAAATAAATTTTTTTATTTCATTTAATTTTTATTTTAAAACAATAAATTATTTTCGCGGCATTTACCAAAAAGTGTCGCAAAATACGTCATATTTTCAATGTGTTTGTGGCATGTAAAAAGTGTCGCAAGTTGTGCCGACAATTTATTTATGGCGCTTCATTAGTGCAGACGAAAAAAACAACACCACTTATGGAGACACTTTCAAAAAGGCCGCACAAGTGTCATAAAAAGTATTTTTGTGGCACTTAAACAAATTTTCGTGACATTTATCCAATGCCATCATAGTGTAGGGAGATAGTAAAGAGATACACTTGCGTATAAATTTAAAGATTGTCATTAACTTAAAATAAAATTGAAAATTTAGCATTAATGTAGAAACAGAACATTCAATTCTTGACGGAGGAAGTAATTCAAAAAGAATTGTCCGCTGAATCTCTAAAAGAAGAAAAGAAAATGATAAGTATCAATTATTTTGTACGATAGTGTCAACATTATTAAGATTTGCAAAAGTATTACTCCCTCAATTTCATAATATAAGTCGTTTACGACATTTTGCGCAAAAATTAAGTAAGAAAAAAAATAAAGTATTTTGTTAGATAAATATCAATATTACTCACCTAAATAGAATTTGATATACAAATTCTATTTAAAAAATAAAATTAATATTTTGACTAAATATCATGTTTTTTACTTCTTTAGTTTTAGACACATTACCTAAACGACTTATATTACGAAATGGAAGTTGTACATTGCAAGATACAAATATCATGTGTTCATCAGCGCTTGCATAGTTTGTAAAGCATTTTGTAAGCAACGAGGAGGCGCACAACAAGATGGACACTTACGATCAGGTTCAATCTTATTTCCATGCGCAGGACGCCCAAAACCTAAAATTACCCAAGGAAAAATATAAATTAAAGTTGGAAAATTTTCAAAAAAATATTAAAATCTACGTTTCAAAGTCTGACTCACCAGGTTATAATAGGGTTCTTGCTGGGGTGACTGGAGAAATAATCTGAGCTGAAAATAAAAGGACAAAGAGGAGGATAACCATTCCCACGTTGGACATATTCTCATATGGAGTACGAAAATGTAGAGATTTAATCCATTTAAATAACGTTGTTATTATTGTTTTAGTACCTAATTTTCTCTAAATTAGTCAAAACTTTGAAGTTTTTTATAAGAAAAATTTTGGAAATTGAAGAAAGGAAATGAAGTTTCTTTTGACCTAAAAATAACATGTGGGGTGAAAAGTAAGTAATACTTGTTAGAAACTGAGCAAAAGAAGAAGAGAGAATTGAAGCTGCTTCTCTGATTTTTATTATTTGTAAAATGAGCTGAAATTCAGCTATTTATATAAGGAAGAAGACAACTAAAAATAGTAACTGTTCTTAGGGGCACAATTCTATGCTATGCACATTCTTGAGATAAATTTGCTAAACTAAACTAAATGGTCTTTTGGGCCAGTTTTTCAATACATTCTATTTAAAATAAAACTAGCCCATTATTTAGTCTTAGGCCTGCTTCGCATAGCTAGTCCATTGTGACTTAAAATAAGAGTCCAGCAATCTCCATAGCACTCTAAATATGCTCTCAACCTTTGTTAGCTTGTTCTTCATCAGTGCTTCAGCTTGCACTTTGTTGCTTGATCATCGGCTGCATTTCTTCTGTTCTTTTTGCAGCTGGTATCTTCAACAACCCCTCTCAAGCTGAAGCTTTGTACAGATCAAACAGTCCCAAACTCTTGACCAAGTAGTGATGTCTTTGAGCACATTTGCTTGAAGCTTCTCCCCCACCACATGACAGTCAATGTGTTTGGTCCTCTCGTGGAACACAGGGTTTTCTACTATGCATATAGCACTTGCACTGTCACAAATTGAAGAACAGCTTGTTGTTGCTTTACTCCCAAGTTCTCAAGCAAATAAATCAATCATTGAACTTCACAAGTAGCCATAGCCATTGCACTGTACTCAGCTTCTGCTGAGCTCCTAGCCACAGTTCTTTGTTTCTTGGATTTCCAAGAAACAAGTGAATTCCCCCACAAAGATGCAGAAACCAGTTACTGATATTCTGGTTTCATTGCACCCTGTCCAATCACTATCAACAAAGGATTTGAGCTGTAAAGAAGATGCAGATGAGTAAAATGAGCCTTGACCTAGTGAAGCTTTCATATATCTAAGCAATCTCCCAACTTCCTTTTGATGTAATAGTGTAGGTTTATCCAGAAATTGACTGAGCTGTTGAACGCTATAAGCTATATCTGGTCTAGTAACAGTCAAGTATAGAAGCTTGCCAATGACTTTCCTATTCTTGGTGATGTCAATGAAGGCTTCTGAATCATTGTGGCAGTATTTGGCTGCTGGATCAATGGACGTGCTGCTTGGATGACTCTCAAGATATCCTTCTTATTTAAGAAGATCAATGACATATTTTCTTTGAGATAGAATGATAACTTTATCACTCCTAGCAATTTCAATGCCTAGGAAATAAGTCACCTCCCCCAAGTCTTTCATTCTGAACTTCTCATGAAGAAAAGACTTGACTGAGGCAATTACATACATGCTATCACTCACTAACAGTACATCATCAACATAGACTAATAAGGCAATAAAGCAGGATGCAGTTTGTTTGACAAACAAATTGTAATCATGCCATGATTGAGAAAAGCATAGTTTGATGAGAGCTGCAGTGAGGGTAGCATTCCACTCTCTACTGGCTTGATTCAAGCCATAGAGTGACTTCTTTAATTTGCAAACTTGGCCTGGCAAAACTCCATGAAGGACAGGAGGAGGAACCATGTATATATTGTCATGTAAATCTCCATGAAGAGAGGCATTATTGATGTCCAATTGATGAACAAGCCAATTTCTGCCAGCTGCTAAGGCTAATAACACTCTAATTGTGGTCATTTTTGCAACTGGTGAGAAATTATTACTGAAATCTACCCCATCTTGCTGTGTATAGTCTTTAGCTGCAACTCTAGCTTTATATTTCTCAATAGTGCCATCTGCAAGATACTTGATCTTATAGATCCATTTGTTACCTATAGGAGTTTTATCTGGTGGCAAAAATGTAAGTTCCCATGTGTCATTAGAAACCAAAGCTGTTAGCTCAGCTGTCATTGCATCTTGCCAAACTTTATGCTTAGATGCATCAGCAAATGTAACAGGTTCCCAATGTACATCAAGAGCATGAATAAAAGAAACATGATTATGTGTCAAATTATCATATGAAATGACTCTATGAATAGAATGAGGTGAAGTAGATGTAAAACTAGGATGAGTAAGAACATTGTCCTGAAGATGACCAGGTGTTTTGATGGATCTTCTAGACTTACTGGTATGATGAGGTATAGAATCTAGAGTTAGGAGAGGTTCCTATAAACTCAGCAGGAGTAAGAGATGGAGAAACATCATCAAGAAGCTGAGAAGGTGAAGATCTGTGATCTTCATTTAGATAGAAGTTGGAATTGATAAAATTGAAAGGAAAAAAATGCTCAAGGAAAAGAACATTCCTTGAAATCATTTTGTGTCTAAAAAACATAACCCGTCTTGTGTCTCAACATCCATCAAAACATAACCCTTTGATGTATCAGATTGACCTAGATAAATGCATTTTTTTCCTCTAGGATCAAATTTTCCTCTATCCTGTGCCAAAGTGCATGCATAACTAAGACAGCCAAAGATTCTCAGATTTTGGTAAATAGGAGGCTTTTGATACAATACTTCATAAGGTGTTTTATCTTTCAGAATGGGAGTGGGAGTTAGATTGATAAGATAAACTGCATGCTTGATGCAATATCCCCAAAAAGAAATGGGAATATTAGATTGAAACTTGAGTGACCTAGCTACATTTAGAATGTGTTGATGTTTCCTCTCAACAAGGCCATTCTGTTGAGGAGTTTGAACACATGAAGTCTGATGGAAGATGCCATTTGAAGAATAAAAATGTGTCATAAGGAACTCAGCACCATTGTCAGTTCTTATAACTTTGATTTTGATATCAAATTGAGTATGAATGAAGGAATAGAAAGATTGCAAAGTACTAGCAGCTTGAGACTTAGTTTTAAGAAGGAAATTACATGTGAATCTTCTATAATCATCAACTATGGTCAGGGAGTATTGATGACCATGAATGGTTAATTCCTTATATGGTCCCAAAATGTCTGCATGCACCAAGTCAAAAATTCTATGAACAACAGTACTTCTAAGAGGAAAGGACAATTTTTGTATTTTAGCAATAGGGCATATTCTGCACTAACAAACTGAAGTACATTTATTGTCAATACTTGTAATCTGCTTGAGTCTATCCAAGGATAAGTGCCCTAGCCTATAGTGCCAGAGCATTTTATTTACTTCTGTTGTGGAAACATGAGCAACAGAAGTATTTTTAGAAATAGGTTCAGCAGTATAACAGGCTACTGAAGGAAAACAAGAAGAATAGGTAGGATTAAAGTAGTGCAGACCTTCCCACTTTTTAGCTATCCCAAATCTCTTCAAGGTGAATAGGTCATGTATGTAACATTTACCAGGAGCACAAGTAATTGAGCAATGAGGTTGATGAACTAGCTTGGAAACAAATAAGCTTGCGAATATTTTTGGATCCCAAGGTCAGTGGAACTTTGAGGCTTTTTCATTCACTTTGCCAAAATACTTGGTGGAATGTATCAGAGGAATACCAAGGCTGAAAACGCAGTTCTAGCTGATCGGAAGAGGTGGAGTGGCTCTTCTGATGGTGATTTCTCATCACAGGAGACTCATAAAAATTTGGGGAAGGGCATTGTTGATGACAAAGTGGATAAGAAATGTCGGAATTGAATATGGAAGGCTAAGTGCAATCAAAGAATTAAATTGTTTCTTTGGACTTGCTTTCATGATAGTTTGGCTACAAAAAAGATGCTTTTCAAAAGAAATATTATTGATTGCCCTCTATGTTTGATTTGTGAAAAATAAGAAGTCGGTAGAACATGTTTTGAGAAGATGTTTTAAGGCGGAGGAGTTGTGGAAGGAATTGAAGCTGTATGATTAGTTTCCGAATTTACATAATTTGGAATTTGAAAAATGGTTAATAAAAGGGAGACCAACTTGATTCCTATGCCGAGTGCAGTGTACCTTGGAATTCACTCTGTGTATATGAGTGTTGGGGACTATGGATTGCCAGGAACTATGCAATCTTCAAATCTGGGACTAACTTGGTTAGCACCAGTAAGGAAGCAACTCAGCGAGCTATCGAGTATTCTTTTCTTGGGGGTGGAATACAGAAGAGGGGTCTAGAAGATCTATTAACATATCATGGACACGACCACCTAGCAGATGGAGTAAACTTAATGTAGATGGGTCTTCTTTTGGGAACCCAGGAAAAGGGGGAACTGGAGGGCTTATTCGAGATCACAATGGGAACTGGTTGGGGGGCTTCCGTAGGAATATTGGAATTTGTTCGAATAATATTGCGGAGCTTTGGGCTTTGAGAGACGGTTTGAATTTAGCTATTAATTTAAATATTGATCTCCTTGAAATTGAGATGGATGCGAAAGTGATTATAAATCTTGTGTTAAATGCTGATATTTCTATTCACCATTTATCTACGATTATTCGTGATTGCAGTGATTTGTTGGGCATGTTTCGTGAGTATAGGATTACTCATGTCTAT
The DNA here is from genome assembly GCA_026122235.1 of Vinca minor. NCBI lineage: Eukaryota > Viridiplantae > Streptophyta > Magnoliopsida > Gentianales > Apocynaceae > Vinca > Vinca minor. Next base: position 336,390 of record JAOCZM010000020.1, read on the forward strand.
AGAGAGGCGAACGCTTGCACGGATCGTCTTGAAAAAACAGGGGCTCAATTGTCATCTACTGATTTCATTATGTTTCAATCTTCACCCCCTTTTGTTAGGCAACAAGTGGCGGGGGATGCCCATGGGCTTATTTTGAGAGATTGGACTGTAATGATACTTACAGTAACTTTGGCGTTGTATTTTGATTGCATTGTATTTTGATGATATATATGATGCACTTTTTCGTACCATCCACTACCACTTATATTTAGAATTAAATATTCCCTCCCATTCCATGAGGGATGTGTTTTTAATATTTAATTTACTACATTTCAAGCACCCCACTTTATACCAATATATCATTCATACCGAGAATTTATTTTCTCATACATTATATATCATTGCGAAGTTTACGTAACCCACTTCGTGATAATTTCAATAACATTCAAAGTTTAATGTCTGCAAAAAATAAGACAAGAATTTGAAAGTGTTTCACACTTGGGTGATTTTATTGGAGCCAATTTTGTTTTTTTAAATTTTTTTTCTTTTTTTTGTAACTATTGTGAGAAATGTATGATAATTTCTTACAAAACAAAAAAAAAAAATTCTTAATAGACTTGATCTTCCTATTGTAATGTCGATCTTCTTGTGTTATGTTTATTGTTCTGCTCTAATTTTTCATTTTTAATGGAAATTATTTATCAAACACCACAAGAATCACATACATCTTTAGGAAATATTTGAAGCTTATTTTTTCCACCTAAAGATGTACTTAATAATGTTTTAAGAGGAAGTGATCATTATATTTTTTGTTAATTCACATTATGAAGTACATTATAATTTTTATGTTTGGAGCATTTTATCTTAGAGTTTCTATTTATTTACTAAATATATTTTGGAATACTGTATTATAGAACTTTTTAAGTGTTTCAATTTATTTTGTTTAGTATATTATGTTAACCACACAATATTTATAGTTGGCATTTTGGAGTTTGCTAAGAACCATTATAAAATGTTTTGGTTTATATGTGTAGAATATCCAACGTGGCTTAGACAAATCATCTTTTTACTTAGTATTGATATTTGAGAATTGATGATGCAATATGTTCCCCCATGTACTTGATTGCCCAAAGGCAAAAGTTAATAATGCAATACGGTTTCTCTCATCACTTGATTGCAATTTTATTTTATTTTAAAATTAGCTAAATAGTGCATCATTAGCATGTTAATCTCTTTACCCCGAAGGTTAGCATTTTATTTTATTATGTATTTATTTTTCTACTACTATTAGTGTTTTTATCTACTCCCGGCGTGTGAGTTTTTATCCGTTATCATGGTTGTTTAAATCATCGTATAACTTTTATTTTTTTGCATTTTCATATTATCTTTTGATTGTAATAGCTTCAGTCTATTTTATTATAAATAGATAATTTCTTATTCAGCAAAAAAAATAGTATATATCACGAGTTTAAATAACTCTACTCGCTTCTTAAATTCCACAAATTCATGTAATGAATAGGTTCTTTCTGCCCAATAAAAATATTTAAATAAAATGTTTGAAATTTTGATCAAGAAATTTGAATTCACTGGGTAGTTAATATTAAGGTGGAACTAAGCTTCCGATGAAGCTACATATAGATTTAGAAAAAGACAAACAACTTCTTCAAGTCTGACCATTTTATTTTCTGATCTATAGCTGTCTAGTTGATTTACAACGCCCCATTGCAACTATAAACTAGAGACAAATATGTTGCAACTATATGTCAGTTATTGAAATTTAGTCAAATAAAAAAAAATGTGAAACCCGTAACTTTTGCTTACGTGATATTTGACGTGTAATTTGAATTTTCTCGATTAACTGTGTAAGCGTGATTTAATAATTGTAATTATGTGACTACGTGTTTAATTAATTGTTACAACATGTTACGTGTTTTATTTTGTGTACGTTTTTATTAAGGAGCGTTACGCTCACGTATCGAGTTTTGAGGACTTAATAGCGATTTACTCAGATGAGTAATTTAATTAGATAATTAATTGGACTTAATTTGAAATTTTATTGAAATTAGGAGAATTACCATTATTAATTAGGAAATAAAATTAAATGAATTAAAGGTGGAGTGAATTAAAATAAAAGAAATAAAAATTAGAAACAAATAAAAGAAGGAGTTTCGCTGGGTGAGGGAAAAGGGAAAGAAGTCAAGGGTCATGGAATAAAGGTAAAGGCATTTCATGGGTTGAGGGTTAAGGAATTTAAAAATAATATATATATATATATATATATATATATATATATATATATATATATATCTATATATATATTACGTAAGCCCTTTTCGATTTGTATATATATCATGCCACGTGTCATTTTTCTAGGATTTTTTATATTTTTAATTAGTTATAAAACTTTTGATTGGTGCAAAAAATTTAAACTATTTTATTCAATTTGGAGGAGGCAGGATTCGAACCCGCAAACATGCACGTCTAATGCTATACCACATTGCCAGCTACTCTGGCGGCCATTTGACAACTATTTTCTTTAATTCTTTTAATGGAATGCTAATTTAAGTAAAATTTCAGTATTTTTGGTTTTGATATAATAATCTACATTAAATATAATATACACATGTTTTCCTGTAGCTTTATTATAGACCTTTTTTCCTATAGTTTTGTTTATGGTTGGTCTAGATGGTTGACGTCAGTGATAAAGGGGACGGAGGTCGAGTAGTGGTAGAACGAGTTCGAAATTGGTCGAAGATGAAGCTGAGAGTGAGAGCAAGGAACAATTCTTAAGATTTAAATGACTTTTCGTGTTTGTATATTTTTTCTTTTCTTATGTGAGAAAATTTAGGAGATGGTTATAAATTGATTTTCATATTACAATCTTATGCCTTTTTCCCCCATTTTTCAAATTATAGAAAATTATGAGATAGTTGGAATATTGTAATAAATTCCGTAAGAAAAAATTTGTTTCGTTTGAACTTTTATATTGCAATAATTTTTACATTAATCAATAAGTTACTTACCGACCTTACTGTTTTTGAGTTTTTGTCGAATAAAGTATACATAATGAGTTTTTGTCGAGTAAAATATGTCTATTATGAGTTTTTTTTTTCTCTTTTCAGAATGGCTAGAATTAAATTACTCATTTCCTAAAATAATAATATTTTTTCATATAAACTTCCACTACTAACCTTCCTTAGTTTAAGCGTAATTTAAGGAGATTAAATTTCCTTAACTAATAATGTTAGAAGAAAACTTTATTAAAAGTAAAAAACTTTTATTAATTTTCATTTTAAGTCAAAGTGAAACATTAAATTCAAGATTGAAGCAATATTGTATTTGTTAAAGTATATAGCCTAAATAATATTAGAGTTTCTGATAACTATGTATCATCATATTGCTTATGACCCTTGTGTTATTTTTCTAAATTTATTTTATATTATTAGTAGAATTTTTGCTTTTTTGCATTGATTTATGATAGCTGAATCTATTGATCATTGCTAGCCACTTTTAATTTTTTATTATGATTTTTCTTTTAAATGTTTCGATTTATTTGATTGCTGGGTACAAAGAATCATAATTCTTGGTAACCTTTTCTGTTATATGTATTGATTTACGTATGTCCTAGAAGTCTTAAGCCAAAACTTAATTTAGACTTGATTTGTTAGTTTGGTTCTAAGAATTAAGTTTTTAAGTCATGCCCAACAGAGTATTCTTAAAAGATTGCCCTTCAAAAATGACCAATTTTGCAAAAAATTATAAAGTTTATGAGGAACTTATTTGAGGGAATTTATTGGGAAGTTTCTGTGAACTTATGGGAATTTATGAGAATATTTTATTCTAATATTTACTCATCTCTTCATCCGTTTTATGTTCTTGACTTTTGATGTTTAATTATTATTTATATCTATTTTGATCCCTTTTTTTATCCAATAAACATTATTATTACTAAATTCCCTTAAATAATTTATTATTATATATTATTAGACTGATTTTATCTTTCAGTGAATAAAAATATTTAATAAAATGGATCTTACAGCAATGCAAGTTTAGCGAAAAACATTTGAGCAGAAAATTGCTCGCTCTCATAGAAGAAGATGCATTATATCAAAATGTGGAGCACACAGTGTTGAAAAATCTTCATGAATTATGTGGCTCCATAAGAAAAATGAAGTCACAATACGTAGTCTCTTCATTTTTCTTAAAAGATTAGGTGATTAATATTTAATAGTAGTAGTGTAGTGATTATTGGACCAAAACATTGGATGAAACATTAATCGAAATAGTATAGGACTATGTTTAATTGTTTTGATTATATATTATTTGATCCAATATTTTTTATCCAATAATCCTTCGGTGTTCACCCTTATATTTGTTAGTTACTCAATAAAAGTCATATTACAGTTAACGAGATTTTGTTCTAAATACAATTGCACAACCATTAAATTAATAATTTGAAATTCAGTATTTCCGTGCATAGCACGGGTCATTTGCTAGTATATATATATTACAGAAGTCCTTTTCAGATTTGTATATATATCATGCCACGTGTCATTTTCTAGGATTTTTTTATATTTTTAATTTGTTATAAAACTTTTGATTGGTGCAAAAAAATTGAATTATTTTATTCAATTTGGATGAGGCAGGATTCAAACCCGCAACATGCACGTCAAATGCTATACCACATTGCCAGCTACTCTGACGACCATTTGATAACCATTTTCTTTAATTCTTTTAATGGAATGCTAATTTAAGTAAAATTTCAGTATTTTTGGTTTTGATATAATAATCTACATTAAATATACTATACACATGTTTTCCTGTAACTTTATTATAGACATTTTTTCCTATAGTTTTGTTTATGGTTGGTCTAGATGGTTGACGTCAATGATAAAGGGGACGGAGGTCAAGTAGTGGTAGAACGAGTTCGAAATTGGTCGAAGATGAAGTTGAGAGCGAGAGCGAGAGCGAGGAACAATTCTCAAGATTTAATGACTTTTCGTGTTTGTATATTTTTTTTTTCCTGATGTGTGAAAATTTAGGAGATGGTTATAAATTGATTTTCATATTACAATCTTATGCCTTTTTCCCCCCATTTTTCAAATTATAGAAAATTATGAGATAGTTGGAATATTGTAATAAATTTCGTAAGAAAAAATTTGTTTCGTTTGAACTTTTTATTGCAATAATTTTTACATTAATATATAAGCTACTTACCGACCTTACTGTTTTTGAGTTTTTGTCGAATAAAGTATACATAATGAGTTTTAGTCGAATAAAGTATACATAATGAGTTTTTGTCGAGTAAAATATGTATATTATGAGTTTTTTTTTTCTTTTCAAAATCACTAGAATTAAATTACTCATTTCCTAAAATAATAATATTTTTTCATTTAAACTTCCACTAACCTTCCTTAGTTTAAGCGTAATTTAAGGAGATTAAATTTCCTTAACTAATAATTTTAGAAGAAAACTTTATTAAAAGTAAAAAACTTTTATTAATTTTTATTTTAAGTCAAAGTGAAACATTAAATTCAAGATTGAAGCAATATTGTATTTGTTAAAGTATATAGTATAAATAATATTCCAGTTTCTGATAACTATGTATCATCATATTGCTTATGACCCTTGTGTTATTTTTCTAAATTTCTTTTATATTATTAGTAAAATTTTACTTTTTTGCATTGATTTATGATAGCTGAATCTATTGATCATTGCTAGCCACTTTTAATTTTTTATTATGATTTTTCTTTTAAATGTTTCGATTTATTTGATTGCTGGGTACAAAGAATTCTAATTCTTGGTAACCTTTTCTTTTATATGTATTGATTTACGTATGTCCTAGAAGTCTTAAGTAAAAACTTAATTTAGACTTGATTTGTTAGTTTGGTTCTAAGAATTAAGTTTTTAAGTCATGCCCAACAGAGTTTTTAAGTCATGCCCAATAGGGTTTTCTTAAAAGATTGCCCTTCAAAAAATGACCAATTTAGCAAAAAATTATAAAGTTTATGAGGAACTTATTTGAGGGAATTTATTGGGAAGTTTCTGTGAATTTATGGGAATTTATGAGAATATTTTATTCTAATATTTACTCATCTCTTCATCCGTTTGATGTTCATGACTTTTGACGTTTAATTATTATTTATATCTATTTTGAATCATTTTTTATCCAATAAACATTATTGTTAATAAATTCCCTTTAAATAATTTATTATTATATATTATTAGACTGATTTTATCTTTCAGGGAATAAAAACATTAGATTGGGTTTGGTTTGAGACTCAAACTCAGACCCAAACCAACTTTGGATTGAGTCTGGGGATGATTTAACATTTCAGATTTCATTCTCAGACTCAATCCAAAGCTGGTTTGGGTCTGAGTTTGAGTCTCAAACCAAACCCAAACCCAAACCAGACTCAATCAAAGCTCAATAAAATGGATCTAACAGCAATGCAAGTTTGGCGAAAAAAATTCAGCAGAAAATTACTCGCTCTCATAGAAGAAGATGCATTATCTCAAAATGTGGAGCACACAGTGTTGAAAAAACTTCATGAATTAAATGGCTCCATAAGAAAAATGAAGTCGCAATACGTAGTCTCTTCATTTTTCTTAAAAGATTTGGTGATTAATATGTAATAGTAGTAGTGTAGTGATTATTGTACCAAAACATTGGATGAAACATTAATCGAAATAGTATAGGACTATATTTAATTATTTTGATTATATATTATTTGATCCAATAATCATCCGGTGTTCACCCTTATATTTGTGAGTTACTCAATAAAAGTCACATTACAGTTAACGAGTTTTTGTTCTAAATACAATTGTACAACCATTAAATTAATAATTTGAAATTTAATATTTCCGTGCATAGCATGGGTCATTTGCTAGTATATATATATTACAGAAGCCCTTTTCATTTTTACTCTTCCCTTGGCGCCACGTGGCAGGCACATAATTCTTCTACATTTTGTGATTTTTTATTTTTTGCTAAATCATTAACCAACTTTCACCCCATTATCTCCCCACTCTCCCACTATCCTTCCAACTTCTCATATAATAATAGTTTTAGTTTTCTCATGCATATTGTAGTTTTCTAACTGTTTCTCCCGTTTCTCATTCCTTTTCTTTTTCATCCTTTTTTAATCATATTACGAACTAAAGCCAATCCCTCCCAAAAATTTGTGTTTGAATTTTATTTGATCAAGAAATTCATGGAAACATCAAATTCAATTTGGATTTTTTTATTCTATAATGGGTTTTTTAAGAAAATTTGTGCACAATTTTTTAAAAAAAAAAAATTGATTTTTTTGTATGGAGTTTCAAAAATCTACAGTGGTGATAAGTGTAGAATCTTTGCTATTTAAAAATTGAAATCTTTTTTGATTTGGGTTTTTGGGTTTTAGTCAGTATAATTATTTTTCCTCATTTCATCCCTGCTTGCCCTTATTTTGTTTCGGTATTAATGATCTTAATTTTTTTTGGAATTTGAAAAATTTCTTGGTGCATAATTGAATGGAAGGAGCGACCAGTTCACCCACAAACATGGTAACAGGTGAATATTTGGATATTTTCTTTATATATCTCTGTTTAAAATTGGGTTTTTCATTTCTTAAGACTTAGAAATTGGATTTATTTTCTCTTTTTATTTTTGTATAGATAAAATTTTCCTTCACGGATTCTATGCATAATGTTCCTAAGCGACCAATTCACTCATAAACATGATCAGAATTATGTTTACAAGTTAATTTAGTTTAATTCTTTTTTCCTTTTATTGTTTTTGTGTCAAATGTAAGAGAAGAATCCAAGAGATATAAGATGCACTGGGTAACTTTTTCTCTATATGTTTTTGTTATTCTGAATCAATTCTTAGGATTGTTGTACTTTCATCTTTGGTTAATCCATTTTTTGTTGTTTTAACTAACATAATTTTTTTGTCAAAATTTCTGTTTTTCTGGGATTCTAATTCTTCAAGTTTTTCAAATTTTCTTGGAGTTCTTTTGGTGGTATATTTCTCTTTATTTATTTTTTTATTTGGATTTTAATTGTTGAGCATTTATTTCAACTGAATTTTTGTCATTTGTCATTTCTGTGATTGCATTTTGACTTTGTTACAGAATAAGTCTTTGACTTTAACCATTTCTTCCTCGAAATCCTTGGAAATCCGTTGTTTTTAAGGTGAGTTTTTAATGAGTTTTTTTTGTTATTCAATTTCAATTCTATTAAAATTCATCTAAGGCAATTCTGAGATATAAATATGTAATCTTTTGACAATTCTGATAATTTAGTTTACTAAATTGCTCATTTACTGCTAGAATTGTTTTAATTGTTGAAATTTGTTCGTGTTTTATGTTGAAGTAAAGATTTCTGCTGGTTTACGATGGCGGTGATAACCAAAGGAATCATTGAAGGGAGTTTGCCTAATGAATTGGTGAAGCTATTAATATCTCTAGCTTCAAATTGGGGAGATGGTGTAGGTAAGAACAGCTTTAAGATGTTGCCTTTGAGAGGGGCCATGACCAATGAAGTTTATAGGATAAGTTGGCCTACAAAGATTCAGGAAAATCTACGAACCGTTATGGTTCGAGTTTATGGTAAAGGTGTTGAACTATTCTTTAACAGTGATGATGAAATTCTGACTTTTAAATGCATATCAATGCATGGCCATGGTCCTAGGTTGCTTGGTCAGTTTCCGGAGCGCTGAGTTGAAGAGTTAATTCATTCTAAGGTATCTTATGGTTCAATTATCTGCTCAAGAAAATGAGAATTTGCTTGCTCTTAATCATATCTGACGTTTAGTGATGTAGGGAGGGAGTCTCTTCCCGGAAGCTCATTTTCAGGTAAGTAATACTCCCCATCTTCAAGTAGTTCTTATTTGCATTATTATTAATTTTTAGTTTTTCATATTCAAATTGTATTGAGATATAACACAAAGATGTGCAACTTTTAACTTCTGCGACCGATATTTATCCAAAAGGGTTTCAATTCTTTCTATGTTTGTTTTTAAGGTAAGATTGCTCTTATTTCTATATGAAAAGATATATATTTTTAATTATTTAATATTCATCCGTCAAATTTTTAATCCAACTGATGAGAATCCGTTCCGCACTGGAGCCTTGGTGAGTAAATTATACTTTTCTGTTTCCGAGAAATTATTTTCTCTCTGATGAAGGGGAGTAAATCCCTTTAACAACTTCTACAATTGTTTTTGAATTTTTGCAGTTAAAGAGAGCCAATGACAAACAATTTATACAATTGAATTACCCTATTATGAGTTATACTAAGTTTTATGCATTTACAAAATTTGTAGGAAACTATATTTACGATGAGCATATTTTTTCTATCTCTTATTCTTTCCGTTTACTAATTTGTTTCCTTACGCGTTATAATTTGTTTTTTTTTTTTTTTTTGCACCATTTGAAATTATGTTTGTGTATTCATTATCTTTTCTGTCGCGATTTGCTGATTCTTTTTGTTTCCTAATATGTGATTCTTTTCTTTTTCCTTTAATTTTAGGTCTTGGACTTTGATAGTCATCAATTTTTTTGGTAGATTGTTTTTCTCTTCGCATTCTTTATGTTAGTTTTCTACACTACAGCCTTTAAAAGGCCATTTGTGTTGAGACTTAACCACTTTGGTGATTTTTCACTTTTCGTAATGTGAGAGACTATTATGATACTTATTTTGTTTTTTCATTTTTAAGTCTAACTAAAACCTCACTTGAAGGAAACTAATTTTCAATTGCCGATCACAAACTGAGAATAAGATTCTTTCATATTCAGATTCCGAAAGTGAATTTTCGTCCCCTTTCTGTTGTCTTCTTTTTCTTTGGCATTTGTTGATTATGTATACATAGATGGTTGATTAGTAGAAAGTTTGAGTTTGTTTCCCGTTTCTTTTTTACTTTTTTTTTTTAAAACTTGCCTCCTAATTCCATTCTTACTTCATACATTTTCTCTTTCTATTTTTTGAATTTCATTTTTTCGGTACCATCCAGTTTGATTTATAATTTCTCTTGGAGTTTTGTTGTAGTTTCTTTTCAAGTAAAAATGGCATATTCTTTATATTGAATTGAAAGTGTTCAAATTTGAAAAACACAAGAGGGGGGGGGGGGGGGGGTGAATTGGGTTTTTATAAAAAGTGGCTTCTTTTTCTTTGAGATATAGAAGTGTAGAACTTGTATATGAAGCTTGGAGATTTGTAGAGCAAATATGAAAACAAGAAGTGCAAGACACCGGATTTAGAGTGGTTCGATTCACAAAGAATCTACGTCCACTACCTTGAGTTTCACCCAAGGATTTTCAACAACTTCACTAAGAAGATCTTTTTACACTTGTGGCTAACTCACAAAGAGTTTTACTCAAATAACCACAATTACAATCAATACTCACTAAGAGTACAAAGCCCAACACTAAGTAGGACTAAACACAACTAATACCCAATCACTTAGAAAGGGAAAGATGAAGATATAAAGATACAATTTTCACACTCAAGAAGTGGAGTAAGGATACCTTTTAAGATCACACTTTAATGCTCTTTTGAACTTTTGAATTCAACACTTTGTGTCTTGCATATATGAGATGGATTTGAACTTTTCAATACATAAAAAGAGGTGGATATAGTTTTGAAGAGCTAAGAGCTTTTGTATATTCAATGTAGATCAGTTCTGGTTGGTGTCATAGGAATATACAGCTTTAGAGCTTTTATAGTATTCAAAAAGGTCCAAAAAATGACTTTAAAACGGTCAGATAACGGCTAGTTTTTTTCAGAGTTCGGTTGACCGTTAAAGGACCTCGGTGGACCGAACATAACTTCGGTCGACCGAACAAGGCTTTGGTCGACCGATCCTGTAAAATGCAACTCTCAGTTTCTCCTCGGTTGATCCGAGGAAAGGTCGGATGATCCGACTTCCTGTACTTAGAGAGAAGTTGATTTTTCACTTTTAATGAAGTCTAAAATGTTTTCTTGATATGTAACAATTAAAAGCATTTCGAAAAACCGTTTTAAAAGACTTGAACTTTGAAAACACAGGCTTTTGAAATACGAACACATGTAAGGCTTAGTTTGAAACTTAGCCTTATGAAAACGTGTTTAATATGTATGCAAGACTATAGTGTTGTATGCTTAAGTTCATTTAGAGCATTGGTTAGAGAGCTTATAAGATAACGACTAATAAATATAAAGCTATCCTAACCAAACCTAAGTCTCCAATCTTCAATCTTGATTATATGTGCCTTGAAGATCTTGTTTATAGCTTGATTGAAGAACTTAGAGCTTCCACAACGAGTTTCGATATTCTATCACAAAGATATAAGACATTAGTCACAACATCAAATGTTTGACCATTATCAAAAACAGAGTTTGTTCGCCCTTAGGGCTTACAATCTCCCCCTTTTTTATTATGACAAACTTTGATGTAATTAGATAGAATACCAACAATAGTAGGAACAAGGAAGCATGGCAAAAAGGATTTAAAAACAATTAAGAGTGAAGACTAGTGTTTTAGAAGATAAACTTGTGAGAAATACAAACACTATTACTTTAACTTCTTTTGCCATCACATTAGGGACTCTTAGAAGAGCCCTAAATACCTACCATCCTCCTTTCCCCCTTCCTTCCAAAACGCAAGGCTAGTTTTGAGAATTAAACTTATTAATCATTTTAAATGCTCCCCCTCAAAACATGCCATATAAAAGATAAAAACAATTAACAGATATATTAAGAAAACTTCCTTAAGTTCCAACAGTTGATAGCAGCAAAAATCAGAATTTGAATATGAGACTGCATGGATCTCGGTCGACCGAGCTTATGATCATCTATCTTCGGTCGACCGAAGCAGGGGAAATTTTCTGCAGCATTCTGCTGCAACTAAGCTGTCTCCTGAAACTTTCTTTCAATATCTTTCACACAAACAGACAGTCAGTTTTCAATAAACAGTTAAGCAAGATCAATAAACACTATTCTCCCCCTTTGGCATAATCAAAAAGACATTAATTACCAATATAAATGAGTGCTTTGCCAAAAATGAAACATTCTTAAGCACGAAAATAAGTCATAAGCATAAGTAGTTAAAGCAGTTCAATAATGCCAAAATGAAACTTTTAAATATAAATAAAAGTGCCAAAAACGGATTCAACTTTGATGGCCTTCATTGTCACTTGAAAGGCTTAGCTGCTTAGCTAAGTCTTTTTGCATTTGTATAGCCTTATCCACCTTGGCGGATACGTTTCGTACATCGTCTTTAATGCAAACAATCTCCTTCGACATTGACTCAAACTGACTTGCCATTTTCTTTACTAAGGCGAAATGATTCGTGACATCTTTGGAGGAGTGCCTTTGGAAGTATTATGTGATGAAGAATGAGATGCTTCGTCTTGACTCTTTTCCAATGAAGCATGTTTGCTTGAACTTTGTGAGTTGTGTGCATCAAACTCTTCTTGCTCATTACTAGAAGAATCATTTGTAGGTTTGGAGGATGTTCCAACCTTTTTCTTTTCAAGCATCCTTTGCTTTTCAATCTTTTGGAGTGTTTTGAGCATATAATTGGATACGTTTCTAGCAAGGATCGCAGCACCAAGCTCATCATTAGTTGTCTTCCGAATGAACTTCCATTGATTGTCAATATAGATCATCTTCATTCGGTGAAAACATGCCTCATCAATTTTGACGAATTTTTTCTTTAAAGGATTGTGCAAATCAAGGCCGAATCTTTGAAAAAGCCTAGTAAACATATTTCCATATGGTATGAAATTCCTTGATCCTTTGATCGCAGCCATGAAATGTTGAAGAGCTAAATGAACAAAGTTCAAAGGCTTCCTTTCCAATAGATGTTGCATGATAACCATTTGAAGGAAGGTGATAGACGACTTATGTCCTTTGACCGGAGCAACAATATTGGATACGAAGAAATGAAGAATTCGTCCAAATTCATCCAATTTGTCTATTTCCCTATCCTTTGAATCAGAAAAGTTGCCTTGAATACTAAATTCGGATATGAAAAGTTTCATATTAAAAAGACCGGCATCATCCGAATTCATTATGTTCTTATAAAATCTTTTGGCATAAGCCACATATTTGACTCCTATAGCTTCACAGAACATCTTCTCAGAAAATACAAACTCCATTTTTCCAACACAAGATTTATATAAAATTTCATAACCATCATCACTTTCTTGCCTTAAATTAGCACCAAACTCATACACAAGGGAGGGATAAATGATCTCATCAATATCAAATAGATTGACCCGCCCCATATCCTCAAATAACCCCAAAATTTCATCTAAGCCTTTTCCTTGACCAAACATGTATTCATCTCTAACATATGAAGTCATGAAACCTCTCTTTGAATTTGATAGATTGTCAAACAATTTCTTAGCAGATGCATTGTAAAAAGGATTAGTTACCTTTGTTGTATAGAAGTTTGATGATCCACCAAACTCAAAATTTGAGAGTGGAGATACCCTTGAAGGAGAAGAAAATGAATCGTCCTCCGAATGGCTTGAAATGGACTCTTGAATCTTATTTCCTTTACCTACAACCTTTTGAACACTTTGCTTCATCCTTCCTTTCTTTGATGGGGTTTGTGAGGGTTCTTTGAGAGAAATCCCTTTTTCAAGTGGTCTTTTGGGAAGAATTCTAGGAGGATTCTTGCGAGGAGGAGTGTCCTCATCATCGTTGCCTCCTTTATTAGGGTGTTTTGTTCTCACCATTTCAGATTAGGAATAAAGCTTGGGTAATCCGAGGTAAAAAAAATTGAAGAATTTCACTCAATTTGAAGATTAAGAGTGATTGAATGATGAATTTAAGAAACAATTTGGCTTGGGTATGAAGAATTTAGGTTAGAGAGAAGAGAAATTTGAGAGAGAATCGTTTTAATAAGAGGAGATGAAATGAAAAGTCATTCGGGTAAGATAGATATAAGCTGTTAATCCGATGACTTCGGTCGACCGTTTCCAGAGAGGGTCGACCGAAGGTTGATCCGAACAGTCTCAGTAGATCTTCGGTCGAGGGTCCGGTTTCAAGGCAAAATAGTTCGATCGACCGTCCAGTTTCGGATCATCCGAGCCTTTGGCTGTTGATCCGAGGCTCCCCTGTTTTCCTCCTGCACACTTAATACACACATCAGTCTTGGAATTTTGTGATTCCGAGGCAATGCCTGAGATATTCAAATCTTTCGGTGCTAAGTGGTTTTGTGAAAATATCAGCAAGTTGTTCATCGGTGCTAATGAAGTTTATGCAAACATCACCTTTAGCGACATGATCTCTAATGAAATGATGCTTGATTTCTATATGTTTAGTCCTAGAATGCTGAATGGGATTCTTAGTTAAATTGATTGCACTAGTGTTATCACACAAGATGGGAACATGATGAAATGCAAAGCCATAATCCACAAGAGTATGCATCATCCATAAAATTTGAGCACAACAACTACCGGCGGCAATATATTCCGCTTCGGCGGTGGAAAGAGATACACATGCTTGTTTCTTGCTATACCATGAGACTAATGCATGACCAAGAAAATGACAATGACCACTAGTACTTTTACGTTCAATACGACATCCCGCATAATCGGCATCCGAATATCCTATTAGATCAAAAGATGTACTACGAGGATACCATAACCCATAATCAAAAGAACCTATGAGATATCTAAGAATACGCTTAACGGCAACTAAATGAGATTCTTTAGGACATGATTGAAATCTAGCACACAAGCAAACGTCAAACATAATATCCGGCCTACTAGCGGTAAGATAAAGAAGAGAGCCAATCATACCTCTATACCTTGTTTCATCTACCGATTTACCTTTTTCATCCTTGTCAAGCTTGATGGTTGCACTCATTGGTGTTTTGCTTTCCTTTGCACCATCCATCCCAAACCGTTTGAGTAGTTCTTTCGTGTACTTGGCTTGGTTGATGAAAATTCCTTCATTAGTTTGTTTGATTTGAAGTCCAAGGAAATAATTGAGCTCTCCCATCATGCTCATCTCAAATTCATCTTGCATTAGTTTAGCAAATTCTTCACAAAGAACTTCATTAGTTGAACCAAAAATAATATCATCAACATATATTTGCACAAGTAAGATGTCATGAGATGCATTCATTTTAATGAAAAGAGTGGTGTCAACAAGACCTCTTGAAAAACCGATAGAAATGAGAAACTTGCTCAAACGCTCATATCAAGCACGATGAGCTTGTTTTAAACCATACATAGCTTTTGTAAGTTTGTAAACATGATTTGGAAATTTTTCATGTATAAAACCGGGAGGTTGTTCAACATACACTTCCTCCTCAATGAAGCCATTTAGAAATGCACTTTTCACATCCATTTGAAAAAGTTTAATACCTTTAAAGCAAGCAAAAGCAAGAAGCATTCTAATAGATTCAAGTCTAGCTACGGGAGCAAAAGTTTCCTCAAAATCAATGCCCTCCTCTTGATTGAATCCTTGGGCAACAAGTCTAGCTTTATTTCTAATGATCTCCCCAAGCTCATCAAGTTTATTTCGGAAAATCCATTTTGTTCCAATAATGAGGCGATCAATTGGTCTAGGGACTAATGTCCAAACTTGATTTCTTTCAAATTGATTAAGTTCCTCTTGCATAGCCAAAATCCAAAAATAATCACATAATGCTTCATGAATGTTCTTAGGTTCTATAGAAGAAAGTAAAGCAAGATTATCTATGAAGTACCGCCTTGTTTTGACACCTTCGGATGGATCACCAATGATTTGCTCTTGAGGGTGACCTTGCTTGTATATCCAATCCTTTGGTAGCTCGTTTGTTGAAGAATCATTGCTTTGAGCGACTTGGGGATCATTTTGAGTAATCTCAAAGTCCTCCATATCCTTAGTGTCAACATCCAACATAGGAGCTTGATGGATTTCATTTTCTCTTTCCAAAGGCATACCTAAATCATCATCATCATCTCTTCTAGACAAGTAGATGTTAGATTCATCAAAAGACACATGCATAGACTCTTCAATACACAAGGTTCTTTTGTTGTATACCCTATAAGCCTTCTTGTTAGAAGAATAGCCAAGAAATATTCCTTCATCGGATTTCTTGTCAAATTTTCCAAGGCTATCTTTGATGTTAAGCACAAAGCATTTGCAACCAAAAACCTTGAAATTTTCCAACAAATGGTCTTAAAAGAACTCTATTAACAGTATAACAAGCGGTGTTTACGGCTTCGGGCCAAAAATATTTTGGTAAAGAATTTTCACAAAGCATAGACCTAGCCATTTCTTGTAAAGCTCTATTTTTCCTTTCAACAACACCATTTTGTTGAGGGGTTCTTGGAGCCGAGAAGTTATTAGTAATGCCATTTTCATTACAAAACTCTTCAAATAATTGATTGTTAAATTCCTTTCCATTATCACTTCTCAAAGAAACAAGTTTTAGTTCAAGTGAGTTTTGTACCTTTTTGAAAAGATTTGAAAACTCAAGAAAGGTGTCATCTTTTTGTGCAAGAAAAATTACCCAAGTAAATCTCGAAAAGTCATCCACAATAACAAAGACATACCTCTTACCACCTAAGCTAGTGGTCCTCATCGGTCCAAAAAGATCTAGATGAACAAGTTCAAGTGGTTTAGAAGTGGAAACCATTTGTTTAGGCTTAAAAGAAATTTTTGTTTGTTTTCCAAATTGACAAGCATCACAAAGACGGTTTTTCTCATATTTCACTTTTGGAAGCCCACGCACTAGCTCTTTAGAGGAAAGTTTATTCAAAAGATCCATGCTCACATGACCAAGCCGACGGTGCCATAAGAAGGCATCATCTTCATTTATGGATAAGCATTTAAAATCGCATGCAACAATATCATCCAAATTAAGCATATAAACATTACCGGTTCTTTTTTGCAACAAGCACTTTTTTCATGAGAAGAGCTATCAATAATAGAGCATGCCTTTTTGCTAAATGTAACATCAAAACCATTATCACAGAGTTGGCTAATGCTAAGCAAGTTATATTTGAGACTATCAACAAGAAGAACATTCTTAACAAGAGTTGAAGAATCTTTACCAACATTCCCAATGCCAAGAATTCTACCTTTCTTTTTGTCCCCAAATGTGACATAACCTTCATAGATAGGTTCCATGTCTTTGACTAATGAGGCATCTCCGGTCATATGGCGACAACATCCACTATCAAGAAACCATTGAGCCGGAGTATCTACCTTGCTTGCAAGTACCTAAGACAAAGGAGAAGGAGTGACTTTTGGTACCCATATTTGTTTGGGTCCTTGAGGGTTAGTTAAGACACGCTTGATTCTCCACATAGTTTTAACTCCTTTTTCAATTTTTCTTTTCACATAACATCTAGTACTAGTGTGACCAAATTTACCACAATATGTGCAACGAATAGATGGCTTATAAGATTTGTGAATATGCTCATGGTATCTCTTTTGTTTATGAGAAGTACTAGCATGCACAAAGTGATTTCTAGGTGGTCTAGAAGAGCTAGCAATATCAATAGGATATGAATGTGAATAACCTAATCCATGTTTATCATTTGGAGTCCGTTGCATACAAAGAATATGATCAAGATCTTTTGTTCCTTTGGAGAACTTATCAACAAGAGAAGTAAGCTCAACCACTTTGGTCTTTAAACTATCAAACTCAACAAGTTTGCATTCAAGAGAAGACAATTTATCATAAGCTTCTAGATACTTTAATGAGGAAGTGTTGCAAGTAGTAGTAAGCTTTTCATTGTCTATTTTCAAACAATCAACATCATTACATAGCTTTTTGTTTTCACTAAGCAACTTAGATCTTTCTTCAAGCAAGGATTCAATTTTAAGTTTCATCTCTTGATTTTGCTTAGCACATTTCCTAAGTTGATCATACATATCACATAAAAATTTCATTAGGATCATCTTCATCATCATCATGAGAAGTAGAAGTAGAAGATGTAAGATGTACCTCATTCCCAAAAGCCATGAAGCAAACATTGGCATTTTCCTCTTCTTCTTCATTGCCACTTCCTTCTTGATCCCAAGTGCTTATCATGCCCTTAGCATACTTTGGTTTGAAGAATTTCTTCTTTTTGTCTTCCTTGGGCTCCTTTTCTTTGACGGAAGGACATTCTCCTATGAGATGTTGAGTGCTTCCACATTCATAGCATCTCATCCCATTGGGATTTTGTTTTCTTTTATTTTGAAAGAATTTCCTTCCTTTCCCGGAAAACATTTTCTTCATACGCTTTACTACTAAAGCCATGGTCTCATCATCCAAGTCGATATCTTCTTCATCACTTGAATTGTTGGATTCATTGAGATCAAGAATAGTCTTTAGAGCAAGACTCTTCTTTGCCTTTTCAACGTGATCATCCTTTTTGTGAGTGAGCTCATAGGTGAGAAGAGAACCAATAAGCTCTTCCGTGGGATAAGTTTTCAAATTCTTAGCTTCTTCAATCACTAGAGCTTTGCCCTCCCAACTTTTAGGAAGTGAGTTGAGGATCTTCCTATTCATTTCACCCATAGTGTATTCCTTTCCATATGATCTCAACCCATTAACAACATTGGTGAACCTAGTGTTCATCTCATTTATAGATTCATTGGGCTTCATAGAGAAAAGCTCATATTCCCTCACAAGCATGTTAAGCTTTGATTCTTTGACTTGATTAGTCCCCTCATGGGTAACTTCTAAGGTTTTCCACATCTTGTGAGCGGATTTGCTTCCACGTACCCGATTGTACTCATCCGGATTGAGAGCACAACTCATGATGTTCATAGCTCGATAATTTAAAGTCATTTTCTTTGACTCATCTTCATCAAACTCATTGTCCAATTTAGGAATTTGAACACCATCCACCATTTTCATGGGAACATAAGGACCATCTTCAAAAATATGCCATAAGGAATAGTCTATAGAGCATACATATATTTTGAAGCGATCTTTCCAAGCATTAAAATTATTTCCATCAAAGAGAGGTGGTCTATTTGTGGAAGATCCCTCTAGGTAAGCTAATGCGAAATTTCCGGCCATTTATCTTTTCTTCAAGCGATTAAGCTAAAGATGAAGACGAGGCTCTGATACCAATTGAAAAACACAAGAGGGGGGGTGAATTGGGTTTTTATAAAAAGTGGCTTCTTTTTCTTTGAGATATAGAAGTGTAGAACTTGTATATGAAGCTTGGAGATTTGTAGAGCAAATATGAAAAACAAGAAGTGCAAGACACCGGATTTAGAGTGGTTCGATTCACAAAGAATCTACGTCCACTACCTTGAGTTTCACCTAAGGATTTTCAACAACTTCACTAAGAAGATCTTTTTACACTTGTGGCTAACTCACAAAGAGTTTTACTCAAATAACCACAATTACAATCAATACTCACTAAGAGTACAAAGCCCAACACTAAGTAGGACTAAACACAACTAATACCCAATCACTTAGAAAGGGAAAGATGAAGATATAAAGATACAATTTCACACTCAAGAAGTGGAGTAAGGATACCTTTTAAGATCACACTTTAATGCTCTTTTGAACTTTTGAATTCAACACTTTGTGTCTTGCATATATGAGATGGATTTGAACTTTTCAATACATAAAAAGAGGTGGATATGGTTTTGAAGAGCTAGAGCTTTTGTATATTCAATGTAGATCAGTTCTGGTTGGTGTCATAGGAATATACAACTTTAGAGCTTTTATAGTATTCAAAAAGGTCCAAAAAATGACTTTAAAACGGTCAGATAACGGCTAGTTTTTTTCAGAGTTCGGTTGACCGTTAAAGGACCTCGGTGAACCGAACATAACTTCGGTCGACCGAACAAGGCTTTGGTCGACCGAGCCTGTAAAATGCAACTCTCAGTTTCTCCTCGGTTGATCCGAGGAAAGGTCGGATGATCCGACTTCCTGTACTTAGAGAGAAGTTGATTTTTCACTTTTAATGAAATCTTTTGAAGTCTAAATGTTTTCTTGATATGTAACAATTAAAAGCATTTCGAAAAACCGTTTTAAAAGACTTGAACTTTGAAAACACAGGCTTTTGAAATACGAACACATGTAAGGCTTAGTTTGAAACTTAGCCTTATGAAAACGTGTTTAATATGTATGCAAGACTATAGTGTTGTATGCTTAAGTTCATTTAGAGCATTGGTTAGAGAGCTTATAAGATAACAACTAATAAATATAAAGCTATCCTAACCAAACCTAAGTCTCCAATCTTCAATCTTGATGATATGTGCCTTGAAGATCTTGTTTATAGCTTGATTGAAGAACTTAGAGCTTCCACAACGAGTTTCGATATTCTATCACAAAGATATAAGACCTTAGTCACAACATCAAATGTTTGACCATTATCAAAAACAGAGTTTGTTCGCCCTTAGGGCTTACAAATTTTTTTTTTTTATATATATTTCTTGATTGAAATGATGGTAGGATGGAATTTTTGCCAGTTTAACTTGATGGAAAGAATAAAAACAAAAACAAAATAGTATAATGTATTTCTTGATTGCAATGAGGGTATGATGAAATTTTAGCATGGTTGAATGGATATAATGTATAATGTCACACTTTCATAGGGAAAAAAATAATAAAAATAAAATAGTAATGTCCGTTCATGAAGATCAATATTTCATTGGAATTTAGTTGCTTATGTGGTCTATCCATATTTTTGTTTGTCCATTTGTTAGATGATTTTTCAATATAGTAGATTATCATTATGTTTTTATCTCTTTTTATCAAATGTATTATTGTGTCGGTTCAAAGAGAATGTTTTCATGAATCCATATGATTTCACTATTATATCATATGAACAACATTTTTTTTCACAAGAACTTATCCTTCTAACAAGTGAAGAGGATATCAGAGGCGATCTACTTATTGAGAGAGGGATGTTTTCCGTGCTCATAGTGTTCTTGAAGTGTCAATTTATTTTTGCCATTAATCTCTAATGGTTCTTTTGGCTTTTTTTCTAGAAAACTTATCGGATTAAATCAGTGTCCTAATTGTTGTTCTTCCCGACATGACATGCAATATAAGGAGGGAGTACATTGAAAATCTTAAAAAAAATCTTGGTCTTAAAAATATGGTTGTTTCTTGGATGGACTAATGTTTTACTATCAAAGTACCGTTATTGATATTATCTGACCCTAGACACGTATGAATGAAAAAAAAACTTCTCTTCTTTAATTTTGATTTGATTTAACTATTTTCCTTTTTGAATTGAATTGATTACATTCTTTATTTGCAATAATTTCGATAAGGAATGAAGTGACTAAGAAGAGAAAGAAACTTTTGATTTATTCATAATGGAACTTTAGTTTAATTCATGAAGTGTGGTTCAATTTTTTTATACAGATTATATCCATTACATTATAAGGGGCATCAGAGATATACTATGGATAAACAACATTGAAACTGGGTTGTTTTTATATATCCAGAGAGTGTGAACGTAAAAGGTTAGGAGTATACTGAGGACATTTATCTTGATCATCAGAATTTGAATCTTCATATATTTCGTAAATTATCGGTTCCTTACTACAATCACATTTTGAGGAGAATGAGAATTTGCATATTCCCGGAAATAGTCTTCTTGGAATTTCACACATTATGTAGCATTTGTTTTTCTTATAACAGTCTTTAATATTGGTTTGGTCCGAGTAGGAGTATTTCAACTATATCTCAAGATGTTTTATGCTAAAGTGTGCAATGTATATATGAAAGACCTAAATTAATAATACCTTGAAAGTTATATAATTCACTTTCAATTAAGAATACGTTACTTTAAAATAATATCTATCATTTCCATATCTTCAATGTAGGTTTCTTGACTCTCCGTGCATAGCACGGGTCATTTTGCTAGTATATATATATATTACAGAAGCCTTTTTCAGATTTGTAACTCCCTCATGCCACGTGTCATTTTGTAGACTATTTTGTTATTTAATTAATTAATTAAACTTTTGATTGGTGCAAAAAAATTGAACTGCTTCATTTAAATTGGGGAGGAGCAGGATTCGAACCCAGAACACTCAGGTTAAAGGATACACCACAATATTGTCAGCCACTCTATCAGGTATTTGACAACTATTTTATTTAACTCTTTTACTGGAATGCTAATTTAAGTAAACTTTTCCACTATCTCTACCAAATGTAAACTAACAGTATTCTTGGTATGATATAATATTCTACATTAAATATATTAACTTTCTTAATTTCAAGATACAAAACTCATCTCATACTCTTAACCTCTTATTTTATGATTATATTTTAGAAGTTTATAAATTTTTTAAACACTTTAAATTCTTTTATAAAAAATTTCATTGAATTAAAATATTTTTCCAAAATCAATCTATATTTATATCACATAACATGTTTTCAAGTTTTAACCCATTAGAAATCTTCAAAACTCTAACACAAGTTTCTCGAATTTTCTAACTCTTAATTATAATACAAAAACTTGATTGGTTAAGATGAATTTTGATTAATTATGATAATTCAAAACTAATTATTATCTTAAAACAAATTTAAATATCAAATTACTTAACCAAATATCTTTACAATCCTAAACTTTTTCTCATAATCTTGAACACACTTTTCAATTTTAAACTCCCAATCTAATATAAAATTTCTAGATTAAATATTTTTTGATTTAATTTCAAATGTTGTGATTGGTTAAAAAGATTTTAAATGTTTGAAATAAATTAAGAAAATATTAATTATTTCTTAATTAATATTTCTAGCCATTTTATCACGTGTTTTGCTAATTCATAATCAACCCCTCACTTTTAATTTTTGTTTTTATTAATCTCACATTGGTTTATTGATTCGTAATTTCAGTTAAATTCTACTTCTCATATATTATTCAAATTCAAATACGATAAAAATTTAAATTAGCGTAACGAACCATTTAGTTTCTGTTAAACCTGCGGACGAGCCTCCCCCAAGGTATATCAGATTACCCATTATTCCTTATCATTTCTTATATGTCTAAAGATAGCATTTTATGATATAAGAAATCTCATTATGAGTTTTTGTCGAGTAAATTATATCCATTATGAGTTTTTTTCTTTTGAGAATGACTAGAATTAAATTACACATTTCCTAAAAGTATTAACCTTCCTTAGTTAATAATGCAAGAAGGAAACTTTATTAAAAGTAAAATACTTTCATTAATTTTCATCTTAAGTCAAAGTGAAACATTGAATTCTGGATAGAAGCAATATTGTATTAGTTAAAGAATATATTTAAATAAGAGTTTTTGATAACTATGTATCATCATATTGCTTATTGCCTTTGTGTTATTTTGCTAAATTTCTTTTATATTATTAGTAGAATTTTTGCTTTTTTCGCATTGATTTATAATAGCTAAATCTATTGATCTTTACTAGCTACTTTTAATTTTGATTTTTGGATTTATTTTAAATGTTTCAATTTATTTGATTGCAGGATACAAAGAATCCTAATTCTTGGAAACTTTTTCTGTTATATGTATTGATTTACTTATGTCCTAGAAGTCTTCTGAAAAAACTTAATTTAGACTTGATTTGTTATTTTGGTTTTAAGAATTAAGTTTATTAGTCATTCCCAACATTGTTTTTCCAAAAATTTATGAAGTTTAGGAGGAACTTATTTGGGAGAATTTATTGAGAAGTTTCTGTGAATTTACGGGAATTTATGAGAATATTTTATTCCAACATTTACTCACCTCTTCATCCTTTTTATGTTCATGACTTTTGATGTCTATTTATTATTTATACCTATGTTTGATTTATTTTTATCTGATAAACATTACTATTAATAAATATTCTTTAAATAATTTATTAATATACTATTAGACTAATTTTATCTTTCAGGGAATAAAAATATTTACTAAAATGGATATTACAGTAATGAAAGTTTAAAGGGAAAAACTTGAGCAGAAAATTACATTAATTAGGTGGCTCCATAAGAAAAATGAAGTCACAATACGTAGTTTCTTCATATTTTCTAAAAAGATTGGGTGATTAACATTTAATAGTAGTAGTGTAATGATTATTGTATCAAGACATTGGACGGGACATTAATTGAAATAGAATAGCACGGGTCATTTGCTAGTATATATATATATATATATATATATATATATATATATATATATATATATATATATATAATTTTCGTGGGAGGTGGAAGAAAGGAATAAAAAAATAATAAAAAGAAAGGGAATAATTAGCAAATCGTGGCATCAAGAGAAAAATGGGATCGTGGCCTTTTAGCCGTGAACAACAGTGAGGTTTTGGAGAGTTTTCTGTGAGATTTGCTGAGAAGTTTGAGAGGTCATCTAGGGAGCATTACCTCTCCGTTTTCAGCTTATTATATACCGAATCGAAGATAACCGAATAAGCTTCGAGTGAGCGCAGACGGAAGGTCATTTCGAGTCCCGAGCAGAAAGTTTTAGCTCCGAGAGTATGACTGGACAGTGCAGATTTCGAATTTTCTGTTATCTTTTGTCTCCGTATGAGATAGAGACCCCCTACGTCGTTTAATTCTCGCATTTAATCGTGTATAATCAGTGGGCTATGTCGCGCTTATGCTTTGGTACTGTTTGGGTGATTAATTATCGCATAAACTATTCTATTTGGAAGTAATCGCATGAATTGAGTTTAATTGTTTCCGTTATTGCATAAACTGCTTTGGATTTGAATTAAATTCTCTATAATCTGATTCGTTAATTTATTTATTGTTTTATTATATTTAAAATGACGTGATTCGCTATTGTAAGTATTATACATGTATCGTGAAACGTTAAATGCCTATTTGATGAACTTATCTAATTATATATCGCTTGGGTCGTCCTAATTGGTTATCGTCGTTCAGTCCTTCTTGGTTTTGGTCGACCGAGTCGTCGCCTTCTATTTGAGCTCTTGTCTAGGATCTATTGATTAACAGGATTCATTCGAATATTGAATCGTATAAGAAAGATCCTTTGTAGTGAACAGTGAAACATCCAGGGTCTTAACCCGATGAGGAGATGATTGGGACTGTAACGGTTTTGTGGAGTCCCTGGTGGGGGATGTTGATTCAATACATAGAATGGATCCTTAAACGTTGAACCCTTAGTTCAGGGGGTCATACTGAACCACGTGTTGAAACATCTTGGGCCGTCCTAGTTTGGACTATAACTAGGGTCGTTACAGTCGTTGTTGATTAATAAGTGAATAGACAATTGTGCTCGAATTGCGGAATTTAGTGTCATAGCGGTAGTGATGTTCCTAGTGTCTAAATGATGTAGTGATGTAGCGTATTGTGTTGGTAAAGCGTGGTGATTTGCATACATTCGATTGTGAAAGCGTTTAGATACGAAGAATGTGACTACTTAGCTTACTTGTTGTCTCAACTTGTATTTTGGGAATGGGAATGTGTTATGTGCCTATTTGTGTTTATTGTTTGTGAATATTAGGTCCCTACTGAGCACCGGAGCTCAGTCCATCCGCTTTTCTGTGCAGGTGATGATGAGCAATTTGATGTTGTTGTTGAATCTTGGGAAGGGGACTGTGAAGAGTGACTCATAACCGAATACAATTAAAAAAAATTAATTTATTTCATTTATTCAGTTATACTTAGAACAATTACATTATTAGTATCGTTGAACAATTTCATTTGTAATAATTAGTTTATGCTGTTGAACTCTTATTCCGGATTACTTCATAATTGAATTTCCTTTTAGTAACTCTGTTTGTCGGCTTTGGTGTTTCATTAACCAATGAGACACTGCCATGTCATCGACCTTGGTTACGGGGTGTGACAGAAGTGGTATCATAGCAGATCGAACCTTAGGGATTAAAATCTGTAATGAACATGGGATAAGAAGAACACATAAAGTGAGGTGTGTGATGGGTAGAGACCATGGATTAGGACTCTTCTATTGTTTTACCTTATATCTTCTGCTAACTGTTATATCCCGCTACTTTATGATTTTACATGTACAACTTGTTTTAATTGTTTTATCGCCTTATTACCGTTTATGTATACACTATGTTATTCTCATATGCAATATACTTGTATGATATGTCTTTTCATGTGTTCCATGTGTTATTCCACGACTACCCTTTATGCTATAACATGTACCTTAAGTGGCTAAGTGAATTAATTGTTTATCGCTTTATATTTTCTTACTATTGTTTTATCAGAGTAGCGCAGCGAAAACGTGGTAGTAACTGGTAAATTACGTGGTTGTTGTATTTCATATATTGTTAGAAGCATCTAGTACAATACATGCTATTTGAATACCCAATAAATCTTTTTCATTTAGTGGGGAGTGTTAGTATGCATGTTGTAAGGAGTTCAAGTTTAGGTGACGAAACTTTTGTAAGGGGGGGAAGTATGTGAAACCCGTAACTTTTGTTTACGTTATATTTGACGTGTAATTTGAATTTTCGCGACTAACTGAATAAGCGTGATTTATTAAAAGTAATTATGTGACTACGTGTGTAATTAATTGTTACAACATGTTATGTGTTTTATTTTGTGTACATTTTTATTAAGGGGCGTTACGCACACGTATCGAGTTTTGACGATTTAATAGCGATTTACTCAGATGAGTAATATAATTAGATAATTAATTGGACTTAATTTGAAATTTTATTGAAATTAGGAGAATTACCATTATTAATTAGGAAATAAAATTAAATGAATTAAAGGTGGAGGGAATTAATATAAAAGAAATAAAAATTAAAAACAAATAAAAGGAGTAGTTTCGCTGGGTGAGGGAAAAGGGAAAGTCAAGGGTCATGGAATAAAGGGCAAGGCATTTCATGGGTTAGGGTTAGCACTGTCAAATGGGTCACTAGCCCGCGGACCGGTCCGTGGTCCACATTTTTTGGACGGATTTGGACCAAGTTATTCAGTGAGTCAGTTTAAATGCGAGCTATTTTAGCTTCATCTCCGTTTGGGACCACGGACCAAGGCGGACCGGACCCGGACCAACCCGGACCAAAAATTAATATAAAAAATATATATTTTTTAAAGTTTTATTTCTCATTTTTTCAATTTGTTTTACAAATGTTTTCAAAAATAAACAACAAAACTTAATTTTTAAGCTTTATATTCTTTTTTTTCAATTTTTAAAAATAAAAATAAAAAAGACGTTTTTAAGCTTTATTTTTTTTTTAAAATTAATTTGGTCATGGACCGGTCCGTTAACCCGCGGATTTCTTATGGGACGAGGGTATGGACTAGCATTTTCTTAGTCGCAAAAAAATTGGTCCAAATCGCTCCGGTCCGTTTTAAAGGTATCTACTGACAGACGAGGATCGGGACCCGGGACCGGGTTGGCCCGTTTGATGATGCTAGTTAGGGTTAAGGAATTTAAAAATAATATATATATATATATATATATATATATATATATATATATATATATATATATATATATATATATAAGGTTTTCGTGGGAGGTGGAAGCAAAGGAATAAAAAAATAATAAACAGAAAGGAAATAATTAGCAGATCATGGCATCAAGAGAAACATGGGATCGTGGCTTTTTCTAGGGAATCATGCAAAGAATGGAATAAATAGCCATTTTGGTCACTAAGGTATTTTCGTCCTGTCACTTTAGTCAAAAATGAGTTTTTTTTAACTTTTTTCATCACTAAAGTTTTTTCATTCTGCCATTTTGGTCACAATGAGTTTTTTCTGCCATTTTCATCACTAAATTTTTTTTTATCTGCCATTTTGGTCACTAAAGTTTTTTCATTCTGCCATTTTGGTCACTAAAATTTTTTCAAAACCTCATTTAGGTTACTTAAGTTAGTGACCAAAATGGCAGAATGAAAAAACTTTAGTGACCAAAATGGCAGATCGAAAAAACAATAGTGATGAAAATGGCAGAAAAAACTCATTGTGACCAAAATGGCAGAATGAAAAAAATTTAGTGATGAAAAAAGTTTAAAAAAACTCATTTTTGACTAAATTGGCATGACGAAAATACCTTAGTGACCAAAATGGCTATTTACTCGCAAATATTGCACACAATAAAAAGATTAAACGGCTTTTAGCCTTGAACAACAGTGAGGTTTTGGAGACACTACAAGAAAACGGTTAAATAGCGACCGAAATTAGCGAAGGAATTATTCGGCAACTGATTTAACGACGGAATACCGACCGCAAGGAAACCGAAAACCATTCGGTCGGTATTCGGTTGCTATTACGACGTCCACATCGGTCCCGTTGACCAAATTAAAGCGACGTCGTTTGTAGATACGTTACCGACCGAATCCCGACGGAAATCAACGACCGAATGCCGACGGAATAGATAACGGTGTCAAAACGACGTCGTATTGCTATTTCATTTCGGTAAAAAAATTAGTGTTTAAAATTAATTAAAGCGACGTCGTTTGTAGATACGTTACCGACCGAATACAGACTGAAATCAACGACCGAATGCCGACGGAATACATAACGGTGTCAAAACGACGTCGTATTGCTATTTCATTTGGGTAAAAAAATTAGTGTTTAAAATTAATTAAAGCGACGTCGTTTGTAGATACGTTACCTACCGAATACCGACTGAAATCAACGACCGAATGCCGACGGAATAGATAACGGTGTCAAAATGAAGTCGTATTGCTATTTCATTTCGGTAAAAAAATTAGTGTTTAAAATTAATTAAAGCGACGTCGTTTGTAGATACGTTACCGACGGAATACCGACTGAAATCAACGACCGAATGCCGACGGAATAGATAACGGTGTCAAAACGACGTCGTATTGCTATTTCATTTCGGTAAAAAAATTAGTGTTTAAAATTAATTAAAGCGACGTCGTTTGTAGATACGTTACCGACCGAATACTGATCGAAATCAACGACCGAATGTCGACTGGAATAGAATAACGGTGTCAAAAGCGACGTCGTATTGCTATTTCATTTCGGTAAAAAAAATTAGTGTTTAAAATTAATTAAAGCGAGGTCGTTTGTAGATACGTTACCGACGGAATACCGACTGAAATCAACGACCGAATGCCGACGGAATAAATAACGGTGTCAAAACGACGTCGTATTGCTATTTCATTTCGGTAAAAAAAATTAGTGTTTAAAATTAATTAAAGCGAGGTCGTTTGTAGATACGTTACCGACCGAATACCGACTGAAATCAACGACCGAATGCCGACGGAATAAATAACGGTGTCAAAACGACGTCGTATTGCTATTTCATTTCGGTAAAAAAAAAATAGTGTTTAAAATTAATTAAAGCGACGTCGTTCCGACCGAATACCGACTGAAATCAACGACCGAATGCCGACGGAATAGATAACGGTGTCAAAACGACGTCGTATTGCTATTTCATTTCGGTAAAAAAAAAATAGAGTTTAAAATTAATTAAAGCGACGTCGTTTATAGATACGTTACCGACGGAATACCGACTGAAATCAACGACCGAATGCCGACGGAATAGAAAACGGTGTCAAAACGACGTCGTATATTGCTATTTCATTTCGGTAAAAAAAAAATAGTGTTTAAAATTAATTAAAGCGACGTCGTTCGTAGATACGTTACCGACGGAATACCGACTGAAATCAACGACCGAATGCCGACGGAATAGATAACGGTGTCAAAACGACGTCGTATTGCTATTTCATTTTGGTAAAAAAATTAGTGTTTAAAATTAATTAAAGCGACGTCGTTCGTAGATACGTTACCTACCGAATACCGACTGAAATCAACGACCGAATGCCGACGGAATAGATAACGGTGTCAAAACGACGTCGTATTGCTATTTCATTTCGGTAAAAAAAATAGTGTTTAAAATTAATTAAAGCGAGGTCGTTTGTAGATACGTTACCGACGGAATACCGACTGAAATCAACGACCGAATGCCGACGGAATAAATAACGGTGTCAAAACGACGTCGTATTGCTATTTCATTTCGGTAAAAAAAATTAGTGTTTAAAATTAATTAAAGCGACGTCCTTTGTAGATACGTTACCGACCGAATACCAACTGAAATCAACGACCGAATGCCGACGGAATAGATATCGGTGTCAAAACGACGTCGTATTGCTATTTCATTTCGGTAAAAAAATTAGTGTTTAAAATTAATTAAAGCGACGTCGTTTGTAGATACGTTACCGACGGAAATCAACGACCGAATGCCGACAGAATATATAACGGTCGTCATTAAGTCAAAAACGACGTCGTTTTGGTATTCCGTTGTCTAAAATCCCTCAATAGAAGTCAAAATCCCTTACTTCCTCTTCCCCCTTCGAAACTCTCTCCCCCTTGCGAATTCCCCCGTCGCCCCCTCCGTCCTCCCCCGTCGCCCCTCCGTTCACCACCTCCCCCGTCGCCCCCTCCGTCCACCACCTCCCCAGTCGAAGACTGACCGTTCGCGGCACAAGACGACCGTCCCAGTCACCTCCGTCCACCACCTCCCCCGTCGAAGACCGACCTGGTGGCTGGATTATGCTTCTCCGACGGCCCCTACAAAGGTCGCAAAGAGGTAATCTTTGTTCCTAATTATTGAATTTTTTTTTGTCATAAAGCTTGATGGGGAAAACTGAGAAGGGTACTTATTGAGTTCCAAGAAAAAATCATAGCATTAGAGATATGGTAAAATCTAGGTGGTTTATCACTTGCCTTTATTCTGCTTCAATTTGTTACCCTTCCATATAAATCTGTTCATCATGTGTTAATTGGAATGCAACTGTTTTCTGAATTCTCTGTATTCAGTTGAATACATAAATTCTTTCCCATTAGGGGGTAATAGTTCAGTCAAAACATGGCATTTCCAAAACAGGAAGGGATGATGATATAAAATTTAAGATAGCCCTGCGACTTTATACTCGAGCCGAGTTAATGCGACAAAAGCGGTCAAAATAGTGCTTGTACAATCTCAGATGTTTACCATCTCTCCTCCAACATGTTAATAAGAAAAAATTGTCAAAATTAGAATGCGGTAAAACATTTATCAATTTTCTGTCAGAAGAAAGTCGGGAGGGACGAGCAGGGGAGCAGGGGGGCATGAACTGTTAGCGCATCCTAAGAACAATGGCAGGGTAGAGGATTTATTCTTTCACAAAGATGTACCATACATGAATGGTCTTTCATTAACAAAGAAAATGAAACTCAAATGTCCTTTGCCACTGAAGTACACAGAGAACTGGAGTATCTAAATATGCATCAATTGTAATAAAAGAAGAAAAGTCGATGTGCATCAATTGTAATAAAAGAAGAAAAGTCGATCCAAAAAAAATAAGAAATAAGAATCAAAGTCAGTCGTCTCGAACTATATTGAGGCCTGTACTATTTATTAAAGTTTTGCCCTGAAATTTTTTTTTTAAATAATATAAATTATAAATTATCACGTTCTAAAGATTTAGGTAAATATTTTTAATTAAATAAGAGAGTAAGATCTTAATCAGGGAATTTAACAAGTAGCTCAAAATTTAATATATCCTACAGCCTATAATTGAACCAAGTAAATGCGACAAAACGGTTACGTGTATTATCTCAGGTGTTAGCACTTAACAGTCTCTCCTCCAGGGGTTTACTATTCTCATTATCCATAAATATTCTATTAGCATAGCCCAAGTAATGTTTTAGCTACTTGTTTGTGTATTCTTGCATGAGTTCTATGTAGGTAGTGTGCTCCCTATATCCTTTCTAACATATCTCATATTATAGATTTATCCTCGCTTCACGCAATTATAATCTTTGAAATGAAATGAAAAATAAATTACATAGTCTTCAAAATCGCTTCTCTTAGTTCATTCTCCCAAGTCCATCCCGAGCATTTTCTTCCACTTCTCTTCGCCAAACCTCGATCAAACTTGAAGTAGCTCTGTAAAAATAGTATGCTTCAGTTTTTGCTCGTTTTAGCCATTCCTTGTACATACACAAGGATCAACTTTATTAAAGCAACAAGGGTGATTCTTAAATGAGTTAGGCAAATATGAACAAGAATCATTCAAGTTAATGATGTTACACCTATATATAACTTAGCTAAAGAATCTTGAAACATATAAAGATCATGCTTTAAGTTATCTACATAGTTATGAGCATCAAGAGGGAATGATGTAACATCAATAATAGCACAAGCATATACTTAAAAAGAAGAATTGATTTACTTGAGCACTTTTATGACTTTCTGTTTTGTTAATGCAATGAACATTAACTTGTATTATTTTTCGCAATACATTATTTATTGATATGCAATTTGGTATTGATCCAAATCCATGTATTTCAGAGATGCCTCCGAAGAAGAATATTCGAGTTTCGTTACCGTTTGGTTCACCACCCATGTCTGGTCCGGCCTCCACTTCCCAGCCAGGTTCGTCACCTGATTTGGGGTCGACACCGACATCTGCCCCCGAGCTTGGTACGACATCTGCCCCCGAGCTACAGACGCCACCTGCCCCGAGCTAGGTACGACACCTCCTGTACCCGCCACTGAGTCTACGTCGGTTGCCGGATCGGCGACTCACAGTCTCCTGTGCCACCGACGGCGTTTGATACCGGTGGAGTTTTGGCTACAGTAGATACTCGTATTCTCCTGCAGCCTACCCTTGGCACGTAAGTAAATTCATTAATTATTTCCCTTAAGCTAATTATACTACTTGTCGTCATTATAGTAACTAATCAAGTTTTTCAAGATCGTTTCAAGGGGGCATACAGCACCATCAATGATGTTCCCCAGGACGAAGAAAAATTGTGGTGGGACGAGTTCAAGGTAAAGAAATTAGTAAATAAGTTATAATTTAGAAGTCTTTATATTTAATTATCTAACATTTTTTTTTTAAATACAAAAAAAGTATCGCTGGGCTCCGGAGCATGAGGCGGGTGTCAAGTCAAGTTGGCACATCTTGCTTACGAGGAGACTGAGCGGGATTATGAGCGATGCTCGGAAAAAGAATAAGAGGCCCACATGGGTTTACGAGGCTGATTAGGGCGCGACTTCGAGAGTATTGGCAAACTCAAGCTTTAAAGCCAAGTCTAAAGCAGCGACAAAAAATCGGAAAGAAGGGAGGGGGTGGCAAGGGCCCGATAAAGCACACAGGGCGGTTCGCTCGACCCACATTGAGCACCACATCGATCTGGTACTTAAATATATTAATTGACGTATACATATATGTTATGTGTTTATTGTTAATATTTAATTGTTTTAATGATTTACATTACATGATAAAGGAGGCCGGACAGCCGAGTCCCATTCCGGCCATTTACGATCATCTTCATCAACACCATATCGGCCCAATGAAAGGCGAATGGGTTGATGAAGATTCTAGAAAAGTTATGCTGTAAGTATATCATATCATTGCCTTTTGTCCCTTTTTGATATTTGATTAGCTATTCTCCGTTTTCATAACCTGACACAAAAAAATTCAGGGCGTGTTCCATGCAGTTTATGACGACCCTGCAAGCCAAGCAACTCAAGCCGGACTACCTCCTCCAGATTTGCCGACTCATATTGTTTTGTCTGCTGAGGCTATGGGTGGGATAAGAAAGGGACGTGTCCAAGGACTCGGTTCCTTTAGTGATGTGCTAAAGACGAGGCAACGAGGCAGTCTTCCATTCAACCATGGACAAATGCGCACCGAAATGGAAGCAAAGTTCAAGAATGATATGGCCGAGCAGAAAAGAGAATTCAAAATGAGGGAAAAAAAGAGAAACAATGGTTTAACTAGTATCTTAGCTAACATTTTAACAAATAGGGACAATGTTATATTAAGTGCCTCTGAGATAAAGGACAAGTTGAGTAGTGTCTTAGACGACGACTTAGAATCAGACTATTACGATAACCCCCTAACTGTCGATGAAGTTTTGGGGAGTCAATAGAGCACTTGTTAATTTTGTATCAATTGCGTACTTATTTTATATTTTTAATGCTTGTTTTAAAGTTATGTTTTGTGATTAGTTTGAATTTATAGTTTTGGGTTATTTTTCCTGTTATGTTGTCTGAATTGTGCAGGGGTTCTATTATAGGTATCCTGTTTAGCTTCTGGAAAATTGGTCTTATGGCGACCGATTAGCGACCGACTTAAGACCGTTTAAGGGTTTAGGGTTAGGGTTTAGCGACCGCCTAGCGACGGACTGACATATTTAATAGAATATGGCTTTGCGGCCGATTAGCGACCGTAAATTACAAAACGGTCGTAATTCGGTCGTTATAATCTCCCGGATTCCGTTTTTATTAAATAGCGAAGATTTTAAGGATATATAAAACATATTTGCATATTTTAATTAATTTTAGTAATATATACATATATACACATTAACCTGAATAGTGAAACAAATCAAATTTATATTTATTCAAAGAATACCTATATAGACTGGAAGCAGATCAAATGAAGTAATACATTTATGTGTACATTTACATGATATCACTAAGTAATGTAAATAAAATTTTAATAATTGCTCATTAATGGTCAAATAAATAGTACAATAATAATATTTGTTCGCATTCGCATTTTGAAAGATGTTGGCTTTCAAATTTATAATTGTTTAATACAGCGACCGAATGGCGACCGAATATGCCAGTGCCGTCGCCATTCGGTCGTTAATCTTCATTACAGAAACAGTGCCGTCTTGTACCGTTCGCGGGTTCAATGTTTTTAAATCTGAACAAGTGTTCTCTCATCCTACATGGCGACCGAATATGCCAGTGCCGTCGCCATTCGGTCGTTAATCTTCATTACAGAAACGGTGCCATCTTGTACCGTTCGCGGGTTCAATGTTTTTAAATCTAAACAAGTGTTCTCTCATCCTACATGGCGACCGAATATGCCAGTGCCGTCGCCATTCGTTCGTTAATCTTCATTACAGAAACGGTGCCGTCTTGTACCGTTCACGGGTTCACTGTTTTTAAATCTGAACAAGTGTTCTCTCATCCTACATGGCGACCGAATGGCGACCGAATATGCCAGTGCCGTCGCCATTCGGTCGTTAATCTTCATTACAGAAACGGTGCCGTCTTGTACTGTTCGCGGGTTCAATGTTTTTAAATCTGAACAAGTGTTCTCTCATCCTACATGGCGACCGAATATGCCAGGGCCGTCGCTATTCGGTCGTTAATATTCATTACAGAAACGGTGTCGTTTTGTATGTTTTTTCCCCCCTAAAATTGACTTAAAACCAGAAACCCTCCGCTTTACACATTCTGCAGCCGCGATTTCTAACTCCACCACCACCTCCTCTAGTGATTTCTTCCAAAAATCTTCCTTGAAACTCCACCCTCCTCCCATCACCACCACCTCCGGCAACTCCAAGACGGCGCCACCACCTCGAGCATCCG
Organism: Vinca minor; assembly: GCA_026122235.1. Classification (NCBI taxonomy): domain Eukaryota; kingdom Viridiplantae; phylum Streptophyta; class Magnoliopsida; order Gentianales; family Apocynaceae; genus Vinca; species Vinca minor. Next base: position 371,582 of record JAOCZM010000020.1, read on the forward strand.
CAAGACTTCCCCAACACCTCCAATTTCACTTGGGTATTTGGTGAGAATCTCTTCTTCTCTATTTTTTATAATGTTATTAATGTCAATATTTATGCTCTTTTATATCATTTATTCTTTAGCTTAATCAAAATGTGGTATAAGGGATAAAAAAAAATCATGAGAGCACAAATTGTTCACAAAGAATCAAATTTTAGGGCAATTTACCTTTTATTAGGTTTACAACATACCATTTATTTTTTGCATATTAAATGATGATATGGAAATAAAAGAATCAAATTTTATGGGAATTTATCTTGTATTAGGTTTACGACATACCTTTCATTCTTTGCATAATAAATGATGATATAAAAGTGGCAAAATTTTATAAGTTTACTAGCATTTTACCTTTAGTTTATGGTGTAAAATTTCAATTTTATTCTCACATTGAAATTTTGTTAATGCACAACAAGAAAATTGTCACATTTGACCAATATTTGTTTTTTGGAGCAGTTTCCGATCACCCAATTGCGTTGTATTGATGGGACCTGCCAGGAAGACCTTCATTGTAATTTGTCCCGGTTTATGCTTCTTTGTATTATCCCCATGATTTTATTTCTTTGTATTATCTCCCATGATTTTGTTTCTTTGTATTATCTCCCATGATTTTCTATCTTTGTATTATCTCCCATGATTTTATGTCTTTGTATTATCTCTCATGATTTTATATCTTTGTATTATATTGCAACAAACAAACAAACTAATGTTGAAAATAATCGAAATAGTTGACAAAATTCCATTTAAAATAGTAGACAAGATGCCATTATCACACGTTAATAATTACTTGGAAATAAGGGTGACAAATCATCAAAATAACATTCAAAGTTAATATGCATTTAATTATTAAGTCTTTGTATACGCAGATATTGTGTTTGTAATGGAAGACCGTAGTTGGATGTATATGGATTCGACCACGAATAGTGGACCTCGTCATAGTCAAGAATTTATAGCGGGATTGAAACGATTTGTGGATTTCGCAGTTAGTACGTCGGCTAATGTACAAATTGATGGGATTAGGTGTCCTTGTGGGGTTTGTAAGAATAAGTATTTTCATATGCCTGATACTGTGAAGTATCATCTTGTTATGAACGGATTCGTGACTAACTATTATAATTGGACATGTCATGGTGAGGCATTCATTCCCATGCCTCAAATCCCGTTTGTTCATGAAATGGATAATTATAAAAGACACACGATACCGAACAATTATCGAGATATGATTATTGATGCTGCGGGACCAAGTTTTAATGAGCAGCAAAATAGGGACGTGGAAGAACCTCCCAATCCAGAGGCACAAAAGTTCTATGACATGTTGAAAGCTGTTGATAGCCCACTGTACAATGGTTGTACAAACCATTCACAGCTTTCAATGACTGCCAGGATGTTGAGCATTAAGTCCGAAGACAACTTATCTGAAACTACAATAGATAAATTTGCGCAGTTGATGAAAGAGGCACTTCCTCCAAATAATAATGCTTTAGACGACTTTTACAAAATGAAGAAATTAGTTAAAGGCCTTGGATTTCCGGTGCAAAAGATTGATGTTTGTGTTAACGGTTGTATGTTGTATTGGAAAGATGATGTTGAGAGTAGAGAATGCAAGTTTTGTGGCCATGCTAGATACATTAAGAAAAAGAAATCAAAAAATACACGATTAAAAGAGATTGCTTGCAAAAAAGATGTATTATTTTCCGATTACTCCAAGATTACAAAGATTGTATGCATTTGAGAAAACTCAAGGCACATGACATGGCACTCAGACAGTGAGAGGGAAGAGGGAATAATGAATCACCCACGGGATGGAGAAGCTTGGCAACATTTTGATAGAACACACACCGATTTTGCAGCGGAACCTCGGAATGTAAGGCTTGGGTTATGCACAGATGGTTTTGCACCTTTCGGCATGTCAGGGAAGAACTATTCTTCTTGGCCAGTTCTTCTAATACCTTATAATCTCCCCCCTTAGATGTGTATGAAGAACAATGTAATCTTCTTAACTATCATTGTACCCTGGACCCCCAAAATCCAAAACACAAGATCGATGTGTACTTACGACCTTTAATCGATGAATTGAATCAACTGTCAGGTGAAGGAGCGGAAACTTATGATATCTCAAAAAAAACAAAATTTTAAATTGAGGGCTTCATTACTTTGGACAATTAGTGATTTCCCAGCATATGGAATGTTGAGTGGATGGAGTACATCTGGCATTCACGCTTGTCCATATTGTATGGAGGAAACACAAGCGTTCCATTTGCAGTCTGGAGGGAAACAATCGTGGTTCGATTGCCACAGATGCTTCTTGTCACCTGATCATCCTTTTAGAAGAGATGCAAAGGGATTCCGAAAGGACCGACGACAAGAGAGAGCAGACCCGCCGACTCGCCTTAGTGGTCAGGAAATGTTCCTTAGAGTTAGAGAGTATCAAAAAATTACCGATACAGCTGAAGAGATCGGTAAGAGCAAGGCAGGGGTCGGGATCATAGTTAGGCCAAACGTAGTATATTTTAGGACTTACCTTATTGGCGGACACTTTTGATAAGACACAACATTGATGTCATGCATAATGAAAAAAACGTGTTTGATAATGTCTTTAACACCGTGATGGACGTGAAAGGTAAAACTAAAGACAATGTTAAAGCTAGAGCGGATGTTGAAAGGTATTGCAATCGTCCGGAATTGAATATTAAACACGATGGCCGAGGTAAAGCAACAAAACCGAAGGCATGTTTCACTCTTACCAAGCCTAAAAAAGAAATGGTTTTGCAGTGGGTTAAAGAATTAAGGCTCCCGGATGGATATGCATCGAATTTGGCGCGATGCGTTGATATGAAAGAGTTGAAAATGTCTGGAATGAAGAGTCACGATTCTCATGTATTCATGGAGAGACTTATCCCTATAGTCTGTTCTATAGAGATTTGTGTTCCCCAAAGTTGAGTGTGGCGCATATGCAAGAATTGGAGGACACTATCGCTATTTTATTATGCAAGTTAGAGAGAATATTTCCTCCGGGATTTTTTGATGTGATGGAACACTTGCCGATTCACCTTCCGTACGAAGCCAAGGTTGGTGGCCCGGTACAGTTTAGGTGGATGTACCCATTCGAGAGGTAACAACCATTGTCTTAAGTTATCTCAACTTCATCTATATTTTTCATGTACGTATTTAAAATGTGATTAACTACATATGTATTAATTAGATACCTGCACCATCTGAAAAAGAAGATAAAGAACAAGGCTAGAGTTGAGGGGTCAATTTGCAATGCATACTTGGTCGAAGAAGCTGCTACATTCTTTAGCTATTATTTCGAACCCCACGTGAAAACGAGAGTTACAACCATTGGGCGAAATGATGTTGAAGACGAGATTAGCGGACCAGATGTATTATCAATTTGCAACTTACCCGGAAGATCATTTGGAAAAAAAGAAAGGATTTTATTATCTGATAAAGATTATAAAACAGCCATGAATTATATCCTAATGAATTGTGAAGAGGTCGAACCATATCTTCAGTAAGTAAACTTATCTATTTGCTTCATTTTTGTTATATAATTAAAAGTGGCCAAATAATAATATTGTCATTTAATTTGTAACTCAGGAAATTTGTTAGTCAAGTACATGAACAAACCCCGCAGATAACGGAGGAAGAACTTCAAAGTCGGGTTTATAATGATTTTTCCAAATGGTTTGGAACTCATGTAAGTTGGTATTTTGTAGAAATGTACTTGTAATAAGATTGCATAATTAAAATAATTTAACTTTTATTGCTCAACAGATACTTAGCCTTTAGGAAGATTCCGAAATTTTGTTGAAAAATCTGTCTTGGGGCCCGTCAAGGAGAGTGATGTCATACACCGGTTACTTTGTTAACGGTTATAGATTTCACACCAAAGCCCACAACGATGGAAAAGGAACGACAAACAGATGGGGTATGGGTTAAAGGAGATTATGATCGTGAGTTGAAGCAAGTAATTGAGGTTGAACTTATCTGGACTACCCGACCAAAAAATTATTCTTTTCAAATGCGACTGGTTTGATTCTACTCCAAATCGAGGTTTAAGAGTGCATCGTCAATATAAACTTGTAGAAATCCATAGGAAAAGAACCTACCAGGGTTACGATCTATTTGTATTTGCTTCCCAATGTCAACAAGTCTACTACACACCTTATCCGGGTAGTAAGACAACATCTAGGGCTGATTGGTTGGCTGTATGTCGTTCCAAACCACGTCTATTTGACGTTCCTGGTGTTCCGGTACCGTATCAGGACGAAGTACGCGAGGAGGAGACCAGTCGCATTGATCCAACTATTACTGAAGTTGGTCAACTTGCACACCGGTCAGGGGAAATTGAAGTTGTACTTGTGGCCGGTACGAGCCGTGGTTATGAAGATCATGATGATGACGATGATGAAATTATGTCGGAAGATGACAATTCTGAAGAAGAGGATGAATTAATGACCGATGATGATTTAGAATGATTAAGATTTCTCGCTTCTCTTGGAATTCCACATATTGAAGGTGAGTAATATTTGTTGGTTTTTTTTTTGTACTTTATTACCATTAATTAATTGTCATATTGTATAACTTTTTAACATAATTCAAAGTAGAAATTTTATTGTCATAATAATTTGATTCTTAAATTTTGCAGATTGCAACTCATGCATTTTCAAGGATATGCATATGAATGACATCAAGGATGAGAAATGCACACTTTGATTGTAAGTTTTGATAATTGAAATAAATTACTTTGAACGTGAGTGTTGTAATGTAATGTGCACACTTTGATTGTGAGTTTTGATAATTCAAAGTGTGCACTTTGAATGTGAGCTTTGTAATGTAATGTGTACACTTTGATTGTGAGTTGTAATGTAAGGTGCACACTATGATTGTGAGTGTTGTTATTCAAAGTGTGCACTTTGATTGTGAGTGTTGTAATAAGAAGTTTGCACTTTGATTGTGAGTATTTAATGTAATGAGGATTGATTGTGAGCATTTTGGTTGTGAGCATTTTGATTGTGAGCATTTTGATTATGAGCATTTTGGTTGTGAGCATTTTGGTTATGAGCATTTTGGTTATTGCTGCTATTGCTGTTGTGTTCTGTAATAGGAATTTAATTAAATTAAATTTTATTTTTTTAAATAACAACAATTTAGCGACGGCAAATACCGTCGGTATTCGGTCGCTATATGGTGACCCTCTTTTCCGTTGCTAATTATCCGTCGGTATTCGGTCGTTCCTGGGTCAAGTCAAATGTCAACAATGTTGACCAGGCCGTCGGTATTCGGTCGTTAAAAGGCAAATTTAAAAGTCAACCATGCATTCCTTTCCGTCGCTAAATTGTGACCCCACTGGCCGTTGCTAAATACATAGTCGGTATTCGGTCGGAAAAAATGTTAGCGACGAAAATTACACGACCACAAGGTTCGGTCGGTAATCGGTCGCTAAACTACAATTAGCGACGGAACTGTCCGTCCCTGTTACACAGTTTTCTTGTAGTGAGAGTTCTGGAGAGTTATCTGTGAGATTTGCTGAGAAGTTTGAGTGGTCACTGCGGAAGCATTACCTGTCCGTTTTCAGCTTATTATATACAGAATCGAAGATAACCAAATAAGCTTTGAGTGAGCGCAGACGAAACGTCATTCCGAGTCCCGAGCAGAAAGTTATAGCTCCGGGAGTATGACTGGACAGTGCAGATTTCGGATTTTCTGTTATCTTTTGTCTCCGTAAGAGGTAGGGACCCCCTACGTCGTTTAGTTCTCGCATTTAATCGTGTATAATCAGTGGACTATGTTGGGTTTATGCTTAGGGACTGTTTGGGTGATTAATTATCGCATAAACTGTTCTATTACGAAGTAATCGCATGCATTGAGTTTAATTGTTTCCGTTATTGCATAAACTGCTTTGGATTTGAATTAAATTCTATATAATCTGATTCGTTAATTTATTTATTACTTTATTATATTTAAAAAGACGTGATTTGCAATTGGAAGTATTATACATGTATCGTGAAACGTTAAATGCCTATTTTGATGAACTTATCTAATTATTTATCGCTTGGGTCGTCCTAATTGGTTATCGTCGTTCAGTCCTTCTTGGTTTTGGTCGACCGAGTCGTCGCCTTCTATTTGAGTTCTTGTCTAGGATCTATTGATTAGCAGGAATCATTCGAATATCGAGTCGTACAAGAAGATCCTTTATGATCTAGGTGAACAGTGAAACATCCAGTGCCTTAACCCGATTAGGAGATGATTGGGACTGTAACTGTTTTGTGGAGTCCCTGATGGGGGATGATGTTGCAATACATAAAATGGATCCTTAAACCTTGGACCCTTAGTTCAGGGGGTCATACTGAACCTACGTGTTGAAACATCTCTGCCCGTCCTAGTTTGTACTATAACTAGGGCCGTTACAGTCATTGTTGATTAATAAGTGAATAGACAATTGAGCACGAATTGCGGGATTTAGTGTCATAGCGGTAGTGATTTTCCAACTGTCTAAACGATATAGTGATTGAGCGTATTGTGTTGGTAAAGTGTGGTGCTTTGCATACATTCGATTGTGAAAGCGTTCAGATACGAAGAATGTGACTACTTAGATAACTTGTTGTCTAAACTTATATTTTGAGAATAGGAATGTGTTATGTGCCTATTTGAGTTTATTGCTTGTGAATATTAGGTCCCTATGGAGCACCGGAGCTCCCTCCATCCGCTTTACTGTGTAGGTGATGATGAGCAATTTGATGTTGTTGTTGAATCTTGGGAAGGGGACCGTGAAGAGTGACTCATAACCGACTTCAATTAAAAAAATTAGTTTATTTCATTTATTCAGTTATACTTGGAACAATTACATTATTAGTATCGTTGAACAATTTCATTTGTAATAATTAGTTTCCGCAGTTGAACTCTTATTTCGGATTACTTCATAATTGAATTTCCTTTTAGTAACTCTGTTTGTCGGCTTTGGTGTTTCATTAACCAATGAGACACTGCCATGTCATCGACCCTGGTTACAGGGTGTGACAGAAGTGGTATCAGAGCAGATCGAACCTTAGGGATTAAAATCTGTAATGAACATGGGATAACAAGAACACATAAAGTGAGGTGTGTGATGGGTAGAGACCATGGATTAGGACTCTTCTGTTGTTTTACCTTATATCTTCTGCTAACAGTTATATCCCGCTACTTTATGATTTTACATGTACAACTTTATTTAATTGTTTTATCGCCTTATTACCGTTTATGTATACACTATGTTATTCTCATATGCTATATACTTGTATGATATGTCTTTTCATATGTGTTTCACGTGTTATTCCACGTCTACCCTTTATGCTATAACATGTACCTTAAGTGGCTAAGTGAATTAATTGTTTATCGCTTTATATTTTCTTAGTATTGTTTTATCAGAGTAGCGCAGCGAACACTACAAGAAAACAGTTAAATAGCGACCGACTTTAGCGACCGAAATTTTCGGTCACAAATTTAACGACGGAATATCGACCGAATAGAAACCAAAAACAAATCGGTCGTTATTCCGTCGCTCATCCGTCGCTCACATCGGTCTCGTTGACCAAATTGAAACGTCGTCGGTTTGTTCACCCTTAACGACCGAATACCGAAGGATACCGACGGATATTAACGACCGTTTACCGACGGAATATATAACGACTGAATACCGACGGAAGTTAACGACCGAATACCGACGGAATACATAACGGTGTTTATTTGTATAGTAATAAATGAAGGACACAAAACGACGTCATTTTATTTTCGTTAATGACCGACTACCGACTGAATTTAACGACGGATTACCGACGGAAAATATACCGATGGAATAACGACCGATTAGCGACCTAATAAGTTAATGATGGATTAATGACCGACTGCTCAAAACGACGTCGTTTTGATCGTTTGTGTGTCTCATAATTCGCGATGTATTTTCTTCCCCCATCAGCAAATCCCTAATTTTGAATATTTCTCCTTCGAAATCCCTCCTCCTCCTCAGAAGCTTCCAATACCCCGTCGCCATCTCCAGCTACCGTCATCCCAAAAATCTTTAATCGTCGCCATCGCCGTCGCCATTCCTGGCCTTTAATCCTCCCTGAAATCTCGGTTTGTCCCCAAAATCTTCTATTTTTTGTGTGGCATTTTGTTTTTAGAATCTGTTTATTCTCATTTCCGTTGATCATTGGTGAATGTACTGGTTTTCTTACCTTGGTAAAAGTTTCAGTTTCAGTTAAAAGTTTGCTTATTTTTGCCTTCATGATTTTAGTTTCAGTTTTCTCTTGCTTTTTCATTGGATTCTTGTTAATTTTTAATTTCTGTTTAGTCTTGTAATGCTGTTTAATCTTGTTGAAACGCTTGCGAGCTTCCTGCAGTTACATGATTTCTTCATAAAAATGAAATAGTTTTGCATAACAGAAGGGAGAGGAAAGTGAGAAGAAAAAAACAATTAAGCAATAGATAGTTGTAGACAAATTACAACAGTAATATGATATAGTGGAATGACTATTTCTTGAGCATTTGACTTTAAATTTCAAAGGTTCAGCAGCTCTTTTGCTGGTTTAGCACCTCTTCAATCCAAAAGAAGGTAAAGCATAGAGAAGACTTAAAAGATTCGAGTACCTTGACGTCTTGCGGTTCAATGTTAGTGAAATTCGATAATCTCTCATTCAATGTGTGTTCTACCTAAACAAGAAAAAATAAAAGTAGTACAGATCGGCTCAAGAATCCGAGCAGTACCAAGATAATGACGCCGCCGCCTTAATCCCAAGTAATTGAGGTCGGCTACATGAATAAATATAAGATAAAATGGGAGGGACAACTTCGTGGTAAGTCGATAATATTTATCGGAGCGAAATTGATTTGTTTGATGATATGAGCTTGCTAAGCAACATAGAATTGAATCTTGCTATGATCAAGAAGAACCAACTTAAGCTGCGACAAAGCTAACTACAAACTTTCTACCCGTGATCGGAGAACTTCTTTGTATGTTCCAATCTCCCTTAAAGCAATTGCAAATTTAGCCATATCAGGACCTCGAAATGCAGAAGTAAACTTCATCAGCCTCTGTGAGCAACAAACGAGTCTTTATTTCTTCTGGATTCTTGTTTGTATCTGCTGCTCTTCTCTTCATTCTTGTTCGGATTCCCCTGTTCTCTGTTTTTTATGCCTGCCTCGGTTTCTTTCCTTTTTCTTGTTCTGTTTTCTATTTCTTTTCTTGCTTCTGTTTTCTTGCTTCTTTTTTCTTACTTCTGTTTTCATGCTTCTGTTTTGATTAGCATTTTTGGAAAGAAGAAATGCATTGGATATTAGAGAAGCTAAGTAATGGTCATTTCTGGTTTCTTGGTTTAGTATTGAAGATTTAAGGTCTTGGAATATCTTAAGGGTGGTTGTCCCTCTATGCTTCTACAATGATCATTAGTTAGCCATGAAATTGCCTGTTGTTTCTTGGAAATCAATATTTGATCCGGACTGCACTTCAATCTATATGTTGTACTTCAATCTTCGTATGATTCGATGTGTAATTGATTATGATTTGTAGTTTTTTGTTCCTTATTTTCGCTGCTTGATTTTGTAGTAAATTAAGCTTAGAAGCATTTGAGATTAAATTTACTAAATTAATTTTGGATTTCAAATTTGATGTTAAATTCGTATGATTCGATGTGTAATTTGATTATGAGTTAAGCTTATCCGAGTAGGAGTGGCGATGGATATTGAAATAGTTGTAGATGACCTATTCTTGTGTCTGAATTTGTGCTATGCATAGTTGAATAGACTTGCTTGATTATTAGTATGATATTTTGGTGGTAGTTTGCCGTTCTTTTCTCAGTTTTGATGTTGATCAAAACTTCAAATCAACTAATACTAAATTGCATGGGATAATATTTATATTTCCATTGAATTGAATAAAGCGATCGCCCTGTGGACCATTGAATTGAATAAAGCGATCGCACTTGGAAGTCATATCTAATTTGTCTCGATTGCTTGTAATTGTATAAGTCTTTCTAGATAGTTCTTAGGTTTCGATTATGGAAGTCATTCAATTTGATTCTTAGGTATACAGTTAGCCATTTCATATCATAGATCTTATGACCAATTATGTATTAATAGTAATATTGTAACACATAAGTTTTTATTATTTTCGTGTATTTCAGAGATGCCGCCAAGGAAAGGTATACGAGTAGCCTTACCATTTGGTTCGCCAGCCACGTCTGCTCCGGCCTCCACCTCCCAGCCTGGTTTATCACCAGATTTGGTGGAGACACCGCGATCTGCTCCCGCGCCCGTTACGACACCTCCATCACAGGCTGATGATGCACAGACATCTCGGGATGCGTTTGCGGCAGTACACGCGACTGAGTCTACGCCGGTAGCAGGATCGGCGACTCACCAGTCGACTGTCCCACAGGCAGCGTCTGATTCTGGCGGAGTTGCGTCCACAGTAGATACGCGTATTCTCCTGCAGCCTACCCTTGGCACGTAAGTAACTAATTTATTTCCTTTAAGCTAATTATACTACTTGTCGTTATTATAGTAACTAATCAAATTTTTTGTTTGCTATTATAGTTTCAGGTTGGCATCCAGCTGTTCCCGCCGAAATTACTTCAATTTTTCAAGATCGTTTCAAGGGGGCATATAGCACCATCAAGGATGTTCCCCAGGAAGAAGAAAATTTGTGGTGGGACGAGTTCAAGGTAAGTAAATTAGAAAATAAGTTTGAATTTAGAAGTCTTTTGATTTAGAAGTCTTTAAATTTAGAAGTATTCGAATTTAGTTATCTAACATTATTTCAAATTGCAGAAAAAGTATCGCTGGGCTCCTGAGCATGAGGATGGCGTCAAGACAGGTTGGCGTACCATACTGACGAGGACGCTCGGAAAAAAAATAAGAAACCGAAATGGGTTTCTGAGACGGATTGGGCGCGACTTGAAGAGTACTGGAAGACTCCGAAATTTAAAGCCAAGTCGGCACAAGCAGCAAAAAACCGGAAAGAAGGGAGGGGGGAAAAGGCCCGATGAAGCACACGGGTGGTTCGCTCAGCCACATTGAGCACCACATGAGATTGGTACGGGATTTTAAGAAAAAACTAGCCGACCAAAAAAGAGAATTTAAGATGAGGGAAAATAAGAGAAACAAGGGTCTAGCTAGTATGTTAGCTGAAATTTTATCAAATAGGGACCAGGTTGTATTAAGTGCCTACGAGATAGAGGGGCAAATTGAGTAGCATCTTAGACGATGAGTTAGAATCAGACTATGACGACGACCCTTTAACTGTCGATGATGTTTTGGGGAGTCAATAGACTATTTAGTTAATTTTGTTTCAATTGGTAACTATTGTTAGCTTTTAATGCTTTTTTTTATTATAAGTTTTGTGATTATTTTGGAATTTACATTTTTGCTTATGTTTTCTGTTGAAATGGAAGAGAGCTGATTGGTTTATGTTTTGTTTTGAATGGAAGATAGCTGATTGTTTTACGTGCGAAGTGTCCATTAAATAGTGACCCTATTCATTCATTTGGAAAATTGGCTTCATACCGACCGACGGGCGACCGAATAGCGACCGTCTTAGGGTTTAGGGTTAGGGTTTAGCGACGTAGTAGCGACGGATTTAGATCGAGGATTAATTGCTACCGAACGGCGACCGAACCATTCTTTGCCGTCGCTATATACAGTGACGGATATATACCGGTCGTACTTCGGTCGGTAAATTATCCCGGATTCCGTTTTTTTATAAAATAGCAAGGTTTTTAAAGATATATAAAAACCTGATTAGTGAAACAAGTAAAACGTATACTTATACATATGTACACATTAACCTGAATAGTGAAACAAGTAAACTTATACCTTTTGACAAAATACCTGTATAGACCTGAAGCAGAACAATTCAAGTATAACATTTGTGTTGACATTTATGTGAATTATTAAGTAGTGTAACTAAAATTTTAATAAATGCTCATTAATGATGAAATAAAATAGGCAAAAGGTTACTATATATCTTTAAAAACCTCGCTTATAAAAAACGGAATCCGGGAAAATAATAGCGACCTAATAGCGACCGAATATGCAGAAAGGGTCGCTATTCGGTCGCTAATGTTACATGCCGAAACGGCGTCGTATTGTCAAGTGCGTTGGATCTTTATTTTCAGAAATTAATAAGTGTTCAGATTTTCTTCTGAGCGACCGAATAGCGACCGAATATACCAGGGCGGTCGCTATTCGGTCGTTATACGTCATGCCGAAACGACGTCGTCTTGTCCAGTGCGTGGGATCTTTATTTTCAAAAATTGGCAAGTGTTCTGACTTTCCTTTGGGCAACCGAATAGCGACCGAATATGCTTAGGTCGACCGAACTGGGACCTCGGCTGATCCGACCAAAACCTACAACTCTCTGTTTCGGTTCGGTCGATCCGAGGAATGCTCGGATGATCCGAACAGGGCGGTCGCTATTCGGTCGCTATCTTTAAATGCCGAAACGACGTCGTCTTGTCCAGTGCGCGGGATATTTATTTTCAAAAATTTACAGGTATTCAGACATTCTTCTGGGCGACCGCATAGCGACCGAATGTGCCAGTACGGTCGCTATTCGGTCGCTAAACTTAAATGCCGAAACGGCGTCGTCTGTCCAGTGCGTGGGATCTTTATTTCAACCCTCCCCTTTACAGATTCTGTAGCCGCGATTTCTAACTCTACCACCATCTCCTCTAGTGATTTATTCCAAAATCTACCTTGAAACTCCACCCTCCCCCCATCACCACCACCTCCGGCAACTCCAAGACGGCGCCACCACCTCCGGCATCCGCAAGACTTCCCCAACACCTCCAATTTTAGTTGGGTGTTTGGTGAGAATCTCTTCATCTCTATTTATTATAATGTTATTAATGTCAATATTTATGTTCTCTTATATATCATTTATTCTTTAGCTTAATCAAAATGTGGTATAAGGGAGCAAAAAAATTCTTGAGAGCACAAATTGTTCACAAAGAATCAAATTTTAGGGCAATTTACCTTTTATTAGGTTTACAACATACCATTTATTTTTTGCATATTAAATGATGATATGAAAGTGGCAAAATTTTATGCTTCTTTGTATTATCCCAATGATTTTATTTCTTTGTATTATCTCCCATGATTTTATTTCTTTGTATTATCGCCCATGATTTTATTTCTTTGTATTATCTCCCATCATTTTTTTCTTTGTATTATCTCCCATGATTTTATGTCTTTGTATTATCTCTCATTATTTGATATCTTTGTATTATATTGCAACAAACAAACAATCTAATGTTGAAAATAATCGAAAAAGTTGACAAAATTTCATTTAAAATAGTAGACAAGATGCCAAATCATCAAAATAACATTCAAAGTTAATATGCATTTAATTATTAAGTCTTTGTATACGCAGATATTGTGTTTGTAATGGAAGACCGTAGTTGGATGTATATGGATTCGAATAGTGGACCTCGTCATAGTCAAGAATTTATAGCGGGATTGAAACGATTTGTGGCTTTCGCAGTTAGTTCGTCTGCTAATGTACAAATAGATGGGATTAGGTGTCCTTGTGGGGTTTGTAGGAATAAGTATTTTCATATGCCTGATACTGTGAAGTATCACCTTGTTATGAACGGATTCGTGTCTAACTATTATAATTGGACATGTCATGGTGAGGCATTCATTCCCATGCCTCAAATCCCGTTTGTTCATGAAATGGATAATTATAAAAGACACACGATACCGAACAATTATCGAGATATGATTATTGATGCTCATGGGACCAAGTTTTAATGAGCAGACAAAATAGGGACGTGGAAGAACCTCCCAATCCAGAGGCACAAAAGTTCTATGACATGTTGAAAGCTGTTGATAGCCCACTGTACAATAGTTGTACAAACCATTCACAGCTCTCAATGACTGCCAGGATGTTGAGCATTAAGTCCGAAGACAATTTATCTGAAACTACAATAGATAAATTTGCGCAGTTGATGAAAGAGGCACTTCCTCCAAATAATAATGCTTTAGACGACTTTTACAAAATGAAGAAATTGGTTAAAGGCCTTGGATTACCGGTGCAAAAGATTGATGTTTGTGTTAACGGTTGTATGTTGTATTGGAAAGATGATGTTGAGAGTAGAGAATGCAAGTTTTGTAGTCATGCTAGATACATTAAGAAAAAGAAATAAAAAAATACACGATTGAAAGAGATTGCTTGCAAAAAGATGTATTATTTTCCGATTACTCCAAGATTACAAAGATTGTATGCATCTGAGAAAACTGCAAGGCACATGACATGGCACTCGGACAGGTGAGAGGGAAGAGGGAATAATGAATCACCCACGGGATGGAGAAGCTTGGCAACATTTTGATGTAACACACACCGATTTTTGCAGCGGAACCTCGGAATGTAAGGCTTAGGGTTATGCACAGATGGTTTTGCACCTTTCGGCATGTCAGTGGAAGAACTATTCTTCTTGGCCGCTTCTTCTAACACCTTACAATCTCCCCCTTGGATGTGTATGAAGAACAATGTAATCTTCTTAACTATCATTGTACCCGGACCCCAAAATCCAAAGCACAAGATCGATGTGTACTTACGACCTTTAATCGATGAATTGAATCAATCGTGAAGTTTGAAGGAGCGAAACTTATGATATCTCAAATAAAAAAAAATTTAAATTGAGGGCTTCATTACTTTGGACAATTAGTGATTTCCCCAAAGATATGGAATGTTGAGTGGATGGAGTACAGCTGGCATTCACGCTTGTCCATATTGTATGGAGGAAACACAAGCGTTCCCATTTGCAGATCTGGGAGGGAAACAATCGTGGTTCGATTGCCACAGATGCTTCTTGTCACCTGATCATCCTTTTAGAAGAGATGCAAAGGGATTCCGAAAGGGACCGACGACAAGAGAGAAGCAGACTCGCCGACTCGCCTTAGTGGTCAGGGAAATGTTCCTTAGAGTTAGAGATTATCAAAAAAATTACCGATAAAGTTTCGAAGAGATCGGAAAAGAGCAAGGCGGGGGGACGGGATCATGGTTGGGCTAAACGTAGTATATTTTAGGACTTACCTTATTGGCGGACACTTTTGATAAGACACAACATTGATGTCATGCATAATGAAAAAAACGTGTTTGATAATGTCTTTAACACCGTGATGGACGTGAAAGGTAAAACTAAAGACAATGTTAAAGCTAGAGCGGATGTTGAAAGGTTTTGCAATCGTCCGGAATTGAATATTAAACACGATGGCCGAGGTAAAGCAACAAAACCGAAGGCATGTTTCACTCTTACCAAGCCTAAAAAAGAAATGGTTTTGCAGTGGGTTAAAGAATTAAGGCTCCCAGATGGATATGCATCGAATTTGGCGCGATGCGTTGATATGAAAGAGTTGAAAATGTCTGGAATGAAGAGTCACGATTCTCATGTATTCATGGAGAGACTTATCCCTATAGCACTTAGAGAAGTACTACCAGCAAATGTTTGGGGACCCTTAGCTGAACTTAGTCTGTTCTATAGAGATTTGTGTTCCCCAAAGTTGAGTGTGGCGCATATGCAAGAATTGGAGGACACTATCGCTATTTTATTATGCAAGTTAGAGAGAATATTTCCTCCGGGATTTTTTGATGTGATGGAACACTTGCCGATTCACCTTCCGTACAAAGCCAAGGTTAGTGGCCCGGTACAGTTTAGGTGGATGTACCCATTCGAGAGGTAACAACCATTGTCTTAAGTTATCTCATCTTTGTATTATATTTTTCATGTACGTATTTACAATGTGATTAACTACATATGTTTTAATTAGATACTTGCACCATCTGAAAAAGAAGATAAAGAACAAGGCTAGAGTTGAGGGGTCAATTTGCAATGCATACTTGGTCGAAGAAGCTGCTACATTTTTTTAGCTATTATTTCGAACCCCACGTGAAAACGAGAGTTACAACCATTGGGCGAAATGATGGTGAAGACGAGATTAGCGGACCAGATGTATTATCAATTTGCAACTTACCCGGAAGATCATTTGGAAAAAAAGAAAGGATTTTATTAACTGATAAAGATTATAAAATAGCAATGAATTATATCCTAATGAATTGTGAAGAGGTCGAACCATATCTTCAGTAAGTAAACTTATCTATTTGCTTCATTTTTGTTATATAATTAAAAGTGGCCAAATAATAATATTGTCATTTAATTTGTAACTCAGGAAATTTGTTAGTCAAGTAAATGAACAAACCCCGCAGATAACGGAGGAAGAACTTCAAAGTCGGGTTTATAATGATTTTTCCAAATGGTTTGGAACTCATGTAAGTTGGTATTGTGTAGAAATGTACTTGTAATAAGAATGCATAATTAAAATAATTTAACTTTTATTGCTCAACAGATACATAGCCTTCGTGAAGATTCCGAAATTTTGTTGAAAAATCTGCCTTGGGGGCCCGTCAAGGAGAGTGATGTCATACACCGTTACTTTGTTAACGGTTATAGATTTCACACCAAAGCCCACAACGATGGAAAAGGAACGACAAACAGCGGGGTATGGGTTAAAGGAGATTATTACGGTGAGTTGAAGCAAGTAATTGAGGTTGAACTTGCTGGAATACCTGACCAAAAAATTATTCTTTTCAAATGCGATCGGTTTGATTCTACTCCAAATTGAGGTTTAAGAGTGCATCCTCAATATAAACTTGTAGAAATCCATAGGAAAAGAACCTACCAGTGGTTACGATCCATTTGTATTTGCTTCCCAATGTCAACAAGTCTACTACACACCTTATCCCGGGTAGTAAGACATCATCTAGGGTTGATTGGTTGGGTCGTATGTCGCTCCAAACCACGCCTATTTGACGTTCCCGGTGTTCGGTACCGTATCGGGGACGAAGTACGTGAGGAGGAGACCAGTCGCATTGATCCAACTATTACTGAAGTTGGTCAACTTGCACACCGGTCAGGGGAAATTGAAGTTGTACTTGTGGCCGGTACGAGCCGTGGTTATGAAGATCATGACGATGACGATGATGAAATTATGTCGGAAGATGACAATTCTGAAGAAGAGGATGAATTAATGACCGATGATGATTTAGAATGATTAAGATTTCTCGCTTCTCTTGGAATTCCACATATTGAAAGTGAGTCATATTTGTTGTTTTTTTTTTTTTTGTACTTTATTACGATAAATTAATTGTCATATTCTATAACTTTTTAACATAATTCAAAGTAGAAATTTTATTGTCATAATAATTTGATTCTTAAATTTTGCAGATTGCAACTCATGCATTTTCAAGGATATGCATATGAATGACATCAAGGAGTTTATGAGAAATGCACACTTTGATTGTAAGTTTTGATAAATGAAATAAATTAGTTTGAACGTGAGTGTTGCAATGTAATGTGCACACTTTGATTGTGAGTTTTGATAATTCAAAGTGTGCACTTTGAATGTGAGCTTTGTAATGTAATGTGTACACTTTGATTGTGAGTTGTAATGTAAGGTGCACACTATGATTGTGAGTGTTGTTATTCAAAATGTGCACTTTGATTGTGAGTGTTGTAATAAGAAGTTTGCACTTTGATTGTGAGTATTTAATGAAACGAGAATTGATTGTGAGCATTTTGATTGTGAGAATTTTGGTTATTAGCATTTTGGTTGTGAGCATTTTGGTTATTGCTGCTATTGCTGCTGTGTTCTGTAATAGGGATTTAATTAAATTAAATTTTTATTTTTTTAAATAACAACAATTTAGCGACGGTAAATACCGTCGGTATTCGTTCGCTATATGGTGACCCTCTTTTCCGTTGCTAATTATCCGTCGTTCCTGGGACAAGTCAAAAGTCAACAGCGTTGAGAATTCGGTCGGTATTCGGTCGCTAACTTTTCCGTCGGTATTCGGTCGTTAAGCAGTCAAAGTCAATAGTCAACAATGTTGACCATTCGGTCGGTACATTGAGACCCAATATTCGGTCGCTAACTTGTCCGTCGGTATTCGGTCGTTAAGCAGTCAAAGTCAAAAGTCAACAATGTTGACCATTCGGTCGGTACATAGAGACCCAATATTTGGTCGCTAACTTGTCCGTCGGTATTCGGTCGTTAAGCAGTCAAAAGTCAACAATTTTGACCATTCGGTCGGTACATAGCGACCCAATATTCGATCGCTAACTTTTCCGTCGGAATTCGGTCGGTAATTTTCTTAGCGACGCAAAATACACGACCATGTCATTCGGTCGTTAATCGGTCGCTAAACTTAGTTTAGCGACGGATTAGCGACGGAAATGTCCGTCACTGTTACACAGTTTTCTTGTAGTGGAAAACGTGGTAGTAACTGGTAAATTACGTGGTTGTTGTATTTCATATATTGTTAGAAGCATCTAGTACCATACTTGCTATTTGAATACCCAATAAATCTTTTTCATTTAGTGGGGAGTGTTAGTATGCAGGTTGTAGGGAGTTCAAGTTTCGGGGGCGAAACTTTTGTAAGGAGGGAAGTATGTGAAACCCGTAACTTTTGTTTACGTGATATTTGACGTGTAATTTGAATTTTCGCGACTAACTGACTACGTGTTTAATTAATTGTTACAACATGTTATGTGTTTTTATTTTGTGTACGTTTTTATTAAGGGGCGTTACGCACATATCTAGGTTTGAGGATTTAATTGTGAATCACTTAGATGAGTAATTTAATTAGATAATTAATTGGACTTAATTTATAATTTTATCCAGATTAGGAGATTTACATAATTAATTAGGAAAAAAAATTAAATGAATTAAAGGTGGAGGGAATTAATATAAAAGAAATAAAAATTAGAAACAAATAAAAGGAGTTCGCCGGGTGAGGGAAAAGGGAAAGTCAAGGGTCATGGAATAAAGGGCAAGGAATTTCATGGTTTGGGGTGGTTAAGGAATTTAAAATAATATATATATATATATATATATATATATATATATATATTCACTCCATAGTCTGTAGATCTTTTCAAGAACTGATTAATCAGACAAGAATAAAGATAGAGTCCCGTTCTACATGTCAATGCTGGCAACAATTAAATTTAAAGTAAGAGGAAAATCCGTCGACTTAAAAAATCGTGAGGGTTCAAGTCCCGGAGGAGGTGTTCTGAATCAATCAATAAAGTTCATTTTTCAAAAACATTACCAGAGAGTGGAGTTTTATTTTTGAAACGGCAGAAAAGGGATTTCTCATTTAGACGAAAAAAAGAGTGTATATATATATATATATATATATTACAGAAGCCCTTTTCATTTTTTAACTCTTCTAATATGTATCTATACTATATCTATATATACATTCAAAAAGGATTTTTAGTTTATTAAATTAATTACAAATTTAATATTTTAACCACTCCCCTCACCCCTTAAAATTCTAATCGATCACCACTTCTTACTCCCACTACCCTCAATCCTACTACATCACTATTTCTCCATCAAACGGTTCCACTTCTTCCATTATCCGCAGAATCATATCGCCAACTTCTACCTTCTCTATTCCTAATACTCAATTCAAGAGTTTCCATACCTTTTTTTCAGATCTTTCTTTCTTCTTTTTTTCTGGGTCCTTTTTTTGGTCATTGAATGAAGATTGAAAATAGGAGTCATGATATGGAGTTTTTTATTTTTTATTTTTTAACGAAATTTTATTGCTTCAATTTTGCAGGGAGATGTGATAGCCTCTTAAACATGGATTCCGTATTATGGCGTGTTGAAGAATGAGTAAGCAAAGGAGCATCTTCATGTGTTTCGGGTATTCCATTTTCCCTCTTGGCAAAAAAATGAGAGAATTATTTTTACTTTTTTTAATATTTTTCTTGTGAAGTATTTAATATTTTTCTTTATTTTTTTTTGTGTTTAGCTATTTTGTGTGCTAAGTATAAATGTCTTCGTTTTCTTCTCAATACTTCCTTCTCAGTCTCTTTCTTCTTGATTGTTTTCTTCTCCATTTGTTTAAATTTTTTTACAGATTTATTCAAATTTAATTGTTTTACATATAGTCTGTTCTAACACATTTTAATTTTTTTTTACTGTTTATATTTTATTGTTGGAGTTCAGGTACGAATTCGAAAGATCGGGGTGTTGTCGTTCTTCTGATAACGAAGATAGGTAAATTCATTTTTTACAGAAGTATTTCCTTCTCATCCTCTTTCTTCTCATATGCAATAATATTTTCTTCTCCATTTTTAAATCTTGCACTCATTTGTTAAAATTTTAAATAGTTTTAGTGGTTCTTACTAACATATTTTTGGAGTTCTTTTTGCTCTTTTCTTCATATATATTTTGTTTGTGGAGTTCGATAGATCAAGGTATCGTCATTCTTTTTAGATTTCTAGTTTTTATCTTACAAATGAAGTTTTATACCATCGACAATCTTTAATCGTTATTCACTTTTCATAATTTCATACTTATATAAAGAAAACAGGTGTATTTAGTTCTTTATTGCTTCATTTTTTAACATATTTCTCATATACAACAATATTTTTTTCTACTACTTTTTCTTTCTTTCTTTCTTTGGTAATCTTTCACCGAAACGTTTAAAGTTTAGATTTTTTTAGCAATTGTCGTTTACTAAACAATTTTTATAATTAAATTTTTTTTTACTAATTTCCTCATATGTATTTTGTTTTACAGTTCAGAGTGGTATTTAAAAGATCAAGGTATTGTTATACTCTTTACGATTTTGTTTTCTTCTGATTTCCTTATTTTTTTTATATAAAATTTGAATTCCATTTACTTCTTTTCACCTGTTTATACTTTAACCCATTTATTCCACTAACCCTTTTACTTCTTTGGTTGTGTGGTCTTCGAATAGTAATATTGTTTTCCCATTCACAAAAGATTTTAACCATAAAAAAATGTTTCAACATGAAACACATGTGTAGTATTGATAATAAGTAGTCCTTATTGATATTAATGTAAAAATATTTATTGAGTTTGGTGGATAAGAAAGAAGGGGAATAAAGCATATACTAATGTTTTCATGGGATATATATATACACACACACATTTGAAATAGTCTTTAGAGAGATCAAAGACAATGACAAAAGGAGATTTAATTTTGTAGGGTGATATAATTTTTTTTAAAGTCATTTATGCCTATTTTAAACTTACTTTTTTCCTTTCCATGTTATCTATCTGTACATCATTTTCTATTTTCTATTTTTACGATTACATTATTTTCTTCTCTAACAATTGATGTAGATTGTTTTTCACATTATATTTATCAAGGTATATTGAGTATCTTCTTACTTTTACTTTTTTTCTTTTATAGTACGTGTTCGTAATTATTGCTTAAATATATAGGAGGATTGGAGGAGCTTTATAAGATGACATTTCCTCCTAAAGTTGTCAATGGTTTTTGACCTCTCAGTTGTAAACTATTTTTTTATAGTGTTTAACATAAATAAGATTCATTTACACGAAAGAAAAACAGGTGGAAGAAATAAGCAATACAATAATGTATGGTGTAAAACAACGTCGAGTGTGTTGAGGTTAAATGACATGTACTTATTCATTTTTTCAACTTTTTAAAGTAAAAAGTGAATGTTCAAAGTTAAGTGTTCAGGGCTACAATGTAATTATGCCACACACTCTCCATTTCATAATAGAAGTTCTAGGTATTTTAGCATAAATTAAGGAAGGGGGAGACAATGAAAGTTTTCACTATCATACCCTTAAGCCTTTTTTTTTGAACGCCCGAAGGCGATTGTCCCCGAAGGGGAAGAGCGGATAATACTCTAGATAGGGAGGATTGAAGCATGCCCCATGTCTGGGGAGGGAATTGCCTCACCAGAGGAGGAAGAGAACGCCTCACCAGAGGAGGAGATATATTATTGCCCCATTGTGCGGGGAGCAGGTGTCGAACTTGGGACCTTCCGGTCTCAAGACAAAGGCTTACCCATTGGGCCAAACTTAAGCCTTAAGCACTCAAATCATCTCTCTCACACTTTATTCAATATCACATGTAAGGGTAACTTTACAAAAACATCCTTAAAATTTGGAGAAGGATCTCTATTTTGATATAAGAATAAGAGTTTAAAAAGACATATATTATGAAACCGATGAGAACTATTTTGTTTCGATTAGTTTAGCTTTTCTTTTAACCTTGACTAATAGATCTAATTGTTGCATGTATGAGCTATGTTCTTGAAGGATAAAACAACTTGCATTACAAGTTATTTGCAACAACATCAAATATTTGTATTTAATATTGACTTCAAGTTATTTATCCTTTTTTAGAAAAGAAAAAAATTGGGATTTGCTAATCCTTTTGATTATTTTACTTATTATTAAGAACTTTTAATGAATTTTATTATATCAATTGTTTTTCACGAATTGACATTATCTTAAGATTTAATAATTTATTAATCTCTCCGTGCATAGCACCACTGGCGGAGCTAGGGGGGGGGCCTGGGGGGCAAGTGCCCCCCAACTTTTTCCCAATATTTTTTATAATTTTAGTTTTGTTTTTATAACACCTCATCCCGTGAACATTTTGAATCACTTTACGATTTAAATTAGATTTTTTAGTTCGTGAATTATAGGAATTACACCACTTATATCTTAACAAGTTTGGTTAAAATTGTAACAAACTTAATTGTGTAAGAGATTATAATATTTATAAAATTTCATCAAAAAATTCATAATTACTAATAGATTATAATATAAGATTTTATCAAAAATAAAAAAATATTCGTTCACATTAATAATAAGCCCTTCATGTTTCCTCCAACTTCATATCTAATACCCATAATGTTTCTAAATGGCCTTTTATTTTGGTCTAATCATACAAAAAAGGTCTTTGGGGCCTTTTTATTCAAACTTGTTCTTTTTGGATTCAACAATCAAACATGATATATATTTTAATTTCCATTGTAAATATTTATTTTTTCTTCTCGAGAGTCCTTCTCATAAAAAAATTTTTTTGGCTCCGCCAATATTTATATGCTTTTATGAATTTATTTTGTCAATGTTAATTTTGCCCCCCCAAGGAAAATTTTCTGGCTCCGCCACTGCATAGCACGGGTCTTTTTGGCTAGTATATATATATATATATATAAAAGGTTTTCGTGGGAGGGGGAAGCAAAGGAATAAAAAAAATAAAATAAAAAAGGAAATAATTAGCAGATCGTGGCATCAAGAGAAACATGGGATCGTGGCCTTTTCTAGGGAATCATGCAAAGAATGCAAACAATAAAAATATTAAACGGATTTTAGCCGTGAACAACAGTGAGGTTACAGAGAGTTTTAGAGAGTTTTCTATGAGATTTGCTGAGAAGTTTGAGAGGTCATCGAGGGAGCGTTACATGTCCGTTTTCAGCCTATTATATACCGAATCGAAGATAACCGAATATGCTTCGAGTGAACGCAGACGGAACGTCATTCCGAGTCCCGATCAGAAAGTTATAGCTCCGAGAGTATATGACTGGACAGTGCAGATTTCGGATTTTCTGTTATTTTTTTTCTCCGTAAGAGGTAGGGACCCCCTACGTCGTTTAATTCTCGCATTTAATCGAGTATAATCAGTGGGCTATGTTGGGTTTATGCTTTCGGACTGTTTGGGTGATTAATTATCGCATAAACTGTTCTATTACGAAGTAATCGCATGAATTGAGTTTAATTGTTTCCATTATTGCATAAACTGCTTTGGATTTAAATTAAATTCTCTATAATCTGATTCGTTAATTTATTTATTACTTTATTATATTTAAAATGATGTGATTCGCTATTGTAAGTATGATACATGTATCGTGAAACGTTAAATGCCTATTTGTTGAACTTATCTAATTATTTATCGCTTGGGTCGTCCTAAATGGTTAATGTCGTTCAGTCCTTCTTGGTTTTGGTCAACCGAGTCGTCGTCTTCTATTTGAGCTCTTGTCTAGGTTCTATTGATTAGCAGGATTCATTCGAATATCGAGTCGTATAAGAAGATCCTTTGTGATCTAGGTGAACAGTGAAACATCTAAGGCCTTAACCCGATGAGGAGATGATTGGGACTGTAACGGTTTTGTGGAGTCCCTGGTTGGGGATGATGATGCAATACATAAAATGGATCCTTAAACCTTGGACCCTTAGTTCAGGGGGTCATACACTACATGAAAACGGTTAAATAGCGACCGAATTTAGCGACCGAAATTTTCGGTCACAAATTTAACGACGGAATACTGACCGCATAGAAACCGAAAACTAATCGGTCATTATTCCGTCGCCCATCCGTCGACCACATCGACCCCGTTGACCAAATAGACACGTCGTTGTTTTGTTCACCCTTAACGATCGAATACCGACGGATATTAACGACCGTTTACCGACGGAATATATAACGACCGAATACCGATGAAATTTAACGACAGAATACCAACGGAATAAATAACGGTGTAATTTTTCAAGTTATAAATGAAGTGCATAAAACGACGTCGTTGTGTTACCGTTACCGACGGAATTTAACGACAGAATACTGACGGAATACATAACGGTGTATTTTTCAAGTTATAAATGAAGTGCATAAAACGACGTACCGTTACTGACGGAATTTAACGACAAAATACCGACGGAATACATAACGGTGTATTTTTTCAAGTTATAAATGAAGTGCATAAAACGACTTCGTTTTATTACCGTTACCGACGGAATTTAACGACAGAATAACGACGGATTAACGACCGAATTGTCAAAACGACGTCGTTTTTTTTTTGCATTCGGTCGTTAAGTGCAAAGCAACGTCGTTTTGATATTTTAATTCTCTAAAAAAATAGGAAAGAAAACTTTCCAAATCCGTCAAAATCCCTAATTTCCTCTCTGCGAAACCCCTCCCCCCTCTACGAAATCTTTCCTTCCGTCGCCATCTCCGGCCACCGCAGCCCACAACGACGACCACCGCCTGCTCTTGCCCCGATTTGGTCCAACATCCTGTAGTAACAACCGCATGTTCCTGCTCCGAGGACCACCGCCTGCTCCTGCTCCTGTTCCTCCTCCAACGACTACCCTGCCACCTCCACCTCCCAGCTGTTCCAATCGCCACTTCCACCTCCGATCAACGCCGTTTCTTCTTCCCAGCTGTTCCAATCGCCCCCTCCCCTCTGTGCAGATTCATAAATGCAGTGAATCAATTTTGAAATGTGCTTCTCGTCAAGGTAAAATTTTGATTCATGGTTAATTTTTAATTTTTAACTGTCTTTAGAATCTGATTCTCATTAGTTCTTGTTAAGATGATTCACATTGGATAAATTTCACCTATCTTTAGGGTTTAAAAGGGCAAAGTTGATATTGGGATTACAATTGATCTAACCTACTGAATCTTAATTACAATTGAGCTGATATTAGAATTTTTTTCTGGTCAGAGGATTCCAGTAAGTATTTGTCTCTGAGATCTCAGGTACTTATGTACTTCTATTGACATTAAATTGCATTTGTCTTAGTTTTATTTTGGACGACATTGAGATAATCCTTTACTTAAATGAGTAGTTTCTAACTGATGATGGGTTTCACTTACTCGATAGTTTTTAGCTGCAAAAATATGTGCAGTTCTATAGTTCTTTGCCTATATTTATATTGACGGTAAAAATACTTGTAGGATCAACATGTTACTCTTATTGCTTCTTTTTATTTTTTGTGTATGAGTCACCTATATATTTATCATCTAAATTGAGTAAAAAATACTATGAATACTAAATTTATTATGCTTGACCCCGGTGCATAAGGCTATATTCTGCTTGAGAATATGTATTTTCAAAAGAAGAACAACTGTTATTCCTTCTTGAAAAACTAGTATCCGTTAACTTCGTATATGACGATTGAGATTTCATTCGTACGTGTAGAACAAAAAGATGTACTATATCTAGATGTCCCATAAACCCATTGCAAGTTTTTTGTCTTTCAATTTTATGCTTCATGATATATATTTATCTGGCTAAAATTAAAACGATCGGTAATTTGCTACTACTTAATTCGCTTAATTTATAATTCAGAGATGCCTCCAAAGAAAGCTATATGAGCGTGCTTGCCATTTAGTCAGACTCCAGTGTCTGCTACGGCCCCCTACCTCCCAGACACGTTCATCATCCGGTTCGCAGTCGACAGCTGCATCTGCCCCTGTGCTCGGTATGACTCATCCGACACAGTCTGATGGTGAGCACGTCTCTCGGGATTTTCCTGCGGCAACACCCCCCACCGAGTCTACGCCAGTTGGAGGTACAGCGACTCACCAGTCTGATGTCCCAGAGACGAGGACTGATCCCAGTACTGGAGGAGCGCCGATTGCAGTAGATACTCGGACTCTCCTGCAACCGACTTATGGCACGTAAGTTAATTTCAAACTTATGTCCTTTATAAATCAAGTTAATTATAATTATTTTAATCATTTTAATCTCTAATTGAATTTTGTCGCTGCTATTATAGTTTTAGATTGAGCTCTAGCTGCTCCGCTGCCATTACCGGTATATTCCAGGGCCGTTTCAAGGGAGCATATAGCACCCTAAAGGATGTTCCCATGGTGGAAGAAAATATGTGGTGGGAAGAGTTTACGGTAAGTGTATCAATTATAATGAATTTACAAGCGTATAAATTTTAAATATCTAACATTATTTCACACTTGCCGGTTCACCTTCCGTACGAAGCCAAGGTTGGTGGCCCGATACAGTTTAGGTGGATGTACCCGTTCGAGAGGTAACAACCAATGTCTTAAGTTATCTCAACTTCATTTTTATTTATAATGTTCGTACTTACAATGTGATTAACTATTTATGCTGTAATTAGATATCTGCACCATCTGAAAAAGAAGATAAAAAATAAGGCCAGAGTTGAGGGGTCAATTTACAATGCATACTTGGTCGAAGAAGCTGCTACATTCTTTAGCTATTATTTCGAACCCCACGTGAAAACAAAAGTTACAACCATTGGGCGAAATGATGGAGATGACGAGACAAGTGAACCTGAACCTGAATTATTATCAATTTGCAACTTACCGGGAAGATCATTTGGAAAAAAAAGAAAAGATTTTATTATCTGATAAAGATTATAAAGCAGCCATGAATTATATCTTGATGAATTGTATCGAGGTCGAACCATATCTTCAGTAAGTAAACCTATCTATTGCTTCATTTTTGTTATTTAATTGAAAGTAGGAAAATAATAATATTGCCATTAATTTGTAATTCAGGAAATTTGTCAGTGAAGTAAATGACCAAACACCACATATAACGGAGGAAGAACTTCAAAGCTGGGTTTATAATGATTTTTCCAAATGGTTTGGAACTTATGTAAGTTTTGTAATGTGTAGAAATGTAGTTGTCTTAAAAATGCGTAAACTAAATTAATTTAACATTTTGTTGTTCTAAACAGATACATAGCCTTCCGCAACATTCTGAAATGTTGTTGAAAAATCTTTCATGGGGCCCGTCAAGGAGAGTGATGTCATACACTAGTTACGTTGTTAACGGTTATAGATTTCACACAAAAGCCCACAGCGAAGGAAAAGGAACGACAAACAGCGGGTTATGGGTTAAAGGAGATTATTACGGAGAGTTCAAGCAGGTCATTGAAGTTGAACTTGCTGGAGTACCTTACCAAAAAAATAATTCTTTTCAAATGCGATCTGGTTTGATTCTACTCCAAATCGAGGTCTTAGGGTGCATCCGCAATATAAACTTGTAGAAATCCATAGGAAAAGAACGTACCAGTGCATACGATCCCTTTGTATTTGCTTCCCAATGTCAACAAGTCTACTACACACCTTATCCCGGGTAGTTAGACAACATCTAGTAGCTGATTGGTCGGGTCGTTTGTCGCTCCAAACAACGCCTATTTGACGCTCCTTGTGTTCGCAGTAGCGTATCGGGAGGAAGTACGCGAGGAGGAGACCAGGGCGCATTGATCCAACTATTACTGAAGTTGGTCAACTTACACACCGGTCAGGCGAAATTGAAGTTGTCCTTGTGACCGATACGAGTCGTGTTGATGAAGATGAGGATGAGGATGAAATCATGTCGGGTGATGACAATTCTGAAAAAGATGATGAATTCATGTCGGAGGATGATTATGAATAGAAAAAATACAAGTATAACTCTTTAACTCTTCTTTTATTGTAACATTTATTTCTCATATTATTAATATCTTTCATGCTTCACAACTATCTTTTTTTACTTGCACATATTGAAGATGAGTAATATTTGTTGTGTTATTTTTGTAGTACTTTATGACCATAAATTAATTGACGTATTTGAAAGGTTAATTTTATTCTTGAATTTTCAGGTTTCAACTCATAGACGAAAAGAGTATTAGAGAAGTGTAAACTTTGGTTGTGTTGTTGTAATCAAAATAACAAGTGCACACTTTGCTTTTTGTAATGTAAATTAGAAGTGCACTCTTTGATTGTTGTAATGTAAATAAGAATTGTAGGCTTTGATTGTTGTAATGTAAATAAGAATTGTATTCTTTGATTGTTGTAATGTAAATAAGAATTGGTGTATTTGTGGTTTTAGTGAGATCATTGGTTATGTAATGTTATTTTTAGATTGTATTCATTATGTTTGTTATTTGGGATTTTTTGGATATTGTTTTTGGTTTGTATTGCTGTTTTGGATTTTCTGTTTCATATAGCAGTTTTTTATATAAGGATTTAATTATATTTCAGATTTATTTTTTTAAATTCAAAACAAGTTTGCGACGGACTAGCAACGGAATAGCGGTTGCTAAGTCAAGTCAAATAAATTCTAGTCAGTGGCTATTCCATCACATTAGTATCGGTCGGAAATCGGTCGCTTTATTATCGATCGGTATTCGGTCGGTAATCAGTCGCTTTATTATCGTTCGGTATTCGGTCGCATCAGTATCGGTCGGTAATCGGTTGCGTTTTTATCGGTCGCTTTATTATCGGTCGGTAATCGGTCGCTCAATAAGTCGGTACTCGGTCGCGTAATTACCGTCGGTATTAGGTCGGCCCTTTCTGTCGGTATTCTGTCGTCTCATTTGGTCGGTACTTTTTCAGTCGGCCGTCGGTCGGTATAAGTCAATGTTAAAAAGTCAACCAAGTATTCTATTCGGTCGCCTGTCCGTCGTAATATAGCGACGGAAAAATCGGTCACTCTAATAACGGTCAGTAATCAGTCGGTATATGGCTTAGTGACGATAAATACACGACCACTGTATTCAGTCGGCAATCGGTCGGTAAACTTGAATAGCGACCGAATACCGATGGTACCGGCAGTGGCTATTTAACTGTTTTCTTGTAGTGATACTGAACCCACGTGTTGAAACATCTTGGGCCGTCCTAGTTTATATTTTTTAATTATTTTTATTTTATTAAATATTAAAAAAATTACAAATTTCTAAACTCTCCAAATCGAACTTGATTGTAATTCAATCGAAATTCAGAGGACTTAGTCATCTGAATAGCCCGTTATTTGTTAAAACTTTAACTATTTATATTTATATAAATAAAAAATATAAGAAGCAAATAAGTTTGCTTCCCCACTTTGATGGGCTGAATTGCCAGCCCAATTTCTCACTCAAAACATGTGATAGTACTCTTTTTTTATAGTATTGTCAAACTAAACAAACAATGTAACTTTTGAATGTGGGATACTTTTATGAATCAATTAAGAGGTACAGCAAAAGAAAATTTTAACCAACCAATCAAAATTTTATAAAAAAATTAATTGATAAAAAATTCATGGAAATTACACATAGGATTTAGAAGAATGTGATTGGATGAAACTAAAAACAAACTCTGTAATATAAATATAGATAGATAGTTAGATTAGATAGTCTAATAACATGTTCTATGTTCTGGATTCCATTTATCATATAATTAAGAGTATAAGTAAACAAATGGCTCAGTAAGCTATATTTGTTTTGAAGTTTTTGACTCTTTAAATGAAAAAAAAATAAGTAGGTTTTTCTCGCAGGTTGTACCAAAAATCAAATGTCTCTGTGAGCTATTTTTTTTAAAAAAAAAAATAAAAAATTGACTATTGGAATTAAAAAGTTGAAAAGCAAATTGAGTTTATCATTGAATTTAATGAGCTAAATATCAACCACTAATTCATTCAATTGAAAAACATGCTCAAACCCCTTTATTTATAATGTTGTCAAACTCCAAAAATTTCGTTCACTTTCAATGTGGGATATTGAATAATATTGAGAAAAAAATGAAAAATCTAAAAATTAGAATAGAAGAAAAGAAAAACCATAAATATATTAAAACACAGAACTTTTAATTAATATTTTTTACTTATTTTTATTCTATTAAATATTAAAAAAATTAAAAATTTCTAAATTCTCAAAATCGAACTTGATTTTAAGCTCAATCGGAATTCAGAGGACTCAGTCATCTGAATAAACCGTTATTTGTTAAAACTTTAACTATTTATATTTATATAGATAAAAAAATGTAAGAAGCAAATAATTTGCTTGCCCACTCTGATGGGTTGAAATGTCAACCCAATTTCTCACTCAAAACATGTGATAATACTATTTTTTATAGTATTGTCAAACTAAACAAACAATGTAACTTTTCAATGTGGGATGCTTTTATGAACCAATCAAGATTTACAACAAAAGATTTACTTAAATTAGCATTCCAGTAAAAGAATTAAAGAAAATAGTTATCAAATACCTGTCAGAGTAGCTGGCAACGTGGTCTAGTATTTGACTCGCAAGTTTGGGGGATCGAATCCTGTCATATGCAAATTAAATAAAATAGTTCAATTTTTTTGCATCAATCAAAAGTTTTATAACTAATTAAAAAAACATAAAATCACAGAAAATGACACGTGGCACTATATATATACAAATCTGAAAAGAGCTTCTGTAATATATATATAGGTAGATATATATATATATATATATATATATATATACACACACACACTAGCAAATGACCCGTGCTATGCACGGAAATACTGAATTTCAAATTATTAATTTAATGGTTGTACAATTGTATTTAGAACTAAAACTCGTTAGCTTTAATTTTTCAGAAAACAAATAAGAAAATTCAACACGATTAGATAATGTGAATTTTATTGAGTAACTCGCAAATATAAGGGTGAACACCGAATGATTATTGGATAAAAAATATTGGATCAAATAATATATAATCAGAAGAATTAAACATAATCCTATACTATTTCGATTAATGTTTATTCGAATGTTTTGGTCCAATAATCACTACACTACTACTATTAAATGTTAATCACCTAATCTTTTAAAAAAAAACATGGAGAGACTACATATTGTGACTTCAATTTTCTTATGGAGCCATCTAATTCATGAAGTTTTTCAACATTGATTGCTCCACATTTTGAGATAATGCATCTTCTTCTATGAGAGCGAGCAATTTTCTGCTCAAGTTTTCGCTAAACTTGCATTGCTGTAAGATCCATTTTAGTAAATGTTTTTAATCCCTGAAAGATAAAAT
Organism: Vinca minor; assembly: GCA_026122235.1. Classification (NCBI taxonomy): domain Eukaryota; kingdom Viridiplantae; phylum Streptophyta; class Magnoliopsida; order Gentianales; family Apocynaceae; genus Vinca; species Vinca minor. The sequence goes on from JAOCZM010000020.1 coordinate 403,035, forward strand.
TAGTCTAATAGTATATTAATAAATTATTTAAAGGGAATTTATTAATAGTAATGTTTATTGGATAAAAAATGGACCAAACATAGATACAAATAATAATTAAACATCAAAAGTAATTAACATAAAAGGATGAAGAGATGAGTAAATATTAGAATAAAATATTCTCATAAATTCCCATAATTTCACAGAAACTTCCCAATAAATTCCCTCAAATAAGTTCTTCCTAAGCTTTATAATTTTTTGGCAAATTGGACATTTTTTAATGGCAATATTTTAAGAAAACCCACTTTTGTAAAAATTCCGTTGGGAATGGCTAAAAAACTTAATTCTTAGAACCAAAATAACAAATGAAGTCTAAATTAAATTTTTGCCTAAGACTTCTAGGACATAAGTAAATCAATACATATAACATAAAATGTTACCAACAATTAGGATTCTTTGTACCCTTCAATCAAATAAATCGAAACATTTAAAAGAGAAGAAAAAAAAGTGGCTAACAATGATCAATAGATTCAGCTATCATAAATCAATGCACAAAAGCAAAAATTCTACTAATAATATAAAATAAATTTAGAAACATAACACAAGGGTCATAAGCAATACGAGATGATACATAATTATCAGAAACTCGAATATTATTTAGGCTATATACTTTAATAAATACAATATTACTTCAATCTTGAATTTAATATTTCACTTTGACTTAAAATAAAAATTAATAAAAGTATTTTACTTTTAATAAAGTTGTCTTCAACATTATTAGTTAAGGAAATTTAATCCCCTTAAATTACGCTTAAACTAAGGAAGGTTAGTAGTGGAAGTTTATATGAAAAAATATTATTATTTTAGGAAATGAGTAATTTAATTCTAGTCATTCTGAAAAGAAAAAAAAACTCATAATAGACATACTTTACTCAACAAAAACTCATTCTGTATACTTTATTCGACAAAAACTCAAAAAACATTATGGTCGGTAAGTAGATTATAGATTAATGTAAAAATTATTGCAATATAAAAGTTCAAACGAAACAAAATTTTTCTTACGGAATTTATTACAATATTCCAACTATCTCATAATATACTTAAATTAGCATTCCATTAAAAGAATTAAAGAAAATAATTGTCAAATAGCCGCTAGAGTAGCTGGCAATGTGGTATGGCATTTGAACTGCATGTTGCGGGTTCGATTCCTGCCTCCTCCGAATTAAATAAAATAGTTCAATTTTTTTTGCACCAATCAAAAGTTTTATAACTAATTAAAAATATAAAAAATCCTAGAAAATGACATGTGGCATGATATATATACAAATCTAAAAAGGGCTTCTGTAATATATATATACTAGCAAACGACCCGTGCTATGCACGGAAATACTGAATTTCAAATTATTAATTTAATGGTTGTACAATTGTATTTAGAACAAAAACTCGTTAACTGTAATATTAATTTTATTGAGTAACTCACAAATATAAGGGTGAGCACCGAAGGATTATTGGATCAAATAATATATAATCAAAATAATTAAACATAGTCCTATACTATTTCGATTAATGTTTCATCCAATGTTTTGGTCCAATAATCACTACACTACTACTATTAAATATTAATCACCTAATCTTTTAAGAAAAAATGAAGAGACTACGTATTGCGACTTCATTTTTCTTATGGAGCCATCTAATTCATGAAGTTTTTTCAACATTGTGGGCACCACATTTTGAGATAATGCATCTTCTTCTATGATAGCGAGCAATTTTCGGCTCAAGTTTTTTTTCAACAAACTTGCATTGTTGCAAGATCTATTTTATTAAATGTTTTTATTCCCTAAAAGATAAAATTAGTCTAATAGTATATAATAAATTATTTAAAGGGAATTTATTAATAGTAATGTTTATTGGATAAAAAATGGATCAAAATATATATAAATAATAATTAAACATCAAAAGTATTGAACATAAAACGGATAAAGAGATGAGTAAATATTAGAATAAAATATTCTCATAAGTTCATAGAAACTTCCCAATAAATTCCCTCAAATAAGTTCCTCATAAACTTTATAATTTTTTGCAAAATTGGTCATTTTCGAAGGGCAATCTTTTAAGAAAACTCTGTTGGGCATGGCTTAAAAACTTAATTCTTAGAACCAAAATAACAAATCAAGTCTAAATTAAGGTTTTGCTTAAGACTTCTAGGACATACGTAAATCAATACATATAACAGAAAATGTTACCAAGAATTAGGATTCTTTGTACCCAGCAATCAAATAAATCGAAACATTTAAAAGAAAATTAAAATAAATAAAATAAAAGTGGCTAGCAATGATCAATATATTCATCTATCATAAATCAATACAAAAAAGCAAATTTTTTACTAATAATATAAAAGACATTTAGAAAAATAACACAAGGGTCATAAGCAATATAATGATACATAGTTATCAGAAACTTGAATATTATTTAGGCTATATACTTTAACAAATACAATATTACTTCAATCTTGAATTTAATATTTCACTTTGACTTAAAATGAAAATTAATAAAAGTATTTTACTTTTAATAAAGTTGTCTTCTAACATTATTAGTTAAGGAAATTTAATCCCCTTAAATTACGCTTAAACTAAGGAAGGTTAGTAGTGGAAGTTTATATGAAAAAATATTATTATTTTAGGAAATGAGTAATTTAATTCTAGTCATTCTGAAAAGAAAAAAAAACTCATAATAGACATACTTTACTCAACAAAAACTCATTCTGTATACTTTATTCGACAAAAACTCAAAAAACATTATGGTCGGTAAGTAGATTATAGATTAATGTAAAAATTATTGCAATATAAAAGTTCAAACGAAACAAAATTTTTCTTACGGAATTTATTACAATATTCCAACTATCTCATAATATACTTAAATTAGCATTCCATTAAAAGAATTAAAGAAAATAATTGTCAAATAGCCGCTAGAGTAGCTGGCAATGTGGTATGGCATTTGATCTGCATGTTGCGGGTTCGAATCCTGCTTCCTCCGAATTAAATAAAATAGTTCAATTTTTTTGCACCAATCAAAAGTTTTATTAATTAATTAAATAACAAAATAATCTACAAAATGACACGTGGCATGAGAGAGTTACAAATCGGAAAAGGGCTACTGTAATATATATATACTAGCAAATGACCCGTGCTATGCACGGAGAAAAATTATACATTCTTTTTAAATGGTACGCAACCTCCCTTACGAAAAGCCAAAACAAATGAAATACCCTATTCGAACATAATCCTCAATATAAAAAAATCGCATGTAAAACTTCCAGTGACCAAAAGCCATATCTGAAGAAAAAAAAATGAAAAAAGCCATACAAAAGACCGTAAAAAAAAGACCATTTTTATCTTCCCTGCAAGTACCACTCCCTTCCTACGGTGGCTATGAAAAAAAATAAAATCTAAAGTATTACAATTTTGTTCATGATAAAAGCTACTTTAGCTATATCATTATCTCTTGTTTATTGATTTAGTACACATAATTTTCATCATCCCTAAACTCCCTTGAAAAACAACACAAATTACTAAACAAAATGTTAACTTCTGTCGATGCAATTGAAAATAGATACTTAGGGTTTTAAGAGTACACTTTGGTTGGGAATAAGTAGCAACATGTGTTTGACAATATTACTCCCTTTACAATTTATAAAGTTATCCCACAACCAACTTGAGCCTGATACAACAATTAGACATGTAAATTACAATATTACTAAAGTATATTTCACTGGAACTATGACAATAATGAAGTGATAAAAAAAATCAAGTGACCATGACATTGGGTAAACAAAATCTACATGTTCCATTAATTATAGACATTGTCTACGTAAAGATGGAAGAAAAAAGAGAAATCTGCAGAGATGTTTTTATGATCCCTTGAGAAGAGAGTAGATTGAGTGGTGAACTATCTAATATTTTAAGTGATTGCAGAAAGGTAGATAAAATAATGTCATTGGGTATACAAAATCCACATGTTCCATTAATTATAGGCATTGTCTACGTAAAGATGGAAGAGAAAAGAGACAATCTACAGAGATGTTTTTATAATCCCTCGAGAAGGGAGTAGTTTGAAGGTGAACTATCTAATATTTTAAGTGATTGCAAAAAGGTAGATAAAAGAAAATCAAGCTACTTTCATAACTTGAATTGAAGGCATTCATCAACTATAGAGTTCTTGAGTTTCATCAATTGTTTTGTTCCCATAACAGTATATGATCAAGCACATATTAGTGTAGTCATTATCATATAACAACTAACTTCGAAACTGTGTGTGTGTGTGTGAGAGAGAGAGAGAGAGAGAGAGAGAGAGTTGAGAGACATAAAATAGTTAAGCTTTAACATGTAGATGATGTTATAGTGAAGGTAGCTGGATAGTCTCCCTATTGACCTTAACATCGTAATCGATATTCAAAGAGAAGATTTTAACAATAAATAAAATAAAACACGATCAGCAAGATAACTCTTTACTAATAATTAAAAAAATGATAATGAAATATCTCAAAGGGGTATCACACTTACAGTTGATTTCCCTTAACCACTGAAAAGGCATTTTCCTTTGTTCCTTCCTTGTACTCACTTTTTCTTAGACAGTCATCACTGGATACTCTGTTTATCATCAAAAAATAAAGATACTCAATAAATGATGGCAAACTGATCTAAAAAAAGAGTGACTGTGCAAAACTAAGTACTTTTGTTTTCTTTGAACTGGGAAAAACTAAGCACATGAAAGATAAAAGACTATAAGATAATTAAAAATTATTAATTCAATAAAGATCAAAACTTATATGAAAAACATGAAAATATAATTTTTAAAACTGCATATACATGGGAAAATAATACTACTGCAGTTGTGTAAATGTTTTTTTTTTGTTGCCTAAGTTGCATTTGGGTGTATTCGATAGCAATTTATCTTCTTCATAAAAGACACCAAGAATGAACAATTAAAAAGCACTTAGGAATACACCCAGGTAGGTGTGCGTGGTGAAGTTAAAAATAGTACTAACCATAAATTTTGAACAAATCTCTTTTCACGTATCTAGCACCACAGTGTATTTTAGCTAAAATATTTTTGTTGTCCCCCTCCCCCTCCCTCACTTTTTTCCTTTTGCTTTCCTTTGCAAAGTGATCACCTAAAAAGTTTAGAGAAGAGAATCAATCAGCACCAACATGAGAATGGGAATAAGAAATTATAGTGAGATCATTCAACAAAAGAATTTAATGCTCAACAAAGAATAATGAAACAAATTATTGCAACTGAGGAAACTTCTCTTTTATGAATTGAGGAAGAGACTCTCACATTTGCTATATATGTCTACAAACAATGAAAGAATTAAGCTAAATCAGAAATGCACTTGAAAATTGTATTTCAACTCTGAAAAAGAAAACAGTGAATTTACCCATTTTTCCCCAACTCTTTTGTAGAGCTTAATAAAGGCAAGGGAGAAGAGGGTATATGCGGTATGCCTATGTAAAGATTTTTGCAGAGAGTCCAGGACCACGGAAATGAACACATGGATCAACAAAGAAAAGAAGAAACAAATATTAGTGTGATAGCAAGATCACCTAAAATTTACACTTAAACAAATAGCATAGAAAATGAGGAAAGCTTTTAATTCTTCAATGATGAAAAATACATGGTTCTTTGTGTAAAAGAGAAAATGTGTGACGGGAAAAAACTGCAACAAAGAGTTAATTGTGAGAAACAGGAAGATACAAATGGGTTTGTAACAAATTTATGTCTAAATGACTTGGAGAAAAATATTACTTCATGAGTCATCTCATGACATATTTTCTTCCTTGAAAACACTATGAAGGTTGGGAAAAGAGAGAGGAATCTTGTATGAATCTGAAAAGAGCCAAATGATAAAATAAACTAAAAGTATAAATGATGTGTTACACCCCTTTTCCACATGCTCGGAATGCGACTCAATATGCAACACCAATAATCACTACTTGACAACTAAATTTGCTTTGCCGAAATGATATCTCGTGGTGATAGTAAATGGTTGGGTCTATGACTATATAAACATTTTAGACTTATTTAATGTAATATGGTGTATCACAGGATGGAAAATAATAGCACACGATTCAAACAAAACACAACGGATGAACAGAATGATCAATAGTAAAAAAATTAAAAAGAAGAATGATAAACATAAATTTCTCTTTATGTCATGTCCTTTGATTTTGGCAGTTCTCTCTCTGCGTTGAGAGTGGCCAACATACAAAAAGCTTCATATTTTTTTTACGTTTCAAGGACATGTCCACAATATTGAAAAATGTCAAATTTTAATAACAGTTAATCGGGTTACACGATGCTCCTGCAAATGGAGAAAAAGACCTCACAAATTTGTGAAACGTCAATAAAACAAAAGAAATATACATCATGCAAAGGAATAAAAACAAATATAGATAAGAATTTCGTTGAAGGAAAAAAAAAGAACATTATAGATTAAAAAAGAACTTACGGTATGATATAAATATTAATGAAATAAAAATGTGATATGTACTTGGAAGAACCAGTTTTCCATCATGCCTCTGAACCTGTTAAAGAGAAAAAGAAGAGATTATACAAATTACCAAATACAATACGTTAAATAAAGCTATTGAACAATTTGAAGAATTGGAAATACATATATTTTTTTGTTGTGGAATTAAGATTATATTATAGAGATATTACAGTAGACAAAAGTTTAGGAAGAAAAGTACAATGAAAGCAGTAAACTACATAAAACAGTAAACAACATGAAAGCTTAAAGCAGTCATGGGGAAGGGTTAATCAGCATTGTTCTGGGAAACAGCTTCAAGAATTGGCAATGTTGGCATAGCTATATAAAATTATATATGTTGCCACTTAAATCTAACTTATGATACCCTAGCAAAGATATGACCAAAAGAATCATAGTCTACAATTATTACACTTTATTATCTAAATACATATTTAAAATTGGTGATTGTTTAACCGGTAATTATCTTAAAATTCTCAGCAAAATAATGAAACAAATATTGAAAGTATAGATAGATTGGTATACAATGAGTTGAGATTGAAACTAAATCAGAATTTGAGGAATCAATTTACTATAAATCAATCTAATCTGATTGACTTCAAACTTCAAAATATATCATTTAACTTTCAAAATAATTAAATAGATAAAAATCTATATAAAAAAATTTAAAATAAATTATAAAAAAGTCAAAATTATCAGAAAAATATTACAAAAAGTTAGCAATTAAGGAAAAAGTTGAAAACATGATATGTTACGAAAGATTAAAAAAATTGAACAAACCTTCTAAACCAACCTTAATGAAATCAACCATTTGATTAGCCATAATAACTGTATCAATGCATAAGAAATCTTCATTAGGATGGAAAGAAAAAGGATGAAGACGCTTCCTATGTGCAAGAAAAAACGGAAAGAAAATTAAACAACAAAAAAGCTAACCAAAACAATAAAAATTCTAAAAAAATTTCAAAATCTTAAACTACAACCTCCATAACCAAATCCATTAAAACTGTAGCAGTGCATAAGAAATCTTCGTTAGGATGGAAAGAAAATGGATGATGACACTTCCTATGTGTAAGAAAAAAAGGGGAAAAAAATAAATAACAAAAAAGCTAATCAAAACATTTAAAGTTCTAAAAAGGATTTCAAAATCTTAAACTCCAACCTCCATAACCAAATCCATTAAACCTTGTTTTTTTATGGCTACCAGAAGCCCCCCTAGAACTGCCCCTGCATAATTAAATAAACAAATTAACCTACAAAATATAATTCTCATCTTTAGATGAGTGAACTGATCGCCCAAGGAACAAAACCATGGCGGTGATGTAGAAATTTTCATCTAACCGAAGAAAAAAAGTAATTCAAATTTTAATTTAAGGAAACAAAATACAATGATTCATTTAGAATAAAGAGAGATAACCGGTGATTGGCATGAGAGTCGCGAAGCCGACGAAGTAGCTACCATGACCCATCTGAGAGTGGTGATGTTAGTGACGGGTGAGGATGAAGAGAGACGTGGGTGAGGAGTTGAGGAAGATGGAGAGGTAGTTATCTTTTTAGGTTTTAAAAAATATTTATATAATAATTACTCCTACCGTGAGATGTGAAAAGATTAAAATTAATTGAATATTATCTTTAATTGAAAAAGGAAAATAAATTATAGAAAATTAATATATAAAGTAATAATATATACAATATAGATACAGAAACTGAAAAGAGCATCTGTAATATATATATTATCGTGTCCTTTTCTAGGGAATCATGCAAAGAATGCAAACAATAAAAATATTAAACGGCTTTTAGCCGTGAACAACAGTGAGGTTACAGAGAGTTTTGGAGAGTTTTCTATGAGATTTGCTGAGAACTTGAGAGGTCGCCGAGGGAGTGTTACCTATCTGATTTCAGCCTATTATATACCGAATTGAATATAACCGAATAAGCTTCGAGTGAGCGCAAACAGAACGTCATTTCGAGTCCCGGTCAGAAAGTTATAGCTCCGAGAGTATGACTGGACCGTGCAGATTTCGGATTTTTTGTTATCTTTTGTCTCCGTATGAGGTAGAGACCCCCTACGTCGTTTAATTCTCGCATTTAATCGTGTTTAATCAGTGGGCTATGTTGGGTTTATGCTTTGGGACTGTTTGGGTGATTAATTATCGCGTAAACTGTTCTATTACGAAGTAATCGCATGAATTGAGTTTAATTGTTTCCGTTATTGCATAAACTGCTTTGGATTTGAATTAAATTCTCTATATTCTGATTCGTTAATTTATTTATTGTTTTATTATATTTAAAATGACGTGATTGGCTAATGTAAGTATTATACATGTATCGTGAAACGTTAAATGCATATTTGATGAACTTATCTAATTATTTATCGCTTGGGTCATCCTAATTGGTTATCGTCATTCAGTCCTTCTTGGTTTTGGTCGACCGAGTCGTCGCCTTCTATTTGAGCTCTTGTATAAGATCTATTGATTAGCAGGATTCATTTGAATATAGAGTCATATAAGAAGATCCTTTGTGATCTAAGTGAACAGTGAAACATTCAGGGCCTTAACCCGATGAGGAGATGATTGGGACTGTAACGGTTTTGTGGAGTCCCTGGTGGGGGATGATGATGTAATACATAAAATGGATCCTTAAGCCTTGGACCCTTAGTTCAGGGGGTCATACTGAACCCACGTGTTGAAACATCTTGGGCCGTCCTAGTTTGTACTATAACTAAGGCCGTTACAGTCATTGTTGATTAATAAGTGAAGATGCAATTGAGCTCGGAGTGCGGGATTTAGTGTCATTGCGGTAGTGATGTTCCTAGTGTCTAAACGATGTAGTGATGGAGTGTATTGTGTTGGTATAGCGTGGTGTTTTGCATACATTCGATTGTGAAAGTGTTTAGATACGAAGAATGTGACTACTTAGCTTACTTCTTGTCTCAACTTGTATTTTGGGAATGGGAATATGTTATTACTTGTGAATATTAGGTCCCTACTGAGCACTGGAGCTCAATCCATACGCTTTACTGTGCTGGTGATGATGAGCAATTTGATGTTGTTGTTGAATCATGGGAAGGGGGACCGTGAAGAGTGACTCATAATCGACTTCAATTAAAAAAATTAGTTTATTTCATTTATTCAGTTATACTTAGAACAATTACATTATTTGTATCGTTGAACAATTTCATTTGTAATAATTAGTTTCCGATATTGAACTCTTATTTCGGATTACTTCATAATTGAATTTCCTTTTAGTAACTCTGTTTGTCGGCTTTGGTGTTTCATTAACCAATGAGACATGATACGCAAAATCTATACTGGCAAGTGTAGTAGGTCAATATTGTAGTAGTCAAGGTCGATCCCACAGAGAATAATGATTAATTAATTCCTAGAGATGAATAATTCTACGATGATCAAAAGCGAGTAAAATAAATCCAAATAGTTGATGGTGATATGATTAATCTAATTAAACTAAAAGAAAGCAAAATAACTTTAATAAGTAGTTTTGATATGATGAAGGTCTAAGGCACATGAATTCACTAAATTAATAAATATGTTATCCTAACAATCAGTTATTCTAGAGTATGTTTGGTTAATCGATCGATTTCTAAAATATCTGATAACCTCTTTCAAGGCCTATCAAACCTATTTTCATGAATAAACCAACTATATGTCTATGTTGATTTTAACTCATAAAAATGCATTAAACATGTGAAATCAAAGAGATCGCACAAACCATACAAGTATATGTCTATCTTGCATGCAATTTGTGTTTAGATTATTTAACCCAATTAACAAGGTCAGATGTCGCAAATTTTCCAAGTTAATGTAAAGACAATTTAAACGGTGATCAATCATCTAAACGCATTAAGAAAAATAATCTAAAATTACTTCCACACACTCATTGAATAACAAGATCACAAGAATAACATATAAAATTAATCTAGCTACATCATGGCCTTAGATGAAAAGTTTAGTTCATGCTAGAGAAGAAAATAATAAACAAAGTAAAGAAGAGAGTATAAGAAAACATCACTGTTTCGATTAAAGTCTCGAACTTTAAATTGTATCAATCTCCAAAAGTAAAGCAATAATGAAAGCTTGAATCTTGTTCTAACAAATGCGTAAATAAAGAACTCTCAAACCAACTCTTGAAGAGAGCTTAATTAGAGAACAAAAACTAATGAATGCTGAATGCATTTTCCTAAGACTAGTAAAGAGTATTTATAGCAATAGAAATCTCCTAGCTTAAGGTAATTGACATAAATTGAAACTCTCCATACTCTTCTAAAGTAATTGACATAAAATACAACTCCTCAATATTCTTTAAGGTAGTTGAAATACACCAAAACTCTTCTAGTCCGTAAAAGACATATCTTCAACTCTAGCAGCTTCTTTCTTGTTCTGCAAGTTTGATTCACTTTTACCCTTCAAAAGACTATTTTGCCCCTACAAATGCAAACACATAGAAGTGAGGATTATACCATTCTAAACTCAAAACTCGATATATAAATACTTTTTGAAGCTCAAATTTAATATTAAAGTAGAAGAAAATAAAGATAAATTTACGAGTTATCAAATTCCCCCCAACTTAAGCATTTGCTTGTCCTCAAGCAATTTAAGCACACGGTAGGACGCATAGACAAAATACTTTAAGAACAAGTAGAAAGAAACCATGGAATCAGCAAGTTTAACAACTTAAATATTAATCCCAAATTATTCCAACATAACAAGTGCCACGAATACGAATAATGATATAGTATAAGGCAATTCACTCAATCTCTCATTATTATTTCATGAAAAGTATGCATTCAAGAAGGTTGTATAAAGAACTTGACAAACAGACCTTTATCTTTCACACCTCTTTTTGCTACAATTCAATCCATAAGTACCCTTATGCAATGTGCTTTTATTTTGACTCGCGAATATATAGAATTAAAGTAAGACTAAGTAAGATCATTCAATTCCTTTAACACATTCAAAGTTTCTATTGGGATTCGTAGTGCACCAAGGAGTGTGAACTTTCTTGTCACTCGTTTAGTGGCGTGCTAATTTCGCATACTCATAATCTTCCATTTTTCAAGATCAGCGGAGTAAAACCCAATTTATACTTTTCATTGCGGGCTAATTTCGCATACTCATAATCTTCCATTTTTTCAAGATCAGCGAAGTAAAGCTCAATTTATACTTTTTTTTTATTGCGGGCACCAAGGAGTGTGAACTTTCTTATCACTCGCTTAATGGTGTGCTCATTTTGCGTACTCATAATCTTCCATTTTTTCAAGATCAGCGGAGTAAAGCCCAAAAACATTTTGTCGTATTTTTTTTTTTTCGAATTAAAAGAATTACTTAGTCGTCCTTTAAAACTATATATTCAGAGTCAAGAGTTGTGTAGTGTATTGGATAACCATAAATCGAATCAACAACAAAACAAGGGTTATCTTAAAAGGTCTCAAAGTCTAATTCAAAATACAAGTTCTATCACATATACATAGACAGAAGATAATCACTCAAAAACATTTTTTTTATTATTTATTTTCCATTTTTTTTAGTGGCACGAGTAAAATATTGGAAATCATGGAGAATAATGCTTAAAGTTGTTAAAATAAACGTATCCACAATTAAATTTTTCACTTTTTCTTTTTATGATTTTTTTTTTTGGATTTTTTTTATTTTTCTAATAATATATAAAACTACTAAAAATTATCAAATAAACCTAACGAAAACAAATAAAATAAAGCACTAAAGGTAAACATAAACAATCTACAACTTAATTCCCCCCAACTTAAATCGAACATTGTCCTCAATCAGGATTTCAGCTCAGCACCATTCGAAGAAGTAAACTATATGGGAGTTGGAAGGCAGGGGATGCCTCAAAGGAATGATCCTTACTCCAACACCTATAATCCGGGGTGGAGACAACACCCAAATTTTGGATGGAGGGATCAAGGAAATCAAAGGCAGAGTGGACCTCCTGGCTTTCAGCAGAATAGACAACCATTCCAGCAACAGGTAGCTCAGGCACCTCAGCCTCAGCCTATTCAGGAGAGAAAACCTCAATTTGAGGAGACCATTATGCAATATTTGACAAAATTGGAGGCAAAAATTGACCAAGTGGCTCAAACAAATCAAGCTTCTATTCATAACTTGGAGATTCAGCTAGGCCATGTTGCAGGATCAATAAAATATAGAAATCAAGGCAAGCTCCCTCCCTAGTGATACCGAGAGAAATCCGAGGGAACAAATCCAAGCAGTGACCTTAAGAAGTGGAAAAGAGCTCCAAGAAGTAGAGAAGAAAAAAACTATTGAGAAAGAGAGCAAGGAAGAAGAAGCATCAAAGATTTTAAAGGAGAATGAACCAAAAGAGGGAGACTCTAAACTTTATGTTCCTCCTGCACCTTATGTTCCCCCTATTCCCTTTCCCCAAAGACTTAAGAAAAATAATTTAGAAAAACAATTTTCCAAGTTTTTGGATGTTTTCAAGAAATTGCATATTAAAATTCCTTTTGCAGAAGCATTGGAGCAAATGTCGAGTTATGTCAAATTTCTAAAGGAGATTCTAACTCACAAACGCAAGCTCGAGGACCATGAAACTATGATGCTGACTGAGGAATGCTCTGCGATTCTGAAAAGAAAGTTGCCCCAGAAATTAAAAGATCCAGGGAGTTTCACTATTCCTTGTACTATTGGGCACTTAAATTTTGAAAGGGCATTATGTGATTTAGGAGCTAGTATTAATTTAATGCCTTTATCTATTTTTAAGAAATTAGGATTAGGTGAGATAAAGTCTACTAACATATCTTTGCAACTAGCCGATAGATCTGTAATTTATCCGTGGGGAGTTATTGAGGATGTGCTAATAAAAGTGGATAAATTCATATTCCCTGCTGATTTTGTTGTTTTAGACATGGAAGAAGATAGAGAGATTCCTCTTATTCTAGGAAGACCTTTTCTAGCCACTGCTAGGACTTTGATAGATGTCCAACAAGGAAAGGTCATTCTTAGAATTCATGATGAGGAAGTCACTTTTAATGTTTACAAATCTATGAAATATCCTGTAGAAAGTGACTCTTGTTATTTTATTAATTCTATCTCTAGTATTGTGCAGAATAATTGTGAAAAGATACTATCTAATGATCTTCTTGAGTATTGCTTGCAGAATGAAAATTCAAAAGAGGAAGTTGAGGAGAACATTTTGGCATGTGCCAATTATTTTGAAACATTACCTTCTTATCCTTCTTACAAGAGGCGTCAATATGAAGAGTTAGGGAAAAGTTTGAATAGACCGATGCCTTCTATCGAGAAGCCACCAAAGCTTGATTTGAAACCTCTTCCTTCTCATCTTAAATATGCTTTCTTAGAAGCACCCTCTAACTTACCGGTAATTATTTCTTCATCTTTGACAGGTGAGCAAGAGGAGAAACTTTTGGAAGTACTTAGAACTCATAAGGAAGCTTTGGGATGGAGTATCGCTGACATCAAAGGTATTAGTCCCACAATATGCATGCATAGGATTCATATGGAAGATGACTGTAAGCCAAAGGCTCAACCTCAGAGGCGATTAAATCCCAATATGAAAGAAGTGGTAAAAGTTGAGGTGCTAAAGCTTCTTGAGGCAGGTATTATCTATCCTATCTCTGATTCTCAATGGGTAAGTCCTGTACAAGTAGTACCTAAGAAAGGGGGGATTACTGTCATAGATAATGAAAATAATGATTTAATTCCTACTAGGATAATTGCTGGATGGAGGGTTTGTATTGATTATAGGCAGTTAAATGCATCCACCAGAAAAGATCATTTCCCTCTCCCATTTATTGACCAAATGTTAGAGAAATTGGCAGGGCAAGAATTTTACTGTTTTCTAGATGGTTATTCAGGGTATAATCAGATAGTGGTTGCCCCCAAAGACCAAGAAAAGACTACTTTTACGTGTCCATACGGTACTTTTGCTTATAGAAGAATGCCTTTTGGATTATGTAATGCCCCTGCTACTTTTCAACGATGCATGATGGCTTTATTTTCTGATTATATAGATAATTGCATTGAGGTTTTTATGGATGACTTTTCTGTTTTTGGTCTCTCATTTGATAATTGCTTGGGTAATCTAACATTGATTTTGAAGAGATGTGAAGAGACCAATTTGGTGCTAAACTGGGAGAAGTGCCATTTTATGGTAAGAGAAGGGATAGTTCTTGGCCACAAAATTTCTGCTAAAGGCATTGAGGTGGATCGGGCAAAGATTGAAGTCATTGAAAAATTACCACCTCCTACTTCGGTCAAGGATATTAGAAGTTTCTTGGGACATGCAGGGTTTTATAGACGTTTCATAAAGGATTTTTCTCTCATCTCTAAACCCTTGTGTAATTTGTTAGTAAAAGATGTAAAATTTACTTTTACTGATGATTGCTTACAGGCTTTCAAGAAGTTAAAGGAAAAACTCATCTCAGCTCCTATTGTTGTTTCACCGAATTGGAAGCTACCTTTTGAGATCATGTGTGATGCAAGTGATGTGGCCGTTGGAGCAGTTTTGGGTCAAAGACAAGAGAACTTATTTCAGGTAATTTATTATGCTAGTCGTGTCTTGAATGACGCTCAAAGAAATTATGCTACCACAGAAAAAGAGTTACTAGCTGTTGTCTTTGCATGTGATAAATTTAGATCATATCTCATTGGTTCACATGTCATTGTTTACACTGATCATGCTGCATTGAGACACCTGTTTGCAAAGCATGATGCTAAACCTAGGTTGATTAGGTGGATTTTGTTATTGCAAGAGTTTGATCTTGAAATTAGAGATAAAAAAGGTTCACAAAATGTAGTTGCTGATCATCTTTCTAGGTTAACTTTACCCAAAGAAGATGTCCCGATTAATGAATCGTTTCCTGATGAAAATCTCTTAGCAGTTAACACATCTAGCACTCCGTGGTATGCCGATTTTGCTAATTAATTGGCTAGTAACATCATTCCTAATGATCTAACATATCAACAAAAGAAAAAGTTCTTTTCTGATGTTAAACATTATTTTTGGGATGATCCTTTTCTGCATAAGTTTTGTGCTGACAATATTATTAGGAGATGTGTTCCTGAGAGAGAAACAGGTGAGATCCTATTTCATTGCCATTCTGGAGAAGTAGGAGGCCATTTTGGTCCTTCTAAGACAGCAACAAAGGTATTGCACTCTGGTTTTTATTGGCCTTCTATATTTAAAGATTGTCATAACTTTGTTCGCTCTTGTGATAGGTGCCAAAGGAGTGGAAACATATCCAAGAGACATGAGATGCCCTTAACTAATATCTTTGTTGTTGAATTATTTGATGTTTGGGGCATTGATTTCATGGGTCCTTTTCCTTCATCTTCATCTAACAAGTATATCCTAGTTGCCGTTGATTATGTGTCCAAATGGGTAGAGGCAATTGCCACACATACCAATGATGCTAAGGTTGTAGTAAGAAGAACATTTTTTTCTCGTTTTGGCACACCTAGAGCATTAATAAGTGATGAGGGCACACACTTCATCAATAAGCAACTAGAGAATTTATTGAAAAAGTATGGAGTAACTCATAAGATCGCCACTCCCTATCATCCCCAAACAAGTGGTCAAGTGGAAGTGTCTAATAGGGAAATTAAAAGAATTTTGGAAAAGACTGTTGGCATCTCTAGGAAAGATTGGTCATTAAAGTTAGATGATGCTTTGTGGGCATATAGAACTGCGTATAAAAACCCCATTGGTATGACTCCTTATCGTCTAGTCTTTGGAAAAGCTTGTCACTTACCATTTGAATTCGAACATAGAGCTTTTTGGGCTATAAAGAGTCTTAACTTTGATTTCAAAGCTGCAGGTGAGGCACGAGTATTGGAGTTAAACGAGCTTGATGAGCTTCGTTTAGAAGCTTATGAGAACGCTCGTTTGTACAAAGAAAGAACAAAGAGACTCCATGATAAAAGGATATTGAGGCGTGAATTTGAAATTGGTCAACAAGTTCTACTTTTTAATTCCCGTCTTAAACTTTTCCCAAGTAAGTTGAAATCTAGATGGTCTGGTCCATTTACGATTACTAACGTTTTCCCTTATGGTGCAGTTGAACTCTCAGATGGTGCGAATGGGACGTTTAAAGTGAATGGCCAACGAGTTAAACATTACCATGGTGAAGAATTCGATCGGTCAAAGGTGACGTACAACCTCGCCCTTCTTTCCTAACTCGGTCTTCAGGTAAGGCGTCACTAAAACAAAAGGTGGATGACGCTACTCCATAAGAACGATAATTTTCATTATCTTTCTTGGTTTGCACCCAAAATGCACGTGTGACAATCTCACGTTAAACGAGCATTAATTATTATTTTTATTATTATTATTATATTTTTTTTCTTCTTTCCCTTAAATTTTAATTTTTTCTATTTTTTTTCCCTAAGTATTAAATTTAAAAAAAAAAAAAACCTTTTTTTCTATTTTAAGTATGATAGAATTTAAAGATAAAAAAAAAAAATTAATTAATTAATTTAATAATTTATTTATTTAAAAAAAATATTTAAAAAAAAACGAAACCAGGGCTGGATTCTTGGACCAGCCCTGGAATCTCATTTTATTCTAGGCCGAAAGTTTGACATTTACTTCCCTCCCTGGAAGTAGAAACCAGCCATGGTTTTAAATTAAAAAAAAATAAAAAGTATATAACTATTATACAAAATACCCACCCACACCCAATCCCATTCCCAAAAATTCCTTCATCGTTTTTTTTCGCTCTCTCTCCCTGAGAGCAGAAACAAAACCCATCTGATCTGCACCCTCTCCGCCAAATCTCCTCCACCCACCATCTCCACCCTCCGGCGCCTCCCTCCTCTACCCCTTACCACCGCCAACACTACTTACTCCACCATCTCCGCACCACTGTCCGCACCACCTCCGTCCATCGCTTAGCCCCAATCCCCAAATCCGCAAAATCCCCACCCCTCAATCTGAAATCCCCAAATCATTCCACAACCTCAAATTCGCCACAGCCCTAAACCCTCAATCTAATTTTCCCAAATTACTCAATTTTCGATTATCGTCACAGCCACCACCATCTTCATACCTCTACTTCATAGAGTGCTTTCCGGCCATCTCCATTACCTTCTCCGGAGCGATTTTGGGCAAATTTTCAAAGGTAATTGCAATTTTGGGCGAAGAGTATAGAAATCTTGTGATGATTTTTTCTTACCCCTTTCGAAGGTACAATTTCTTTATAAATTTTAGTGATTAGAACAAAAGAATTTTTGTTGGCTGGGACTACATTTTTCTCATGCTTATTGTTCTTGCTTGATATTTTGTAGCATATGTTCTTGTTGAGAGTTGACAACTAAGACACTTATTATGGCTGAATTTCTGTTAATTTAGATACTCTACAGTGGTAATTTATATGCTAGCTCATTTTTCTTGATTGGGAATACAATTTCTTGCTTATATTTGAATAAAAAAAAAAAGAGGGAAATTGTTTGCGTAATTGATTCATTGTTGGAGTATCTTGATTAACAATTGTACTTGGTTCATTGTAGGAGCATTTTAATATGGCAGGTACGGCTACTAAACCTAGGAGAAATCCGCGTCGAGTACCTCGTCCAATTTCTTCACCCGCGGTTCTTTTAGAACCAAATCCCTTACTTGCACCACAACCGATTTTTATGCCTCCTGATCATTACTTTAAAGATATGTCGTGTAAAGAGAAATATGTGCATAGGGGGTTATGTAAACTGGTTGTTGAGAAAACTGTGGCTCCGAACATTGATAATACCTTTCAGATTCGAGCTTTCTTTGATCATTTGGGGTGGTCGCCAATCCTTAATTTACCGACCCACTTCTATCCTTATCTTCTGCGTGTATTTTTTGCTAATATAGAAGATAGTCGTAAAGAAATTACAGAGATTCGCACATTTGTCAAGGGTATTCCTATAGTTGTCTCTCGTGCTTCATTAACTCGACTCTTTCAATTTTCTGATGAGGGTCCTTCGATTGTGTTTGGTACAGAGGTAGTCTATACTGATTCTTCGTATAACCTGATGGAGACAATTAGACGACTAGGTTTGAAAGTTAAGAGGCGACCAAATACTTCTAAATTACTCATCTCCGCCGGTCCCCTTACTTTAGTTCGTCGACTACTACACTGTCTAATCAATTTCAATGTCTCTCCCCGTTCCTTTACCAAGTGGTAATCCTAGTGATATTCGAAATTCTGATGTCTATCTCCTGAGCAGACTTATCTTTGGGGTCGACTCTGTCCCCGTTCCTTTACCTGGTCTTATCATCAAGTAAATTTTAAATGTTGCTTGTGCTGGAAATCCTCTCAAGGCTCTCTGTTTTCCTATACTCATATCTCGTATTATTGAGGATGCTAATGTTCCTATTGATTCTTTAGATTTTTTGGAGGCTACTTCTAATAGTGATATTCTCAGCAATGCTAGTTTAGGGAGTTTGGGGTATGAGCTTACTCCTACAGGGAGTTGGCAACCAAAGAAATCTTCTGCGGCTCCGCTTGTTGCCTCTTCAACTACTTCGGAAAATCGCTCACCTTCTACCTCTCGAGCGACGACCGTTGGCCCTTCCTACTTTTTCCGAGTCTAAATCTACCGATTCTACCATGCAGACTTGTCTATTCTTTATTATCACAGTACATCGACGAGATAAGCGAGGTTCACCAACAAGTACATCGACTTTCCCGATCGCTTTAGCTCACCAGAACGGATGCTCACACATTTATATCGAAAGCATACATTTCCCGGTCTCACGTCCCCAATGTCATACCGACACCTGATACCACTTTTGAGGGTGACGACGAACTAGGTGGTCGTGGGAGTCATGGCGCTGAGCAGCCGTGAGGCCACTTATCCTCGTTCACACTTTAATCAGGGAAGTATTCTAACTTCCCTTTATCTTTATCTTTATTTTCACATTGAGGACAATGTTCGATTTAAGTTGGGGGGAATTAAGTTGTAGATTGTTTATGTTTACCTTTAGTGCTTTATTTTATTTTTCTTAAGTCTTTGGGGAAAGGGAATAGGGGGAACATAAGGTGCAGGAGGAACATAAAGTTTAGAGTCTCCCTCTTTTGGTTCATTCTCCTTTAGAATCTTTGATGCTTCTTCTTCCTTGCTCTCTTTCTCAACAGTCTTTTTCTTCTCTACTTCTTGGAGCTCTTTTCCACTTCTTAAGGTCACTGCTTGGATTTGTTCCCTCGGATTTCTCTCAGTATTACTAGGGAGCTTGCCTTGATTTCTATCTTTTATTGGTCCTACAACATGGCCTAGCTGAACCTCCAAATTATGAATAGAAGCTTGATTTGTCTGAGCCACTTGGTCAATTTTTACCTCCAATTTTGTCAAATATTGCATAATGGTCCCCTCAAATTGAGGTTTTCTCTCCTGAATAGGCTGAGGCTAAGGTGCTTGAGCTACCTGTTGCTGGAATGGTTGTATATTCTGCTGAAAGCCAGGAGGTCTACTCTGCCTTTGATTTCCTTGATCCCTCCATCCAAAATTTGGGTGTTGTCTCCACCCCGGATTATAGGTGTTGGAGTAAGGATCATTCCTTTGAGGCATCCCCTGCCTTCCAGCTCCCATATAGTTTACTTCTTCGAATGGTCGCTGAAATGAAATCTCGATTGGGGACAGAGTTAGTATGATTACCAATTAAACCACAAAACGTACATACCTCATTGTTACGGTGACCTTGTTGACTCATCAATAGACTAACTTGATTTGTCAACTCAACCTATTTAGAGACAACGCTGGGCTGTGAGTTGACTTCATGAATTCCAGCCCTTCTTCCTTTCGTAGCCTTCCTTTTGTTGTGAATTTTTAGCTAAATTCACACAAATCTGTTGAAGCTCATCGGCATTCTTGTCACCTGGGTAACCACCTGCAGCAGTATCGACTAGAGACTGGGACATAGGAGTTAGTCCTTCATAGAAAAATTGAGTTAGCAAAATGAGAGAGAAACCATGATGAGGGCATTGAGTGAGTAATGACTTAAACCTCTCCCATGCAATATGAAAAGCTTCTGTTTCTCCTTGTGTAAATGTGCTAATTCTACCCCTCAAGTTCATTGTTTTTTCGGAGGAAAAATATTGAAACATAAATGTCTCATAAACCTCACTCCAAGTACCAGAGACCTTTCAGGTAGATCTAGTAACCACAATTTTGCCCCCCCCCCTCTCCTCCCTCTCTTTTAGACTATAAGGAAAACATCTCATTCTTAATTCTTCTTCAGTTAAACCATTTAAAGGGAAAGTTTGTACCGTACTGTAGAAGTCTCGCAGAAATCCCAAAGCATCTTCATTATCCAAACCATTAAAGTTTGGAAGAAGTTGAATATGATAGTGCTTGAGTTCGTAGTTCCTTGCTGCAACAGTTAACCTTATGCATGACGGATTTGCAGCAATTATTGGCATATGTAGATCTCTCATACGAGGAGTTGGAGTTATTGTTTCCTCCTACTTCTTGATTCTCATCCATCTTTGCTTCGAGTTTCTTTTTAGCTTTTAAATTCCTGCAAGTACGATCAATTTCAGGATCAAAAGGCACTAAATTTGTAGGACGATATCTGGACATAAACTAAAAAGCAACAAAAAAAAAAAATAAAAATAAAGATCAAAGTGAAATTACATCACAAAGAAATATAATTAATCAAATATTCCCCGGCAACGGCGCCAAAAACTTGATACGCAAAATCTATACTAGCAAGTGTACTAGGTCAATATTGTAGTAGTCAAGGTCGATCACACAGAGAATAATGATTAATTAATTGCTAGAGATGAATAATTCTACGATGATCAAAAGCAAGTAAAATAAATCCAAATAGTTGATGGGGATATGATTAATCTAATTAAACTAAAATAAAGCAAAATAACTTTAATAAGTAGTTTTGATATGATGAAGGTCTAAGGCACATGAATTCACTAAATTAATAAATATGTTATCTTAACAATCAGTTATTCTAGAGTGTGTGTGGTTAATCGATCGATTTCTAAAATATCTGATAACCTCTTTCAAGGCCTATCAAACCTATTTTCATGAATAAACCAACTATATGTCTATGTTGATTTTAACTCATAAAAATGCATTAAACATGTGAAATCAAAGAGATCGCACAAATCATACAAGTATATGTCTATCTTGCATGCAATTTGTGTTTAGATTATTTAACTCAATTAACAAGGTCAGCTGTCGCAAATTTTCCAAGTTAATGTAAAGACAATTTAAACGGTGATCAATCATCTAAACGCATTAAGAACAATAATCTAAAATTACTTCCACACACTCATTGAATAACAAGATCACAAGAATAACATATAAAATTAATCTAGCTACATCATGGCCTTAGATGAAAAGTTTAGTTCATGCTAGAGAAGAAAATAATAAACAAAGTAAAGAAGAGAGTATAAGAAAACATCATTGTTTCGATTAAAGTCTCGAACTTTAAATTGTATCAATCTCCAAAAGCAAAGCAATAATGAAAGCTTGAATCTTGTTCTAACAAATGCGTAAATAAAGAACTCTCAAACCAACTCTTGAAGAGAGCTTAATTAGAGAGAACAAAAACTAATGAATGCTGAATGCATTTTCTTAAGACTAGTAAAGAGTATTTATAGCAATAGAAATCTCCTAGCTTAAGGTAATTGACATAAATTGAAACTCTCCATACTCTTCTAAAGTAATTGACATAAAATACAACTCCTCAATATTCTTTAAGGTAGTTGAAATACACCAAAACTCTTCTAGTCCGTAAAAGACATATCTTCAACTCTAGCAGTTTCTTTCTTGTTCTGCAAGTTTGATTCACTTTTACCCTTCAAAAGACTATTTTGCCCCTACAAATGTAAACACATAGAAGTGAGGATTATACCATTCTAAACTCAAAACTCGATATATAAATACTTTTTGAAGCTCAAATTTAATATTTAAGTAGAAGAAAATAAAGATAAATTTACGAGTTATCAAGACACTACCATGTCATCGACCCTGGTTACGGGGTGTGACAAAAAGTCCGCTATGCCAGTTTCATGATGCATAATAGGACTTTTTTTTTTCCTGAATAAGAAATTATCCTTTGATCATAAATAACCGAGGCCATTGCAATCAAAAGATAATCTAAAAATACAATAAAATAAAGGTTATACAATGGTTTAGACAACCATGATAACAAATAAAAGTCAACGCCAACCCCGAGCTCTGGGGCAACTGGTTGGAGTTGTCATATGCCTCACCGTTGACGAGGGTTCGATTCTCGCCAGGGACATCGACTCTCGCGGGATATTCCCGTGGTCATAGGGCTCCGTGTATAAGAGCAGTATGGGTCATGCCCTCCCCCGCTAGCGGTAACGCTACGGGCCAACTGCAGGCCGAGCCCGGATTAGTCACCACGCAGGCGGTGGACACCGGGTGCCCCACGGGGTTAAACAAAAAAAAAAATGATAAAAGCCCACACCCAGTGACTGGATAACAAACACTAATATTAGTAGAAGAAGTAAATACTTACTAAAATTCTTCACGCATCTTGTTCGTACTCCTTGAACAGCGGTAGCAATTAGAGAAGCTCAGTTTCTTCATCCTTCTTAAAAATCAACAATCTAAAAGACCATGGGCGTATCAACTGTCTAGTAGATTGTCTCGGAAAGATGTAGTAAACTGAGAAGTGCCCAAAACAAGTCCGGGTTGAGAGAATCCTCCAAGGAGGATCGAAAGAAACTCCAGGTCTAGAAAGATCTAAAGTAGATCTTACATCCGAGTCTTGAATCTTGAAAAAAAATGTCTTGAGAATACTTCATCATGATTTACGGTCAAAAGAAGAAGTGAAGACACAAAAAAATGAAGGAATGATGACTAGATCCAACCAAGATACGACCGAAAGTCGGAGCTTTTGACTAAATCTTGTCATGGAAGGTGAAAAAATGAAGAAAAATCCAAGAAAAAAGTAAATAATATAGAGAGAAAGAAAGAAGAGAATGAAAAAATGCATGATAAGACTTGAACACATGAATTTTGCTGCTTTTGTAGAAAAGCTTAAAGATTAAATGAGGGAAAGAACTTCTTTGTATTGAATGATTTAAAATCTACAATACATCACCTATATATACTAATCCTATCTATGTAATAAAGGAAAGAAATATACAATTAATCAGTTACAATAAATTACAATCAATCACAATCAATTAATCGAGTGATTTTCTCCTGTGATTATTATCTTGATTGATTGCTTAATTTGCTCAATGATGAGTATCCGTAACATGCCCCCTCAAACTGGGCTTGAGAGAAAAGATGTCAATGAGACCAAGAGATTGGATGAGAAAGTTGAAACGAGGAGAGGCAAGATTTTTGGTGAAAATGTCAGCCAATTGAGAGTGGGTCGAAATGGGTAAAGGGTTAACAAGGACAGTTTGCGTTTTTTCACGGATTATGTGGCAATCAATTTCAATATGTTTGGTTCTTTCGTGGAAGGCGGGATTGGTTGTGAGGTATAAGCGCTTTGGTTGTCGCAAAATAATGGTATGACATGGGAATGTGGTATAAATAAGTCATTGAGGAGGCACTTCAGCCATTGTAGCTCACAAGTGGTGGTAGCAAGAGCTCGGTATTCCGCCTCGGAAGAGCTTCGAGAAACAGTGAGTTTCTTTTTAGACTTCCAAGATACAAGTGAGGAACCAAGAAAAACACAATAACCCGTTGTAGAGCATCTCGTGTCAGAGTAGCCGGCCCAGTCAGAATCAGAGAAAGTAGTAAGGTGTAATGTTGATGAAGAGGGGGAAAAAAGACCTTTGGCTGGAGAGCCTTTCAGATACCGTAGAATGCGATGAGCAGCTTTGAGATGCAATTATGTGGGATGATCTAGAAACTGGGAAAGCTGTTGGACGGCGTGTGAAATATCCGGTCGTGTGTGAGTGAGATATAAAAGCTTGCCAATAGTTTAGACCAGCTTTAGATCGAGCAATCTCCATACCGAGAAAATACTTGACAGGACCAAGGTCTTTGATTTTGAAAGTATTATGCAAGAATTGTTTGACTGAGGAGATGTCATCATAATTGTTCCCAGTGAGGATAACATCATCAACATAAACGAGGAGAGCAATGAATTGAGAACCGTTGCAGCGAATGAAAAGACTATGATCACTTACGGCTTGAGAGAAACCCTGTGACACTAACTTTATGGTCAATTTGTGATTCCATTGCCGGTCAGCCTACTTGAGAGCATATAAAGATTTTCTGAGTTTGCAGACGAGCCCAGGTTGAGGAGAAGAAAAGCCAGGAGGTAGCCGCATATAAATATCCTCATTAAGATCACCATGAAGATATGCATTGTTGATATCAAGTTGCTCCAAAAACCATCATTTAGCAGAGGCAATAGCAAGAAGAATTCGAAAAGTGGTCATTTTTGCTACTAGGGAGATGAGAGTATGATGGTGGTTTTTTTTTTTTTTATTTATATAAAAGCATATGAGGAGTTTGGTTTTGTAGTAAAGGTGTAGGGGTAATGTTTATAAGGTAGACCGCGTGAGTAATAAAGTACCCCCAATAAGCGGAAGGCAGATGCGATTGAAATTTAAGTGAACGTGCAATATTTAGGATGTGACGATGTTTTCGTTCGACGATTCCATTTTGTTGAGGAGTTTCTACGCAAGAGATTTGGTGAATGATACATTGGAAGTAAAAAATTCAGACATGTGAAATTCGGATCCATTGTTTGAACGCACTACTTTAATGGTCTTTTGGAATTGGATAAGCACATATTGGAAAAAATGTTGGGTAAGGGGTCGTGCCTCAGACTTTGTTTTCATCAAATAAATCCAAGTGAAACGGCTAAAATCATCTACGATGGTGAGAAAATATAGGTGGCCGTGAACGGTGTGGATTTTATAAGGTTCCCAAATATCTACGTGTATTAAGTCAAAGCACGCTTGAGAAGTAGATTTACTAAGGGGGAATGGAGGTTTGGATTGCTTAGCCATGGGGCAAATAGAGCAATGTTCATTGTGTGTAATTTTTATTTTGGAATCCAGATGTTGTGCAATTTTTAATCTAGGAAAGGAAAGATGATCTAAACGATAGTGCCATAAGGAGGTGTTAGAGAATTTCGCGACATGAGAGGAATAGTTTGAGTCAGTAAGGATGTTCGAAACAAAGGGGATAGGAGAACAATATTTGGGCTGCAATATATATAAGCCATTAATGAATGTAGATAATCCTATCATTTTTAGATAGTGCAATCCTGAATAACACAAGAGTTAGATTTGAAGTAGACAAGTAAATTAGGATTCTGAAGTAATTGCCCAACAAATAACAGATTAAATGAGAATGAGGGAGCATACAACACGTTAGAAAGAATTAAACTAGGATTTAATTGGATAGAACCTATATGAGTTGCAGAAGTAGATGAACCATCAGGGAGACGAATCAGTGTATGCGATAAAGTACGATAAAAAGTAAATAACTGTTAGGAACATGAAATATGTTGACTAGCTCCAGAGTCAATAATCCAACTCATTATAGGTGATACACACTTATTACCTGAAAAAGAAGCAACATCCGGCGGCAGAGAAACAACATTTATTGAGACTCGTGGCGACTGGACAAATTCTTCTACAACACAGTGACCACCAAATCGGATTGTAGAACCGTAATTATTGTCTCTATCGAGTGATGGAATAGCAGAAGACATCACGACTCCAAATATATATATATATATATATATATATATATATATATATATATATATATATATATATATATATATATATATATATAAAAGAAATAGCCTTTGTAAGCTGCAGAATGAAAAGACAATAAGAATAAAAGTGCGGAAAACAAAATGTTTGCTCTGATACCATGTAGAAAAGCATAAAGATTAAATGAGAGAAAGAACTTCTTTGTATTGAATGATTTAAACTCTACAATACATCACCTATATATACTAATCATATCTATGTAGTAAAGGAAAGAAATATACAATTAATCAATTACAATAAATTACAATCAATCACAATCAATTAATCGAGGGATTTTCTCCTATGATTATTATCTTGATTGATTGCTTGATTTGATCCACGATGAGTATCCGTAACACTCTTCATTGTATCAAAGGTCACTATATCGCCAAAGTGACCATAATCCATCTTCATTAAACCATCTGCCCAGAAAATATTAGCTATTTTCTCATCGCTGTCCATTTCAATACCATAGTATAACGATGGATTTTTATAAGCCCATGACGAAAATGCTCAAGTAGTGCTGATCCTTCACCTAGTTCCATTGACTTTGTCTTCTTCTAGAAAGGTGATTCTTTAAATCAACTTTGATGAAGCCAAGATTGTCATTGCCGCCGGCTTGCTGCGACATTATAGTGTATGAAGACTTAAGTGCTACCCCAGCACTATCATTCATCTCAGCTACAATTTCATGAAGACTCGTCATCTGGCGATTCGATCTTATTAAGTGGGCATTGTTTTTGGGGGTGAAGGGGATGATTATGCTCCTTTACCTAATCACTAACTACAAATGCACGCCTCATTTTATTAAATTTCACAACCAGTTTGGCCTTACAACCAGTCCGCTCCTCAGCACGTTTACGAGTGAGAAATGGCGTTGCTTCGACGTGACATTCTGGTCCTTTTTCCATGTTCTTGGGGTCATGTACTCTGCCTTTCCTGTACCCCTCTTTATTACAAACATACTTCAAGCAACTAGCACTGTCAAACGGGTTGGTCCGGTCCGATTCGGTCCGGTCCAGTCCGTCGCGGATTACCCTAAAACGGACCGGGCCGGATTTGGACCAATTTTTGCGGACCCAAGAAAATCCTAGTCCATACCCGTCCATAAGAAATCCGCGGGTTAAACGGGCCGGTCCGCGGACCAAATTAATTTTAAAAATAAATTTTTAAAAATGACTTTTTTTTGTTTTTATTTTTAAAAATTGAAAAGAAAAATTGAAAAAAAAGAATGTAAAGCTTAAAAATTGAGTTTTGTTGTTTATTTTTGAAAATATTTGTAAAACAAATTGTAAAAATGAGAAGTAAAACTTTAAAAAATATGTTTTTATATATATATTAATTTAAATGCGGGTTGGTCCCGGTCCGATCCGGTCCGGTCCGCCTTGGTCCGTGGTCCAAACGGAGCGGGCTAAAATGGCCCGCATTTAAACGGACCATGAATAGCTTGGTCCAAATCCGTCCAAAAAACGCGGACCACGGACCGGTCCGCGGACTAGTGGTCTGTTTGACAGTGCTACAAGCAACCGACCTGCTCCCTGTCTCCGCGTAATGGCTTACAATAATTTTTCCTTACACCAAATCCTAAACTATAAGCATAATTCAGGTAAAAATCTCTAAACACATGTTGTTGAGAACTCCTTTGTCCTCAGATCCAAATATTAGGGATTATGGTGATTTTCTGTTGAAAACAAGTGTTCAATCTCAAAAAATAACTATTCTGTACATAAAATATATGTTCACAATTACTGAACAGGTATTCTTAATACAAGAACATTTGTTTTGTCGGAGTAAACAAGTTTTCATCTTACCATTCTGATCATCGTGTTCATCTTCCAATCCTTCCAACCCTGCGTCTATTTAATAATATACTTTAGATAAGAGGAATAATATGAGAAAAACATAAATAATACGACACAACAACTCACCATTATCTGATTCATCACCTACAACAACTGTTTGTTTCGATATTTTAAATGTCCTAGTATTATCATTATCATTATCACTACTTAAAGAAATCACATCGTGTGGGCATTTCCTTTTGCCTAGGTCTCCAAACAAACCATTATCTTGAATAGAACTTGTGTGGCTGTCGTAAGGGACACCGTTCTTCTCAAGAAAATCTCTGAATCTTTTCCATTCATCGCTATTTGCATGTTCTTCAACCGTTATTTGATTAGTTTCTTTTAATAAAACGGTTAAAATGAAAAAAGAGAATTAAGCCTTGAGGGAGAAGGAAAAGGATGAAAAATAAGAGATTTTCGGATGTTAACTTAAGAGAAGGAAAGAGAGAAAAATGAGGGATTTTTAAAAAACTCTTCCAAACTGAAAGTAAAAGAGAGAGAAAATGGGGGAAAGGAAATTTCATTTTCCCGCCTACTTTTAAGATATCCCAATTTTTCCCCCTCCTTAATACCCCTGCTTTTAATCTAGTCGTTGGATCAAAAGTACAAGATCCAACGACCCACGGTCTGGCCCGCACGTGCGGACTAGTTTATGTTCAGCACAGGAGCCGGGACGTTGGACCGTATATATAATTATGATGGTTGATAATATAATTAAATCTAAAAGTCAATTTTACTATTTAATTACAAACTATTTCAAAATAATTGAAATGAGTAACACTCCCAATCTTTTTCATCCTACGAATTTTAAGGGGTCTTCCGAGTTAGATCCTACGTAGAATCGGTGTAAAATCGTAGAATCTGACTCAGAAACATAAGATCGGTACGATCCCACGAGTCACTCAAAACTAAAGTCTTTAATTTTTTTTTGCTGAAACACTTTATATTTTCTATTTTTTTTTTTTATCATTTCTTATACTTAGAACTGATACTTGAAGATGTATACAATTTTATATAACATGAGATATTTGAATCATAATTAAAAATAGAAATTACGCACATTTTACCAATTAAATTAACCCTGGTTGACTTTTTTGTTTAATACTTGGTCATTAAAAATTAAGTTTCGCCATTTGAATCATGCTTCAGCAACACTAGTTTCAATTGAAATATTGCTATCCCTACTTCCAATAAATATCTCCTCATTCCTTCTCCTCTTTCACTCTGTGAATTGATATGGAAAGTATTTGGTGAATTACTGTTTCAATTCTGAAATTTTTTTTTGAAAAATTTAGTTGTTTCACAATAATCACATCTAATTTTACAGAATATTTTTACATTGCCTTTATTTAATTTTGTTAACTTCAAATTAAATTTAATAAACATGTTTAATTTTAGTACATAATATTTGTACTTTTATCTTTATAATTAATAAACATGCTAATAACTTGAATGATTTGTAATTTTAAGATACTTTAAATTTGTGATTGAAATGTTTTTCTAAGAGTACATATATATTTTAAAATAATTTTTTAAATTAAGTAGGATTTACGATACGAGTTACGATCCTACGATCCTCATATGCCATTCCGATCCTACGTAGGACCGCGAGTTTGACTGCCTTGCATATGTTAGTAAAATTTGTCGCTCTTAAATATATAATGTTAGTTATGATAGTTTTGAGAAAAAATACACTCATTCTAAGAAAATGAACAATCATTTTAAAATAAACTAAATTAAAAAATAGACATTTAATTTGGGATGGAATGATTACTTAATTAAATATACATTTTTTTATCCAAAAGAACTGTACGTATTTGAACAATTTTTTATAGATACAAAAATAATGAGTACTCTATTAACAATTTTCATGTATTGAAAATTTATATAAAAGTGCATATGAGAATACACAATAGTACTATTTTTTTACAAAAATTTTGGGGGGCCGTGGTCCCCGCCTGCCCTCAAATAGCTCCGCCAATGTATAGGAGGGTTTTAATACTATGTCCATTCCAAAATATTTTTCATATGATACTTTTTTATTATTACTTTTTTAGTGGTGTATTTACCTAATTAATCAATTAATCACTAATAATAACTTTACTGTGATTAACTAAGGATATTTTATATTTTTTCTTTAACTTAAGGGTTAAATTAAAAAAAAAAATTCATTAAATTTACCCAATTATGAATTAGGTACTCAATCTTCCAATTTTATTAGTTGGTATCCAAATAGATTTCTCTCCTCAAAGATAACGGACATTGGTGGTATTAGATTTTTGGACCTTGCTAGACTACTAGAATTATTGGCTAAAAGATTGACTAAAATAGTTTTTTTGACCTTTTTGCCCTTATAGTTGGGTGAATCCCTTATACCAGCAGGGGGTAAGATAGTCATTTAATACCCTCAATTTGGGGGTTTAGGGTTTCTATTCACAAAATTCTAGGAGTAAATCATTTTCCTAGATTTTTTCCTCAAAAAACGTTCTTCCTAAGGCCAACACTATCCTGCAGTCCAACCCCGTAATCTATTAAAATATATCCAACTTTTGATTTTTCATGAAGACAACAACATTATAACTTTAGAAGAGAAAATATACAGCAAGGGAGTGTGTGTGTATATATATATATATATATATATATATATATATATATATATATATATATATATATTAGAATAATATTGAAAAATATGAATAAAATTATTTATATATACTTATTTAGGAAAAATATTATTACAAGTTATTTATTAAAATTCTACATCTTATTAATTATCTTCAAATTCATGTGTTGAAAAACGAAAGCACTCTGTTGGGTCAATGACTGGAATAGACCGCTGATGGATTATTAGTCCAACTTTTGACTTTGTTGTAGAATATTTAGTCGCAAAAACATTATATAAATGGAGTTTCATAATTCATTACACTATAGTAGAAGAGAAAATGTACTCCTTCAAGGGAATAGTTATCTTCATCTTCTTAATTTCAGCTCATCATTTCTCTACTATCATTACAACAAGAGCCGCATTACCTAGTGAGTTTAACATATGCACTCAAACGTTTACTTGAATTGTGTTTGTCAGCGATTTGGTTTAATTTGAAAATCAGTTATATCTACATTTTCTTTGAATTAAGTTTGAAATGAAGCCTAAATTATTATCATATAGAATTTGGTTTCATATTAAAATTTGCTTAAGACTGTGATCAAAATTTCGATTTGAGGCACAATTTAAACAGACTCATCATAACTTCGGCAGTTATAATAATATTTGTTTGATGACATCTATTATATGTTTATCCTTTGATAATTGTAGGCGATTATGTTCCTCATGGACCAACAACTGAACCTGGTCGTCCATGTCGAAGTTGTCAGCCACCACGACGTTCGTTGTTGACCAAATGGTATACGGGAGAGGAGAGAAAAAAATTCGGAGATGAAAAGTTCGACAGGTTCATGATATAGAAAACATGTGAAGATAGAATAAAAGAGGAGATTCTATATATATTTGCCTCTTAAGCCGTTGTGAGAAATATGTTTTAATCTATATAAATCTTTTTTTTTATTTCAATAATTTAATGGAATAAAATTTATAATATATGTGTTTAGCAAAAGTGTATTATATATATATAAAAGAAAAGAAAATTAATCCGAATGTCTACTTTCTCATTGAGTTTGTAACGGAAAATTATATATATGCAAGTGGTAGAAAGTTGACTTATAGTAAATTAACAAAAGACTGGATACCTCAAGTCATCAAAGGTTTTGGTGCAAGTGATCGAATGATGTTTTTCTTCTTTCCAGTGTCAATTTAAAGAGGGATTTTCTCCTTGTTTAACAATATTTTTACATTCTAATTTATGACAAAATAGTCGAGAAGATGTGGTGCAGTGCTGCGAACCTCCGCCCGCAACCTTCAGGTTGCATATTCAACATAGGGCTACATCCCATAAAAAATTCCCCATCTACCATTAAAAAATAAAAAAATTACTTATGATAAAATATATAATTTTGAAAATTCAGGACATTTAAACTATGAAGACAACTTATCATTTCTTTTATACGAGTTTAACTTTTACATGTCTCAAAAGGAGGAGAAATTATTTGCCCCACTTAGGGAGACATGGGAATCAAACACGGGGACCTTCTGACCGTGTGCGGATAGCCTTACCACATGGGCTACCCGATTCCCACACTGTATTTTAAACTTGAAAAGAGAAAATGTACAGCAAGGGAGTTGTTCTCTTCCTCCTGTTCTTAATTTCGGCTCAGTATTTCTTTACGAGCAGTCCGAGTAAATTCAATAAATGCAATGAAAGATTTTAGAACTAAGATTCAATTCTTACAAAAAGAGAAAAAAGGTAGGGAAGTAGGGCTACTCCTCGAACCGGATGATCATATTTCTTGCAATTTTGTTCACTGCAGAAATTCTTCCAAGTGCTCGATCGGATGGTCATATTTGTTCAATTTAGCTGAAATCTGAACACTAAGTAGATGACTCATTCCTCTTCAATCTTAACGCTATAGAACGGATTTGATAGTTGGATTTTGAGATATGGATAGTGGACATTACCCGTGATTTCTCTGATTCTCATCTAATTGCTTTGGATCTATAATGCATCATCAATCTAAAGCGGAATATGCAATTGTGAGCAAATTAGTAACTTAAATACTTTCTCCGTCCGCATTTGAATGTCCCATTTTGACTTAGACTAAAATTTAAGGATTGTCTTTAGCTTAAAATACAATTGAAAGTGTCACACCCCGTAACCAGGGTCGATGACATGGCAGTGTCTCATTGGTTGATGAAACACCAAAGCCGACAAACAGAGTTACTAAAAGAAATTTCATTTATGATATAATCCAAAGACAAGAGTTAAGTAGCGGAATTAAATTACTATGAGTAAAATACTAAGTATTACAAATGAAAAAGGTGCAACAATGCTATAAATGAAATAATTATACGAATAAGCGAATAAAAGAACTAAATCCGGTTACGGATCACTCTTCCTGTTCCCCTTCCCATGCTCTACCAACATCATCAATGTACTCGTCATCACCTGCACAATAAGCGGATGGACTAAGCTCCGGTGCTCAGTAGGGACCAGATATTCACAAATAATAAACACAAGCAGACACATAACACATTCCCAAAATATAAGTGGAGACAACAAGTAAGCTAAATAGTCACATTCTTCGCATCTAAACGCTTTCACAATCGAGTGTATGCAAAGCACCATGCTTTACCAACACAATACACTCCATCACTACATCGTTTAGACACTAGAAACATCACTACCGCTATGACACTAAATCCCTCCATTCGAGCTCAATAGTCTATTCACTTATTAATCAACAATGACTGTAACGGCCCTAGTTATAGTCCAAACTAGGACGGCCCTAGATGTTTCAACACGTGGGTTCAGTATGACCCCCTGAACTAAGGGTCCAAGGTTTAAGGATCCATTCTATGTATTGCATCATCATCCCCCACCAGGGACTCCACAAAACCGTTACAGTCCCAATGATTTCCTCATCGGGTTAAGGCCCTGGATGTTTCACTGTTCACTTAGACCACAAAGGATCTTCTTATACGACTCGATATTCGAATGAATCCTGCTAATCAATCGTTCATAGACAAGAGCTCAAATAGAAGGCGACGACTCGGTCGACCAAAACCAAAAAGGACTAAATGACGACAACCAATTAGGACGACTCAAAGTATTTAATCAATTAAGACGACCAAAACGATAAAACAATTAGGCAAGTTCATCAATTGATCAATTAACAATTCACGAATAACTATAAATGTATACAATTAGATACATAATAAATTTACATAAACGGTGAAAATATTTCAGATTATATCTCATTAGGTAACATAACAATTCCAAGATAGATATTCAATTCCAAAATAGTTTATACAATATCGAAAGCAATAAACACAATTCTTGCAAATATTTTGTAAATAGAATAATTTATTCAGCTTTATCATGTGCGATTATATGCGAGAATTAAATGACGTAACGGTCCCTACCTCTTACGAAGACAATTGATAAATAGAAAATCCGAGGCAGCACTGCCCAGTCCTATTCGCGGAGCTATAACTTTCTGCACGAGACTCGGAAAACGGACAAATAACGCTCCCTCGACGATCTCTCAAAGTTCTAGATAGAAATCTAAAACTCACAAAATCTTCCCCCGTTCCTGGTGAGATATCTTCCAACTCCGAATTCGAAATGTGAATCCGCTTCCACGCCTTCGTAGCTTGTTTCGTCGTGATCAATTTACGTATAAGCTTCGCCGAAATCCGATAAGTATTACTCACTCAAAAATTCACTCAAAGTTGCAAGATATATTAAACTCAAACCAAAAATCCTTAATGTGACTCTCGCGGCTAAAAGCCACTGCCGCCTAAATTTCTTTCTTTCTTTTTTTCTATTGGTTACTGGGCACGAAATCCCAGAATTTTACAAAGCTTGCTGCTGCTCCTATTCGTTTTCTTGTTCTCTAATGTTTTGGTGATTTACCAAATTATGGAAAGCCATAATATAGTATATATGTATATAACCCCACGATTCCCCTGTAACCCACGACTCCCTATAATGCCTCAATTGCCTATCCCATTTCCCCGAGATAAAGGCCCTCTATGCCCCATGATCTCCACAAACGCTTTTCCTTTTAATTCTTTATATTAATATTATACTCCTAAACCCAAATCACATAATTCATTTTATTTTTTCCAATTCCAATTAACTACTCCTCTAAGTGAATTACAACTAGGTCCCTCCAATACGAAATGCCCCATAACGAAACGTACCAAAAATGTAACACGCAACATGTTATAAAATTTAATAGACACGTAAACACATAATCGCGCAAAATAAATTACGCATACGCAATAAATCACACAAAAATAAATTAAATGTAAAATAACACGTAAGCAAAAGTTACGGGTTTCACAGAAAGTTTAGCTAAATTTAGTAATATAATATTCAATTCTGAAATGAGGGAGTAATTCAAAAAGATTTGTCCGCTGAATATCTACAAGAAGAAAAGAAAATGATAAATATCAATTATTTTGTATGGTAGTGTCGAACATTATTAAGATTTGCAAAAGTATTAGTACATTCATTTCATAATATAAGTCGACATTTAGCGAAAATTAAGTTAAGAAAGTTGTACATTGCAAGCTACAAATATCCTGTGTTCATCAGCGCTTGCATGGTTTGTAAAGCATTTTGTTAGCAACGAGGAGGCGCACAACAAGATGGACACTTACGATCAGGTTCAACCTTATTTCCATGCCAAGGATGCTGAAAATCTAAAATTATCCAAAGACAAATATAAATTAATATTCGAAAATTGTGAAAAAAATATATTAAAATCTACGTTTCAAAGTCTGACTCACCAGGTGATAATAAGGTTCTTGCTGAGATGACTGGAGAAATAATCTGAGCTGAAAATAAAAGGACAAAGAGGAGGATAACCATTCCGACGTTGGACATGTTCTCATATGGAGTACGAAAATATAGAGATTTAGTCCCTTTAAATAACGTTGTGATTATTGCTTTAGTACCTAATTTTCTCTAAGTTAGTCAAAACTTTGAAGTTTTTTATTAGAAAAATTGTGGAAATTGAAGAAAGGAAATGAAGTTTCTTTAGACCAAAGAATAACGTGTGCGGTGAAAAGTAAGTAATACCGTGTGAGTCAACAATGTTGACCAACTGTTCGAAAGGGTAAACATGTAAATCTGTTTTGGAGTTTTGAATATGTCAGAATGGCACTACGGGAGAATCCATATTCAGAGAAATGACAAATCCGTCTTTAAAAAATAAAACTACCATTTGAGATTTTTTTGTTTTACTAAAAATAAGTTCTGGACTTTTTTATACTTTAAGTGCGTGTTTGGTACGCGGGAATGGAAAGGAATGAAAATGTCTTTCCCACTTCTCTTTCCATTCCGGTGTTTAGTTGGACAATTTGAAGTGGGAATCATCATTCCACTGGGAATGACAATTCCAAGAAGAAGTGGGAAAGGTCATTCCACGACAAAACCTATGGAATGACCTTTCCAGGAGAAGTTGGAATCATCAATAAATAGTAACTTACAGTTATACCCCTCTTTTAATTAATTATTACGTTCATTTTACATAGCAACATATTAATATTTAGTCATAAATATTCTATTTCACTTTGTATAATTTCATAGATGATAATTTTATAAATATTTCTTTTTCTTGGTAGTAGTTTTAATCTATTTTTAAATTTAAAAGTAAAAACATTTTTATTACTATGTTGATGTTTTAATAAAAAATTATGTTTTAACAATATATATATATATATATATATATATATATATATATATATATATATATATATCAATGTTATTCTTTTTTTTTTACGCCCATGAGCGGGGAGATAGAACTGCCTCACCAGAGGAGGAGATAGTAACCCTAGAAAGGGAGTTAAATTAAAGCGTTCATCATGCGCGGCGAGGGTATCGAACCCACGACCGTGACCCTTGCTACACTGGGCTAAGGAACCTTTTTTTATATATCAATGTTATTCAAGTAAGATTTTGTAATTAATATTTAATTAGATTTTATCTATAGTATATGCTAAAAGGACATTTATGTCATATTGTGTTTAATTCCATTCCATTCTGACATTAAAATATAATTTTACCAAACACAGAAAAGGAATTGACATTCCATTATGCCTTTACCTTCCAAACACTGGAATGGAAAGAGGATTCCGAAGTCATTCTGGGTGAAAAGCGATTCTGCCTGGAAAGGAATTCCATTCCATTTCATTTCAGCGTACCAAACGTGTTGTAACAGATTAAAAATAAAAAATAAAACATTACAAAAGAAGATAACAGAATAACCAAAGACTACTGTTTTTATTTCAAAATAATAAACAAATTAAAATTCAGAATCTCAATTGACTTTGAATTTAATACTGAACGAGATAGTAATATCCTAAAAAAATGGACGGTGCACAAGGAAAACTTCTTTTCCCACTTCACTAAACCTTCTTCAACCACTACCACTTATATGTAGAATTAAATATTGCCTCTCAAACCATGTGGGATGTGGATTTAATATTTAATTTAGCATATTTCAACCACCCCACTTTGTACAAATTTATCATTTATATCGAGAATTGATTTTCTCATACGTTATATATTATCGCGAAGTTTGCGCAACTCAATTCTTAATAATCTTAATAACATTTAAATCTAAAGTCACGATAATGCCAAGTTAATCTAGAAATGCGAGGCGAGACTTGACAGCAGATGAACGGTGCGCAAGAAAAATTTCTTTTCCCACTTAACTAAGCCTTCTTCAATCAGTACCACTTATATATACTATTAAATATTCCCTTCCAATCCATGTGAGATGTGTGTTTAATATTTAGTTTAGCACAATTCAAAAACTTCACTTTATACCAATTTATCATTCATATAGAGAATTGATTTTCCACACGCTATATATTATCGTGAACCTTGCGCAACCCATTATATGTTAATCTCAATAGCATTCAAAACCAATTAATCAAAGGTTCCTTAGCCCAGTGGGACAAGGGCCGAGGTCGTGGGTTCGATACCCTCCCCGCGCATGGGGCATGTTTTAATATGACTCCCTTTCCAGGGTTACTCTCTCCTCCTCTGGTGAGAGTGAGACAGTTCTATCTCCCCGCTCATGGGGCATCGCCCAACGGGAGTCAAAAACCAAATAACGTAACACACAATAAAATTGTGTCAAAATATCCTCACGAATTGTCTCAAAATATCCTCACGACATTTTAATTACAAATCAATTTTAAACTTTTGAAAACAATTCTCCTACAACTACAGTCTCTAAGTAGATTTGGAGAGATCACAAGGTCAATAGCCCAGTGGGGAGATGAGGTTGTGGGTTCGATACCCAACACACACAAAAGGAATGATTTAATTTCCTATTCTTGGTTCCGCTTGTGTGGGTTCTTATACTCCCCTCACGGGGCACCCGCTCACTTCTACTACTCCCCTCACGGGGCACCTGCTCAGTCGGGCTTCTATCCTCCCTACATGGGCTCCTCCTCTGGTGAGGTCCAATAAAAAAAAAATAGATTTGGAGACCGAATAGATACGATAACTTATTCGTCTCTTAAACCCACCCTCTTCTCAAAGCTGGAGACGGCCAAATTCATCCCTCTTTAACGCATAGAGATGGATAAAGTTAGTCTCTAAACTAAATGTCCTACTAGAATGAAATAGTTTTTCAAAGACCAAAAACTGGTATCAAAATCATCTCTATTATTGACACAGATACTTATATGAAACTTTCTCCAACTTAAAGACGAATATTCTGTCTCTAATTCCTGTAAATTTAGAGACAAATTCTAGCTTCGAAATTTGTCTCAGATTCATCTCCATATAGAGAGACCTAGTCAATGAGACATTGGTATAGTAGTCAAATGTTGAGGCCTCATAACGTAAAGGTCCTGAGTTCGAATCCCCTTTCCGCTTCTTAAATCCTCATATTTTTTTCTAATAGATATGTACCTTCCCCCAATAAATAATACATAAATAAAAAAAAAAATATAGAGACAGGACTATATTTGATTTCGTCTCTATTTAGAAATGGCGTTTGGAATGCATTCGAGGCAGTGACGAAGCCAGAAATTTATCTTTGGGGGCACAATTAACATTGAAAAAATAAATTCATAAGAGAATATAAAATATTTCTTTACAATTGTTCCCTACACGTTTTCATACTTTGATAATATTCTATAATTACATCATTTTCGATAGAATCGCCCTGCAGAACGAGGAGAGAGAAGGAAATACAGTGATGTGGCCAAATCTAGAAGGCATGGTACAGTGGACCCGGTCCATATCAGAAGTGTGTTGAACGCATTTTTATCTAACACGTTCGATATATAGGTATTTTTTTTAAATAATATAAACCGTCAAAATCAATTAAAGTTGTGGATATGTACACTTTATTAACTTTAAATTCAATGGGTAACTGGGCCCCCGCGAAAATGCGGGGAGTTCTCAACTAGTAATAATAATATAATATTTCAAGACAAACTTTTTAAAAGCTAAAAATCTCTTAAAAGACTAATTTGTAATTTTTTTATTTGGTCGTTAAAGTTTGCAGCAGCAAACTATGTCCTGACGACCTTTATCTCCTTGAAAAGGAATACACTTCCCACTGCTGTATTTTTTATGGATACATAATCCCAAACAATCATCATCGCTAAATTGTGATGTACAAGCATCGAAGCAGTTTTGCTCTTGCTTCGACTCTAGTAATATAGCCTTCTTACTGAATTCCCTGTACTCTGTGGGGGAAACAAAAAACTATTATCAGATACAAATGTTAAAATATAATCCTGATATGGATTAGGTAAAACGGACTCTGTGATACAGAATTGAACACATTATTACGGAATAAGGAGAAAGAAATTTGTGATGATGTGCAAGTGAAAATCGTCTGTACCCGTTTATTTACTTATTCCTGTGCTCAATCATTCAGAAGTTTCCATGTGTACATTTCTTCTAATTGTTTATACACATGTTGAATTGTGAGTGGTTGACACATGAATGAGTACATACACATATACAGACGATTATTTGTCAATTCTGAAATACAAGGTGAACATGGATCTGATCCATATCAGAATTTTCCAATGTTAAAACGAACAAGAATTGGTAGAACATAATCTATAACTGAAACCTAATGAAAAACATTCGTCCCACAACCTTTATTAGAAACAATTAAACTTTTTTTAACTAAAACCTGGAAAAACTTAACAAACAAAAACTGTAAAATCCACCTGAAAAAGTAAAAAGAAATGGAGTTATTGTAAATATTTTATGGATTAGTACCGTAATTGTTACGAGCTGCAGAGGTGAGAGTGAGACTCACAGCAACAAAGGCAACAAAAAGAAAGATAAAGTACTTGGGCATTTCCATTATCTAAACTCAAAGGTCTCTTAGCAAAAACAAAGGAACATTTCTCTCTTATATAAAGACATAGCCAACGTGGTATACTGATAAAGATCTATCTATATATGAGTTTCCAAAATAAATGAGATTTATTTCCTTCTTTTTAAAAAACAAATATTTATTTCCTTTTATAAATGAAAAGAAATACAAGAAACGAGAAAGAAAGATTTATTTCCTTCTAAGCTTCATGAAATATTTCATTCCATTTAAAAAAGAGTTATTGCATTGGTTCTGAAATACTTGTAGCATTTAGTATTTTTCATCTAGACTAAAGGAATAATTAACAAGCAACTAATTTAAGGGTTAAATTTAAAAAACATCACGAAGTTCATTCAAACTATCAAATGGGTATCTAAATGGAATTGTCATACAAAGCAATTCAACAGAAGTGTAAAATGTCTATTTTGTCAATTGCTTGTTTACAAATTCTCACTCTTCTACTAAACAAAAAGTTTCAAAGAATTGCACTACAAGAAAACAAAGTGTAACAGGGACGGACATTTCCATCGCTAATCTAAGTTTAGCGACTGATTAACGACCCAATCACGTCGGTCGCTAAATTATTTTTAATTTAAAAAAAATCTAAAATTTAATTAAATCTCTATTATAAAAAACAGCAATACGAACCAGAAACAATATTAATAAGATCCCAAATAGCAAACATAATCAATAAAACCCAAAAATAACATTACATATCCAAAACTCTTGCTAATCAAAGTTTACACTTCTCATTTACATTACAACACTCACAATCAAAGTCCACACTTTGAATTACAACACTCACAATTAAAGTGTACACTTCTCATTTACATTATAACACTCACAATCAAAGTCCACACTTTGAATTACAACACTCACTAT
This sequence comes from Vinca minor, assembly GCA_026122235.1. NCBI lineage: Eukaryota > Viridiplantae > Streptophyta > Magnoliopsida > Gentianales > Apocynaceae > Vinca > Vinca minor. The sequence goes on from JAOCZM010000020.1 coordinate 443,986, forward strand.
CAAAGTGTGCACTTCTCATTTACATTACAACACTCACAATCAAAGTTTACACTTCTCATATACTCCTTGATGTCTTTTATATGTATATCCTTGGAAATGCATGAGTTGCAATCTGAAAATTCAAGAATCAAATTATTTTATGGCAATAAAATTTCCACTTTGAATTATGTTAAAAAGTTATACAATACGACAATTAATTATGGTAATAAAGTACTTAAAAATAAACCAACAAATATTACTCACCTTCAATATGTGGAATTCCAAGAAGTTAGTTCTTCAACTTCAATTTGCATCGTTCAAATGGCTTCTTAGTGTGTAGCGAGAAAGAGATTAATCATGCATAAAAAAATGGATTAATAAAGGAAAGTTAAGAATTAAAGCACAACAATAATTAATCATTCTAAGTCATCCTCCGACATAAATTCATCTTCTTCTTCTGAATTGTCATCACCCGACATAATTTCATCATCATCATCTTCATTAACATGGCCCGTACCGGCTACAAGTACAACTTCGATTTCCCCTGACTGGTGTGCAAGTTGACCAACTTCAGTAACAGTTGGATCAATGTGACTGGTCTCCTCCTCGTGTACTTCCTCTTGATACAGTACCGGAACATTAGGAACGTCAACTAGACGTAGTTTGGAACAACAAACAGCTCACCAATCAGCCCTAGATGTTGTCTTACTACCTGTATAAGGTGTGTAGTATACTTGTTGACATTAGGAAGCAAATACAAATGGATCGTAACCCTGGTACGTTCTTTTCCAATGGATTTCTACTAGTTTATATTGAGGATGCACCCCCACACCTCTATTTGGAGTTGAATCGAACCAGTCGCATTTGAAAAGAATTATTTTTTGGACAGGTACTCCTGCAAGTTCAACCTCAATGACTTGCTTCAACTCTCCGTATTAATCGCCTTTAACCCATACCCCACTGTTTGTGGTACCTTTTCCATCACTGTGGGCTTTTGTGTGAAATCTATATCTGTTAACAAAGTAACTGGAATATGACATCACTCTCCTTGCCGTGCCCCATTAAATATTTTTCAACAACTTTTCGAAATGTTCCGTAAGGCTATGTATCTGTTGAGAGAAACAAAAGTTAAATTAGTTTAGGCATTGTTAAAACAAGTAAATTTCTACATAATACTAACTTACATTAGTTCTAAACCATTTGGAAAAATCACTATAAACTCGCCTTTGCAGTTTATCCTCCGTTATCTGGGGAGTTTAGTCATGTACTTCACTAACAAATTTCCTGAGTTACAAATCAAAAGACAATATTATTATTCAGCTACTTTTAATTATATAGCAAAATTGAAGTAATAGATGGCTTTACTTACTGCAGGTATGGTTCAACCTCTTCACAATTCATAAGGATATAATTCATGGTTGTTTTATAATCCCTATAAGATAATGAAATATTTTCTTTTTTTCCAAATGGTCTTCCAGGTAAGTTGATAATACATCTGGTCCACTTGTAGTCTCGTCTTCACTATCATTTCGCCCAATGATTGTAACTTTCGTTTTCACATGGGGTTCGAAATAATAGCTAAAGAATGTAGCATCTTCTTCCACCAAGTATGTATTGCAAATTGACCCCTCAACTCTGGCCTTGTTTTTTATCTTCTTCTTTAGATGGTGCATGTATCTAATTAAAACATAAGTAGTTAATCACATTGTAAATACATGGAAAATAAAAATGAAGTTGAGGTCATAAACATGTGGGTTGTTACCTCTCGAACGGGTACATCCACCTAAACTGTACTAGGCCACCAACATTGGCTTCGTACGGAAGGTGAATCGGTAAGTGTTCCACGACATCAAAAAATTCAGGGGGAAATATTCTCTCTAGCTTGCATAATAATATAGCGATAGTGTCCTCCAATTCTTGCTTATGCGCCACAGTCAACTTTGGGGAACACAAATCTCTGTAGAACAGACAAAGTTCAGCCAAGGATCCCGAACCATTTTCCGGTAGTAGTTCTCTTGAGAGCTATAGGGATAAGTCTCTCCATGAATACATGACAATCGTGACTCTTCATGCCTAACATTTTCAGCTCTTTCATATCAACGCATAGCGCCAAATTCGATGCATAGCCATCTGGGAGCCTTAATTCTTTCACCCAATGCAAACCATCTCTTTTTGTGCCTTGGTAAGGGTGAAATATTCCTTTGGTTTCGTTGTTTTATCTCTGCCATCATGTTTAATATTCAATTCGGGTCGACTTCAATACCTTTCAACATCCACTCTAGCCTTAACATTGTCCTTATTTTTACCCTTCACGTTCAACACGGTGTTAAAGACGTTATCAAACACATTTTTTTCATTATGCATGACATCAATGTTGTGTCTTATCAGAAGTGTCCTCCAATAAGGTAACTCTCAAAATATGTTACGTTTGGCCCAACTGCGATCTTGACCCCTGCCGTATTCTTTACCAATCTCTCCAGCTGTATATGTAATTTTTAGATAATCTCTAACTCTAAAATATATTTCATCACCAATCAGGCGAGATGGCGGGTCTGCTCTCTCCTGTCGCCGATCCTTTCAGAATCCATTTGCATATTTTCTAAAAGGATAATTAGGTGACAAGAAGCATCTGTGGCAATCGAACCACGATTGTGTCCCGCCAGCATGCAAATGGAATGCCCAAAAATACAAACCAGAAACAATATTATTAATAAGATCCCAAAGAGCAAAAATAATCAATAAACTCAAAAATAACATTACATAACCAATTATCTTACTAAAAAACACAAGTTTACACTTCTCATTTACATTACAACACTCACAATCAAAGTGTGCACTTTTCATTACATTACAACACTCACAATCAAGTCCACATTTTGAATTACAACATTCACAATCAAAGTGTGCACTTCTCATTTACATTACAACACACACACTTTGAATTATCAAAACTCACAATCAAAGTGTGCACTTCTTATTTACATTACAACACTCATAATCAAAGTTTACACTTCTCATATACTCCTTGATGTCATTTATATGTATACCCTGGAAATGCATGTGTTGCAATCCAAAAATTGAAGAATCAAATTATTTTATGGCAATGAAATTACCACTTTGAATTATGTTAAAAAGTTATACAACACGACAATTAATTTTGGTAATAAAGTACTAAAAAAAAATCAACAAATATTACTCACCTTTAATATGTGGAAAGTCTAAACAAATATTCCTTGATGTCATTTATATGTATACCTTGGAAATGCATGAGTTGTAATCTGAAAATTGAAGAATCAAATTATTTTATGGCAATGAAATTACCACTTTGAATTATGTTAAAAAGTTATACAATACGACAATTAATTTTATGCTAATAAAGTACTAAAAAATAAACCAACAAATATTACTCGCCTTCAATATATGGAAAGTCCTCCATTATAAACACAATATCTGCATATATCAAGTCTTAATAATTAAATGCATATTAACTTTGGTCTTTCAAATAGGCATTCAAGAGAACAAAACCAAGGCGTGTAATTTACTTTAGAGGCAAAGTCGGTTGCCCCAATTACTTTGAATTCTCCATAATATCTTTCAAATTCAAAATTTTCAGGTTTCATTATTCACATTTATTAATTAGCTTTTATTCTTTCTCCTCTCTCATATTTTTTGGAATAATAATAACTAAAAAAATAGATTAAAAGAGATATTAATGTAATGAATTCTGAATGGTGACGCTATAAATAGAGACATACATTTTTCCATCAATCACTGTCCAAAGATACATTTATTTCGTGCAAAATAATATGAATATTCTTGTTATGTTCGATTACCAATTATTTACTTATTGGAACTAAAATGATATAATTAGCATACATTTCAATAATACACCAAGAAAAACTACATTGGATGTTAAAAAACTCCAATAATCCTAAAAACTCCATGTACATTATCACAAAAAAAAAACACTATATAAACAATAGAATTACATACCTTTTGAGTAAAAAAAACCCAACAAATCTCTTGAAAAAGTTGAGATTTTTTTTTAATGTGCTACTAATTATCACTCGGGCTTATCCCATCCTTTCACTAAAAAACAAAGAAACACGCCCCAAAAAAATTGCAAGAAATTATGAGAATTGCAAAAAATTATAGAAAACCCATATATAAAATTCCAAGCAGAAATCAATACTACCTCCCCTCCATTTTTGTTTTAATCTTCTCAAAATATATGTACTTATTCCAATTGTTAAGAAAAAAGCTAGAAAAGGCAAGTTTCTCACCTAAACCCTAAAAACCCAATTGAAATCGGAGGTGGTGGCGAAGCCTTGGAGGTGCCGGAGGTGGTGGCGATGGAAAGAGTGAGGGGATTTGGGGGGAAATCGCCGAAAGATGTGGTGGTGGAGGTAGAGGTCGCGGCTGGACAGAATGAAAAAAGAGGGAGAGGCTTCTTGCCTTAGATATTTGTAGAGAAATAAAACGCACAATACGACGTCATTTAGGCATTTAATAATGGCGACCGAATAGCGACGGAATTCGCAAATTCGGTCGCTATTCGGTCGCCACATAGAATGCTTAACACTTGCAATTTTCAAATAAATGAGCCCACGAAATGGCATTGGTAAATTTGGTCGCTATTCGGTCGCCACTTAGAATGTTTAACATTTGTCCAGTTTTAAAAAAAAAATGAGCCCATGAACTGGAAAAACGGCGTCGTTTATCATTTAATAATAGCGACGGAATTAGGGTTAGGGCAGGGCGACCGAATATCGACGACCTTGGAAATTCCGTCGCTATTATTTTCCCGATTTCCATTATTTTTTAAAATAGCGGGGTTTTTAATGATATTTAAAAATATTTTGCCTAATAGTAACTAAAATAGGTAAAATGTTTCTATATATCCTTAAAAATCCCGCTATTTTATAAAACGGAATTCGAGAAAATCCTAGCGACGGCCTTGGCAAATTCAGTCACTATTCGGTCACCCCTTAGCTTGATAGCAACCGAACATGCTAAAACATTATAAATCCAAAAACCTACATCGTTCAGAATGCGAGTACGAACTAATATTAATATTTTAGTAAATATTTGTTTATTAATAATCAATTAATAAAATTTTAACTCCATCACTTATGCTGTTGCCCCAGTGGAAAAAGGCACACATCCCAGGGGTAATACCCTGGGATCGAATCCCATATCCCCCCCAATAAAAAAAAGTTAGTAATACTCACTTTTTAACAAAAAAAAATCATCACTAATACATTTCGTGACGAATTACGTGATTCGTCACGAAATACCTTTACCGAAAGTACGTCGGTGAAATATTTTCTGACAATAATTTTGCGTCACTAAATTTATATTAATATCTCAAAAACCAACTAATGAAAACACCGCTTTATATAGATTAAAACATATTTCTCACAACGGTTTAAGAGGGAAAGATATATAGAATCTCCTCTTTTATTCTATCTTCGCATTTTTGTCTATATCATGAGCCTGTCTATCTTTTCATCTCCGGAGTTTTTCCTCTCCTCTCCTGTGTACCATGTGGTTAACAACGAGCGTCGTGGTGGCCAACAACTTTGACATGGATGACCAGGTCCAATTGTTGGTCCATGAGGAACAAAATCTCCTACAATTATCAAAGGATAAACATATAATAGATGCCATCAAACAAATATTACTAAAACTAGCGAAATCGAAATTCTGGTTTCAGTCTTAAACAAATTTCAATATGAAATCAGTTTCTATATGATAATGATTCAGGTTTCATTTCAGACTCAATTTAAAAAAACATTATACATAACTTTGAGTTTCAAATTAAACCAAATCACAAACAAACAAAATTTAAGTAAACGTTTGAGTACATATGTTAAACTCACAAGGTAATGCGGCTCTTGTTGGAATGATAGTAGAGAAATGCTGAGCTGAAATTAAGAAGATGAAGATAACTATTCCCTTGAAGGACATTTTCTCTTCTACTATAGTGTAATGAATTATGAAACTCCATTTATATAATGTTTTTTCGACTCAATATTCTGCAAAAAAGTCTTAAGTTGTGTATTTGTTTAGGGTGAAAATCGTCTGTACCCCTATATATTTTTAATCCTATTTTCAACTATTCAAAATTTGATATGTGTACATTTATTCTAATTATATATATACAATGACAGATGCAGCTTGTTATGACCCCACTGAAATTTTATTTTTACTTCTAATTATATTTTTATATAATAATTATGTCTATATTTTTAATTTACTGCCCGCTATAAATTTTGGTGATCCCATTTTCAAACAATATCAAATATAAAAGACAATGACATGGTGATTCAATTCTCTTGGTTGTCGTGTGGGTTCAATCGCTTTCTTTATTAATTTTCCTCTTTATTTGAAATATTTTTAATTTTTTTCTTCTAAAATTTTCATTGTCTCACACAAAATGTAACATTTTTTTTGAGAAATCCGTTCAAAAAAATTGTATTAACAAACTAATTTTCACCGGAGTTATAAGTATTTTTATCCATTCACTCATTGTCTCCCCTTTTAGTTTTAGTCTAAAATCATCGTGTTTGTTAATTTATCAAAAGCTTCATAAAAAATATTAATTGATAGAAATATTTATAAATAAATGTTTCTATTAAAAATATAAATAGTTTATTAATAAAAAAATCTTATAGAAAATGTGACTTTTTTTAAAAATATTGTATGGGCGGTCGCCCTCCAAAATTAGGGATCCCTTCTCTAACATTTTCAATAATCAGCACCAGTCCGTCCTTTACGTGATACCCAAAACTTTTTCGGCTAGTAAACTAAGTGCACCAATGCCTCCTCCCTTTTCAGAACGTCATACATTATTTGCAAGTTTTTTTGAGATTTTAATAAACGTATTAATACTCCCACTTTAAAAGGACCTATTGAAATAACTGCGCAAGAGGAAAGTGCTTTACTTGAGTAAGAAAATATCGAGGTCCTGAACACGAGATCTTTCAACGCTTTGGCGAATTCTCAACTGGAAGATGAGTACGACGATTTTACTATTGTCCGCTCACGTAAGGGTAAAAAAAAACTATAAAAGCCCTACGAAACATCACATGGAGACTATGTAAAAACCCTTTACAAGACGTTAGTTTTGGCAATTGAGACTGTTTCCTATGGAATTTTACCTACTAGGAACTTTAGTTCGATGTAGTAGTAGATTTGTTTCCACCTAATATTCGAGGTAAGGTTATATCCCCCTCTATGTAAAGTTTTTGTGGTTTTAATTTCAATAAAAAAGAACCATTTAAAAAAAAAGGAAAATTAACCTATTTAGTCCCCCATAAATTTTCGTTTAGCCCGTATAGTCTTTAATGTTTAATTTCAGCTTATTTAGTCCCTCAGAAATTTTCGTTTAACCCGTATAGACCCCAATATTTAATTTCAGCATGTAAAGTCCCTTATCTATTTACGGGCTGCATATAGAGGTTCCACCACCTCTTATGCGGTGGAATCAGGCCAGCCCCATATTCATGTCATCCACGTGCTTAATGAGCGTGAGAATAATGGTAAGTTTCAATCTATTAAATTTACAAAATTAAAAAAATCAGTATAAAAATGGTTAATTAGAATTAGATAGGCTGATTTCCCCAAAAAAAAATATCTCTAAACTTTCATGTGGGTTACAAACTCTGGATTAGTAGTAATGAGTACAAGTAAATTTCTAACTGCTTATATCACTTATCGAAGGCATGGTAGCCCAGTGGGTAACATCCACTGCCTGAGACCGAGAGGTCCAGGTTCGATACCCACCTCACACAAGGGGAATGATTTAATTGTCATTTCTTTGGGTTCCCTTGTGTGAGGTCTTATACTCCCCTCACGGGGCACCCGCTCAACGGGACTTCTAATACTCCCCTCACGGGGCACCCGCTCAACGGGACTTCTACGAGCGGGACTTCTACGACCCTCACGGGGCACCGTTCTACGACCCTCACGGGGCACCCGCTCAACGGGCTTCTACGACACCCGCTCAACGGGACTTCTACGACCCTCACGGGGCACCCGTTCAGCCGGGCTTCTACTACTCCTCCTCTGGAGAGGTCTAATAATATATATAATTGTAATAAACTAGACCATACATATAAATGGTCTAGTTTTTTTTTAAACTGCTTATATCACTTTGGGATAATTATTTTTTAATAGTAAACATAGTTACCCGTGCATGGCGATCAATTGGGTTTGTATCTCGGTGCCCAGTAAGCATCACAATTAAGGGCTTGCTTCTATTATCTTCAATCATTAATATTTTTTTTTTTAACTCCTCGTCCCGTGAACGTTGTTTATTGTACTCAATTTGAATCACTTTACGATTTAAAATTAGATTATTTAGTTCTTAAATTATAAGAATGACAACACTTATATCTTACCAATTTTAGTTAAAATTGTAACAAACTTAAGTGTGTAAGAGACTATAATATTTATTTAATAAATAAATAAAATTTACTACTACAAAAGAGTGAACAAAATATGTATATCTCTAGTCTATAAGATTTCATCCAAAAACAAATCTAGACTATATTATAGACTACAAGTCTAGTAGTCATAGGGTCATGCTACCACTAGAAAAAGTCCACAATGAATATTTTTTAGTAGCTCAAGCAGTCAAGCCTCAATTCTCTGTTACTCAACAACAATGGCAATTTTTTTTTCCTTTGGCTCTCACTAGTCATTAGGGTTTATATTATCCCCAATCATCAATCCTCATCATCCTTCATTATTTGAATTAAATAGGTAACCCTTTTAATGCTTCTTTAATCTTCATTATTTATGTACATTTTTTTTGTGAAATATATATAATTGCTATTTCCTGATATTTATGTACAAATTTTTTTTTTTTGCACAGTTATTATTAAACGTAAATTTTCCATTTGTTCGAAACAAACTAGTAAAAGGGGTGTTAGGGATAAAAGGGTTGAGATTAGAGATGAAAATGATATTGAAATTGATACAAAAATGGATGTTGAAGAGGATTTCCAAGTGGGACGGGTCTCAATCAAGAAACTACCAGTGGCTACTGATTCAGTTGAGAGAGTATTTTCTGCAATGACTTTTGTCAAGAATCGTCTACGCAATCGAATTGAGTGGTTGAGTGATAGTTTAATTGCATTTGTTGAGAAATATGTGTTTGATACTATCGAAAATGATGTAATTATAAAATATTATCAAAGTATGAAAACGCGTAAGGAACAATTGTAATGAAATATTTTATATGATTTTATAAATTTATTTTGTCAATATTAATTGTGGTCCCGAAAATAAAATTTTGACTCCGTCACTGCGTGCATGGCGATCAATTGGGTTTGTATCTCGGTGTCTAGTAAGCATCACAATTAAGGGCTTGCTGCTAAATTAATATATATTTGCTACAAGAAACTCATGAAATCCCCAAAAAACGAAATTTTAGTACAATTACGGTGAATTAAGCTTGATTTTCGAGAAATAGGAAACCAAGATTCAGTTAAGTAACTTATTGCTAATTGAATATAGAAGCAGGGAACATTATTCTTTATTTAATTTTTTTTTTTTTCATTTACAACATTTGACAAAGTTCGACTTCTAATCTATTGAACTATGAGTTCGACATTTAACTGATAGGAACACATGTTGGGTAGCGGAACACTCTAAACAACAAATTATAATGGAAACGAAGAGAAAGCAGAAAATCAACACAAGAATTTTAACGTGGTTCGGTCTCAACGCAGGCCTACATCCATGATCCCGTAGGGTACAAACTTTCACTATGTAATTTTTTAACGGAATAAAAAGTTACAAATCCTCTTCTAAACTCCGAATCTAAACACTCACAAAACTCAAGGAGTTGGTGGCACCCAACGCGGCACACAGACATAATACTAAACTAGAAGATCCTTATTTATAAGATTTTCCTCCTTCCAAGTTTCCTAACACAGCCGATGTGGGATATTGAGAGAATCCCAACATATCCTCCCTTATCTCAAATTCCTATATTACAACTTAAACAGAATAAGAAAACCTATCACTATTGGGATCTTAAGAATCTCTAACAAATCCTCCCTTTTCTTAAGTTCCCAAATTATAATTAAAATAGAAAACCCCTAACCCTAGGTCTTCCCTTGGGTTTCTTCTCTGTTTTGTCTCATTTTTACTTCCTTGATGTTGGGTCAAGGAATGCTTCTTTCCTCTCATCACAGTCACGAAACTTGCGCCTTCTTCTAATAACTGCGCTTTTTCCAGGACTCGAACTCATCACATTCTCGAACCTGACGCTCTAATACCAGTTGTTGGGCAGCGGAACACTCCAAACAACAAATTATAATGGAAACGAAAAGAAAGCAGAAAATCAACACACGAATTTTAACGTGGTTCGGTCTCAACGCAGACCTACATCCACAACCCCGGAGGGTACAAACTTTCACTATGTAATTTTTGAACGGAATAAAAAATTACAAACCCTCTTCTAAACTCCGAATCTAAACACTCACAAGACTCAAGAAGTTGGTGGCACCCAACGCGGCACACACACATAATACTAAACTAGAAGATCCTTATTTATAAAGTTTTCCCCCTTTCTAGTTTCCTAACACAACCGAAGTGGGATATTGAGAGAATCCCAACATATCCTCCTTTCTCCCAAATTTCCATCTTACAACTTGAACAGAATAAGAAAACCTATCACTATTGGGATCTTAAGAATCTCTAACAACACATACTATTATAAAATAAATAAAATACTGAATTATAACTCAGTACTCCCTCCATTCCCTATTAATTGTCGTTTAGGAGATATCTAGGTATCCAAATTAATTGTCGTTTAAGGTTGTTTTATTAGTTGTCAACAATTTATTCCAATTATACCCTCAACATTTTCCTTTCTTTATGATAAAGAAGTGAGAGAGAGGGAGGGTGGGGGATAATATTGGAAGTTTAGGTGAAAATAACAACTTCTTTAATTTTCTCAAATTGTCTAAAGAGTCTTATATTTAGGAATGGAGGGAGTATCAAATATGAGACCATCTAGGTAAGAAAATGGTCTGAAGAACCTTAAAACGAAACGGACTTCTGCGTCTGTGTCCTTTCTCGGGCACCTTTATATTACCGGCAGCGGGGCATGTTTGTTGATTTATCTTCATCTTCTATAATAAATTCATCTAATCCAACCAAAAAATATAATAATTATTATTTTTTCGTAAGAAAAAGATTTGAATATTTCGGAGAGAACAAAAACTTTATTGGAAAAATTGAAACGCATACTGAATCTAAAACCGAGTAAAGCTAGATTTTTATAGTACAAAACTTACTGGATTTTAATGTCCTTGCTGAATTTGCAGGATGAATGTGTTGAACAGAAAGCAAAAAGAGTAAATTTAGTGATCATTATGAATATAGATCAATGAATACATTTTGTCAGTGGCACACACACACACCAGGCCCGTCTCGAACATCTGTGAGGCCCTGTGCTAATTATCAAAATTAGGCCCCTTAATTTTTTTAAAGTGTAAATTATATAAAAAAAAATTTGTAGGGACTAAGTTAACTCTTCAAATTTTTTTCAATACACACATGTGATTCTTTCACAACAAATTTATCAAGAGCTCCTTTTAGGATTGAGTTAACTCTTCAACTTTTTGTTTTTTCTTACGCTTTTCAGATTCACATTCATATTTTTTAAATTTTTGAGGCATAATTAAAATATTCAATGCAATATATAAAGAAAGAAAAACGCAAAATCAAAGACTTAAAAATTAAAATTAAGCAACTTTTTGTGGATTGTGGAGTGGATGAAGGACAACGATGAAGGCAGAGAGTCGGTGACGACGTGACGGCTTTCAGCTTCTTCAACGGTTGTTGTGAGAATATTAAATTTTTTTTTTTTGTTAAGTGATTTCATTCTCAGATTTGGGGGCCCTTTCTGTTCAAAAAAAAAAAAAGGATTTGGGGGCCTTTCTGTTAAAAAAAAGGAATTGGGGGCCCTTTAAAATGTGAGACCCGGTTCTGTATGGCACCTTGGGCCTGTACAGAGCCGGGCCTGACACACACAAACACACACGCACACACGCACACGCACACACACACACACACACACACACACACACACATATATATATATATATATATATATATATATATATATATATTTATATATATATAAGAAATTTAGTGATTAATGATAAGGCTCCAAGTAATATATGTCCTCGCTTTTTAAATTTCACAATTTCATTTAATAGATAGGTTAAAAAAATTAAATAAAATGTATGATATTTTGATCAAGAAATTTGAATTCACTGGGTAGTTACTATTAAGGTGGAACGAAACTTCCAAACAGCTATATATAGATTTAGAAAAGACAAACAACTTCTTCCAAGTCTGATTATTTTATTTTCTGATCGATGGCTATATAGTTGAATAAATAGCCATGTTTGTCCCTAACTTATTTTCCTTCGGCCAATTTTATCCTTTTTTTTAAAAACTACTATTTTTTGTCCTCAATTTTTTTTACAAGCTGACAGTTTTGTCCTTTTGTGAGTTGATTTGCAACGCCATTATGAAACAAGAGATAAAAATGTTACAACTATGTCAGTTACGAAAATTTAGTCAACTAAAAAAAGTCCGCTACCCCAGTTTCATAATGCATTATAAGACTACACCTTATAGATTTGACTGGTTTTTATATAACCCATAATAAAAAAGATGGAAATCTCACTCCAGTTCAAAGCTTGAGGCAAGCGAGAGACCGATATACCAATTGCGCTAGTCAACGTAGTTGGGCGGCTTTGAAATACAAAACTTGATTTTTACATAATTAAATAGAAAAAAAAAAATAGGAAGACAATTCTAGGCTTCGATGTAGTTTGCTTTCTTGGTTCAACAATTCTACTACTCGACTTGGAAAACGACTCTTTCTTCACTTAATGATAATAATAAACAATAGGATAGGAAACGAGTCAGACAAATCAATAGTCAATAAAAGCAATAGGAAAAATTTAAGTTATTGAGGGCAGTCTTTTAACAAGTAGAAAAACCACTTATGGACTAAAGTTCGGTCGACTGGGTCTTAGACCTCGGAAGGTTGGATGACATGTGTTGTCTGGTCGATCAGAGTGTCTTTTTTACTTTGTCATTTTTTAATGTTCCAAAACTCCAACGGCTATATAATCTTGGAAGACCATATTTTAGGTCGGTCGACCGAACATTACTTCGTTCGACCGGACCACGTGTTGATATCAACCGAGATGAGAACATAAGCCTTTGAACTTCACTTCAGAAGCACTTCAGACGATCTACTACCTAGCCCGGATGACCCAAGATGTCTTGTCAAGGCAAAAATATAGTCGTTGCAACTCGATTTGCTTTCAATGTTTTGACCTGTTGAATATCCTTTACGGCTGATTTTGGTTTTTTTCTCAAGCCAATAGAGGGGCCTTAGTTTACTCATTTTAGACAAGCAAATTAAACATTTTCTTTAGTTTAATTCTTTCAATCATTCATCAAAATATTTTATTTGAGAAAAAGCTTCATCTACTTATTCTTTCATTCTAAAATATGAATTAGGACTTTAAATGTCATATCCAATCCTTAGATGAATTTATTTTTCTTGAGCTTATTGTAAAATCTCATATGTTGAGATTGTCTTTCCTTGTAATGGGTTAAGTGGTAAGGCTTGTTTGTGAGAGTGGTGGTTTTGGGCCTCCAAAGTGTTGGAGTGGATCTTTCTTGTAATCGTAGGAACTAGAGTTAGTGGTGAACCCGAAATAGAAGTACGGTTATGTGTTCGTAAAACATCTTCACTTTGTAGAATAGGTTATAGAAAGAGTTGTCATGGGTAGAGGGTTGCACGTGCGCATAAAAAAGACCATTAGTTGGCCTTTCCTTTGGAAGGTTAAATAAGTGTGTAAAAGAACATTTGTTGTTTTGTCCTTCCTTGTAATGTTCTCTCAACACAAGCTAGTGGAATTTGCCAAAATCCTGGGGTGTGTCCCACGGTAGTGGATGTAGATCTTTTATCAAACCACTTTACATCATGATATTTGATCTTCTAACTCTAACATTTTACTTTCAAGTTCTTACATTATACTTGTGCTTATATTCACATAAACTTGATTGTATTAGCTTCATTTGTTTATATATATAGTTAGATTTATTTCATGTTATGTCTTCCCTTGGATTGGGATTATGACTTGCACTTAGTATTCTTGCAAGTGTTATATATCTTGTTTAAGTGTTAGTCCTCATGACTTGTATGCTTATTTCTTACAAGCTTTATATATATTAATCTTGACCTAGACAATCCTTGAACATATACATTGTCTTGTATTCATATGTGTTGTATTTTATACACATAAGTCATCTAAGTGATAATCTTCTAATTCACCTTATATGCTTAATGAACATAATTGTTTTTAAGGTGATCACTTAGGAAAAGAATTTGGTAAAAAAGTTAAAAAGTTTGAGAACCTTATTCACCCCCTCTATAGTTCTCCTCTTAGGGTATTGCAAATTCCCTCCGGGCATTTCAATTGGTATCAGAGTCTAGTCTCCTGTTTATTAGGATTTACACCCTAGGATGATCTATGCCCATTCATTACCTATTATATAGAAGACTCTTCACCATTCTGTGATGACTCCATATTCTCTAGGTGGCTAAATGTTTAAACTCCCTTTGGCTATTAATGAGTTCACCTTGTTGAGCTTTATAGAAACATGGCCATATGCTCCTTCAATCAACAAACAAGGTGTCAACATGCCAAAGCGAGAAAACAATATGAAATCACAAGAAAGATGAAGAATATTCCACAAAACTTCAATGATAAAGATTCAAAGAGAAGTGGAATTTGGGAGGATCATTCCATGTGGAATGAAGCACTTGACAGGAGATGTGCCAAAAGGAAGAAACTCAAAAGCACTCCTTAGCACATGGATTTTCAAATGTCAATCCATTCAAGATCCAAGTTGCTTAAAGACAATGAGTAAAGCTACAAGTGATGACAAAATCCAAAATGTCAAGAACATTATTCTCATCATTTGTAAGAAAGAAAATGTATCAAAATCACTTTCTCATAACACCTTAATTGATGTGTTTTATATTTTTATAAGTGATATAAAACATAAAACACTTGCTCTTATGTATGTTGCATCTCATTTCGTGTCATTCATATCCATATATATAACCTTTAGCACGATATCAACATGTCCATATTTATTTTGCTAAGGTATCTATAATATGTAGAATATTTAACTTGATAGATTCTTGCTTTGTCATGTCTTATTCATTTAAGAATCCATCTAGTTGTTTTTATTTTGATTTGCATGATCCTTGGGCATATTTGTGCAATTTGAGAAATATAGCTAACCTTAAAGGACCTTTTAAAAGGTACCTAGTTATTCTCAAGATTTCCAATAGGTACAAAATGTTCTAAAAGCTTCAATATGAAGATATGAACTACAAGGAATGACTCAAATGGTATAAGACTCCAAGAAAAGAGTCATATGTCAATGATTGCAAGATTGTAGAGGGCTCATCAAGAAAAGAAAACTCATCCCATTGATGACTCTACACTTGCAATCACATGTCAACCTCTCCACGAGCTTCAAATGAAAGTTTTGATCATGACAAAGATCACACAAAATGCCTCATTGGACATATTGATGATAAAGATCAACCAAAACTGTAAAAAAAAATCCAAGCTCCTTGAGCAATGAGGTACAAAAGTTTAACTCATCTCTACATAGAGATCATGCTTATGTTTATGATCTTCTTGTGCTATAACCTAATTATAGCATGAATATAAGTAGATGACTAAGAAGTATTTTCTTTACTGATTTAAACTTGCTTGCTCACTTAAGAAAATATTTGTTTAGTGCAAGAAGTTTAGGATATACTTCTTGTCTCTTAAAGTAAAGGATAATCTTTGCTTATTTGTTTATACTTTTATGTATATCATGTTTTACTTGACAATGTTTTAATTGTTTATTCCAAACTTGTCAAGCATGATCTTGTTTCTCTAAACTCCCTTTTGTTATGTGCATTTGCTCTATCTTCTTGATAATGTATTTTTGTGCTCTACATGTATCTCGTGATCTTAATTGCTTAGAGTACAAACACAAACACAAGAATGCATAGTATCTCTTTTGATGCTTGATTTTTATTTCTATGTTTAATATGATATGCTTTGATTTGTATCATCCTTGATCATCATGTTAAATTGTTTCATCATATAGAGATATTATTAATAGAGGAGTACTAGCCAAGTAGGTTGTAAAAATCCCCTAGGACCCCAAACAAATGGGTACCAAAAGTGTCTTCTTATGTATGTAACAAAAGTAAAGAGAATATGATATAGATACTTGAAGATAAGATCATCCATATTCTCCAATCATATTAAGAAGACACTTCCTCCTTGAAGAAGATAATCATGGAATGTGCAAGACACAATTTCAAAGAAGAGCTCAACTTCAAGTAGATGATTTGAAGACTAGCCACACTTTCAAGTAAATGAAAAGAAGAGATGAAAAGTAGCTAGGTCTAGTGCAAGAAGAAAACTGGGGAAGAAGAGTAAAATGCTAAAATGGAATGAACAAAAGTCTTTTTGAGGCAAGTATCTCATTGGTGAGGTTAGCTCTTTGTGAGCTTAACACTCTTTGTGAGTGGAGTCTTCTTTGTGAAGCACAAGTCCTCATTTGTTTAGTCAATTGTAAAAGGTTGATCTTACCTCACACTTGTTGCGAATGGAACTTCATAGTGAAATGTTGAAATCCCTAGGTGTATCCTAAGGTAGTGGATGCCGATCTTCATGATCGAACCACTATAAATCGTCGTGTTCATTTTCTCTAACTCACTATAAGAAACTAGTTTAAATAGGGGCGGAATAA
Source organism: Vinca minor (assembly GCA_026122235.1). Classification (NCBI taxonomy): domain Eukaryota; kingdom Viridiplantae; phylum Streptophyta; class Magnoliopsida; order Gentianales; family Apocynaceae; genus Vinca; species Vinca minor. The sequence continues at coordinate 460,849 of JAOCZM010000020.1, forward strand.
TCCCTCGGTAACCTGACATTAGCGACTGAATCACGTGGTCAGATATTTTTTGTCGTTGAGCCGAATACCAACGGATTATGTAGCAACCGACTAGTTGGTCGCTATATACTGATGAATTACCGACCAAATGACCATCAATGTTGACTTTGACTTTGACTTATTAACGACCGATTACCGATGACTAGTGTATCGACATTATATTTGGTCGCTAAGTACCTACCGAACGCTCAACAGTGTTGACTTTGACTTGTTCACGACTGATTACCGACGGCTCATGTACCCAAAGTACTCTACTCTCTACATTCAAGTTCTTATATTACTCTTTGTTCTTATACTTTGCTTGAACTTGATTTTTATGAACTACATGTTGTTATTGAGTTAGTTGATTTACTTGGATTATAGATTTACCTGTTTTTGGTCATATGACTTATTGTGAATTCACTTACGAGTTTTGCATATAGGATACTTGACTCAGTGTCTCAAAGATCACATCCATAAGTCTTGGATTCCTATGTGTTGCATCTAAACACATAAGTCATCTAGGTTGCCTTCATAATTAACTCGCCTTATATGAATAATTAGCATACTTGTTGTTAAGGTGATCACTTAAGCCAAAGAAGTTTAGAAAAGGCGAAAAGTTTTAGAACCTAATTCACCCCCTCTTAGGTTCATACCTTATAAGGTATTTCATAGCGGGAGTGTTATTGGGTTGCCGAAGCTTGCTTAAGTAGCGGGAAAACAGATCATCAAATTAGTCAATACCAGACACAAGTTCAAGGGAATGCTCAGACCACACCTTCAACACCAAGAGTTAGGGGATTCATGTTTGATGCCTAATGTTATAGTTTTCGCTCTTACACAACAAGATGCGGGAAATGTGGTGGATGTCATGACATGTACACTTATGGTTAACAACTGTACTTGCATATGTGTTGTTTGACTGTGGTGCTACACATTCATTTGCATCCGGTAGATTTTCTAAGGTCCTTAAGACTTTACCAAGTCTTTTGAATGCTTATAAAGTAATAGTATCTAGAGGGAAGGTTTTAGTGTCAAACTTGGTTCATAAAGGGTACCAGGTTGAGATAGATTCGAAAGAGTTTGTGATACCCAGGACCTTTCGATGACATGTTTTATGTGCCTATGTATTTTGTATGTTATATGTTACATTTTTTTTGGATTAGTTTAATGGCGCATTAGTAAAAGTAAGGAATTTATATGAATTAATTGACAAGATTAATCTTATCGGTTAGTTTGGTTGGTTATTTTTAGAGGGAAGTTAATGTGTGTTAAGGGGGTATCTTTTTTTATCAGATCAGGGGGTTGCTATGTATGCCTTATAAAGTTATAACCCTCCAGAAACCTAGACATAGGTAGGCTATAAATATAGGAGAAAGGGGAAAGAAACAAAAGGAAGAACAAGAAAGAAAACCTTAGTGCTGGATAATCTAGGTAGCGAGAAAAAATCATTTGTCGAACATAGTAAACGATCTCTAATCGTTCCCATATTTTAAATATAGTTATAAGACTTCCTCAAATAGATTCCGACCGTTGTAGATCGGATTCTAACAGGCCGGATTAAGATAAATTAACTTTAGAGTACAAGGTTGTGACATTTCGAGTAAAACAAGAGTGGCGAGGATAAATTGCTAAGTTGAAGTATCATACGGTATTTGATTGCATCGATTCTTACTTCAAAATTTAGAAGACTCATATAACTACATTCTCAACGGTGAAGATTAGATTTTAATGGTTCTTTTAAGAGTTATTTCTTCGGGAAGTAGAGGTTACGAATCTGAATTATTGTTTCTGTTCTTCATTTGGAGTTTCATTATGCGTATCAAGTAAGGATTCTTCGCTCTTGAATGGTGGATGGGTGTTGCCCCAAATTACCGACAAGGGGTGACCTGTAACTTGGCAAAGTTCAGGGGAGCTTTTCTTGGCTAGTACTTCCTAGATACATACATAATGGAGAGGAAGAACCATTTCTTTTAACTTAATTAGGCCGAAAGAATGACAGTGACAGAGTATGCCAGAAAGTTCAATGCGTTGGGAAAGTATGCCAACACTATCATCCAAGACCCAATGATGAGAACACAAAAGTTTGTGACGGGACTTCTAACAATAATTCGGGGTAGACTATCAAACATATGTCCCACTACTTATCGGGAAGACTTTCAAAGGAGTTTAGACATAGAAATAGAGTTCAACAGAGCGAATACTGATAGGGTTAGAAAGAGAAGTTATTCGACCATGGAACAGGGACAAATTTTAACGGGTTGCAAACCTTACATCACGCGCAGCTAATAAGAGGTTCACACATATGGTTGGTTCATCTACTTTCAGGCCTGAAGTGAGAAATTGAGCAAATTTGGTAAGTGTTGGGGAACCGACAGTGACACCAAGTCCTATTACAGCTATTCCACTATGCTAAATGTGGAAGAAAACATATCAGAGTGTGTCGATGGAGAACTAGAGCATGCTTCAGGTGTGGGAAATTTGGTCACCATGTCAGTAAATATTCAGAGTTAGCTTCGGGTAATGCACATAATTCTTGTATACCAAGAATTGGGGATTCTAGGCCAAGGTCAAATATAAGAGTTTTTCCACTCACCCATCAAAGGCGGAAAATGCCTCGGAAACATGGCAAGTACACTGGTGTCAATGATATTATATGTTTATGTATTAATTGTATGTTTTTCTATATGCTACTTGACTTATGATACACATATTATTATATTAGCATGCTAGATGGGTAGTTTTATTAGAGTGGCACAGTGGAAGTGTAGCGGTAACATGTATACTTGGGATTATGTGTATATTTGCTTGTGTAATATTTGAGTGTTGTATTATTTGTTATTTTTTACTTCATAGGTTGCCTATAGTACCATTATTGTTTTTGTATAAGCCTATAGAGTCGTTGCATCTAGAGGGAGGGTTCTAGATTCTAGATTATGTAGAGGGTGCAAGTTTCGAGGACGAAACTTTTGTTAGGAGAGAAGTTTGTGATACCCAAGACCTTTCGATAGCATGTTTTATTTGCATATGTATTTTATATGTTTTATGTTACATTTTTTTGGATTAGTTTAGGGGCGCATTAGTATGGTAAGGAAGTTAGAGGACCTAAGTAACAAGATGAATGTTTTTGGTTAGTTTCGTTGGTTATTTTGTTTTTAGGGAAGTTAGTGTGTGTGGAGGGGGTAGGATAAGATCATGGGGTTTCTATTTATGGTTTATAGAGTTATAACCCTTGAGATATCTGGACATATGTTGGCTACAAATAAAGCAGAAAGATGAAAGAAAGAAAAGGAAGAACAAGAGAGAAAACCTTAGTGCTGGAAATCTGGGCAGCGAGAGAAAACCCATTGTCATACATGGTAAACGATCTCTGATCATTCTCATATTTTAACCATAGTTATAAGACTTCTTGAACTAGATTTTGACCGATTGAGATCAGATTCTAACATGCCGAATTAAGAGATATTAACTTCCGAGTACAAGGCTGTGACAGTTCGGGTAAAACCAGAGTGTCGAGAATAGATTGTTAAGTTGGAGTATCAGATGATTTATGATTGGATCTATTATTGTTTCTAATTTTAGATTACTCATAAAACAACATTCGGGAAGTGGAGGTTGCGAATCTAAATTCTAATATATGTTCTTCAATTTGAGTTTTGATTAAGCGTATCAATTAAGGATCATTCGCTCGTGTTTTTCAGTCCTAAAATGCATGAACGGGTCTTTTATCAAGTTATGGAGTTGTATGAAAGATTTTTCATGTTTTATTGCATCAAAATTGGATGAAGTACCGAAGTATATTTATATATTTACCAAAATACATCATTTTGAGTAGAGCTTCATATAAATACTCTTGGATTCTCAATTTTATTTAGAGTTTTCATTTGTATCTATCCAATCCATTTAGTGATTTGTTCTATTGAGATTAAATTGTAAAGTCTCATTTGCTAAGGCTAATCTTTTATTGTAAAGGGTTGTGAGTGGCAAGACTTTTTTTTAGAGTGGTGGTTTTGGGCCTCATTAGTGGACTGGATATTTCTTGTACTTGTTGGAACTAGAATGAGTGGTGAACCCGAAAAGTTAGTGCACTTGATGTTCGTAAAACTTCCTTACTTATTAGACTAGATTAGAGAGTTCCCAAGGGTGAAGAAGGGTTGTTTAGTGCATAAAATGATCATTTGTTGGCCTTACCCTTGAAATGTTGTCTGGTGCATAAAAGACTATTAGTTGGTTTTACCCTTTCATGTAAAGATACTCTCAAGACAAGCTAGTAGAAAGTTTCCAAAATCACTATCTGTCTTAATTAGGCAGTCGATGTAGATATTTATAATTGAACCACTCTAAATTCTTGTGTTTAATCTTCTAACTCTATCTCATTACTTTCAAGTTTTTACTTTATTCATTGCGCTTATATTCCATAAAAACTTTCTTGTATGAGTTTAAAGTGTTTATCTTGAGTTAGTTTGCTTGCTTTATTTGTCTTGCATTGGCTTTACCATTTGACTTGCACTAAGTAATCTTACAAACTATATATATTTTGCTTAGTGTTGGTCCTATGACTTGTGTTGTTTGATCTTATAAACTTTGCATATAGGACTCTTGATCTAGACAATCATTAAATTGATCATATTCAGTATCTTGAGTTCCTATGTCTTGCATTTTAACAAACTAGTCATGTAAGTTGTATATCCTTTAACTCGCCTTATGTGCTTAATTAATCAACATATTTGTTAAGGTGATCACTTATGAAAAGATTTTGTTAGAAAAGAGAAATTTTTTTAAACCTAATTAACCCCCTCTTAGTTCTCCCCTTTGGGTATTTCATTTGGTATCAGAGTCTAGTCTCATTTTTGTTAGGTTTTACGTCCTAGGAGGATCTTTGGCTACTTACTTTTCTACATATCACGTAGAGGACTCTTCCCCATCTAGACCACCTTTGTTTGATGTATCCAACTTCTCTTGTTGGCAATCTATGTTTAAACTTTTTTTCTTGTACTGATTTCACAATGTTTAGAATTATAAAGAAGAACAATATGTTCCTTCATATATCATGAAAGGTGTCAAGGTGCCCAAGACAAGAAGAGAATTCAATGAAGAAGACTTATCCAAAATGACACTCAATTTCAAGTCCATGAATGTTCTTTGTTGTGCACTAAATGAAGAATCGCTCAACAAAGTTCATGAATGTTCGACTCCTCATGGGACTGCGTTTCCATTAACCTTATTCGATTATAACATTTATGGTAAGTGTACTCCTAATAAGTAACTACTATAAATACCAGGTATATGTTACTCTATTGATTCATTCTCATTACTTGCCTTCTAGACATTGAGCTCTCTTCTCTATGTCTCTTTCTCTTTAAAAAGCTAACTTAAGCATCAGAGAATGGCTGGGAACATCCACAACACCCTTTGACCGTCTTAGTTTTGCAGTTTACTATTTTTCTCGTCAAGATCCATTAGCTTCCTTGAAGGGCGGAGATTGGGGATTTGGAGCCCGTTTGTCTAGTACACATCAAAACTGTTACACAATTATTACAGATAGAGATGCCTTTTGTACTTTAGAGTATAAGCTATAACCGTCACTACGAACATTTACTCAGTGTCTAAATGCATTATTTGTCTCTCCACGACTCTAGTGATTAACACATTTTTTTCAATATGCGAAGAATAAAATCATACGGTTGATATTATTTTGAAAAATTACCTAGTCATCGCTTCCCAACACATGTTAGATAAAACATGCGTTCAACTAGTAGTTCCTTGCCCGAGCTACATGCACGCTCGGGGATAGTTTGTCTAGAAATTTCCTTGTAATTCCTTATTCAAATTAATAAAAGAAAAAACTTTCTTTCTATTTTTGCCTTTTTCTCTAAAATGTTTTGATTACCTATCTTTCATTAGGCATATCCATCCACCTTCCCTTCCTTGGGATAGAGGGACACCACCTCTCCCTCGCTGGTAGGTAATTTGTCTGGCCACGACTAGGGTGTTCATGGTTTATTTTTTTAAATCCAAACACAGAATATATATATATATATATATAAGAACTCTTTTATAATAAAATATATTGAACTTCTTATTTATATACCATGACAAACAAGTTTCTCAAGTGCAAAAGTAACAAATATCTGTTGTATATGGCTTTAGATTCACCTGAAGTTTTTGTTTTACTTTGAAACTAATTACTTTTTTCATCGTAAAATAAATTTTCAGTAATTTGTTTGAAGTTCAAGAATCAAGATCAATAGTTTATTTTTTTTGTTGTGTTTAACTTGTGAAAAATAATAGACATATTTCTTTATATTTGTTTTTGTAACTAGGTAATTATATATAATAAAAAAAATTATTTTTACTTTATATTGAAGTTTAAGAATTAAGAATTTATATTTTAAGTAGCTAAGTAATTATATAAAAAAAATTATTTTATTTATTATTTATTATGAATATATTTTGTATTTCTCGAAAACCGAACAACCAAACCAAACCGATAGATACCGAATGCATCGATTTGAAGTTTTGAATAGTTTCAAAATTTTCAAACTTAATATTTCGATTTAGTTTAAAAAATATACAAACTCGAACCAACTCGAACCATAAACACCGTGGCCACAACTAGGTTTCCTTTCCAGTGAATAGTGCCCATGACATGACTGGTCATGTGAGGGTGAATGGAATCCGGATCCCAAATTAACTTCTTACGCTCCTAAATTTACAGTTTAAACTTTCTTGATATATTAAAGGTACATTAATCGCATGGGAATCGGGTAGTCCAAGTGGTAAGGCTACTCGGCCACGGGACGGAGGTCCCGTGGTCGATTTTCATATCTCCCCTTGTGGGGCAATAAATTCTCCTCTTGTGAGACTAAGTTCCCTCCCTGACTTGGGGTATTCTCCGCTCTTCCCCTTCGGGCGTCAAAAAGGTACATTAATCGCATGCTTCATATTCTCTTTTTTTTTTCCCTGAATAAATTTAGTTTTCATTAATAAAAAATAACCGAAGTCATTATAATTGAAGGAAAATCTGAAAATACAGAAAGTAAAAGTTATACAATGATTTAAAAAAATTACGATAACAGACAAAAGACACACCCAAGAAAACTTGGATGGTAAGGAGAAAAAACTAGAAAAACTAGCCAACTAAAAAAATACATAATCTTCTCCTTTAAAGCATCTTCATCGCAATCATTAATTCACAGGGACAGGAGAATATTACTTTCAACATCTTCCTTAGGGGTCGACAATTTATAGGACCACTGTGATATTCTCTTCTTTGTACCCACTTTGATTACCATATGTTGGAATTATTAAATCAATTTTATTATTTATTAGAATATTTAGTTTTGGTAATTATTAATTTTATTGTAATAGGTCTGCTTTAGCAGTTTTCTAGTCAATTTAGATTTGTTAGTCAATTTACATTTCTATATATTTTAGAGATTCTATTAGCTTTTACTTCTATATAAATAGGAGAGTTGCATACGTATTTTGTGTGGATTTGAGTGTGGTCTGGAGTAGTATTGTTGTGTGGTCAGAATTATAGATCCTTATGAATTTGAGAGTTGATGCATAGAGTATTGTATGTTCCTCTCCGTAGTATTGTTGTGAGATTTGATTAGTGTGTTTGTACTCCAGACAATCACCACCAAATTATTTATTCAAAAAATATGTGTTTCCGCATTTAAAAAAAATTTCTACAATTGGTATCAGAGCTAGGGTTGTGTGATGGATGTGAGGCATGTATTGTTGGGAAAAAGCATAGAGATGCTTTTACGAAGGATAGCGTGGAGAGCAAATTCACCATTGCAGTTAATTCATTCTGATTTGTGTTCTTTAGGTGGTAAAACGTATTTTATTACTTTCATTGACGATGTTAGTAGAAAGATTTGGATACATTTTCTGCAAAATAAATCCGAGGTTTGTGATGTATTTAAAAGTTTCAAAGTTTATGTTGAGAAACAAAGTGTATATCTGCTTAAAACTTTGAGAACTGATAGAGGAACTCGATTTCTTGTTTGTGATTATTTTCTGAGTAAGGATGGAATTAGACATCAGATGACTACCAGATATACTACTCAATAGAATAGAGTAGTAGAGAGTAAAAATAGAACGGTGATGGAGATGGTGCGGTTTTGGGCAGAAGGTTTTGCTTGTGTTGTTTATGTTTTGAACAGGTGTCTTATAAGGAGCAATGATGGAAAGACTCCACAAGAGTTGTGGACTGATAAAAATCCTAATATTAGTCATTTGAGAATGTTTGGCTGTATTGCTTATTCACATGTTCCAAATCCTCTCAGAAAGAAATTGGATGATAAGGCAGAAAAATGTATTTTTCTTGGTTATAGTCATGAGACTAAAGGGTACAAGTTGTACAATCCTGATACCCAGAAGGTAATTATAAGGAGAGATGTTACTTTTGATGAGAATTCTGCTTGGGATTGGTTTGGTAAGAAGTCTGTTGAGCCAGTTTTATCTTCATGTATTCCATTGCAATCATCTTTTGAGAGCTCACCAACATTTGTGCATGATATATCTGTTCAGGAGGAGAGGGCGGAATAAGCAAACAGTTCTTGTGCAATCCAGTTCTGCACCGTTTTCTAGTCACCCTCAGAGGGAGAGTCAAATTTTTGCTCGTTTGAGGGATTGTGTTATTGGTTCTAATTTATCTAATGAAGATATTGTGAATTTTGTTTTATTTGCGTATTGTGATCCTGTTACTTTTGATGATGTTGTTAAAGATGATAAGTGGATTCAAGCAATGATTGATGAGATTCATGCCATTGAGAAAAATTACACTTGGGAGTTGACTTCACTTCCACCTGGTAAGAAAGCTATTGGGGTTAAATGGGTTTATAAAACTAAATATAAATCCTTTGGTGTGCTTGAACGTCTTAAATCAAGATTTGTAGTTAAAGGCTACAAACAGGAAGTTGGTGTTGATTATTTTGAGGTATTTGCACCTGTTGCTAGACTTGATACAGTTTGTATGATTATTTGTCTTGATGCTCAGAATTCTCTGTATATATATATATATATCACACGGATGTTAAATATGCTTTTTTTAATGGAGTGTTAGAGGAAGAAGTATAAGCTGAGCAATCTGCAGATGGAAGCAAGCACCGAGAGCTTGGTATACTCGTATTCATTCTTATTTTCTTAGTCATGGTTTTGGTAGATGTCCTAATGAGTATACTCTATATGTGAAGTCTAATGGTGCTGGTGATATTCTTATTATATGTTTGTATGTTGATGATCTTATTTTCACTGGAAACAATCTCAAATTGATTTCTGAATTCAGAGAGGCTATGATTAATCATTTTGAGATGACAGATTTGAGAGTTGATGCATAGAATATTATCTGCTCCTCTCCGTAGTATTGTTGTGAGATTTGATCAGTGTGTTTGTACTATAGGCACTCACCACCAAATTATTTATTCAAAATATATGTGTTTCCGTATTTTAAAAAATTCTACAATTGGTATTAGAGATAGTGTCGTGTGATGGTACAATTTTGAAATTCTAGATTTGAAAATTTTGATAAGAAAATTATCATTGATGATGAAAAGATTAAAAATTTATCTACTCGAGAAAAAGAAAAATCTTTTTGAGAAAATAATTCAAGATGAAGATGAATATCTTGATTTGGTGAATTTTCCTATTGGTAGTTCTGTAGTTAGGTTGGAATAAAATGTTGATTTGGATGAGTGTTAAAATAATAATTCGATAGATTTTTCTCAAACTAATATTGATGCAGCTTATTCGTCAAGTGCTAGAATAGATGATGAATTCTTGATTCAACATTCTTCCCAAATTATTATTTTGGGAGATAATTGTGATAATATTATTGTGGGTGAAGATTTATTTGAAGAAATAGAGAAAGAAAAAGGGTCGAAAGAGGAAGAGAATAATGAGAAGGGAAACAACAAAAAGATATTTTTGAGGTCAAAAATATTATCGAGTTGATTATGTAGTAGACATTGGTTTGTTGCATGGTGTGGGTGTCCAGAGAAACGAGAATGGACATGGAAAAAATTTGATGAACAATTCAGATAGCAATGTTATTGCATTTTTATCTGATGGAAAAGATGAATGTTTTATTGGAGTCGAAATTTTATTCTCAAAGAGTAAGGTCGACATTTTGAAGAGTTATTCTGAATTAGAACCTGAATGGGTAAATATGATTTCTTTGATATGGATAAGTTATTAATTAAGTTGTTTGCGAAGTACTACGTTTTTTCGTCTCTAATTGTGAAGAAGAATGTTAATTATAAATTGGTGCTACACAAATTATTCACAGCTGAAGAAGTAGCAATGGAGATTTTTGTTCGTGACGGAATTGGACCGGATTTATTGCCTAGCTTGATTTAAGGGAGGCTATGTTGGAATTATTAAATCAAGCTTATTATTTATTAGAATATTTAGTTTGGATAATTACTATTTTTATTGTAATAGGTCTGCTTTAGCAATTTCCTAATCAATTTAGATTTCCTAGTTAGTTTTCTAGTCAGTTTATATTTCTACATATTTTAGAGATTCTATTAGAATTTACTCCTATATAAATAGGAGAGTTGTCTACGTATTTTATGTGGCTTTGATTGTGGTCTAGAGTAGCATTGTGGTGTGATTATGATTATAGATCCTTATTAATTTAAGAGTTGATGCATAGAATATTGTTTGTTCCCCTCCGTAATATTGTTGTGAGATTTGATCAGTGTGTTTGTACTCCAGACACTCACCGCCAAATTATTTACTCAAAATATACATGTTTTCGCGTTTTAAAACATTCTACATCATCACACACACACACACACACACTATATATATATATATATATATATATATATATATATATATATATATATATATATATATATATATCCGTGAAAATTAGTTCATGCGATTTCATATTCTCTCAAAACCAATTGGCAATGAGAAGTGTTGACCATGAGTTTATAATTTATTTGGATCTTCCTTAGTCACTCAATGTGGGACTTCGTATTTTAAACTCCCCCTCATATCGAGGTGTGAGTCAAATTCAAGGGCCGCCGCCCTTCTTAGATCACGCGGGGACAGATAAAGGCCATTTGCCCAACTTGGGTCGTACGGGGGAAATTAGAGACACTTTCGGCATTATGAGCACACATCCCGCCTAAACGCCAGTTGTGATACCATGTGAAAATTAGCTCATGTACCTCCATTTCCTCTCAAAACCAATTGACAATGAGAAGTGTTAACTCATTAACTTGTAATTTATTTGGATCTTTCTTATGCACTTGATACTTCATATTTCAATAATATCCTCCCTGCTCACTTTGCAGTCATCCCTACCACCACACTATGAAACAAAAATGATTTCCTTCACTTTGCAGTCATCCCCGACCAAGGTCGTTAAAAACGCGATTCTACGTAAATTCGGAATAGGGGTGTAGAATCGTAAACTCGTAAATCGTAAAGTAAATCATAAAATCGTATTAAAAAATTAAAATATATTTTATATTTAAATAATAATAAGTAACATATAAATCATATCATATGGTCCAAGAATACGATAAAATTGCATAAAACATAATTTCACAAGTTTTTCCAAAGACAAGTAACGAAACAAAGTTCACAATAAAGAAGTTACAAGTCTTTTAAAATATAAAGAAGGCCGAACCATTTATCGGTTTCACAAGATTGGCAAAAGTACGAAATAACATAGCATGTTGAAAACAATTAAACTTTTTAGAAATTATAAAAAATTAGACACACACGAGATACATCAGGAGTACAATAAAATGATATATATTCTGAAAATGCTAAACAAAACAAATCACATACATTCTAGAAATGCAAACTAAGAAAGAAAATGACAGAAAGTTACGAAATTAGAGTTAAGAACTTTGATTACCTGCTAGATTTCTAGTACTTTAAGAAATTGATGAAAAATAGAAAATTTTGTAGATTCGGTAGAAACGTACGTTTTTACGATCCGATTCTACTATTCTACTCTGTTTCTACCAGATTGCGATTTTACTCCCGACTCAACACGTTTTGCTTCCGTAGATTCGCAGAATCGTGCGATTCTACGAATTAACTCATAATTTTAACAACATTGATCCCAACCATGTCAAACTTCTAGTATCTGCAATATCCACAAACCTTAAAGTTGTAACATTAACATAACCTATTAAATAATTGTGTATGTAAATAAAAAATAAGAATAAAAATATTATAAGTCACCAAATCTCAAGCAAGGCTCACCCATATCTCTCCAAAATGAACATCACAGGAGAAAATCTCCAGAATCCATAATCAAAACCACTCTTGAATATAAACGTGGATCGTTAGAGACCAAGAAAAGAACAAAAAAATGATTCTTTTGGTGATGCTGCTTATGTGATTACCTTGCGGAGCTTGGTTCATAACTAGAGATGAGGTGCTAGTCAGGGACGAAGTTAGAATTTGGCGTTGGGGGCAAAAACTGCAACATTATACTAAATTATATATAAAAAAAAAAAAAATAAAAAAATTACAAAAATTGTTAGTTAGCCGAAGTTGATAAAACATTTCGAACTACATATAGAATTTACTATATATAATAGTAATTTTAGACAAAATTTCGTGGGCAACTGCCACCCGCCCCTTGTCTTTGTGGCATTGCATTAGACTGACACTGGTTTGGAAGAATGGTTATAACATGGCATTTTTTTTTGGAACAACATTTCTGTCCCACTTCCATCCTGGACTGACGTGACACTTTGCAGAAGGGCTCATCAATTATGGTTGGTATTATTATTATTATCAATTTTATTACATAGTACCAAACTTATTGTTAAATTTATTACATAGTATTATTAAAACACTTGGTCTTTTACTAAGTGTAATATCATGTAACATTTAAAAAATAACGTGGCTAATTCTATATCACAAGATCCATATGAATCTGATTTATATAAATAAAAAAAAACTTTATTTTAGAAGTCTTGCAATTTATTTTCCTATTAATGAACTTAGGGATGCTTTGTTGATATTTTGAAAGTAATTTTAGTTTGTAGTACTTAGTATACTAGTAAATTACACTTCTTATTCCAATTTAGTATATTGAACTTTTTGCATTTTTTTAACTCTCTTCATTTGACATTTGCCAATATAGTTCCAAAATTTAGGTAGTAGTAGTTCATTGCACTAAGATTTTTTATTTTTTTTTTTTAATGTAAACTCATAACCTCTACGTCACGAGGCCTCAGCCTTGGACACTAGAGTAATATATAATTTATGCTTATTTATTTAACAGCTCTGGCGATTCTAGCTATAGCCCCAACTGTTGGTGACTGTTGGATAAAACTGCCCTCATGAACTTATACTGAAAAATCAGAGAACTAAACTGCACTGGGTTTATGTTTTTTCTGAACAAGAAAAAATCTGCACAGTAAAGTAAATAAATTCTGCACTGGAAAAAATATTTTCTGGACAGGAAAATAAAATTCTGGACAGTAAATCTGCACTGGAATAATTAATTCTGCACTGGAAAAAATATTTTCTGGACAGAAAATTAAAATTCTGGACAGTGCAGGGAAACATAAACCGAGACAGAAAAAAAAATTTCACTATCGCTATAACACAAAGCGAGTAAACAACTCGAAAAAAACGAAACCTTAACCGTAATTGGATTGATTCTCGGACGAGACAAAGCAACGTGCCACTTCCCCTTAAGTTCTATATGTCCGGCCTTTTGACTGCTTCCCAGCACACTTGAACACGTAACTCCAAGGTACAACGTCCCAAACACACCGATTCTCTGAAGCAGTAAGAAAAACAGACCTTCGAATCGTAACAGTATAAAACTCTTCAGCAGAATGCTTATGAAGTGCAAGAATGAATATGCAGAATGCAAGAGGGAGAGGGTAATTTTTCGGGGATACTTTTCTGGTAGCCAAGACTGCCTTTTATAGGCTTCAAATCTCATACCAGTAACAGCTCAAGTATTACTCAGCCATTATGCTGGCTGTTACAGTCAAAATCATTACTCCGTAATGAATTACAGGATCAGTAAATGCATCAACCCATTACACCGCCATAAACAACAATAATGTCATGTTAAATCCCTCTCAGCTTTGAATTCAAAAAGAAAAATAAATACCAGATGCAAAAACGTGGCTGATCAGGCCCGCGTAATTTTGTCCGGCATTCGTGTACGCAGGTCGCGCCTGCACACAAGTTCAAGCTATTTTGGCAACCTCAGACCTTTCGTTTGCACCCCCCCTGCGCGGGCGCACACGAGGTTATCACTTTAGGCATAATAGTGGTAATACAATTTAAACCCATGTTAATCACTTTAACATATAAAGTGATTTTTTCTTTCATGGGTTTCCTATGTGGGATGTGAGTTTAAAACCCCATTTACCACATTTCATCCACCCCACTTTATACCAATTTATCATTCACACCAAGAATTGGTTTTCTCACATGTTATATATCATCGCGAAGCTTGCGCAACCCACTTCGTGATAAACTCCATAACATTCAAAACCGAGCGGTGTAAAATATAAATATATTAGCTCAAATATGTCCTCACGACACATTAATTCTTTGAGAAAAGCAATTTCTCCAACAATCCCCCACATGAATGAAAACCTTTTTAAAAAATGCACATGAAATGCAATGCAAGAGTTCGGCGAGAATTCGTTGCATCGAGATAGGTAGTTGTTAGCTTTGAACCTTCCCTAGTGAAATACCATCGGATACACTTGCTAACCAGTGGACGCGATGCCTTGAATCGCTCAGACGCTTTTGTGTGTATCAAGACAATGATACTCACACAACGATTTCTCTATACTGTTAAACGATTCTTTCGTTGTTGTCCATTTCGGCCCTGGACTGCCTTGGAAATGTTCATCGAATGCTCTAGAGATTTAGCCCTAAAGTCATCTCATAGAAGTGGCCCCTTCACATTCGATATAGGTGATCTCTTATTTAGAAGTATCCCTGTCATACTTCACGTGATACGTATAAGGATCATTGAAAACTTTCGCTTACCCTCCAATGGACAAAGTCTATCACTCTTTCACCTTAGGAATGAGCTGGGAACTCATTTTCCCGAGTGCTTTGTTCGACTCCCCCCACAATTCGGTTGTCCCTTTGAACCTGCAATTGGGCTTTACAATTCAGGTAGGGTTGCCATCATGAGTGGTAATCAATTTTACGGGCTTCAGCCCCATTCCCCTCGATGAAATCTCAACAAGATCTCTCGTTAGACCTTTTGTTAATGGGTCCGCTATATTTTCTTTGGATCTCACAAAATCCAAAACTATAACACCGGTTTTCAAAAGTTTCTTTACGGATTTATGTCTACGACGTATATGTCTAGACTTCCCATTATACACATTATTCGTTGCCCTACCAATAGCTGACATGCTATCACAATGTAAGCTAACTGGTGGCATTGGTTTTGAAAACATTGGAACATCTTCCAAAAATCCACGTAACCATTCGGCCTCTTCGCCTGCTAGATCCATTGCTATGAATTCTGATTCCATAGTTGATCTCGCAATACAAGTTTGTTTGCATGATTTCCATGAAACCGTTGCACATCCAATTACAAAAATGTATCCGCTTGTGGATTTTATATTTTTGGAATCTGCTATCCAATTTGCATCGTTGTACCCTTCAAGTACAAACTGGATATCTAGTATAAAATAATCCATAGTTAGCAAGTGTACCTTATATATCTAAGTACTCTAACTAACGCTCTCCCAAAGTGCTCATAACTCGGGATTACTTGTATACCTCGCCGCCTATTGACCGAGTTTGCAATATCTCGGTCTAGTACAATCCCATGAGATACATTAGACCGCCTATGATCCTAGAATATTCAAGTTGTCGCACTCCTTCTCCACGATTCTTGTGAAGATTAGCACCTACTTCCATAGGTGTTCTCGCAATTAAATCACTTCCTTTATCAAACTTGTCTAATATTTTTTTCAATATAATGACTTTGAGAAAGTGAATATCCATCTCGATGTTTTTGGTAATCTTCATTCCAAGTATTACATCAAGATGTCCCATATCCTTCATATCGAAGTTTTGAGACAACAATTTCTTGGTAACTTTAATATTTTCTTTGTTACCAATAATTATCATGTCATCTACGTAGAGCATGACTATTACATAATCGCCTTTGCTTCCTTTCACGTAGACACATTTATCACTCTGGTTTATTTGAAAACCAATTGATAGCATTACACTATCAAATTTCTCATGCCATTGTTTAGGTGCTTGTTTTAATCCATACAGTGATTTAACAAGTCTACACACCTTGTTCTCTTGGCCTCGGAACAACATACCCTTCAAAGTTGTTCCATATAAATTTCTTCTTCCAGCTTCTCCGTTAAGAAAAGTCTGCTTTTCACATCCATTTGATGGATCTCCAAATCAAATAAGGCTGCAAAAGCAATTATTAGCCTGATTGATGTTTTTCTAGATACAGGGGCATAAGTGTCAAAATAATCGACACTCTCAGTTTGTCTGTATCCTTTAATTACAAGTCTTGCCTTGTATTTGTCAATTGTTCCATCAGGTCTAATCTTTCTCTTAAAGATCCATTTGTGACCTAATGCTTTACAACCTGGTGGAAGTTCCACAAGTTCCCATGTATGGTTTTGAAGAATTGAATTTATTTCACTATCAATTGCTTCTTTCCATAAGTCAGAATCTGGAGAAGTAATAGCTTCTCTATAAGTCAAAGGATCATTTTCTAACAAATAAGTTAGGAAATCTGGACCAAATGACTTTTCCCTTCTAGCTCTTTTGCTACGTCTGGGTTCTTCAACTTCTTCTTGAAGTTCTTTTTCCCCCACAATCTTCTCAACATGATTGTTTTTAGGGTCTAAGCTTGAATGCTTAATGTAAGGAAAAATCCCTTCAAAGAAGGAAGCATCCCTAGCCTCAATAATTGTATTTACATGCACTTCAGAGTTATCTGATTTATGCACTAAAAATCTATAAGCACTACTATCCTGTGCATATCCTATAAACACACAATCTACCGTTTTAGGTCCTATTCTCGTCCCGCTTAGGGGGGCGGAATTGGAACCTTTGCTAGACATCCCCAAACTTTTATGAACTTATAAGAAGGTGCGTGACCTTTCCATAATTCATAAGGAGTTTTATCTAGTCTCTTATGTGGTAGTCTGCTTTAGGATGTGATTTATGGAAAGCAAAGCTTCCCCCACAAATTTTTGGGGTGAGCTGTAACTTATTAGCATTGCATTCATCATCTCTTTAAGAGTTCTCGTTTTTGCGCTCTGCTATTCCATTTTGTTCTGAGTATAGGGGAGCAGCTTGTTTGATGAATTATTCCACTTTCAAAGACACAACCTGCTCAAATGGAGATACATATTCTCCACCCCTATCACTTCTTAGCCTTTTAATTTTCTTGCCAAGTTGATTTTCAACTTCAGCTTTAAAATGGCTAAACATAGTTATTGCTTCGTCTTTACTTCTCATTAAGTAAACATAGCAAAATCTTGTGCAATCATCAATAAAAGTGATGAAATAACTTTTACCGCCTCTTGATTGCACATATTTTAAATCACATACATCAGTGTGAATTAAGTCTAACGGTTCTGAACTTCTTTCAATTGAATGAAAAGAGGATTTAGCTAGCTTTGCCTCAATACAAGTCTCGCACTTGTAATTTTTATCAATGTTAAATTTTGGAAGCAAGTTTAATGAAACTAACTTTTGTATACTTTTAATATTTACATGACCTAGTCTATCATGCCATAAATTAAAAGACTCAACAGAATAAGCAAATTTAACATCTTTATTAGCCTCTTGGGCAATTTTCCCAGCTGAGCTAGTGGAAGCCTCAGTTACATTAGCGCCAATTGGCTCAGTACCTGGTAGTACAGTCATTACATTCATCTTAAATAAAGTACCAGCTAAATACCCTTTTCCAACAAAGGCACCACTCTTGGTAAGAATAAACTTGTTTGCTTCAAAAACAAGTCTAAAACCTTTGTTGTTCAAAGACTATTCCCGAAATGAGGTTCTTCCCGGATCTCCGGCACATGGCACACATCGACCGAGTCACCTCCTTTCCCGAAGTCATTTTTAGGACAATGTTGCTCTTTCCTCTATTTTGGAGGTCGCAGAATTCCCCATATAGCGGACTCCATCTTCCACGACTTGGTATGTCTTGAACATCCATTTATTAGTACTGTATGTGACTAGTGGCCCCCCGTATCAACAAACCACTCCTTTTGGTTGCCTCCAACCAAGTTTACCTCTCAAACGACAGCCCACCCGGATGCATGTCTTCCATTCCAGAGCCCGAGTCTTTCCATCTTCTCGCCACATTAACTTAGGGCAGCCTTTTCCGATTCCGGTTCTTGTTCCCAGCACTGAGATTTCTTTTGTTCTTATTAGTTACCGTAACTCGATCATGCAGCAATCTTTTGCTTTGTGGTTAGGTTTACCACACACATAGCGAGGTTCCAAGAAAATTTGGAGTTTGAACCATTTGACTCATTTGGGACGCTTTCTCTTAGCGTTATTCCTTGAGTTTCGGGCTTTCAACTACATTAGCCTTAGCCACGAGCTACTAGGCTTCGACTCATTTTTCTTGAGTCATGTTCTATCCTCAGTTTCAACATCAGATCTTGCAGAGTCATTTCCTTCTTCTTTTGTTTTAGGTAATGCTTGAAATCATCCCAAGAATGAGGGAGCTTCTTAATCAACAGCGACACTTGTAAAGAGTCGTTGATTCCCATGCCCTCAGCGGCAAGATCGTGGTATATCTTTTGAAGCTCTTCACTCTGTTTAAGAACAGACTTTCCATCCACCATTCTAAAATCATGGAAACGAGCTGTTATAAACTTTTTGACCGCATCGTCCATAAGATATTTTTCAATAGAGAGATTCCTATAAATCTTTTGCTGTACTTTTTTCATAATACAACTGATAAAGGGAATCATCTAAATTCATTAATATACTGTGCCGACAGAGGTAGTCCGCACTTAGCCACGCTCGTATCGTGGTTTCAGATTGAGGATCATTACTATCCTCCACCGGTTTATCCTCAGTGATAAACCGAATAAGATGTTGAGTGGTAAGGAAAAACATAACTTTTTCCTTCCACAACTTAAAGTTGCTGCCACCCTTAAACTTCTCGGGTTTGTCAAACTGACCAAACTGAATTGGTCGGTTTGGCATGGCAGCCACAAACGGTGGAAAGACGGTCTCAATACCGCCTGCCTGATTACCGAAAGAAGGAATCGCTGTAGTTGGTACTCCAACCGGAACATTACCGTAACTGTAACCAATCTCAGTTGCTCCAGTTTGATTTTCAGTATTGGCCATTTCTATATTCAAAAACAGAACACAAGTTAGTAAATAATTAATAGAAAAAGCACCAAAAATAAACTCAGAAAAACAATTTAATATAGAACTTAAGACTGTTGGTGACTGTTGGATAAAACTGCCCTCATGAACTTATACTGAAAAATCAGAGAACTAAACTGCACTGGGTTTATGTTTTTTCTGAACAAGAAAAAAATCTGCACAAGTAAAGTAAATAAATTCTGCACTGGAAAAAATATTTTCTGGACAGGAAAATAAAATTCTGGACAGTAAATCTGCACTGGAATAATTAATTCTGCACTGGAAAAAATATTTTCTGGACAGAAAATTAAAATTCTGGACAGTGCAGGAAACATAAACCGAGACAGGGAAAAAAATTGCATATCGCTTATAACACAAAGCAGTAAACAACTGAAAAAAACGAAACCTTAACCGTAATTGGATTGATTCCTGGACGAGACAGCAGCGTGCCACTTCCCCTTAAGTTCTATATGTCCGGCCTTTTGACTGCTTCCGGCACACTTGAACACAGAACTCCAAGGTACAACGTCCAAACACACTGATTCTCTGAAGCAGTAAGAAAAACAGCACCTTCGAATCGTAACAGTATAAAACTCTTCAGCAGAATGCTTATGAAGTGCAAGAATGAATATGCAGAATGCAAGAGGGAGAGGGTAATTTTTCGGGGATACTTTTCTGGTAGCCAAGACTGCCTTTTATAGGCTTCAAATCTCATACCAGTAACAGCTCAAGTATTACTCAGCCATTATGCTGGCTGTTACAGTCAAAATCATTACTCCGTAATGAATTACAGGACTGTAACAGACCAGCCATTACACTGCCATAAACAACAATAATGCTGTTGTTAAATCCCTTCTGCAGTTTCAGAATTCAAAAAGAAAAATAAATACCAGATGCAAAAACGTGGCTGATCAGGCCCGCGTAATTTTGTCCGGCATTCGTGTACGCAGGTCGCGCCTGCACACAAGTTCAAGCTATTTTGGCAACCTCAGACCTTTCGTTTGCACCCCCCCCTGCGCGGGCGCACACGAGGTTATCACTTTAGGCATAATAGTGGTAATACAATTTAAACCCATGTTAATCACTTTAACATATAAAGTGATTTTTTCTTTCATGGGTTTCCTATGTGGGATGTGAGTTTAAAACCCCATTTACCACATTTCATCCACCCCACTTTATACCAATTTATCATTCACACCAAGAATTGGTTTTCTCACATGTTATATATCATCGCGAAGCTTGCGCAACCCACTTCGTGATAAACTCCATAACATTCAAAACCGAGCGGTGTAAAATATAAATATATTAGCTCAAATATGTCCTCACGACACATTAATTCTTTGAGAAAAGCAATTTCTCCAACACCAACTGCTTTATTTATATTCCATTCCCAATTTGAATATCGACTAGACATTCAATTTGAGACGAAGAAAATGCGACATATCTACCCTTAGGTGCACCTACCCTGGCAAACACCATTAAAACAAAGACAACCAACGCAACAGCTCATCACGAGGCAAAACCCTCCCTTGGCAACACATAATTGGGTTTTTTTTGGGTCCTTGAGGCAATATTTTCCTTGTCATTAATCCACTTCTACTTGGTAACTCTTCAATTAGCTACAGACAAAAGAGAGGATTAATATTTATTTAATCTGAAAATAATAATAATACTAACCATAAACGATTAGCAAAAGGAGAGCTAAAGAAAAAGAGGCTAGTGCAAAGTGAGGACGGAAGTGTCACCCCAAAACGGAAGTCCCATTTCCGTCCTTATCTGAGTGGCAAAACGCCTTTGCAAAGTACCAAATCAGCCCAGAATGGAAATGGACAGAAATATTGTCCCAATAAAATGTTATGTTATGACTATTCTGTCAAAATTAGTGTCAGTCTAATGCAATGCCCCTTGTCATTGTCCGTTGTGCTAGTGATGACTGGGAAAGGGTAAATAGTAAAGGGTCGAAGGCTACAAATGTCTTTTTGCATCTTAAAAAAAAATACTAAAAGGGAGTAAAAAAGTTTAATTAGAAGTGCAAATAATAATTTTCTGTATGAATTTTTTAGTTCCAATAATCGACCAAGAAGTATGTTATTCTGAAATACCCATAGTCTATATCTTACGGCGTAGAAATACAATCACATCAACTATTACCTTTAAGGCACTTGGATCGTATATATAATTATTATGGTTGATAATAGTAATTAAATCTAAAACTGAAATTTTACTATTTAATTACGAACTGTTAATAAATTATTACAGATAGAGATGTATTTTGGACTTTAGAGTATAAGCTCTAACCATCACTATGAATATCTACTCGGTGTTTAAATGCATTATTTGTCTTACCACGGGTTTTATAATTACTGTAATACTTTTATTTCAGTATGTGCGGGTTAAAATTTGACGCATGCCTTGTTTAATAGGTTTTTAAAAAACACTAATTTATTGCTTTCTAGTATGTGACATGCGTCCAACACATTATAATACTTGTTAGTCTTCAGTGTTTTAACACTTTTATTTTATATGTGCGAGACATAATTTAACGGTTGATATTATTTTGAAAAAAAAACATCAATTTAATTAGACCTAACAAGTGTAATAATGTGTTAGACGCATGCCTTGTCTAATAGGTTCTAAAAAGGGATGAATGACTATTTTAATCTGTTAAAAATTCTATTTGATGGTTAAAAAAATTTTCGCACGTGCAAAATTAATGATTTCTGCAGTGAAAGCGCCGGACGTATTTACCTAAACACCATTCCTCAATAAACAGTGATGTAGGTCAATCCTATATGTTATATCCATCATAATCACAACTCGTTAAAGAAACTAGAAAGAAGTTAAAGTTTATGAAAATGATAATTCTGATATAAAGCAGGTTCATTGGATCATATGCAGTGGCGGAGCCAGAAAATTTTCCTTGGGGGGGCAAAATTAACATTGACAAAATAAATTCATAAAAAAAAATTTTATGAGAAGGACTCTCGAGAAGAAAAAATAAATATTTACTATGTTTGATTGTTGAATCCAAAAATAACAAGCTTGAATAAAAAGGCCCCAAAGACCTTTTTTGTATGATTAGACCAAAATAAAAGGCCATTTAGAAACATTATGGGTATTAGATATGAAGTTGGAGGAAACATGAAGAGCTTATTATTAATGTGAACGAATATTTTTTTATTTTTGATAAAATCTTATATTATAATCTATTAGTAATTATGAATTTTTTGATGAAATTTTATAAATATTATAATCTCTTACACAATTAAGTTTGTTACAATTTTAACCAAAATTGTTAAGATATAAGTGGTGTAATTCCTATAATTCACGAACTAAAAAATCTAATTTTAAATCGTAAAGTTATTCAAAATGTTCACGGGATGAGGTGTTATAAAAACAAAACTAAAATTATAAATTTTTCGAAAAAGTTGGGGGAGCACTTGCCCCCCCAGGCCCCCCCCTAGCTCCGCCAGTGATCATATGGTGTAAAATTGACAACAGAATGAGGAGAGATAAGTTTTGTGATGACGTTGCTAATTCTGAACCAAAAGGTGCAAGTGAACCTGTTTCATATCAGAAAAATCCTGATGAAAGGCACTGTTGCATATATCCCAAATTTAAAGATTTCATTCTTTACCGTAAACAGAAATAGAACGATTTCTTCTGTTCCGTAAACAGAAGTAGAACGATTTCTTCTGTTTTTTACACCACATTTATTTTTGTTTTTGTTTTGTTTTTTAGGGACACCACATTTAATGTGAGTTAATAATGAGGTGTTTATCCTTTCATCAATACTTTATAGGAGGGTTTTAATACTATGTCCATTCCAAAATATTTTTCATGATATATTTTTTTTATTACTTTTTTTGTAATATATTTACCTAATTAATCCATTAATCACTAATAAGAACTTTATATTGATTAGCTAAGGACCTATTATATTTTTTTCTTTGGATTAAGGGTTAAATTAAAAAACACCATGAATCCAAATAGATTTTTCTCCTGAAAGATAACAGACGTTGGCGATATTAGATTTTTTTTAACAGACGTTAAATTAAAAAAAAATCTTCATAATGCCAAAACTACCCTCCAGCCCAACCCCGTAACCTATCAAATATCTAAATTTTCTTCACTATTTTATTTTATTTTTTTTTGTTAAATAAGAATTATCCATTAATTATAAAATAGGCGAAGTCATTACAATTAAAAGATAAAAAGAAACTAAAAGTTATACAATGACCACCATGATAATAAATAAAAATTCACACCCTGGACTGGGTAAACACTACACACAGTAAAAAAAAATAAATACATAATAAAAAAATTCGCAGCATCTTCTCCAAAATCCTTCAACGACAGTAGCAAGTTCAGTTCCAACACCTTTTGTTAGAAATCAACAATCTACGAGACCATGTGTGTATCAACCGTCTCATGGATTGTCTCGGGAAGATGAAGAAAACTGAGGAAGGGTTCAGAACAATTTCGGGTTTAGAGGGAAACTTCATATCTGAAAGCATCTGAAGTAGATCTTGCATCTGAGTCTTGAATCTTGAATAACAATGCCTTGAAAAAATTCCATCACGATTTACGACAAGATAAGAGGGTGAAGACACAAAAATTGTACAAAAACTTCACTATCTTCTTCAAACAACCTCCATCTAATACTCGGCCAAGTTCTTCCTACTTTTATTTTCTTTTTTTACCTTTCTTTCTTTACCTATGAATCGATGATGATAATAATAATTATTGATTTTTCAAAAAATAATTATTTAATAAATTTTCAAGAAAAATTTTAATTGATTTAATTTAATCAAAACATTTCCTCAGAAATAATCTTTCTATTTCTCTTCAATCATAATTAATCTTCTTTTTGGCTGAATCAAAATAAATCATGATATATATGTGTTTTTCATTTTTTCTTTAAATAAATATGGTCATTGTTAACATAGAAATAATGTTTTGAAAATACAATAGTTTTATAAAAATAATAACTTAGCAAAAAAAAGTTTATAAATATTTTTTTATAATAAGAATATAATTATTTGAACCTTTTTGTTTAGTAGAAGAGTGAGAATTCATAAGCCAGCAATTGACAAAATAGACATTTCACATTTCTATTAAATTGCTTTGTATGACAATTCCATTTAGATACCCATTTGATAGTTGGAATGAACTTCGGGATGTTTTTTTTAATTTAACCCTTAAATTAGTTGCTTGTTAATTATTCCTTTAGTCTAGATGAAAATACTAAATGCTACAAGTATTTTAAATAAAGAAGGAAATAAATCTCATTTTATTTTGGAAACTCATATAACCATACATAGATACATCTTTATCAATATACCACGTTGGATGTGTCTTTATATAAGAGATAAATGTCCCTTTGATTTTTGCTATGAAGAAGGAACTAGAAAGGGACCTTTGAGTTTGTTTTTTTTGTTTTTTGATAAATAACAAAGGGACCTTTGAGTTGAGATGCGAATTTTTTTCCAATAGTTTTCAGTTATAGATTTTGTCCTACCGATTCTTTTTCGTTTTAACATTTGTAGTGTGCATTGATGCTCCATTGCGGAACGCCTTTTTCTAAGTACGTTGGGGAATTAATTTTACCAACATCAGCTGTGGTGGAGTGGATGAGGACTCTTCCTCCCTTAAGAATGACCAATGTTCGAACCTCGAGCATGGTATTTATATGAAGTTATTGATGTTGGGAAGGTCGCCCCCTTCTTGGGCTTCTGCAGTATCCGGTCCAAATTAGTCAGGCCTGTCGGGCCCTGACACTGGATGGTCAAGACAAAAAAAATATTCCTTTGGTTTTCTGATTTAAGTGTTCAAGGTAAGGATCCTTCGTTCTTATTTTTTAGTCTTAAAACGCATGAACTTGTATTTTAACAAGTTATGAAATGTATGAAGAATTCTAATGTTTTATTGCATTAAATCTGGATGAAGAACCGAATGATATTTGCATCATTACATGATTATACTTGATGATTCTTGCGTATGTTGTTGTATAATTGTTGGATGCATTATATTTTGAACTTACAAGTATAAGTGCCCTGGGAGCGCTTTCAGTCCCTCACGAGGCCCGGAACCTTGCGGGAATAAAACGTTAGGGCTGTTAACAGTGTTGTGGAGTTCACAAGGATGAACGATGACATAACAAGAGTATATCCTTAAATAGCCTTTAAAGTGTCTTACCAGTATGCTATGTTATGACAAGTACGATGGCCTACTAAGCGAGATTAAAGTTTGGGGATGTTAACAATTGGATAATGTTATTGTTAGATAGCTCGGTTGTAGAATTATTTGTTAAATGTCATTTTGATACTAATCATGTAAAGTTTATATGTATGGGAAGGCTACAAGTATGTTATGTTATGTCAAGTACTCAGAGACGATTTCTGATATTTATGCTATCGATTTGATGAAGTATTGTTATGACATGTTATGTATTTGTTTTACCATTTGTTTATAAGTGTTAATGTGAGTCTAAAATCAGTGTTTTGGGATGGAAATTTCGGATGTGCAGAAAATGACTTTTCCTTAATAAATTAATCCTTGAAAATGTCCTCACTTCATCTCAATCGATCGGTGCATAGTTCCATCGTCTGACCCAAACTATTGGGGCTGATCTCGGACGACTAGTGATGATTTACGGATGACTAGTTCATAATCCCTCTCGGCCGGAGCTATGTGGTCGACCGGTATGTTTGGTCGGTGAATCAGACTTTTTGTTTAATGTTTCTGTCTTGATCTCTGATTTTCAATTATGTTTTCCTTACATTTAAAAGTTATATTATGTACAAGTTATGCAAATTCTTAACTCTTATGTTATGTTTTCAAGTTGTTTCAAGATGTTTACAGAGTTAAGACAAGTCTAGAAGTATTTTCATATGTTTTGGGAAACATGGAATGTTTTAGAGTCAACTTTGGTCCTTCATCTCAAGGGTGATCGATCATTACTAAACTAGTGTACCTTATCCTATTATCTTCTTATGTTTAGCAGATGAGTATGATGTGCAGATGATTAGGCTTGGGATGGGGTGCAAGACAATTTCCGTTAAGGGTTTTTTGTCTCATGGGTATATGAGCTATTGTCACGTCACCTTCTGATTACGTGATGTGACAACTACAGAGGCCCAAAAAGGGAGCGACCCTCTCAAAATCAATAATTTCATACAAATGTCATGACTGCAGTTTAAACCTTGGTCATTCTTAAAGGATGAGAACCCTGATTCACTCCAACGTAACGAATGTTGGTTGAAAAGCAGTGTTGTGTATATACCAAAATGAAAGATTTCATTCTTTACCGTAAACAGGGAAAAAACGATTTCTTTCTATTTGTTTACACCACATTTAAGGCGAGTTAATCATGAGGTATATGTCCTTTCATTAGGGTTGTTAATAGAATCCAAAAACCCAAATTTAGACTCACATTTACTAGACTCAAATCAGATATATGATAATATTTTTTTATCCAACCCTATTTAGATTTGGGCCCAACACAAAAACTAATATGAAGATTCATATTGGACATCATAGACTCAAGAGATCCAATAAACCCACATATACATACAAGCCCTTCTCCCCTCCCCTCTCCTATCCAATAAGATTTGGGCTAATCCTACCAAAGAAAAAAAAAGAGGTGGGCTCACGTTAGGCTTGTTTTCAACCCTTTGTTCAAATGGAGAAAACAATTGTATTATTGTATTAATAGGGTTGTGCATTCAGTATACAGTCCAATTTTCCGAAACAAATTTTGGTATTCGATTCGCTTTTATAATGTTTTATGAAAAGCGAATCGAACCAAAATCATATGGAAACTAAATACCGAATACCGAAAAAAAATTTGAAATTATATGGAAACCAAATATCGAATACCAAAATTAGTTTACCATTAATTATTTTTAGATTCGAAAATTTTTAAAAGAGAAACTGACATTGTACAAGTTTTTATTGGAGAAACAGAAATTGTGCGAAAAAAAAAAATAGAACATAATATTTGACTTAAGATCCTTCCGTGAGGACTTTGCGTAGATATGAATACCGCAATATAAGAAAACAACACTCTCATTATATATATATATATATATATATATATATATATATATATATATATATATATATATATGTATATTGCAAAATTTTCTACAAATATTTTAATCTCACAATATAAGAAATGACAATGACATCATAAATATATATACACTTTCACATTGTAAAAGTTTTCTACAAATATTTTAGTATACGAATGTTTAAGAGATAGATCCAGACTCATCTAGACCCAACATAGTTGGATCTGGACTTTAAGTGAAAAGATCCAGACCCAACATAGTAGAATTTGGATCCAAACAATTTTTTTGGTGAGCCTAGGTCTAGACCCAATATTATGAGCTCAATTGACACCCCTACCTTTCATTAACACTTTATAGGAGGGCTTTAATACTATGTCCATTCCAAGAAAATTTCTATATAATACATTTTTATTATAATTTTTTAGTATTAATCTTAACTAATTAATAAATTAATTACTAATAAAAACTTTACATTTATTAACCAAGGACATTTTATATTTTTTCTTTATATTAATGAATTAATAGTCATTTGGATCATTAACATTCTTTTGCTTTGCCAATTTGGTCACAATTCTCTTTTTTGTTTTAACTTATTTCATCACTAATGTATTTACGGGTTGTCATTTTGGTCATTCCGTTAAATAATTGTGTAAAACCCGTCTAAATTTGTGACGTGTCCAAAAGGTTGTTAACCTTTCTTTCTCCTATGAGGGTAAAAATGGATAACCCCCTCTTCTTCATAATCTTCATCTCATCACCACCATCTTCATCTTCATCTTCGTCTTCATCCCTTCCTTCATCACCATTAATACCTACCATAAATTCAAGTAATTAGACACATAAAGTAACCCTTTAACACAAACAAAATATTAAAAAAAAGTGATTTGTGACTAAAGTGGCAAAACGAAAAAAGGTTAAAAATTCAAATGGCTATTAATTATTATATTAAAGGTTAAATTTAAAAAATATCATGAAATCTATCTTAATTATCAATTTGGTACCCATTCTTTTAATTATATCAATTGTTATCCAAATCATTTTTTCTCTTAAAAGATAAAGGACGTTAATGATTTTAGATTTTTTTTTCACAAAATACATTATTTCTAATATTGAAATTGGCTTGTTTGGTCCTCAAAATATTTCTTAAAGAATCGAGTGGTCCTCATTTTTTTTTACTTCTCATTTGGTCCTGAATGTTATTTCGCGCTTCCTAACCGGTCCCCGCACCACCACCCACGGTGGTTCCCGGTGAAATCCCCCTATGTAGTATTTTATAATTCATGGATGATGCCATGAGTATTTGCGAGCTTCCAAGATGGTCCTAGCACCATCTTATTCATCATCCAAGATCCATTGTCGACCACCAATGTTGGCCCATCCACAATTTCTCTCCCAAATCCAATCGCCAATGCCTCCCACGTGGACCCTTCATGACTGCTTTCAAGCTAGAATTCGAGGTCTAATATTTGTTCTTGGTATGAAGTTTCTTTTGATTCAAAATTTGGGTTGGCTAAAAGTGGTGGGTTGCGGCTTGGTGCTCAAAGTTGGGAGAGATATGGTGGGTGGGCGGCGTTGGTGGTAGAATTTTGGACAGAAATTGTTGGTGGTCGGTGATGGATCTTGGAGGATGAAAAAGATGATGACATAACCATCTTATAAGCTGAAAACTACTTCTGGGATATCCAAGAAGTACAAATACTGCATAGAGAGATATTTGGTCGGAAACCAATGTGAGTGGTGGTATTGGGGACCGATTAAGAAGCGTGAAATAACATACAGGAGAAAATGACAAGTACAAAAAGAATGAGGACCACTCGATAATTTGAGGACAAAATAGGGCTTTTACTTGGAATGGACCAATTTTTGTACCAATGCACTGAACTAGACACATTTTTTTTGGGTATGCCGAAACTAAGCACAACGCATTGTGTGAATGCGTTGTACAAAGCAGAATGCATTCTGGTAATGCATTTTACAGAAGAACGCATAACAATAATGCGTTGTTGGACATAAGAACGCATAACAATAATGCGTTGTTGCCTCCCCATCAACGTGCTGAAAGATGGCTCTCATCCATCCATTTTCAATTGCCAAAAAATATTCAAAGTGTTCATCCATTCCTTTACAAAGCCAAAAAAAAACTCTTTCATCCCTTTTTATATTATTAAGTTAGGTTGTTTTAAAAAAAAATATGTATATATATTTTGCCATAGAAATTCATCCCTTCTTCCATTTTAAAACCCTAAGAAACCCTAAACCTAAAAGTTGCATTAAAGTTAAAATACTACAAATTTTTAGTCTATTATTTTGTGTAATATTTTGTGTAATATATTTATATTGACAATAAAATTATTAGAGAAAAGATTAAATTTGTTAAAATAAAAATGCTAATATAAATGCAATAATTTAGAATTAAGTAAATTTGTACAAAAAATCTTACAAGCTAATAATACTTTATAAAATCTAAGAGTGACTTGGGCCGGCATGGTTTTGGCAATTTCTTGAGGTATGACCAGGCATATTACAATTGCTACAACGGTGAATAGTTCCCGGTTCACGATAATCCATATCGCTCCGTATCCTAGTGGTTTGAACGCGACCTCGTTTGTTTTTCATATTTGGACCGTAATACGTCATATAAAATGGTGCATAACGCCATAAACTCTGGTCTGCGATAGGATTAAATGAAGCCTCATATGTTTTTTGGTAATTTACGTTGGTGTAAATATCCAATACCATTTCCACCGGGTTCCATCCCTTATTGTTACAAACTGCCATTGCATGAGAGCATGGGTAACCATAAGTGATCCATTTCCCACAAGTGCAGGAATTGTCGGCCATATGTAGTGTATACGTTGTATTTCCTCTCCCATTTCCACGCGAACGAGATTTGACACTGTATAATCCCGTCTGATTATTGAATTGGACAACCCGGTGGCGTCGACACTTTTGTTGGTTTTGAACGAAGTTATCCCAAATTCTCGCAGGTAATGGGTGAATGCTGTTGGTTGCCTCTTGCCGATGTTCATCAAAATACTGGACCATCTTACTAAAAACCATCTCCAAAAGAGCCTTTAAGGGAAGAGCCCTTGCTTTCTTCAACACACTATTTAGTGACTCGGAGAGGTTTGTCGTCATTATTCCATGTCTGTAACCACCATCATGCACAAGTGTCCATTGGTCATACCTTATTTGGTTTAGCCAATTGTAAGCTTCGACATTTCTGGTTTGAATTTCTTGCATAAACCGGTTGAACTTGTGCATTTTTGTTGTGGTTCCCGCAAGCCACATTAAAGATTTCAACTCCTTATTTTTGAACCTTTTGTTGAAATTTGCTCTGATGTGTCTTAGACAGAATCTGTGATGGGCATATGGTGGCTGCCAGAGTACTTGTTCAGTGACTGCATTGAGGATTCCGTTGTGACGATCGGAAATTACACAAACGGGCCTTTGTTTGACAACATGTTCTTGTAGGTTTTGAAGGAACCAATTCCAACTCTCTGGTGACTCTTTGTCAACAATGGCAAATCCTAGTGGGAAAACGTGGTTGTTTGCATCCCATGTGCTAGCAATCAATAACACTCCCTTATAAACACCGCGTAAATGAGTCCCGTCAATTGATATAACAGGACGACAGCTTGTAAAACCGGTTATAGAAGGTTGAAAAGTCCAAAACAAAAAATTGAAGACTTTTACATCTAGGGAGCTAATATCATGATGCATCCACCGAACAATTGTTCCGGTATTTTCCTGCTCTATTGCCCTAGTGTATTGCGGAAGTAGGGTAAATGTGGATTCCCAATTTCCAAATAGCAACTCAATGGCACCCTTCCTAGCATACCACCCTTTCTTGTAAGAGCAACCAACTGCAAATATTTCCAAAACTTCATCTACAATGAGTTTGACCGGCGACTCTGGATCTACCTGCACAATATGGGTGACACGTTCGGCAATAATTTTGGATGAGAGGTTATGGTGATATAGTTGTTAGCTCTTGTAACAATGCAAGTGTGCGTTGAATTGTAAACAGTTGCCTACCATTTGCCATGTGTGGATTTTTTCCTTATTTTTATGTACCAAGGACACTTATTAGTCGGGGTTGAATTTGCACACTTGGCAGACCACACTTGGTGAAACGTGTGGGTCTCTGGACGCCAACGCTCAACCAAGGCAGTAATGAGCGCAAGATCAGTATCTATGTACCCAATCTTAGCTAACCCCCCGAATCCCGCTCTATTAATCCAATCACGAGCTCTTTCGTGAGTCCCAGAATACACCTCCCAAAATACCTTATCAAACCTTCTAACTATTAAGCTCTTGCTATGTTGATCACCATCCCAAATTAAAGAAGACCGGTGTTCCGCTTGCATAGTCAATAATGAACCATCTAAGGGACCGGGATGAACATCGCCAGGCATACTAACGTGCTGCATCACTAATCTTCATTTATCATAAAAAATTCAAATACATAAAAAACACATAATTAGTAATTGGGCAAAACTTAATTAAAATAATTAGTTACAATAAATTTTGTCACTAACAACAATTTATACATATATTTTTTATACACATATTTTTTTTCACTAACAACAATTTATACATATATTTTTTATTTCGCTAACAATAATTATGTCAAATTTAACAAACTCAAATTTGTACCAAATTTAACTAAATGGAACATTTTACCAAATAACATTAAACAAATATACAAATACCCAAATATCACTACAATATCAAAATAAACACAAATATATACCAAATAACACAAAAATAACAAATAAACACAAAAATAAATATTACAAAACAACAAAAATTAATACAAAATACAAATACATTTAAATTAAAAGAAATTAAATATTTAAATAGAGATTGAGATTTTTACCAAAAATTAAAATTTCGGAAGGAAAAAGGAAAGATTTTTTGTTGAAGAGAGCACTTTTGAAGAAGAGATCAATCTTGTTGAAGGAATTATATGGATTTTGAGGGGAAAATCTTCAACCAAAAATGGTTTTTTGGCCAAGAACCCGCGGCTCCATAGAAGAAGAACGAAGGGGGAAGAAGAGAGAGAGGAAGGGAAAAAAGGGGATTAGGGCTTCTGGGAAGAAAAGGTACACAACGCATTCTGGTAATGCGTTCTTGAACAACAACGCATAATGATAATGCGTTATTCTGGCAACAACGCATAATTGTAATGCGTTTTTATTAACAACGCATTCTCACAATGCGTTCTTCTTTTAACAACGCATGACCATAATGCGTTCTGCCTATTTTAAGAATCCCCCCAAAAAAGGTGTCTAGTTCAGTGCATTAGTACAAAAAAAAAGGTCCATTCCAAGTAAAAGCCCGACAAAACATGTGAATTTCCCTTTCTAATACCCAAATTACACTCCAACCCAAACCTGTAACCTATTAAATCTTTAAATTTTCTTCATCATCTTTTCAACCAACCTCCCTCCATTCCCGACCAAATGTTCTAACGTTTTTTAGCTTTTATTTCCTTATCTATATATTAAACGTTCAAGGAAATATTAATTGATTTAATTATCTAAGATATTTCTTCATAATTAATATTTCTTTTTTTCCTCAATCATAATTAATCTTATTGTTTTAGCTAAATCATGATATATAAATGATTTTTTTTAATTTTTTGTTTAAATAAATATGGTCATTGTTAACGTAGAAATAATATTTTGATTTTTTAAAATAATGAGTTAGCATAAAAAAGTATTAAAAATAATTTATTAATTAATTAATAATAAATTTGTTTATAATAATAGAATTCTTTGAACTTTTTTGTTTAGTAGAAGAGTGAAAATTTACAAGTAAACAATGAGCAAAAGAGTGATTAACACTTCTGTTAAACTTATTTGGATGACAATTCCATTTAGTAGTTGGAGTGAACTTCGTGATGTTTCTTTTTTAAATCTAAGCATTAAATTAGTTGCTTGTTTTTTTTTATTATTTTTTTTTTTTTAAGGAAAGCCACCTGTTATGGTGGGGGGTTTGGCGTGAACCCCTACCCGTTTATTGAAAAGGCCAGGAATAGGCCGATAAAAGTACATAGAGGGAGATTGAAGCCGAAACCTCTAAGTAGGTGGAAATAAATCCACTTCATGCAAGCAGTACAATGCAGGGAACTAATTCATTAATATATGAATCAGGTGATATAACACTGCCTAAATGAAGTAGTATGCAAAGCGATTACATCCACGAATATTTGGGGTGTCCCCGATTCAATGGATATAAGATAAATACAATGCCAAGAAAATAAAGAAAAACAAAACAAGCAAGCAAACTAAAAGAACATATCTTTGTTGTGCGCCTCAAATAAGGTGTGCCGGCATGATCAAGGTGACACAGACCACGAATTGGGGGCGAGAGCAGTTGGAAAGTCGCATAAGTTGAAGATATTTGCTCATCACAGGCAATATTAGCCAAGCTATCTGCCACTTTGTTAGCTTCTCGATATATATGATGAATTGGATTCGAACCAAGAAGCTTCAATAGTTGTTGAAAAAGTCCATCCAATCGCCAATCGTTGACTCTCCGAACTTTGATAGATTCACTCAGAAACTTCGAGTCCGTCTAAATAGTAAAATGTTGAAACCCAAAACCAATAACAAACCGGATGCCATAAATCAGTGCTTCTATTTCAGCTATGGAACTGGTAAGACATTGTCCCCAAGAAGGTCGCATAGGCCCCAATAAATTATCCATTAGACCTCCTTAAAACACCACATGCTCCTGCAATTCCAGGATTACCACGAGATGCACCATCTATGTTCAAAATAAAACCATCTCCACTACCGATCCACTTGACTTCCATGAAACTGCCTCGAGCAGAAAAAATTGTCGCGGATGGCATATGTAACAAATTCAAAAGTCCCGAATTTTGTAAGATAGGTATAATAAAAAAATTCCATCTCTTTAAGCAAACTATGGCCATTCGAATGTGCCCCATCAAACACAAAACGACATCTACTACGCCATAAAAGCCAACAAACACTAGCTATAACAATAGTATGAATATCATGCCACTTCCCCTTCCCCTTCCACCAAACAAATTTAATCAATTCCAGCAAAGAAGTATACCTTAATGTGATCAAGAGATATGTTGATCCACGCCAGCGCTCGCCTCCAAAGTACTTGGGTTAAAGTACATTCTAAGAAGATGTGGTCAAAAGTCTCCTCACCCCGTCCACATTAGCATTGTGATGCAAGAAAAACTCCCCATTTCCTTCGAACCTCATCTAAAGCTAAAAATCTATTGAGAAGACGCCACAGAAGTAAACGCAAGAAAATAGGCATTACCTTATTCCAAATATAACGGCGAGAACATTAGAATTCCATGGGGTTGTATGAGTTTCAAAACAGAGGTGATCGTGAAACGCCCATTAGATTCTAACTTCCAAACATGCTCATCATGGGCCGGATGCAACAATGGTTGAGGCAGAAGCCGATTTTGATCAAAAGTGAGAAGTCGCCGAGTCTCCGAAGTACAACTGTCCTCAGCTATGTGCTCATATGTATGTGATGAGTCCCCAGGCAGATGAATGATCTCTCTCAGGCAGCCTTGAAGTGTGATATCATCATGCCAAAATGAAGAATTCCCATTCCGGATCAAGACGCCAATGTGCTGCTCCACAGAGGCTCTAACGCCAACATTGTCCTCCATACCGGAGAATCAAAAGAGGTGTGTTGAACCAAGGATGGGTGTTGGTTATTAGAGCAATACATATCTTGCAGAAAAGATCTCCAAAGTGAGTCTGTGTTCTGAAACGCCACCAAAGTTTATATGAAAAAGCAATTTGATCGGTATCTCGGCATATGCTATCCCAAGACATCCAGTGTCGCCACTCCCTAAACTCCGTTTTGCCCCATAAAAAATTGGCAAGGATCCTCTCAATATCGCCAAGTATCTGTTTTGGCGGTCTAGAAGCTGCTAAGATATGTAAAGTCATAGAAGTTAGCACAAACCGGATCAAGGTGAGACGCCCGCCCATACCAAGCAACTTACCCTGCCAACCGGCTACTCGAGAGGTCAGACGGTCAACCAGGCCCGAGAAATAAGTGATCTTTACTAGGCCCGGGAAGATAGGGCAGCCCAAATAGGTGAGAGGAAAAGAGCCCTGAGAAAAGCCGGTGACCCGAATAATCATTTGAATTTTCCTGGGCGAAGCCCTTGCAGAGACATAAAATGAAGATTTATTGGCATTGACTCGTTGACCCTAGCAAGCCTCATATTGTCTGATTTAGTGTATAAGTGCCTAAAGCCCTCTCTTGTCTCCATTCATAAAGATAATCACATCATCTGCATAAGCCAAGTGAGAAACGAGAATATTAGACTGAGGCACCACATAAGGACCCACAGTTCCAGATCGGATAATCCGATCCAACCCGCGAGAGAAAACATCTGCGGCTAAGATGAAGATTAAAGGGGATAGTGGGTCTCCTTACTTCACGCCTACCCCTGAACGGAAAAAGCCAAAAGGAAAGCCATTAATGAGTACAGAGAACTAGTTATTATTGATAAGATTGCGAATCAAGTGAAGAAAATGAGCACTAAAACCAAAACGAGCCAAAACATCAAGAAGGAAATCGTGTGAAACTCTGTCAAAGGCATTCATCATATCAAGCTTAATAATCATATTACCACCCCTAACCCTTTTGGTAATCGAGTTGATCATCTCCATAGCCAAAAGTACATTGTCAGTAATAACCCGCCCTTTCACAAAACCTGATTGATTACCACTAATAATAGAAGGTAAAAATTCCGCCAATCTATTTGCCATCACTTTAGAGATAATCTTACTAGAGAAAGTGCACAAGGATATTGGACGAAAATCACCAAAAGAGCTTGGATTATCAATCTGTGGAATAAGAACCAAGAATGAGCTGGACATACACGAGGGAGAGGGAAACCAGCCCAAAAATCCCGCACTGCCTGAATAACATCATGTTTAATGACATCCCAACAAGCCTAGAAAAATCTTCCTGTAAAACCGTCTAGACCGGATGCACTAGTAGGACTCAGTCCAAAAATAGCATCTCGAATCTCCACACTTGTGGGCAAGAAATCAAGAGAAGTGTTAATTTCATCATTAACCAACCTAGGTATTAAATCTAGTATCTGAGAGTCCCGACGGGGAGTTGGATCAAAAGCAAAAAGTTGTTGGTAAAAAACTGCTCCAGCCGAGCCAATGTCTTCGGGCGTGGCAGTCAAAGTACCGTCGAGTAAGAGAATTTTAGTAATCTGTAGTTCACTTTGACGGTTCCTGCAATAAGAATGGAAAATTTTAGTGTTACCATCACCGTCTTTAAGCCATCGTTGCCTAGATTTCTGCCTCCAAAAAATTTCCTCAAATTCAAGATTACAAACGTGGCCATCTCTCGCTCTTTTAAGATCCACTTGCAGATGCGGGTTGGGTCCACATCATGTAAGGATTCCAGTCTGGCCACCTCCCTTTCTGAGATCTGGATATTAGATTGAATATTCCCAAAAGTCTGGCGGTTCCAATCACTCAAAGCAATCTTTAATTTCTTTAACTTTGTCTGCAAAATGTACATCCCTAAGTTGTTGACCTCAGTAGCCCAAGAAGTTTTAACAATCTCAAGAAAAGTATCATGTTGGACCCACATATCATGAAAGCGAAAAGCAGAACCACCCCTGTCAACAGTCAACCGTATGTCAAGATAGATGGGACAGTGATTTGAAATATTACGAGGCAAATGTAGGGCACTAGAGTGTTGAAAAAGAGAGTTCCAAGACGTGTTAACAAAAACGCAATCCAAACGCCTGAGCAGCGATCGAACTCCCCCTCGACACCAAGTGAAGGGACTACCCGAGTAAGGAATCTCTAATAACTCACAATCCTGCACCATATCACCAAATTCATTCATAGGTAACAAAGCTGGAACGGATCCTTGACTCTCAGATATTCTCAACACAACATTAAAGTCACCCCATCAAGCCACGGATGATCATATTGAGAGTGAAAGGATCTTAAGTCGTTCCATAAAACTTTGCGCTCCTCAAGAGAACACTTGGCATAAACAAACGAGCAACAAATAGATGAGCCAGAAAAAGAATTAATTTGACAATTAATCATTTGCTCCATGTCTCCCAAAATCAACAAATCCACCGAAGCATCCCACATAATCCAGATTTTACTACAACAATTACCGTAACTAAAATCAAAACCAATCCGTCGAATATAAGTTGGTAGATCCGCCAGACCTACCAAAAGTTCTAATAAGACAATTAGATTCAAATGATGTTCTCTTTTAAATTGCCTAATATTAGAAATAGTGCTAGCATTCGCTATTCCCCTAACGTTCCAGATAATTGCATTCATAAAAAAAAACCACATCGTAAGGTCTTGATGCAAATAGTGAATGCAACAAGTATTTTAAAACGCAAGTAGTATTTCTTTTTAACAGAAGGACGTTATCATTAATATTGTTTAGCCTAATATTGAATTTCAAAATAGATAGAGACCAAGAAAAAAACAAGAGGAAGAAAAAAAACATTCAATGGAATAAATAAATGGAATGAAATAGTTCATGAAACATAGAAGGAAATAAATCTTATTTTATTTTGCTAACTCATATAACCATATATAGGTTCGCGGCTTCTATGCGGAACAGCTTTTTATTCCGCACTGCGGGACACGATCTCAGCCGTCGGATGAGATTTTCTAACGGTACAGATCTGGAGAGAGATTTTTTTTTAAGTCCAGCCGCAACTTTTTTCTCTCCAAATCTGGACCGTTCAAAATCTCATCCGACGGTTGGGATTGTTCCGCACGTGCGGAAAAAAAACTATTCCGCATAGGAGCCGGACTGCATATATAGATACATCTTTATCAATATACCACGTTGACTATGTCTTTTTAGGCAACAACATAATTTGTCATCATTATGTATCCTTATGTATCCTGTTTCTTTCATTACAAATAAATAGTTGTCACGTGTTCAATTTTTCTTTACAGATTTCACTAATTAAAAAAAAAAATGTTAATTTTTATTTAGTGGGACAGAAATAAAACATCGAATGGGAATAGAAGATTTTCACTGTCCTTTTATAATTGAGAAAGGTTCCTTTGTTTTTGCTAAGAAGAAGAAGAAACTAGAAAGAGACCTTTGAGTTGGGATAATGGAAAGGCCCAAGTTCTTTATCTTTCTTTTTGTTGCCTTTGTTGCTGTGAGTCTCGCCTCTGCAGCTCGTAACAATTACGGTACTAATCCATAAGTTATGTTTGTTAAGTTTTTCCAGATTTTAGTAAAAAGGTTTAATAAGAAAAGTGGTGAGACGAAATATTTTCATTAGGTTTCAGTTATAGATTTTGTTCTACCAATTCTTGTTCGTTTTAACCTTGAAAAATTATTATATAGACCAAGTTCGTGTGGAAATTATGGTTCACAACTTAGCAAATCATAATGATTATGATTTTATAGTAATATGGCTAGTTCTGTACTATAAGGTCCAATTAATCTGATTCATATGAATCATAATTATACTTTAACATTTGTATCTGATAATTGTTTTTTGTTTCTCCACAGAGCACAGTGGATTTTACAGTTTTTGTTTGTTATGTTTTTACAGATTTTAGTAAAAAGTGTTTAATTGTTCCTAAGAAATGTTGTGAGACGAAATTTTTTCATTAGGTTTCCGTTATAGATTTTGTTCTACCGAATCTTGTTCGTTTTAACATTTGTATATGCGCCGAGCTCCCGGCTCCTATGCGGAACAGCTTTTGTTCCATACGGTGCGAGACACGCTCCCAGCTGTTGGATGAGATTTTTTAAAGGTTCAGATCTGGAGAGAGAAAAATTTTTTTTAATTATTTTTTAAGTTAGCCACAACTTTTCTCTCTCCAGATTTGGACCGTTAAAAATCTCATCCGACGGCTGAGATTGTTCCGTACGTGCGGAACTTTAGCTGTTCCTCATAGGAGCCGGACTGATGCGCCGAGGCTCTATCGCATAACGACTTTTTTCAGTACGTGCGTGATTTAGTTTTATCTGTTGAATTAAAATTTTGACGGTTAAAATTGATTTAAAATGGACATTTTTTTTCTTCTAATTTTACAACACTAGACGTATTTTTAAGGATATATATCCCGTTTTTTGTTTCTAAGAACACATGTCCTTAGTCATTCTGTATGTACCGGAAAAAAATATTCATGTGAAAAGTTCAAAATTGACCACATTATCTCAAATCTGTCTCTCTCCTTATTTTATAATAATCTTATCAATTTTATACCACAAGATTCGATATACCTGATCAATATCAAAATTATATTTTAACATTTGTATCTGATAATTGATTTTTGTTTCCCACAGAGCACAGTGAAGTCGGTAGAAAGGCTATGGTACTAGAGTCGAAGCAAGAGCAGAACTGCTTCGATACGTGTACATCACACTTTACCTATGATGATTGTTTGGGATTATGTATCCATAAAAAATACAGCAGTGGGGACTGTATTCCTATTCAAGGAGATAAAGGTCGTCAAGAAATAGTTTGCTGCTGCAAACTTTAACGACTGCATAAGGAAATTACAAATTAATCTTCAAGAGATTATTAGCTTTTAAAATTATTATTATTAGTTGAGAACTCCGCGCATTAGCGCAGGCCTCGCTGACCATTCAATTTAAAGTTAATAAAGGGTTACTATCCAATATTTTAGAGTACTGTTTTAACAAGAGTCAAAACAATTACTTCATCCGTATCCATCTTTAGTTTAAAAATGTTTTATCGGTTTCTAATTATTTGTCACTTTAAAAAATTAATAGAGTATTAAATTTATTTTTTTTCAAACATACTATTATGTTTCATTAATTTAGTCAACAACTAATTTTAATTGTTCCAAAATAAATGTATTAATTGAAGGGTCAAAGTATCTATCTATTTTTAAATTAATATATCTCAATTATTTTTTTTTAATTTGAGTGCAATTATTTAAAGCGACAAATAAACATGAACATATGGAGTAATATATAACTTTTGTAACTATAATTAAATTTTATAGTATAAAGGTTTCGTAAGGCAGATTGGCGAATTTTGTCCTATAACATTATGCCATTGGTGATAATGGTCCCTAATCTTTTATTTTTTATTTTTAACTTAGACAATTTGCGCTTGGCGATAATGGTCCTTCCATCCATCACAGTTAAGGTCAATTGTTAGTCCGCAAAAAAATAAGTGAAAAATACAAAAATTGAAAGGGTATTATTGGAATAAAAGTCTCAACGTCCTTATAACCCCATTCTCTCATCCTTTAAGAATCTCAAATCTCATTCTTCTTTTCTTCTTCCCCATTTCTCATGAAAAAAATCTGAAAAATTAGACCCATTTGCAAAATGAGAAAATCGTCAATGAATGGCAAGACCCCAAAGAATATTGGTGAATCGGAGTCCTCTAATTGGAGTTCCATGTTCAATGGTGATTCAAATTACCTCATGCAATGCCCACCCATTGTGAATGCCAATTTCTTTACCTACCAAAATATGAACTGCTTGGACTGATTGGAATACGGGTAGGAGATTCATGACATGTGAGAACAAGAAGGTAAGTTTATGTTGAAGCTCTTTAAAATTTTAATTTTTTTTATTCTCAAATGTAATTGATATTGAAATACAGGCCCAAAAGAAGTGCAATTTCTTCTATTAAGCAGATCCCCCTTTGTGTTCTAGAGGTAGATTGGTGATCTCTGGGTTGATGAGAAGAATAAGGAAGATGGATGAAGAATTGGCTAAATCTGAAAGAAAAGTTAAGGCAATGTGTATTGCCTTAATTTGTTCATGGTTGTTTGTAATATTCATTTGCAGTTTTTTGTACTTTAAGATGAAGATGTAGTGGTAATGGTTCAAAAATTTGGAAAATGTTCCAATGTACTTTGTTATGGGGTAATAAAATCCAAGTCTTTATTTTGTTACATGTTTTGTTGATATTCAAAGAAACTACATGACATTTGAGTAACAAAATTGGAAGAAAATATGGTACAAAAATCTGGGCAAAACCTTCTTTAAGCAGTATAGTACTTAGTAAATAGAACATGTTTACAATTTCAGTTGGGCAAAAACATGAACAAAAACCACCAACATTCGAATCCAAGTTTTACTAAAATCAACCAAAAGCCTAGTTCTATACATCCATATAACAAAATCAACCAAAAGCCTAGTCCTAAAATCTACTAAAAGCCTAGTTCTTCCAGATGTCAACATCCATTGTTTAAATGCAGACACATTATCATAGGTAAACAACTTCTCATTCATCTACAAATATATACATTTAATTAAAAGTAGGCAAAACAAATAATTCAACACAATTGCAGTAATTGAGATAAAGACTTACAAAGTATGGATAACCACTCTTTGAATATGAGCACTTTCCATACACCTATAGACATAGAATAGTATAAATGCACCACATTCTTCCCCATTACTTTCTGGGGAACCATTGGAATCAATAGAGGTATATCATTAATAATCCCTTGGTTAACAAGAACACCCCAAACTTAAGGACATCATACACAAATCTGATAAAAAACAAACACAATAAGCTGGTTTGTATATCTCATAGTAACACAACAATGTCATAATGGGATACAAATACTTACTTTCTTATTAAAGTCTCAATAGGATTTGCCAGAACTTGAAGGGAATCCAACAACAATAAGCATTGAGTTCTATTTTTCAGGTCTTCATTAAAATTACATAGGATTAGCATATACCAATGTCCCCTAATAGGAGTTAAAAACCATACATTCATCATTGCATGAAGGGAATGAAAATTAAAAAAACTAAAAAAATATGAACCATTATCACCAATCGCATAATGTTATAGGACAAAATTCACCAATCTTCCTTTTCATAATAATGAATCTGCACACATGTTATAAATGAAAAAGCGGCTATACAGTGAAAATTCAACCTCTATACACACCAAAATGGGTAGTGATAATGGCAGAGTACAAATCCTCATGTAAAAGCAAATTATGTGTATGTGACAAAACTACCCCTATAGTATATCAATTAAAATTTTCAAATATCTTTCCTATTTTGTTTGACCCATAATTTCTGTCTACTTCCTCAATCTTCTATCTTATCCCCACATGATTCTTTTTTTTTTTCTCTTTCTCTCATTCGTTCCTTCTCTATTTTTCTATAATTAAAAAAACTAATCATCACATATTGTTTTCCATTTTATCAACAAAACAAATTGATCATAATTTACATTGAAATCTAATTTAGGATAATATCAATTTAATCAAATTTTGGCACACAATGGAGATGTTAAAAGATAGATACTTCCTTAGCATTGACTATAACCATTTTAAGCTATAATAATTCTTTTCTCTGATGCCCTTTCAGAGCTTCCGACTCCTCTTCCTCCCTCAATTATACATGTTCTTTATGCCCGGTACCTCGATACTCTGTCTATCCGACACGGACCCTAGCG
The DNA here is from genome assembly GCA_026122235.1 of Vinca minor. Taxonomy (NCBI): domain Eukaryota; kingdom Viridiplantae; phylum Streptophyta; class Magnoliopsida; order Gentianales; family Apocynaceae; genus Vinca; species Vinca minor. The sequence continues at coordinate 503,770 of JAOCZM010000020.1, forward strand.
TAGGTAATAAGTTAGGGTCGCTAATAGTTGTTGTGGAGTTCACAATGGCGAGAGATGACATGACGAGTGTATGTTAATATCTGGCTTTTTCATTTGGGGGGTATATACCCGTATACATGTTAAATCTGGACATCTTTAATGCGAAATAATAGTTAAGGGCTGTTTTGCATGAGCAGTTCATAGTGCTCATAGCACGAATTTCGATGTATAAGTTTCATATATGAATTAGTATAGTTTTGGCTTTTGTTGTGATCATGTTTTGGCGTGCATTAGATGGTCAAAATGAGTGTTTTTTATCCTATAAGAAAACAGTTATTTAGCTACTGAAATATTCAGTCGCTAAAATAGCGACCTAATACCGACCGACCTGATCGGGGTCGCTATTTGATATTGTATATGAAAGTATATCTAAAATGTGATATATTTGTTTCATTTGAAACATAAATCATATTTCTCTTTTCACATATAATTTACCTTTTATGAAATTCAAGACAATATATAAAATATAAACTCAATCCATTTTTTCAGGAAACCAATTTGAATTTTTCAAAAACAATTCATTTCTTTCTTTGTCATGCATAGCACAGGTGTTTTGCTAGTATATTTATTGAAATTTTCTGAAATGTTTTGTTCATTAATTAGTTTAAAAAATATGATTGGTTGAGATAATTTTTTATTTATTAAATTTATGATATAGCTTGACGGGTTTGACTTATTCAAATGAATTTTTAAATTTTATTTTTAAATTATTTTTATTTATCATATTCTATTTGATTCCTTCTCTTTTTAATACTATTCAAGATCCCACATCGAAAGTATACGAAGTTTTTGAAAATTGACAACATTATAAATATAGGGACTGAGAATGGATTTTTTTATTGAATAAATTGGTGGAGTTGGTTTTTAATCAATTAAATTGAGTGACAAATTAAATTTTATTTCAAATTTTTGCATTCAAATAGTTAAAAAAATTACGAAGAAATTTAGTTCAATGAGTCATTTAGTTTTATATTGAACACGCATGCGAACCTACTCAGTAAATGTTTTTCTTTAAAGGAGTAAAAACTTTAAAAAAATAACTTTTGTTGATCGAACCATGTGATTTTTATAGTATAATTAACTGAGTTGGAATTCGCATAATGAATTGTATATAGACTTTATTTTCTTTTTCAGATCGTTCAATTACACAATTTTTTCATAAGAAAATTATCATTCCGACCTTGAGCCTTCATTAAAAGAAACCCTTGAAAAAATAATCGCTAGACTTAAAATTAATTCATGGACATGAAAGAATAATATATCTATATTTATATTACATAACTTGTTTTAAGTTTCAACCAATCACAAGCCTTCACAATCATATGTGTAATTTTCTTAATTTTTTTGTTCATCAATTAGTTTAAAAAAAGATTGGTTGAGATAATTGTTTTTATTAAATTAATTATATAACTTGACATATTTGACTTATTCAAATGAATTTGTTAATTTTAATTTTTTTAATTTTTCCTATTCTATTTTATTCTTTATTTTTTCAATACTATTAAAGATCACACATCGAAAGTTTATCAAGTTTTTGAAATTTAACAACATTATAAATAAAGGGGTTAGACTATTTTTTTTTTATCGAATGAATTGGTGGAGTTGATTTTTAATCCATTAAATTGACTTACAAATTCAATTTGTTTTTCAATTTTTTCATTCAAATAGTTAAAAAAAATATGAAGAAATTTAGTTCACTGAGTCATTTAGTTTTATATTGAACCCGCATGCGAACCTGCTCACTAAACTTTTTTTCTTTAAAAGTGTAAAAACTTAAAAAATTAACTTTTGTTGATCGACTCATGTGATTTCTATAGTATCATCCCAGGTTCGACACACCCCTCCCCAAAAAAAATTCCAAGAAAATTACCATCCCAACCTTGAGCCTTCATTAAAAGAAACCCTTAAAAGAATAATCGCTAGACTTAAAAGTCATTCAAGGACATGAAAGAATAATCTATCTATAATATTTATATTACAGAACTTGTTTTCAGTTTCAACCAATGACAAGCCTTCACAATCATAGTGTAATTTTCTGAAAGTTTTTGTCCATTAATTAGTTTAAAAAATATGATTGTTTGAGATAATTGTTTTTATTAAATTAATGATATAGTTTGACATATTTGACTTATTTAAATGAAATTGTTAATTGTTAATTTTTTAATTATTTTAATTTTCCTATTCTATTTTATTCTTTATCTTTTTAATACTATTTGAGATCCGACATTGAAAGTTTATGAAGTTTTTGAAATTTGGGAACATTATAAATAAAGGGGGTTAAGATTGTTTTTTTATTGAATGAATTAGTGGAGTTGATTTTTAATCCAATAAATTGAGCGACAAATCTAATTTGCTTTTCAATTTTTTTAATTCAAATAGTTAAATTTTTTTTGAAGAAATTTAGTTTACTGAGTCATTTAGTTTTTTACCCGCACGAACCTCCTCACTAAACTTTTTTTCTTTAAAAAGTTAAAACTTAAAAAATTAACTGTTGTTAATCAAATCATGTGATTTTTATAGTATCATTAATTGAGTTGGAATTTGCACAATGAATTGTAGAGACAGACTTTATTTGCTTTTCAAATCATTCAATTAAACAATTTTTTCCAAGAAAATTATCATCCCGACCCTGAAACGTCATTAAAAGAAACCATTAAAATAATAATCCCTAGAATTAAAAGTCATTCAAGGACATGAAATAAATAATCTATCTATATTTATATTACAAATCATGTTTTCATTTTCAACCATTCACAAGCCTTCTCAATCCTACGTATAATTTTCTAATTTTTTTTGTTCATTAATTAGTTTAAAAAAATGATTGGTTGAGATAATTTTTTATTTATTAAATTAATGTTATAGCTTCACATATTTGACTTATTTAAATGAAATTGTTAATTATTTTTTTCCCTATTCTATTTTATTCTTTCCCTTTTCAATACTATTCAAAATCCCACATCGAAAGTTTATGAAGTTATGAAATTTGACAACATTATAAATAAAGGGGTTGAGAATGGTTTATTCAATGAATGTAGTTAGTTTTTACCACTAAATTGAGTGACAAAACAATTTTGCTTTACAATTGTTTCATTCAAATAGTTAAAGTTTTTTTTATAAATAAAATTAGTTCACCAAGTCATTTAGTTTTATTTTGAACTCGCAGCTGAACCTTCTCACTAAACTTTTTTGTTTAAAAGAGTAAAAACTTTAAAAAATTAACTTTGTTGATCGAACCATGTAATTTTTAAAGTATCATTAATTGAGTTGAAATTTACCCAATGAATTGGAGAGACAGACTTTATTTGATTTTTAGATTGTTCAAGTAAGCAATTTGTTTCTGTGAAACCCGTAATTTGTTTGCGTACGTGATTTTTGACGTGTGAATTAATTATTCGCGATTAACGATATAAGCGTAATTTATTTCGTGTGACTATTTGACTAAATGTCTATTTTAATTTAACATGTTGCGTGTTATGTTTGTATATTTTTTTTAGGAGCGTTTCGCACACGTATTGCAATTTAAGGACGCATGTGAATGGAATAAAAAAAAAAGAAGAAAACGGAAAGGCGTGAGTTATTGTTTTGGGGTTAAAGGAAAGCATTGAAGCATCATCAGTTTTTTTTAAGAAAACAATATATGTATATGTGGGATTCCGTGGGGGGATTATGGGGTTGTAAATAAAATAAAAATGCAAAGGCTTTCTCTTCTCGGGAAACGTGCCAGCAGAAGACAAAAGAAGAAATGAAACGTTGTTGCCGTGAAGAACACAGAAGAAAAAAAAAAGTCTTGAGAGTTTTGATTTCTAGCAACTTTGAGGGGATTTTTGAGTGGGCAATCCTTATCGGATTTCGACAACCCTTATATGGTTATTGATCACGACGAAACAGGCTACAAGGGCGTGAAATCGGATTCACTTTTCGATTTCAGAGTTGGAAGATATCGCATCAAGAACGAGGGCTGATTTTCAGAATTTCTTTTCTGTGCAGTTCCAGTAGAATCGTCGTACAGGTAACATACGAACTTCAAACGGAGTAATTCTTTTTTATTTATAAACTAGACTTATAGGGCTATAATCTGACCGGAGGGATTGAGATTTTAACCGTTAGATCTTCCGTAGTGTATCTCAGAAGTGGAGGGCAGAACCAGATTTTGTGCGATTAAGTATAGTCTGTCCAGAACTTCGACAGGATGTTTGAGAGGGCTATCGACCTCCGTTTTTTACCCACAGCATATCAATTCGAAGATAATTGAAAGGGCTTCGAGTGAGCGCAGACGGAACGCAATTCGGAGTTTCCAGCAGAAAGTTATCGCACCGCGAGTGAGGCTGCCAGCACTGTTTACGAAATTTCAGTGTTTATCGCATCCGCAACAGGTAGGGACCACGCTTTCCTCTATTAAATTCTGTTCTTGATTACTTTTACCGTTGGGTATTGTTCTGTTATGTTTTAAGAAGTAATTGAGCATAATTAATCGGATAAACCGTTGGAGAAGATTTATTCTTTGATATTACTGTATGTTGAATTGATTTATGTCTTGAATTGGGTAAATTGAGCATGTCGTATGAATTGTTTTCCTATTGCTTTCATTGAATGCTATACTCACATAAACTGTATGTGTACGGTTCTGTACCTGTTTTGTAATTTCCTCATTGTTAATTGCATTTTGGTCGTGTTTGGAGTCGTTTAATTGGCGTCATTGTTTTTGTCCAAATTGGTTTGGTCGACCGAGTCGCCGCCCCCTATTGAGCTCGTGATTTATGATCGCTAGTCGGCAGAGTTCGATCCGCCTGCATCTGCGATAATCGCTTGCGTGACCCCAAGAGGTCTTCACGCTGCGTTTACGTCCCCGTGGCCCACACTTAATGGGGCTAATCATTAGGTACGGTAGTGGTTTTGTGGAGTCCCTGGTTGGGGGTGATGAGACAATGTAAGGATTGAACCTTAAAATCTGTGTCCCGTAGTTTGGGGGAGAATCCGAACCCACGAGTTTACTGAAACCGTCCTAGTTTGGTTTATAACTGGGACCACTGCCGTTATTGCTGAGTAGTTGTGAATAGATATGTGAGCTCATGTGGTGGGAGTCTTGTCATAGTAGGTAGCTACGTTCTAAGTATCTAAGACGAGTATGTAATTGGGTGTACCGGATGGGCAACGCGTGGTGCTTGTCGTATACTCGTTTATGGAATCGTTTAGGTGCGAAGAAGGTGGTTATTTGCTTAATTGTTGCATTCTATGTGTTCATTCTTGTTTGGTCTTTATATGATGTTTGCTTGGAGTCTATTTGGTCTCATGTGAATTGGGAATGTTGGGTAACGTTTTGGTGCACTTTTGCACAAGTTTAAAACTCATTTTTTCGAAAAACCGCAAGTTTGTGCGATCCACTGCTCTGCATTGCATTTCGAACCCTCTGCTTCGATCCGCTCTGCACTGCATCGCACTGCCCTCGTCACCGAAGTTCTGAGTCTTGTGAGACTTGGATTGAGTCATTTGCATATACTTCCATAGGGGTATTCTGGGAAAAAGGGCATCTGCATCTGCATTATCTGTTTCTGTTCTGTCTTTATTATCTATATTACTGTTTTAGGTCCCTGCTGAGCACCGGAGCTCAGTCCGATATCCGGTTTTGTTTTTCAGGTTTTGTAGATGTTGATTTTACCTATGATGGTGGAGCATGGGATGGGGATTACGAAGAGTGATCCTAACTGGATAGTTCACACCGATTATTTCATTTTATAATTATTGAAACTTGTAGTTTCCTTTGAGATGTAATAACTTAAAAATAATTTCATTTTTAGAATAACGCTTCCGCTAATTCTCTTATTACTATTTATGTGCTTTGAATAATGAACTCCTTTATTTAGTAAATCTCTGACTGCGGCTTTGGTGCTTCATTTTCCAATGGGGCACTGCCATGTCATCATTCCGGAAACGGGGTGTGACAGTTTCCCAAGAAAATTACCACCCCGGCCTTGAGCCGTCATTGAAAGAAACCCATGAAAGAATAATCGCTAGACTTAAAAGTCATTTAAAGAAATGAAAGAATAATCTATCAGACAATATATTACAGAACATGGTTGTTTCAACCAATCTCACGGGTAATTTTCTGAAAGTTTTTGTTCTTTAATTAGTTAAAAAACTATGACTGGTTGAGAATTTTTTATTTATTAAATTAATGATATATCTTGACATCTTTTACTTATTCAAATGAAATTGTTAATTTTAATATTTTTAATGGTTTTATTTATATTATATTTTATTGTTTCTCTTTTCAATACTATTCAAGATTCAACATCAAAAGTTTACGAAGTTTTTAAAATTTGACGAAATTATAAATAAATGGGTTGATAATTGATTTTTACTAAATGGATTGGTGGAGTTTGATTTTAGTTCATTAAATTGAGTGATAAATCCAATTTGCTTTTCAATGTTTTCATTCAAATAGTTAAAGTTTTTTTTAAAGAAATTAGTTCACTGAGTCATTTAGTTTTATATTGAATATCAGTGTAGAGTATCAATTTTCACTTTTATACAATTTAATATTTCTTAACAGCTAAAGTTGTCCCCTGCATAGCACGGGTCATTATGCTAATATATTTATATTACATAACCTGTTTTCAGTTTGAACCAATTACAAGCCTTCAAAACTCTAATATAATTTTCTGGGAGTTTTGAGTTTTTTAATTAATTATTTTAATTGGTTGAGAAAATTAAAATTAGTTAAATTAATTGGAAACTACCTCTTATCTTAATAAATTAAAAGCAATCTTGAAATATTTGATTTATTCAAATTAAATTGTTAATTTTTAATTTTCCTATTCTATTTTATTCCTTTTCTCTTTTAAATACTATTCAAGATCCCACGTCGAAAGTTTATAAAGTTTTTTTAAATTTGACAACATTATAAATAGAGTGGATGAGAATAATTTTTTATTGATGAATTGGTTGTGTTGATTTTTAGTTCATTACATTAAGTGACAAATCTAATTTGTTTTTTCAATTTTTTCATTCAAATAGTTAAATTTTTTTTTAAAGAAAAATAGTTCACCGAATAATTTAGTTTTATATTTAACACGCAGAAGAACCTGCTCACTAAACTTTTTTCATTAAAAGAGTAAAAACTTCAAAAAAATAATTTTTGCTGATTGAACCATGTGATTTTTAAAGTATCATTAACAAAGTTGGAATTACTCAATGAATGAGAGGCAGATTTTATTTTCTTTTCAGATTATTCAATTAAACATTTTTTTTCCCAAAGAAAACTTATGATCCGACGTTAACTGTCATTGAAAGAAAAACTCGAAAAAATAATTTGCCAGACATAAAGTCATTCAAAGACAAGAAAGAGTAACTGTACGACTTGAGCATCCAATGAAATAATTTTGAATTTTCTAATTAGTTTAAAAGATTTTAATTGGTTGAATAAATTTTTATCCATTAAATTTAAAGTAAGCTTGACCATATTTAACTTATTCAAATTAAATTATATGTTTTAATATTTTTAATGGTTTTTTATTTTTCCTATTCAATTTTTTTTTTATTTTTCTTTTGTTTCAATACTATTCAAGATCTCACATCGAAAGTGTATAAAGATTTTGGAATTTGACAACATTATAAATGGAGGGGTTGTGCATAGGGATGGCAATGAGGGCGGGTGAATTGGAGACCCGAACCTGCCCAACCTCTCCGGTTTAAGTTGGGGTGGGGATGGATTTGGCCCCGCCGGCAGATGAAATAATATCCCCGCCCTCATCCCGGCCCAGCCCGCCTCGTATGGCCTTCTAAAATATTAAATAGAAAAAGCATAAAATACCTAAAAAAATGAAATAGACGTATAATTTGGAGAAGATTGCATGAATCAAATTCTTTCCGGGACTCCTCCTCCTAAAATATATGGTGATGTTGAATCTCCTAATAGGATTGACAAAGTTAAAAAGTCTTGCATTAATTTGTTTAATGAGTACAAGTAAAAAAATGAGAAGCAAACCAAATAGACCAACAAATTTTTCGACTTCGGTTCTTGGGAAGAGGTCACATGTCTTGCAAAGTGATCTATATTATATTGTTGGGCAGTAAATGAGCAGTGTCTACAAACTAGTATCATTTAGTGAGAAAACTACTATCAATTTAGATTATACTGTTTCATTTTACAGGCATTAAATATTTTATTTTACAATTCTATATAATTTTTTTCAATGTTCTATTTGGGAATTTTTGTTAAAAATTCACTATTTTTTTCTAGTCAGGTTGAACCTCCACTGGGACAAAAGTGGGATTTGGGGAAAAAATTACCCGATTTTTTCCAGTTGGCAGTGGGCCTCCACCTGAACTGGGGGATGAGATGCCCATCTATCTCCGTTGATGGGGCTGGGCCGGGGATGGTGATTCAATAGAAGAGGCCGCCCCCACCCGGCCCCATTGCCATCCCTAGTTGTACATGATTTTTAAATTGAATGAATTAGTTGGGTTGCTTTTTAATCCATTAAATTGAGTGAATAATTCTATTTGTTTTTCAATTTTTCATTATAACAGTCAGTTTTTTCAAAGAAAATTATTTCAGCGAACCATTTAATTTTCTATTGAAACCACATGCGAGCATGCTCACTAAACATTTTTCATTAAAATAGTCAAAACTTAAAATTTTTTAATTGATCGATCCATTTAATTAATATCGTATTATCAATTGAGTTTGAATTTTCCAAATTAATTGGGGAGACTGACTTTATTTACTTTTCGCATGATTCATATTTTATTTATTCCGATTAAATTGTATATTTTAAATTTTTTAATGTGTTTTATTTGTCCCATTCTATTTTTGTCTTTTTGTTTTTCAATATTATTCAAGATCTCAGATCAAAAGTGTATGAAGTTTTTGGAATTTGGCAACATTATAAATAAAGGGGTTTGTCATTGTTTTTAATTGAAAGAATTTGTTAAATTTATTTTTAATCCATTAAATTGAGTAACCAATGCAATTTTATTTTCAATGTTTTCATTCCAACAACCATTGTTTTCAAGAAAATTAGTTCAACGAACCATTTAATTTTCTGTTAAACCAGCAGGCGAGCCCAATGAATTGGAAAGACGGACTTTATTTTCTTTTCAGATGGTTCATATTAGATTTATTCAAATAAAATAATATAATTTTTAATTGTTTTATTTTTCCTATTCTAATTTTTTTATTTTTATGTTTTCAATATTTTTCAAAATCCACATCGAAAGTGTATGAAGTTATTACAATTTGATAACATTATAAATAAAAGGGGTGAACATTATTTTTAATTGAATGAATTGGTTGGGTTGTTTTTAGTCCATTAAATTGAGTGACAAATTCTATTTTTCTTTTCAATTTTTTCATTCCAACTGTCAATTTTTTTATAAAGAAAATTAGTTCACCGAACCATTTATTTTTCAGTTGAACCCACAGATGGGCCTGCTCACTAAACGTTCTTCATTAAATGAGTCAGAACTTTTAAAAAATAAGCTTTATTTGTTCAAGCTATTTAATTCTTATCCTATCACTAATTGAGTTGGAATTTTCCCAATAAATTCGAGCGGCGAACTTTAATTACATTTTAAATGGTTTATATTAGGTTTATTCAATTTAAATTATATATTTTAATATTTTTTATTTTTTTATTTTTCATATTCTATTTTATTATTTTCTATTTTCAATAATTTTCAAAATACCACATCGAAAAAATATGAAGTTGAGAGGCGGAATTTATTTACTCTTCAGATAGTTCATATTTGACTTATTCAAATTAAATTATATATTTTAATATTTTAAATATTTTTAAATATTTTTAAATATTTTTTTTCTCATTCTAATTTTTTATTTTACTTTTTTCAATATTATTAAATATCTCACATCGAAAGTGTATAATGTGTTTAAAATTTGATGATATTATAAATAAAGGCAGTGAGTACGATTTTAATTGAATGAATTTGTTGCGTTGCTTTTTAATCCATGAAATTGAGTGACAAAACTAATTTTCTTTTCAACCTTTTCATTCCAACTGTTAAATTGTTTTCCAAAGAAAATTAGTTTACCGAACCATTTAGTTTTATGTTGCACACGCATGCGAACTACTCACTAAACGTTTTTCATTAAAAAGGTCAAAACTAAAACTTTAGTTGATCGAGTCATTTAATTCTATCGCGTCATTAACTGAGTTGCAATTTGCCCAATAAATTAGAGATACGAACTTTATTTGCTTTGTGGATGATTCATTTAAACCGTTAATTTTTTCATGAAAACTTACAACGCCGACCTTGAGCAATTATTGACAAAATATATAAATACAATATTCTTATATTTTTTTTATTCTTTCTATATAGGGAGGTTTAAAAACCAAACAAAAATATCAGCGTAGAGAATTATTTTTTACTTTTATGGTATTTAATATTTTGTTAACAATTAAATTTATTCCCGTGCATAACACAGGTTATCAGACTAGTGTGTGTGTATATATATATTCACTGGTTGGAATATGATCTGGACCCGTCCGATCTAAGAGCTAAATTTACCAGGTTAAAAAATACTGCGTTTAAAGCCAATTTTACTGCCTTACTCACAACGCTTCTTTTTCAACTGTAGCATACAGCTGACAGACTCAATCCCGTAAAGAATACACTCGTGGTTCCTTGAATAACAACCTCTGACATTTTCTCTTACGCATTCAACCAACCAAAACTAAAATAAACAAAGAACAATAAATAGTTTCGAGTAAGATAGGGATGGAGTCAGAAATTTGACATTGAGGGCAAAATTGCAGCAGTATGTCGAACTACATATAAAAAGGGTAAAAAATATTTGGGGGCGAAATTGATAAAATATTTCGAACTATATATAAAATTTTCTATACCTAATAGTATTTTTAAAAATGTTAAAGGACGACTGCCCGCTCCTGTCTTCCGCCCTGCAGTACGAGGTATATAACAGTGCCTTATGAAACACTGCCATGTGCAGGAGAATTGCAATCTAATAGCTAAATTGCTACCCCTTAAAACAATCTTTCATCTATGTGTCCTTCTCTTAAATAATTAGAATTCACATTATCCTTATTGAATCATCTCTCCATTTTTAAATATAATACTTTAATTACAAGTTGTGAAAATTAAGAAAGTAAAAATTAAGATATTTTTTTATTAAAAAAATGATTTTATTCTCTTAAATATAACTTGTATAACTAATTCTATTTAAGAGAGTAATATTGATATTTTGATTATAAAAATATTTTAATTTTTTATTTTTAAATTTTCGTAACATAGCATAAAAGTTTTATATTTAGAAATGAAGGTAGTATAAAAAAGTTTAGTCATTCGTGATAACGGCGACCTAACAAACCTAATTACGGTGAATATTTTATTCAACATTTGACAAATATAAATTCAAACAATGATTATTTTACCGACTTCTATGTTTCATCAAAAGACTTCAAGAGGCAGGTAAACTTTGGATTTAAATGATTTGATTTGATTTGAATCAAATATAGAGTCAACTAAATCTAATTACAACATTCAACTAAATATAATATTAAACTTTGTAATTAACAAAAATGTCAAACACTAAAAACTAAAATATGAGAAAACTACAAGTCCAACTACCAGGATTAATGATTCATATCCTTTATAACATCATTTGTAACATTCTTTTTTTAACAACAACACCAGGATTTTATTTATGAAACAAAATCAAATATATTAACCACCTAACAAAAGAGATCCCAACCATATCTGCATGAAGCAAAACTATATATGAACTAGATTACATCGTGTTTGAGCAAAACAATCAGCTACTACAAAAATTTCCTTCCTACATCTGTAACGTAAAAGATAAATCCTAAATTTGTTGATAGGAAATAACAGTAATCGTCTAAAGTTTGAATTTTCTTTTACAACGAACTGAGGGGAAGAACAATAATGATGGGCGAGTAGCGTGAGTATGGGAATTTTTCCTGAGAAAGCGCAATTAAGCATTGATAAAATAAATTCATAAAAGATATAAATATTGGCGGAGCCAAAAATTTTTTTTATGAAATCTTATAGATTAGAGTTATTCACATTTTTTTCACCCTTTCACTCTACTGATCAGTGCTTCATAAACCTCCAAGTCCTTTGGCTTCATATTGTGGACTTTTTATAGTTTACAAGAGAGTCCATTGTGGATATTTTATTAGTAATTTTATTTTTTAGTCTCTTACACACTTAAATTTGTTACCATTTTAACCAAATTTGTTAAAATATAAATGGTTTCATTCCTATAATTCACAAACTAAATAATTTAATTTTAAATCGTAAAGTAATTCAAAATGGGTACAATAAACAATGTTCACGAGACGAGGTGTACAAAAACAAAACTAAAACTAAAAAAAAATTTTTGGAAAAAACTGGTGGGGCAAGTGCCCCACCATGCCCCACTGTGGCTCCGCCACTGATGATGGGTGTTAGGTTATGTAGCTTGAGGTTTGGGTTTTTCTGTTAATGGGACGTAATTAGTTTTTCTTTTTCTTTTTTTATAAACAGTTTTATCTATATAACTTAAATATTGTATCTCATATCATAGTAATATCAGCAGGAGTCAATTCCTTGACGAATTGGGTAAACAATTTATTGTGTCTTTCTTTATTGTTTTTCGATCTCGTTTCTCTTCCAATATTGTTGATTATTTCCTAACAAATGATACTAGAGTGAGGTGCAGGGCAGGAGATGAGTTGTTTTGTTTCATCAGTTTCGCCGGAGATTCGAGGAGAGTGTTGGATATAATCGAAAGTCGCAGCGTTGCTACACAAGCATTTCACGTTACTCTCCATCGAAAGATCGACCAATTATATTCTTCAGAGTTCTTTGCAATTCTAGTCATCATCATCAGAAATCGTTGCACAAGTGGAAATCTTTTTATGTATGTCCTCCAAAGATGGAAGAGATATTCATAAAAAATGTAAGAGATCCGTCAGAGATGGAAGAGAGATCCATTGGGGTGTAGGGCACTGGTCGACAGAGGTTTCGACTAAGAAAAGAGATAAAAATCTGGCGTGGTTGGTGTACAAGTCAAGCAAATCAAAATGATTAAATCTAGACGGTTGAATTAGAAGGGTAGGTGATTGATCCGGTGTGTTTCGGGTGCATGAGCCCAGATGTGCATCCGAGTGTCCTAAACCATTGAGTTGGTTTACTGGACTTTGAACGTTAACTAAACCTAACTTAGTCAATTCCCCCTTAATTTAACGTGTTGATTTCGATTTCGATTTTTGTTTCTCAAATACATACTCAGTAAGGGAATTTAAGATTTTAATTCTACGGTGTAGTATGATGTTGAGATAGTTGACATGGAAAGCAGTTGTAGCGTTGCCGCGAGCGCAGATGAGATATGTTAGGTACCTCAGAGGATATGGTTTTGCTAGCTCGGTTCTAGAAATAGATAGATGTGCATGAGTCGAGCATATACCGTGAGGCTATTCCTATTCAAGCTGCAGAGAAGTGGATTTGAGCTTTTAATAACCTGTAATGACATATGAGAGGCGCATTGTTAGTTAGAGATTTGGTGAATACGTGTCAGGGTGAAGATAGTTGGATTTTTGTCCATATTCACTCATTAGTTTAAAGATTACTAATTATGTATTTATTAGGTTAAGAATTAATAATTAGGTAAATTATTAATTAGGTGAACTCCTAATTAAATAGTGGTTAGATTCACAACATGAGTAAAAATAACTTTTCTTCATGGAGATTTAGAGGAAGAAATATACATAATGCAACCAGAAGGATATGTTGCAGAGGGTAAGAGTGCTCGTGTGTAAACTAAAGAAGATCTGTTATGGTTTAAAACAGGCTCTGAGACAGTTATATAAGAAGTTTAATGAATTCATGATTGATATTGACTTCATGAGATATGAGGTTGACCATTGTTGCTACTTCAACATGTTTGGAGATGGTTATATTATTTTGTTGCTATATGTTAATGACATGATGATAGCATGTTCTAGTGCACAAAAAGTGAGTAAATTGAAGAGGTATTGTCTGAACGATTTTCTATGAAGGACATTAGAGAGGCTAAATAGATATTGGGTATGCAGATTAATCAAGATAATGTGGCAGGAAAGATGTATCTTTCGTAGATTGAATATATCAAGAAGGTTCTAAAAAGGTTTAGTATGTTGTATGCAAAATCGGTGAGTGTTCTGTTGGGCAGTCACTTCAAACTATCTAAGAAGGAATCACCTGGGAGTGTTGAGGAGCGTGCTCATATGTAGAAGATATCACATGATTCAGCAATTGGTAGCATAATGTATGCTATGGTGTGTATTAGAGCAGATATTGCACATGCGGTAGGAGTAGTTAGCATGATTATGAGCAATCCGGGTAAACAACATTGGGAAGGTATGACGTGGAGGTACCACAAAGAGGGCCTTATGTTTCGAAGGCAGAAGTGTTGAATTGGCAGGGTATGTTCATGCATATTTGACATCAAGTGATCTTGATAGAAGGAGGAGTACAATCGAATATGTATTTACTTTGGGTGGTACAACGATTTCTTGGATTTCTAAATTGCAGAAGATTGTGACCTTATGTATTGGAGAAGCAGAATATGTAGCAGTGACCGAGGATAGTAAATAGATGATAAGGTTGCAGATTTTCTTCCAGTGAATTGTGGAAGGAGCGGCAAAATAAAATTTTCTACAACGATAGTCAGAGTGCTATCTTTTAAGCAAAGAACCCATCATTTCATTCAAGAACAAAGCATATTGAGTTGAGGTATCACTACATACACTATTTTTTGGAGAAGAATATCTTGCGACTCATGAAGATTCAAAGAAGTGAAAATCCTTCTTATATGCTTATATGTTGACTAAGGTTGTGACCTAGAGATGATGAAACTATGCATGACTTCAACCGGCCTTAGAGCTTGAGACGGAGGCTTGCCACTGCTTCACATCTATGGATCACTTAAGAGGAGATGGTTACAATCAGTCTCGACGTGGGAGATTGTTAGATTAAAGAGCCTGATGTTTGGCATTTTCTGTTAATGACCGTAATTAGGGTTTTGTTTTTTCCATATAAATAGTTAATCTATGTAACATAATTATTGTATCTCATAACACAATAATATTCCGGTTTGGTAGCGCCCCAGACGTAGTCAATTCTTTGAAAAACTGGGTAAACAATTTCTTATGTTTTTCTTTATTGTTTTTTAATATCGTTTTCTCTCACAATATTGTTGTTTATTTCCTAATAATATGGTGGGGTGAGGCCTATTTGTCTTTAAGAAGGTTGACCATGTTTTACTGATATTTTTCACTTGGAAAGAATTAATGGGATTAGATAAAATTACGTGACAAACAATCATTAGATAGTTTTCTGAAGAGTTTTCTAAATTCTAGCGTATAGCAATTATTAAGTTTAATTGAGTATCAATTTTAAATCTTATTATTTTTTTTTTTTATAATTGATGACATAATTTAAAATTTTTCTATTTTCTTTCAACATTGAGCTAGATAATATAAAAATTCATGTTTTTTTTTTAAAGATAGCAAGGTTTGAACTTGAATATAAAATTCATAAGATTAGCACACTTTTTTTTTTTTTTTTTTTTTAAACTAGACCATTTATAAGTATGGTCTAGTTTATTACAATTATTATTATAAGACTTCACCAGAGGAGGAGAAGTAGAAGACCTCGTGAGGGGAGAAGTAGATGACCTCGTTGAGCGGATGTCGTAGAAGTCCCGTTGAGCGGGTGCCCCGTAAGGAGTAGTAGAGCGGGTGCCCCGTGAGGAGTAGTAGAAGTCCTGTTGAGCGGGTGCCCCGTGAGGGGTGTATAAGACCTCACACAAGGGAACCCAAAGAAATGACAATTAAATCATTCCCCTTGTGTGAGGGAGGTATCGAACCTGGACCTCTCGGTCACAGGCAGTGGATGTTACCCACTGGGCTACCATGCCTTCGATATAAGATTAGCACTCAACCATCAAATCATTAGTAAATTTCTAATTTTTAAAATATCAGCAATATATTTAAACTTGAATATAAAATTCATAAGATTAGCACTCAACGATCAAGTCAATAGTAAATTTTTTAAATATCCCACAAAAACGGCTCCATGGTGGAGTGACCTCTATTAAAAGAGGTTTTTTGAGAGGATAAAGGATAAAAAAAAAACACGTCTATTTTCAATTCTTCGAAAGTTTATGACATCACACTTTACAAATGCTTAAAAGCCTTAATAATGAGTAGCAAAGAACACAGCTCAATTAATCAAACACAATAGTACTGCAAAAGCTCTCTTAGTTCGTAGTTCTTTAGTTCTGATCAAGGTTGTTAAAATCGGGATTCTACGTAGAATCGGTGGAGGGGTAGAAAATTTTAAAATCGGGATTTTACGTAGAATCGTAGATTTTACCTAAAAAATAAAATATATATTTTATATATAAATAATAATAATTAACATATAAATCATTTCATATGGTTTAACAATATGCGAAAATCCATAAAACATAATTTCACAAATTTTTTTAAATCCATGAAATAGTTGAAATCCGATTGGAAATAGCAAATTTCCGTCTGGAAATAGCCGAAATCTGCCTGGAAATAGCGAAATCCGCATGGAAATAGCAAATTTCAGCCTTGAAATAGCCAAAATCCGTCTGAAAATAGCAAATTTGTGAAATCGGTAAAATCGTAAAATCGTACGATTTTACGATTTTACGCTCCGATTCTACGATTCTACTCCGATTCTACCAGATTTCGATTTTACTTCCGATTCAAATCGTTTTCCATCCGTAGAATCGTAAAATCGTAGATTTTACGATTTAAATCGGGATTTTAACAACATTGGTTCTGATAGCTTTATTGGTGGGTACTTTCTATTTTAAATTAGGTCGATATAAGCTCTGTTCTAAATTCAATTCACATTAGTCTTTTGTTAGTTCCGTTCAGAATTGCATTCTTATTACTTTTGTTGAATTTGCCACAAAGACCCCATTTTCGATTTTTTATTTCAACATTAATATTGTCCATTTCATTTTTCTTATTCATTACTTCAAATTTTAGTTCATAGTTCTTATATCATCACCACATCTTGGAATCTCTGCAACACAAATCAAGAACCTACATTCTTTATTATTTAATATTCTATATTTACTCTGGGTGTGTTTGGATTGGGTCTGGTTTGAGTTTAGTCTGATTTAAGACTCAAACTCAGACCCAAACCAGTTTTGGATTGAGTCTGTGAATGAAATATGAAGTGTTAAATCATCCCCAGACCAAATCCCATACTCAATCCAAAGCTGGTTTGGGTCTGAGTTTGAGTCTCAAACCAGATCAAACCCAAACCAGACCCAATCCAAGCACACCCTCTGTATTCCAGTTATTTTTCTATGTATTATACAAAATAGTTAGCACATTCAACATTTACGCTATATTTATAGATTAACGATTCATCGACATTTACTGGAATGAATAGGGAACAAACAATACTCTTATTTTAATTCCCGCAAAATTTGAAAATAGACTAATTTGAGTAGCTTATTGATAAATGTTTTTTTTTGAAAATTTAAGAATTGAAGAATCATAATTGGACACATCACGAAATGACAATATAACTACTACCCTCTTTAAAAATAGAAGATGCCTATAATTTTGGAGGAAACAATAAAGGAAAGTAAGCCCATTATTGTGTGACGAAGGAAGTATTTTATAGCAATATTAAATGGTTCCTAATCTAATTAGTTATGATAAAGTCAAGGTCTCACATCCCAATAATCCCAATAAGAAGGCCAGTGATATTGTCAGAGAGAAAGAATTCATCTGCCAGAGCAAAATATATTAAAATGACCATTTTGACCTTAATTTTAGAGTATTAGATATAAAGATGACTCATTAGTATTAACCTCATCTTTTATTATAATGATCAAGGATGATTACTAAATAACCTACTTAATAGAATTGCAGGGACGATTATAAGGGCAGTCGCCCCTCTAGATTTTTAAAAATACTATCAGATATAGTAATATATATTAATTTTTATATGTAGTTCGGAATTTTTTATGAAGTTCACCCCCAAATTTTTTTTTCCTATTTTATAGGTAAGTTGGCATATTATTGCAGTTTTTCCGCTCAAAATACAATTTCTGGCCTCGTCCCTATAGAAGGTATGATACCAAAACCAATACATCATCCAAACCCATATTTTCCAAGAAAGCCCTTTAACAGAGAAAACCAGCCACGCAATGCAATAAGATAAAATATTTGAAAAATCAAAACAAATTACATGACAGCTTTGAGAGCTTTTTTTAAAAAGCTGAGGAATACCGTTAACTTAATCACCACAAGAAAATATGAAGAAGAAGACAATTTTTAGCCTTCTTTTTCTCCTCATATTCCTTTCAACTCAACTCATTCAACTTGCAACTCCGCAACGAGGTAAGTTAGTTTAAGAATTTAAGAATTTCCATGATATTTCTACTATCTGTAAAAGCGATGTTTTTATTTATGTTTCAGGCCCAGTAACTCCCCATCCTGCAGGAGATATAGCAAACGGCGGGCGATCAGAAATCCGCCCTCCGTGTCCATCCTGTTTACCATGACCTTCATCTTCAGATGCTTATCTTCATCAGATTGTTTGCATGAATTTTTATTCATTTAGAAGTTTTTAGCTTTAATTTTGTTGGTTTTGGATTGGCCTAATAATTACTATATTTATTACACTGTTGTATTGGCACTTCTTCCTTCAAGATGAGAAGCAATAAATCTTTATCTATTAAATCAATTCTGAGAAATCCCTTATATTTAGCACTAACAATTTACACAAATAGTATAAATAGAAAAAGCATTTTATTAGGTAATTTTAGCATCAAATATTTACGGTCGACTATAAATAACCAATTAATGAATCCGACAAGTTTTCAGGAAAAATATCATCACGTGCCGATAACGTGGTACCGGCACAAAGGATACAAATGTCCGAATTTTACCCACTTCAATCCCACAATTGTTCTAAGATTCTCTCTCCCTTTTCGTTCTTCCTTCATACTATAAAAAAGAACTCCTTTGAAAATTGTCTTCAAGTCTCATTGTTTTTCATCTTCTGGCTAGCACTAAAGAGTAGAACGCTCGTCCAAGAGATCGTGTAGAGGTAAGTGATCGATCGTCTGATTCTTATTAGTGAATTCGACAATATCAACACAAAAATTGTAGAAATAATTATGTTATTAACATCTTCAGGTATTAATTCTAATGAAAACTAATTGGTTCTTACTCGTCCTGATCCTAGTAACAAACGGATTCCAAGTTATTTTTCTGCTGCCATTTATTGTTGTGGATCCAAATATCTTTCTTACACCCTGTTATCTTTTTCTTTTGCTTTGGGACAATCTCCTATGAAGTGTTCTCTACTTCCACACTCATAACATCTCGTGCCACTAGAATTTTGAGAAAGTTTTCACTTTCTCATTTTTTAAATTTTTCCCTTTTCTTCATAGAATACTTTTCGCATTCTTCTAACCACCATAACCATGGTCTCATCATCTAGATCAACATCTTCATCATCACTTGTTTTCTCCGCATTATAATTTTTTTTCTCACTAGCTTTGAGAGCAATTCCTTTTGGTGCTTTGTCACCAATGTTCCAAGCTTTGTCTTTTAGTTTCATCTCATGAGTGAGAAGCGATCTAACAAGTTCTTATGTTGGATAAGTCTTTAGGTCTTTTGCCACTTCAATGACTAAGGATTTTGCCTCGCACGCCTTTGAAGAGAATTGAGAATTTTCATATTGAATTTACCAATGGAAAATTTATTTACATAAACCTTTAATCCATTAATAATGTTGGTGAATCTTGTGTTCATGTCACAAATGTTCTCATTTGATTTCATGGAGAACAATTCATAGCCTCTCACAAGCATGTTAAGTTTGGACTCTCTTGATTAGTTCCCTCTTGAATAACCTCAAGAGTTTTTCAGATGTCATTAGTCACACCCTATAACCTGGAGGTGACCTGTCAGCGCCTCATTCGCCGATGAGACACCGAAACCATAACAGAAACACTAAAATCCGAAATAACTTCATAACTTATAAGAAACTTAATTGTCTTACATCGTATATAAATACTTCAAATGTATCATACAAGTTCTTACATCATCAAGGAAGCATAAGCGTTCAACTTTAAAGGAAACTAAATCATTCTATTACATATGTTCAATAACAAGGTCACTCATCGTATTCCCCCGTCTCTTGTCTCAACATGGTTACTATCCACGTTAACTTCTGCAAAAGAAGATAATGAGTGAGCTACACTAGTCTAGTAAGGATCAAACGGTTCACTACAAAAAAAAATACCTTTAGTAACGAAAATTTTCGTTAGGAAAGGTCAAAAAATTCGTTACGAAAGACCTTTCGTAACGAAAAACCTTCGTCACCAAGTTCGTCCTGAGAGCCCCGTCGCTAAAGGTCTTTCCTAACGAATCACCATTTCCGTTACTAAAGGTCTTTCCTAACGAAACTATTTCGTTAGGAAAGGTGAGAATTCGTGACGAAATATTTGTTACTAAAAGTATCAAAGTTCGTTTGACCTTTCCTAACGAAAAACCTTCGTCACCAAGTTCGTCCTGAGAGCCCCGTCGCTAAAGGTCTTTCCTAACGAATCACCATTTCCGTTACTAAAGGTCTTTCCTAACGAAACTATTTCGTTAGGAAATGTGAGAATTCGTGACGAAATATTTGTTGCTAAAAGTATCAAAGTTCGTTACTAAAAGTTTTACAAAAAATTTAAAATTTAAAGCCATGGAGCCAAGCCCCCCTACAATAATGTTGAATAAAGTCTCCACATTTTCATAGAAGTGGGAATCGAACTCAAGACCTCCAACTTGTATGTCATGCACTTGCCCACTGAGCTACGTTGGTCATTTCTTACTTATTGTTCCTATTATATTTATTATAATGAAGTTTTGTATTTTGAACCTTTAGTTATTTTAATTTCTCTTTGTGTTGTGATTTTTTTTTTTGAATTAAATTAAAATTAATACATTTCCGTCAATGTATTTGTGTATTAAATAGTTATAAAAAATAAGAATAAAATTATTCTAGTTGCATATATACTATTTTTTAGTAATACTTTTAATATAAAGACTGAACAAATATAAAAATGAAAATTATATTCTAAATTATACCATACTTATATATGTATATTCTTAAAAAAAAAAATTATTTTAAGACGAAACTTTTCGTGACAAATTTTGTTTCGTTACGAAAGGTTGACCATTCGTAACGAAAAAGGTATTTGTCACGAAAAGTTATACCTATCGTAACGAAACGAATATTTTTTTCGTTACGAAAGGTCAACTTTTCGTAACGATTCCAAATTTCATTACGAAAAGTAGACCTTTCGTAACGAAAAATGACTTCGTCACGAAAAGTTCGTCCTAACAGGTAGTTTTTTTTGTAGTGACCCTTGGGATTAAGCATCAAATAGGACTCAAAGAATTTTCCAGATTTCACTAAATGTATGAAACATAACATAGCTTTGCTTAACTTGAAATAATCTTTAAAACACTTGCAATACATTTGTCATAACTTATAAGAGACTTACTTTTGAAAACAGAACGAGAAATAGTTTAAAAGAGGTTCAAACATGCTCCGGACGATGCATCCTCCGGGCATATCGTTCGAGGTAATCCGGAAGAAACTTAGAGGATTCCGGTAGACCGGAGGTCGCTCGAAGTTCAGGCAGTAGACATGAAAAAAATTCCCTGGACGATCCGGGGCCCCTTTCCGGTTGATCGAAGTGGTCTTCCGAGGAAAGTTCAGAGGTCCAGTAGTTTGCCCCAAATGATCCAAATGGCCATTCGGTCGACAAAATTGGTCGTCCGAAATTCTGAACCAGCCATTTCAATGTAAAATAACAAAGCAAAAGTGCATTTCTGAAATCATCCATTCCCAGTCAAAATGGCACATTTTTTACCAACACCAAACATGCCAAAACAAGAAAAAAAAATGCAATGAACCATATTCATCATATTCGACACTTATACATCGGAAATGTGCTACGAGCACTATGAATCACTCATAACGGACTAGCCGGACATACAGAATTATCGAATAGTGTTCATGCTAAGACAAACAATTCCACACAACCAATGTCAATCGTCCAATCTCGACTCTATATCAACTACTAACATCCCCAACTATTCACCTGTTAAGCAATGTCAGTAAAGTCATGAGTCCCGATATCTAACTCCTTAGACAAGCAGGTCCAGTGATTTAAAAATGCATCACATTTCGTCTGTTAGTAGCCCTAACTTTTCACCCAGTTAGGGAGTGGGTCAATGATACAGTACATAATAATGCAAACCCCCGGGTTCAATGGTATACAATAATCGGGATAGATCCTACTATAAAGTCATTCATAGACAAGAGCTCTAGATTGGGAAGACTACCAAACCACAAATACATCAATCACAACATAACAACAACAACAATAGACATATAGCTTGCGCAATTTGACACGACGATTAACCGCACAAAAATGCAAACAATTCAATACTTCATCAAATTTTCAATGCAATAAATATGTGAACAAATATTTCATCATAAACAATAAATTTAAAATATTTCATTTCATGCTTTTAGTATAGAAAACAATAGTGTAAGATCATTATCTCAAATGATTAAACAAATTACTTCAACAAAAATCAAAGTTCTCAAAACACTGAGTTGTAGCCTATCTTCTGAATGCAATTCCTCTCAATTCAGCCTATCTTACGAGTCCTCTAACTATTGCCACAAAAATCATTTTGATTGGAGTTCGTGTGATCCATCAACATAGAGTTCTAATATAATAACTCTGTTTTCCAAAATTTTCTTTCTCCCCATTCTCTATTCTTTCCCTATTTCTTTTGTAACTGTTTTTCCCTTTAACCAAGCCATAACTCCCACTTATTATTACGACTTTAAAAAAATCCTTACAAAACAGTCCATCAACTTCCTAACATCCACACTTAGGTCATTCTACCTCCTAATTAACCTCGTCAAAGTGCCCATAAACGAACAAATATTCTAACATATAACATGTAAGGAAATTAAACATACAACATCAAATAAGATAATGAAAAACGCGTAAGCAAAAAATTTCAGGTATCACATGATGAGTCGTATCACTTCCACTTACTTTGTTGTACTCAATTTTATGTAGAGCACAACTAATGATATTCATTGCTTGGAAGTTAATGGTCATTTTCTTAACTTCGAATTCAGAAAACTCATGTTCAGCATTTTCAGCTCTAACATCATTCTCTTCTTCCATCGGGACAAACGGTCTATCTTCAATTACACACCACAACACAAAATTTATAGAACAAACATAGATACAAAATCGATTTTTTCAACAATTGTAGTTTGTTCCATCAAAGAAAGGAGGCCGGGTTGTGGAGGACCCCTCTAGATACGCAAGACCTGAATGTCCAGTCATGGATCTTTACTTCAAGGTAAGTTAACCAAAAAGGAGAAGACAATGCTCTGATACCAAATGCAAAACCGAAGAGGGGTCAATTGAGTTTTTGTAAACTTTTAAAAGCTTTCTTTCAAGTGAAGAGAAATTAGCAAACAAAATAGAGAGTTGAAAGCTATCCAAGAAAAATCAAAGACACAAAATTTATATTGGTTCAATTCAATAAGAATCTATGTCCACTATTTTAAGACTTAACCCGGAGATTTTAACAACTCGCTAAATTCATTTTTTAGGTTAATGATGGTGGGGATTAAACAAAAATTATACAAGTGGCTAACTCACTAAGAGTTTTACACAACAACAACTTAACAAATTCACAAAGAACACAACTCCATAGAGATACTAACTCACAAAGAGTACAATTTACTAAGAGCTTCTAACTCACAAAGAGCTAACTCACGAAGAGAGTATAGTGAAATGTTTAACCAAACTAATCACATTTTATGTGATGGATAAATAAAAATTTACAGCTCAATTACTCTAAGCTCAAATGAGAAGAATTACATTTTGTTTTTCACATTAAAGTGTATTGAATACTTGTTAGAAATTGTAGAACTTTATGGAAATTTGTTGCTTAGATAACTACATAAAAATTAGCATTTTGTGCTTATATAGAGTTCAAAATCAAAGTGGATTGAATGCTTGAACAACTAGTATCTACTTAGTGATTTGACAGTCAGGTCGTCCTAGGCTAGTCCGGATAGTTTTAAGTAGTCTACTAGATACAAGTGAATGACATGAAAAGGTACCTCAGTTGACCGGAGTAAGACCTTGTTTGTATGACTTATAGAATAGGTCGACCTTACCAACTAGTCGTTGGAGTTGAAGAACATTCAAAAGTAACTAAGTGTAACTTCACACTTCGGTCAACCTTCCATGCAGGTCAGTCGACCGGCCTTCATCAGGTCATTCGAGGTTTGAGGCTCGGTCGACCTAGGTGAGGGTCACAAGTGGATTTTGCACTAAGTCTCTATTCCAATGATCTCTACCTACTGCCAAAACATTTTGTGATATAAGAAAACCTTTGAAAAAAATTTCAAACACATTTCGACTTTGTTAATCGAAGGATCAAAACAACGGTTTTCAAAATACAAGGCATTCCTATTGAAAATATTTTAAGTATATACAAGACAAGTGTAAGAAATATTAATTGAGCTCAGATCCTATTGTTTACAAGATGTAGAAAAGCTAATAAACCCTAGCATACAAAAATTATTCAATGCTTCTTCAAATGTTGGCATGTCTTGAATCTTCATTGTGTACATATGTCATTGACTTTGTATATTCATCTTGAAAATCTTAGAGATTTCATAAAGATCAATCACATTAACAACTAACGTTAGATCATCAATTGTTTGTCGTTTATAAAAATAGAAAAACTAGTACTTGGGGCTTACAGGGATTCCATTGAGATCTTAATGACACTTTGGTCCACCAAGCAGGAATTTATGCAAACCTGCAACATATTATCGTTTCTTTGTGCACTAAACACAATTCGAACTCTCCATCTTTATTTGAGAGACCTCAACTATTACCACGTAGGCAATATTTCATTGGAGACAAAACTAACATTTATAAATTACAAACAAATTGTGTGTAACAATTTTAAGTGATAAATCTATCCGAATGTACCCTTTAACGTCAATGGACATTCATACGACATTATTTTCATATTATAGTCTCTTTGTCCCATTAATTCACTAGTCTGGATTACACTGGACGTCGCAGATCCTGGCCGATCATTAAGAAAATATAAAGAGTGGAATAGAGTATTTTTATAGGTATTGACTCTATCACGAGTATGACCAGGAACTTCTTGTGGGGCGGTGATGAGAAAAATAGGAAAATCTTCTGGCGAGTTTGGTTTGAGCTTTGTAAGCCCAAATCTTAAGGGGGCCATGGCCTTAGGGACCTATCAGCCTTTAATCGAGCCCTGGTGGCTAAGCAAGGTTTGCTAATTTTACGCCAACCCATCTCCCTATGTACTAGGGTGCTACGTGCTAAATATTTCCCTTTAGATTACTATCTGATTGTTCCACTACAAAGTAGAACTTGTTTATTTTGGCAAGGTATTCTGAAAGGGCGAGATCTGCTTTTGGAAGAATTGAAATGGAGGATTGGGGATGGCACACGCGTTAGTTTTTGGGGTAATAAATGGCTAACTACCCCCCACAAATTTTAAACTCCAATCTCCGCCTAACATGTATTTTTCCAAAAGCATACTGCTAGTATCTTATTTCATTGATTGACAAAATTGTGCTTGAAATAAGGAGTTGCTTCGAAACTATCCATCTCTTTATGAGATAGACGAGGTGCTTAAAGTTCCTCTGTGTAACGCTAGGCTGGTGGATTGACTCGTTTGGGGTTATATAAAAAATGGATAATACACTGTTAAGTCAGGGTACCACCTTAGGATGGAAATTTGCGAGGGTAAGTGAGTATCACCCTCAACCTCGATAGGCAAGCCAATGAAATCATGGAATAAGATTTGGCATCACCTTGTTGCTCCTAAACTCCATGTTTTTATGTGGAAGATTTTTTAGTGCATGTTCCCCACTAACCTGGCGTTATCTCGTCGAATTAATTCTTTCCAACCTCAATGTCAGTTGTGTCAAGGGGATTTTAATTCTATTTTGCATGCCCTATTCAAGTGTCCTGCAGCTGCGGAGGTGTGGAGTCAGACTACTTTCAGTGTATACACCATCATCTCCAAGGATACTTTCCCTCACTGTCTCAACCCTATTTTATAGGAAGACGAGAAGGTAGTTGTGCCCTTCATTTATATTGCATGGAATATTTGGTGCAACAGAAATCGGTTTATCTTTGAAGACAGGAGAAAATCGCCGGAAGACGTAGCCAACTTCGCTCTTATTTGTGCATCGGAATTTAGCAAATTATATGCTTCCTCAATAGGGCAAGACCAGGACCTTCAAGTCCTTCCTAGCTACGACCAGGTTTGGTAAATTTTCAAAGGTAAGGCAGAGATGTTCTCTTTTGGTCACGAGAGTGCTAAACCGACCTTTATGGATTTGGATAATGCTCAGCCCATGATAAGAGCTTGGAGTCCTCCTGCCTCTGGGTTTTTTAAACTGAATGTTGATCAATCGTGGTTAGAATGTAATGGTGGCATATGAGTCATTATTCGTAACCATGAGGGGACTTTCATAGCTGGTTTCGCTAATCACCTTCCTAATTCGCCTAGTCTGGAGCATGCAGAGGCCCTATCGCTTCTCGAAGGAGTCAAAATTTCCATTTCCAAAGGATTTCAAGCATGCCTCATAGAGAGCGAGTGCCAGTCTCTGATCCACATGGTTCACCATGAAGATGAAGATTTGTCTCCGATAGGGTCATTTGTTAGTATTATTAGGAGTCTTCAAGTTGTTAGGCTAGCCAATATATCATATATTCATAGGTCATGTAATGTTCCTGCTGATGTATTGGAAAAATATGCTATGAGGTCTAATACCGCGTCTCAATAGTTTGGAGATCCTCCGGATTTTCTCATACCACACATCTTTACTGATATTCATTAATGATATTCAGTTTTGCAGTTAAAAAAAGAGTATTTTTATAGAGATGTAGTATGTTTGAGGTACAAAAATAAGTTTGAAAAAAACTAGGCTAAGTAGGTGAACTTGGGCTGTCTTTCATGGTAGAAAACAAAAAAACTCAGTCGAGGATGAACATAAATCAGCAGAGGATGAACATAACAAAACAGAGCTCCGGGCGACTTGACAAAAGATTTGGGCGATCAAAATTGAGAAAATAGCTAAATCAGCCTCGGACGATGGCAAAAGGCACTGGTCGACCGAACTGGCCATGATCAATTGTGCAATAGCTCCCAGTAGTTTGATTCGTCCGACCGGAAGGGAATTGCTGTTGACCGAACTAATGGTCCAGACTGCAGAACTGACCATATCCTGCACAAAATACAAAGGAAAATAGTTTTTCTGCACATTTAAATATCCCAGCCCAAAACCCCCATTTTGACCTTTAACCACATATCAAAACATATACGGAACAGACTTATAACATACTTTGCACTATAGACGGATAACAATGACAGTGAGACGAATACAATACTAACAATGACATAATACATAGACTTCATATAATGAGCTCGTTGTCTAGCTATGATCCTACACCTCATATCAGTCTTTAACTAAAGCCAACTTTTTACTCTCCTTAGGAACCAAGTCTGAATGGACAGAATACCAACTTTTTGTCCTCGTTAGGTACCGAGTCTACAGAGCCCACTTTTTGTCCTTGTTTGGAACCAAGTCTGAATGAACGGAATACTAACTTTTTATCCTCGTTAGGTACCGAGTCTGACGGAGCCCACTTTTTATCCTCGTTAGGAACCGAGTCTGAAAGGACGAAATACCAACATTTTATCCTTGTTAGGTACCGAGTCTGACGGAACAGAATAATCAAAACTAAACGTTTATATATTTGACTATATTTTGGGGTGGGATCATTAACAGACATAAACTCTAATCAGAATAAAACAGGAAGACTTCCAAAATATCGATCAATCATATAACAGTTACCAAACGCAATTATTCCAATTATCATTATACAATCTCAATTCAATTACATCAATACTTCATCAAATTTTCAATGCAAGAAAAATGAAATAAAATCCAATTCCATAATTTCAGTAAACTGACTGTTTATACATAATTTTAGGACTGAAAAACAAGGGTGAAGGGACCTTATTTGTCAAACTTAGCGAATTGATACCCAAAACTCAAAATCTCCAAAAGCTGAAAAATTCAGTCCAGTACAATTGCAATTACTCTCACTTCTGAACTGGTAACTTCAATCCATCAAATCCCACACGTAGCCTATTCAGTTAGATTCGAAACCCAAAATTAACCGCCTGATTCCGACTCCGTTTGCTACGATAATTGCTTAGAAAACCTCACAACTCTCAAAATTCTGCACTATTTCTCTTACCGTTTTCTTTCTTTTCCCCAACAGTGCGGTTTCCTTCCCCCTTTCCTTTTCTGTTTCTTTTTCTTTTATTCTCCATTCCTCACTAACTTAACTCCCAACAATCTCCAACCAGGACCCCCAACTCCCGGACTCTCACACTGAAGACCCAAACTTCAAAACACGCCAAAATCACCCCTTAACACTTGTACCACTAGCATATAACACATAAATCATGTTAAAAGGTAGGTATTCAAATAATCACGTAATCACACCAAAACAATCTGTCATGCAAAAAATTAATTACACACCAAAAACACGTAAGCAAAAGTTATGGGTATCATATAGTTTCCCCCTTAAAAAAGTTTCGTACTCAAAACTTGCACTTCGTACGTCATAGATACTATCACTCCCCCAATCGATGGATAAGGCTCTGTAGGCATTCACAAAATAATTATGGTATTAGATGCAACCTACTAAGTACAATAAAACATGTTAACCATAAATCACGTAATGTACCTGTAAACTTACCCATTGCATTTATCGCCCTTTCTGAGGAAGTGCAAAAACTCTAGCATTACATCTCGGTACTGCATCTCCAACCTTTGGTGACCCTACAACAGGATGAACATAACCTCGATCTGGCTTGTACACTTTCTAATCCGATTACCCAATTTACCACATCTGAAACAGCCCCCAGTTCTCCAACGGCATTCCCTTGGATGCATCCTCCCACATGTAACACATACGAATGTAGCTGAGCTTAGTGCCTAATTCGGTGTCGGTGCCACTGTTAGTCCACTAACTCTCACTGAATTAGCCCTCGTTCCTACTCCCGGTCTGGAAGTGTAGGTCGGTCTAGAGGCATGAATAACTCTTCTTCTAGCAACCCCCGGTGCAACCTCATCGGCAGAGGTGAACTGTGACCTTGAACATTAGTGGAAATAGATCTCTGAATGTCAAGGCTTCTCTGGTAAACGTCCATATAAGTAGTAGTACAAAAACCAGAAAGCCTACCACAAATACAAGGCAACAATCCTCTCACGAACCTCTGAGTCAGTGTAACTGTATCCTGGATAGTTGTCATAGCATATTTTCCCAAAGCGGTGAACCAGCTCGCATATTCTGAAACCGTCATTCGTTATGTCTCTTGGAGCTCGATTCCGACGCTCCATCTTAAAGGTGTTAGGGAAGTATTGGTCTAAGAAGGCATTCTTGAACCTTACCCAAGTAATAAGCTGACCCCCTTGGGCCAACGCCCTTCCACCATTCAGAAGCGTCGGCTGTAAGGAAAACCCACAATTACATTCGTCTTGATATTATTGGGGAACCCTCAAAATGGAGAATTGTTTCTTAATGTCCTCTAACCAATCCTCAGTTTGATCCGGCCCCAAATTACCATAAAAGGAAACCACCCTCATTTTTTTCATTCTCTCGAAATAAGTTCCCGGGTCAACCTCGATTCCCTGCACCCTCTGAAACCCATGATTTTGGTTCTGATTTTGTTGATGTTGAGCTTGCAGAAGTTGTGTTATCATAGTTAAGG
This sequence comes from Vinca minor, assembly GCA_026122235.1. Classification (NCBI taxonomy): domain Eukaryota; kingdom Viridiplantae; phylum Streptophyta; class Magnoliopsida; order Gentianales; family Apocynaceae; genus Vinca; species Vinca minor. The sequence continues at coordinate 533,787 of JAOCZM010000020.1, forward strand.
CTGTAGCCATTTCATTATTGTCTCAGTCCATGTCTCCTAATTGGTGCACGTGGAGGGAGTGGATTTTGTCATTGTTGCTGGCTTGATACGGGCTCTCCTCTGGGACCGACGTATAATTGCAGCAAGCGGTGTGTTGTAGTCACTACTCTCATGGTTGTCCTCTCCTTGACAGTCCATCTTACCCAAATAACAATTCATATGTAGCAGGCAGATAAGAAAATAATTCATATAGGCAATTAGTATATCATGATATAGCGTAAGAGTAGACATGGCATAACACATGAGTGAACGTGGTGCAATATCACATAAACTAAACAAGCATAACATGCAAGCAATAACATATAAAGCAATAAATAAACACTTATGTCTGATTCCCAGGCTCTACTCTCAGTACACAACCTATGTTCACTTCACACTTAGTCTAACCAGATGTTCAAGCCTAATGTTCAACATGCTCTGATACCACTTATGTCACACCCCATCAGGATGTGACATGACAGCGCCTCATTCGTCGATGAGTCACCAAACCCAAAACGAAAATACTGAATAACCACATAGTTCCATGCTAAAAAGGAAAATCTCTTCAACTCATAATTAACTTAAAAGGGAAATTACAGAATCTGAATGTTCTTAAATCATATAAGGAAAGAGCTAATGGTTCGACAATAAATGAAATTCAAACAACTCTACTACATAAAACTTCACACTTGCTCCTCGATCCAATCCTCAACACGGTTACCACCAACCTGATCAGCTGCAAAAGAAACATATGGAAATGACTGAGCTACTAAACTAGCTCAGTAAGATCCCAACACCCTCGGGATGAAGCACTAACCACAGACTCAAAATATTTTCCAACCCAAATAAATTATACCAAAAAGAAACGGAAATTAAATTGCAAAAGCATTTAAAACAGTAAATACAAAACTTAAATGGAAAAAGAATAGAATTCAAAACACTGGACTAAGCAGAGGTTGAACAGACGAAAAAGAGCTCCGGGCTACCGGTCAGAAGATCCAGGGTACCGAAATCGAGACAATAGCTAAATCAGAAAATGCGGATGATGAGGGACTTGACTCCGTCGGCCGGAGGTTTCCAAACCAGCCCCAAATGATGGCAAATGGCACTGGTCAACCGAACTGACTATGAGCAATCATCTGATTGCTCCCGGTAGTTTGATTCGGCCAACGAAAAGGAAACTGCAGTCGACCAGACTAATGGTCTCAACTGCAAAACAGACCAAATTCTGCACCAAATACAGATGACAACATCTTTTATGCACATTTAAATATCCCAATCCAAATGCCAACTTTTTATCCTCGTTAGGTACCGAGTCTGACGGAGCCCACTTTTTATCCTCGTTAGAAACCGAGTCTGAACGGACGGAACACCAACTTTTTATTCTTGTTAGGTACCGAGTCTGACGGAACAAAATAATCAAAACTAAACGTTTATATATACTTGACTATGTTTTGGGATGGATAATTAACATACATGAGCTCTAATTAGAATAAAACAGGAAAACTTCCTAACGATGAATCATATAACAGTTACCAAACACAATTGTTCCAATTATCATCATACAATTTCAATGCAATTATATCAATACTTCATCTAATTTTCAATGCAATAAAAATGCTATAAAATCCAATTCGAGAAAATTCCGTAATTTAAGTAAAAAGACTTTTTATGCATAATTTTAGGAGTGAAAAACAAGGGTGAAGGGTCCTTACTTGGCAAACTTAACGAATTGATACCCAAAATTCGAAATCTCCATAAGCTGTAAAATTCAGTCCACTAAAACTGCAATTACTCTTACTTCTGAATACGAAACTTCAATTCGTCAAATCTCATACCCAAAAAAAAATGCAATCTTTCTTTTCCCCAACCGTGCGGTTTCCTTCTCCCTTTCCTTTTCTTTTTCTTTTTCTTTTATTCTCCATTCCCCACTAACGTAACTCCCAACCAAGACCCCCAACTGCCTGACTCTCAAACGTAAACCTCAAACTTCAAAACACACCAAAATCGCCCATTAACACTTGTACCACTAGCATATAACACATAAATCATGTTAAAAGGCAAGTAGTCAAATAATCACGTAATCACACCCAAACAATCAGTCATGCCAAAAATTAATTACACGCCAAAAACACGTTAGCAAAAGTTCCTTGTATTACATCTATTACCACCCATTAAAACAATCTTTCATCTATGTGTTCTTCTCTAAAATAATTAGAATTTACATTATCCTTATTGAATATAAAAAGATCATCATTCCTGACAACGACGACCTAACAAACCAAACTACGGTGAATATTTTATTCAATCTTTGACAAATATAAAGTCTTCAAGAAGTTGGTGAACTTTGGATTTAAATTATTTGATTTGATTTGAATCTAAGAACGTTTTACAATAAGCATTAATAGACTCAACTGAATCTGATGACAATATTCAACTGAATATGATATTAAACTTTTTGAGGAAAAAAAATGTCAAAAACTACAAGAATCAATGATTCATATCCTTCATAACATCAAAACTATAATATGCCTTATCTTATTCGACCAGTTCGCTGTGCCATTTGGGGTCTTGCCATGTGTAGGAATGTCTTATCTTATTCTTCTAATTTTTTTATGATGCAAACTTAGAACAAAATAAAATATAAAAACAAATGATGGTATAAATAAATTAAAAAAAATTAGCTTATTGATGAGTAGCTTACTGATAATTTTGAAGTGGAAATTTAAGAATTGAAGAATCATAATTAAACACATCAGGAAATGACAATTCAAGTACAAACCTCTTTCAAAATACAAGATTACTATAATTTTGGATGAAACAAAAAGCAAAGTAAGCCCATTATTATGTGAAGAAAGAAGTATGTTTTATAGCAATAGTAAATGGTTCTTAATATAATTAGTTATGTTAAAGTCAAGGTCTCACATCCCAAGAACCGCTTAATAAGAAAGTCAACGATATTGTCAGAGCAAGAATTCTTTAGCCAGAGCAAAATATTTCTTGCGTCCCAAATTATTTGTATATTTTGACAAATGCACGGGTATTAAAAATTTGATGATTTTGATGTTAAATTATAAGTAAAAGTCTAAATTATCCCTCATTAATTTTACTAATCTTATATAAAATTTATATTTTTCTCTCTTTCCTCTCACAAAACATCCAACTACCTTTTAAATTTGTGTTGGAAAGTGATCATTTTAATTAACTAAATGTATTTAATGAGAAGTTGAAAAAATGGTAAAATTGGAAAAATTACCATTAATACATACTTTATTTAGTAATGTGAACATTTAATTTGAGATGGAGGAAGTATATATAACAAGAAGTTTTTCGAGATGATGAAGGAGAAAGAAACATATTTATCTGAAATTCTTCGAGAGTTTATGACTTCGCCCTTTACAATGCTTAAAACTAAGCCTAGAGAATGAGTAGCAAAGAACACAGCTCGATCAATCAATTAAACAACTGTAAAAGCTCTCTCAGTTCGTAGTTCATTAGTTCCATTAGCTCTATCAGTTCAGGATTGCATTCTCAGTAGTTCTTTTGTTGAATTTTCGTTGTTTTATTCCTACATTAATTTAGTCCAATTCGTTTTCTTATTGATTACTGCAAATTTTATTTAATAGTTTTTATATCCAAAACCTACAATATTTATTATTTAAAGTTCCTTATTTACACTTTATTACAGTTATTTTCCCATATTTTATACAATGTTTGTGGCACGTTCAAAACTTATGTTATATTTATAGATAATCGATTTACTAGAATGATTAGGGAACAAACAATTCCCTTATTTTAATTCCCGCAAAATTTGATTATTAACTAGTTTGAGTAGCTTATTGATAAATTTGTCTTTGAAATTTAAGAATTGAAGAAACATAATTGAACACATCTGGAAATAACAATTCAACTACAAACCTCGTTCGAAATATAAGATGCATATAATTTTGGATGAAAGAAAAAGGAAAGTAAGCCAATCATTAATTTATTATGTGACGAAGGAAGTATATTTTATATCAATAGTAAATGGTTCATAATTTAATTAGTTATGATAAAGTAAAGGTATCATATCAGAAGAACAACGTAATAAGAAGGTCAACGATATAGATAGAGTAAGAATTCTTCTGCCAGAACACAATATGTTAAAATAACAACTTCGTCCTTAATTTAAGAGCGTGAGTATGATATATAAATCTAACTTATTAGTATTGACCTCATGCTTAAAGGTCAAGGATGATTACTATTCACCTTATTATACGAACAAGGACCAAAGAAAATAATAGACGAGTATGGAGCCAATATATATATATATATATATATATATATATATATATATATATATATATATATATATATATATACCATATTTTCCAAGAAAACCTATTAATAGAAAAAGTCAATTGAGAGAGAATATTCAAAGAAATCAAAACAAATTATTTAACGGCCTTGAGGGTTTTTTTTTAACCTTCAAACGTCCTTCACTCCATACAAAAGGAAACCAAAGAAAAGATGAAGAAGAAGACTATTTTTAGCATTCTTTTCCTCCTCATATTCATTTCAGCTCAACTTGCAACTCCGCGTCGAGGTAATTTAGTAAGTTTGAGAATTTAAGAATTTCCAATAATACTTCTACTATCTGTAAAAGCGATGTTTTCATATATGTTTCAGGACCAGTAACTCCCCCTCCTGCACCAATTCCGGCGCACGGCAGGCCATCAGGGATGGGCCGTCGGTGTCCATCCTGTTTACCATGACCTTCATCTTCATCAAATTGTTTGCATGATATTTATTCATTATGATGTTTTAGCTTTAATTTTATTTATTTTGGATTGGCCAAATAATTACTTGATTTATTACATTGTAATCGTATTTATTCCCTTCAAGCTTAAGAAGCAATAAATCTTGATCCATTAAATCAATTTTTTCTTACGTTGTATAATTTTGCATGAATTTAATTATTTTAGTTAAATCCATGTTGTCTTCTAATAATAATTTATTACAACCCTCAACCTAATTTAGTTCCTGGTGAGTAAGTTGTTTAATCTTCAACATGGTAGTAAATGTCTGGACCTTTTGTCAAGAACTTAATACTTTAATTTGGATTAGGATTTTCTCCAATAGTGTTTACTTTTATGAGTAACTAAAGGTGTCAGAAGTTGGTAAATATGAATTCAAATTCTTTGATATTTACAAAGAAGCGCATCTCATGCGGTAAGACATGCTTCACTTCCAACCGGTAGGTCAGAAGTTCGAATCATACCGGAGGGAAAGAGAAAAAAAATCTTTTATTTATCTGAATCATAGAAAGTATGCGTTAAGAACCTATTACAATACAGTCAATTGTGACCGATGCTCAAACTATTTTTGAAGTGTGTTTGGGTACAATATCAACTAAAAGGATGTTTTATATGAGACTAGTCGGAAATTGAGAAAAGAATTCTCATACAAAGCCATATCCAATCAAATGTAAATTATTGGTTATTGGAGTAGAAATTCCTCTTCTCTCCTTTATTAATTCATGCAAAATGACCTAGAATCAGTGGCGGAGATAGGAATTAAAATTAGGGGCCGAACTAAAATTCGCTTACGATGTAAGACGATATATTTGAAGTAAAATGATATATTTTTATTCGAAATATGAGTTTAAATGATATTTATCTTCGAAATAAGACAACATTAAGAAATAAAATTGACAAAAAATAATTTTAAAAAATAAAGAAAAATTGGCTAGTTTACAGAGGCTAGTGTCATGGACCATATTTCAAAATAGCATGAGAAAGTTATAAAAAAATATTATTTCATTAAATGTATGTATATTTTTAGAGAAAATTTTATAATTAAATGATACTACTATTGGAAGTTCATATGATTTTTTTTTCTATTTTAGAAATGAGACATTCAATTTTGGAAATCAAAAAATGAAAATTATACATTCAAATCCGAATAGAATGAGAGATAAATAATATATGTTTTTATATAAAATACTTCTTCCTTCCCAAATTAAATAAACACATTTGACTAGCACAGAAAAAAAAAAAGGAGTAGTTTGACCATGAAAAAGTTATCTTAGTATCCATTAATTAATGAAATTAATGGTAGAATTCATATGTTAGTAAAATTTGCCTCTCTTAAATATATAATTTTAGTTATGATAGTTTTGAGAGAAATACATTCATTCTAAGAAAATGAACAATCATTTTAAAATAAACTAAATTAAAAAATAGACATTTATTTTGGGATGAAATGATTACTGAATTAAATATACATTTTTTTTTTATCATAAAGAACTCTAAATATTTGAGCAAATTTTTATAAATACAAAATTAATGAGTACTCTATTATCAATTTTCATGTATTAAAAATTGATATAAAAGTGCATATAAGAATACACACTAGTACTAATTTTTTACGACACCCACATAGCTCCGTCAATGCCTAGAATGGAGTACTAAATATTTTAGGTATGATTACATTGAGTCTCAGCCTGAGATTTCTGCTTCCAGTCTCACATTAGTTTCAAACTCAAGCCAAATTCTTTATATATATATATATATTAGTGCTTAAGGTTTTAAGAGTTCATAAGCAATCATCGCTATAGAATACTACATTCATTCATAAATATAAGAATTTCATTACATTTTGCGAAAATTAAGAAGATAAAAAATTAGGATGTTTTTGTAATAAACATATCAATATTACTCTCTTAAATAGAATTAGAGGAAGGGACGAAGCTAGGAATATGGTGTTGTGGGGGCGAATCTGCAACAGTATGTAGAACTACAGAGCTCAAGTGATAAAAACGGCAAAAAAATTCTTGAGGGGCAATAAAAACGGCAAAAAAAATTCTTGGGGGACGAAACTGATAAAAATTTTCAAAATACATATAAAATTTCGATAAATAGTAGTATTTTTAAAAATGTCGGGAGGGGTGCGGCGTTGGCCCCCTGTCTTCGCCCATAATTAGAGGTATACAAGTCATATTTGTTTCCTTAATTTTTCGTACGTAAGATGTAATGAAAGTCTTATATGCAGAAATGAAGGGAGAATGTTTTTCGTTTTTTTTTTATTTTTTCTTTGATAGAAGCAGAAGTTTTTTAAATGGACGGCCGTGGTTGTATATCCTTGACCTTCTTAGACCAGCAAGTCCACGTCCAGAAGTCAACTTACCATTAGATTGATCGAAGTAATCTTTCATAAGATTGTAAATGTGAATGTTAACTTTTGATCTTTCTTTTTGCTTTGGATATTTATACAATGTTTATTGGCATTAACAACAACTTTCCTTGTTTAATTACTTTCTGCGTCTACTTTGTTAGATATATTCCTCAGAATATGTACACTTGATTGACTATTATCATTTCCAATTTACAGGGTATTAATTTTTTTTTTTTATTTGGTTGAATAAAGATTTCTCTTTAATGAATTAGTAAATTGTATCAAGTTTGACTTCATTTTGTTTGTTGTGTTCATTTGTGATACTCGTAACTTTTTGGAGATAGTCTATTAGAATTGTTGCCATTATTTATGTATTTGTTTTTCTATCCCTGGTCTAGGGGTGTTTTTTTATGTTAAGGATGTAGAGGGACTTAAGTAGTAATGAGTTTTGATTTGGAATTATTTAGAAAGTTCAAGGACTTTAAGTGCAATTACATTAAATTAAATTAATTTTTGCATACTTTGTTTAATTTTGCAGAATTTTTCGACGGAAGAATTAAGATCACCAAATATAAATTGTTTTCGGATGTAACTTTTGAAAAATATAATTTTTGAACAATTCTTCTAAATTGTAAATAGATTTTGGACCCGGGACGCCAATTTACCTTGAAAGAATTAGTAACTTGTATCTGGAGAACTGAGAAGTTTGACTTTGTTTTGTTTGGTGTGTCCATTGATCTAGAATTAAATGGACATATGTTTCACAATTATTAATGTAAAATGGAAAGAAACGAGTTTTTTTTAAACGTATGTATTATTGCATAAGGTCCTCAAATGTGCTGAATGAATTACAAAAAACAGCCAGTAGCCAAAATTAGCACCAGCTGATGATTAATAAGGAATCAAAGGATACTCCCAGCTATCCTTTCGGTAAACGAATGTATGGAGTGTCTTGCCCATATAATTGGCAAAGTCCTCCCCCTTCAATAGGTAAATCAGAAAGCCGAGTGTATATAGTAGTGCAACGTGTATCACACGCCACATTTGCAATCCAATCTTCCATCTTGTTCGCCTCACGATACACATGGATTACTGTTTCGCAATTCCACAAAGACAGAGCATGATTAAAGCAACCATCCAACGCCCAAGACAATACCCTACCACACATAACCGCATTCACTAGAAACTGTGAGTCCGTTTGAATCGCCTGGATTTGGACACCAATGGACTTGGTCATTCGCAGCCCTTCCCCAAATGCTGTAATCTTAGCTCGCGAATTTGTAGCATCTGGTCCGATGTAGAAGGAGGATGCTGCTATGAACTTACCATCCCCTCTTCGAAGTATACAATCTCCACCCGAAACTCGTGGATTGCCACGCGAGGCTCCATTTACGTTGAGCACCATCTCCGTTTGCAGACAAGTATTGGTTTTCCAGGCCACTGGCGAGGCCTTATGAGATTGAAAAGGCCGTATTCCTTTAAGCATGGGGTGCTTAATCTTCCTAGACTCTAGCAGGCTGCTCACATAATCCTCAAACTCTAGTCGTAGCGAAGAAAAGATAGCAATGCGACCTTCAAAAGTGAATCGGCACCTCGCCTTCCAGAGTATCCAACACACTCCACCCGATTAGACAAGGCTTGTCAATCCAATCACCCCTGAGATCCCTAGCCACCACCATTGGAGCATCTGTTGGGGATTAACGAATTGTTCGAAATTCATATTCAAGTCGCATCTGGAGCTAGCATATGACCATAGTGCTACCGCTAGCCTACATTCCATGAAAATATGACTATAAGAATCCATTCCCGCCTTCGAAGAGCACCAATATGCTGACTGAAATCCATACTTCCATTTCGTCTCGTCTAATTCCAGGAAACCATTAAACAATCTCCATATAAAGAGGGACAAAGTAAGGGGCATACCTTTACACCAAATGTCCTTTCTAGATGCCAAAGTTCCTCCGCTTCGCGTTTTTTGTACCATCAATGAAATAGTAAATCGGCCATCTCCTCTCAACATCCAAACATGGCGATGTGCTCCCTCTGTGATCGTGGTCTGAGGTAACACTTGAACCAGCCTCGATTCCAACCATGAGGGCCGAGGTAGTCTCGAATTTTTGCTGCACGAGGCGACGAACACAAAGAAGAATGTGGTAGCTTAGTAATAAAAGGCCCATCCACCATAATATTTTCATGGAGCAGAGGTGAAAAGCCTTTGCGAATGAGGAGGTCGATGTTAACCTCCACTGTCGCTTTCACTCGTATAATTATCCTCCATGTTTGTGAGCAAGCTGGCATCTCCATTGCTAAGGATATATGCTTCACACCTTGACAGTATCTTGCTTTCATGTATGTTGTCCATATCGTCGAGCAAGTTCTCATCCGCCACCACAACTTGCAGGCGAATGCCCATCAATGTTTTTCCAGTGTCGCCAACCCAAACCATTGTTTTCCTTGTCCCGACATATGGATTTCAAACTCATAGTGCCAGTTTGGTGATCCACTTGAGTATCCCCAGAGAAAGTTTTGGAGTTGTCTCTCTATTGAAGCTAAGACCAAGTATGGCGGATGGGACACAACCAAAATATGCAAAGTCATTGATGAAAGCATATACCGAGTTAGAATCAATCTTCCCGCCATATCAAGCAATTTATTCTGCCAGTCCTGAATCCGAAATGTGATAGAATCCACCAGCTTACTATAGTAATGCACTCTGTTTCGCCCAATGTATAGGGGACATCCTAGATATGTCATACGAAAATCTCATTGGATGAAGCATGTAACGTGTTAAATTGTTGATGCATGCAAACTAGTTGTCTTTGAGGAGACATACAAAGAGATTTTCCCAACATTGATGTGTTGTCCCAAAATATTCCTCATATGCCCTCAGAACATTGATGTGCTGATTTATCTGTTGTACCATCTCTTGGGCTAAACGGATGTTGTCAGAGATTATACGCCCTTTAATGAAACTATACTGATTAGTCGAAATAATCCTAGGGAGAAGTTCCGCAAATCTAATAGCTAACACTTTGGATATGATTTTGCTGGCAAAAGTTCACAATGAAAGAGGTCTGTAATCAACAAAAGTGCAAGGGCTCGAGTTCTTTGGGATGAGTACTATAAAAGCGCTAGCCATGGACTTGGGAAGAGTTAGCTTAACCCAAAAATCCCGTACTGCGCGTAGAATGTCCACACTTATAATCCCCCAACATGCTTGGAAAAAATGTCATGTATACCCATACAGGCCAACTGCACTGTCTTTACTTAATGAAAATACCGCCATCCAAACCTCATCTATTTCAGGCAGCCGATATGGCTTTGTTGTCGAGATCGCCAATAAATTTTGGGAATAAATCCAGTAGGTAAGTATCCTGGATAACCATACCATCCTCTTCATACAACCTTCTGAAAAACCGCTCCCATCCACTCCTATATCGTACGGTGTGTCTAGCCACTGCCCCCGTCATTCATAATCTTCGATATTACCATACCTTTCCTTTTATTAGTGCATAACGTGTGAAAATATTTCGTGTTCGAGGCTAACCATTTCAATCTCGAATTTTGTCGCCAAAAAGTCTTCTCAACCAGTATCGTGATAAAAAAAGTTATTTTCCGCAAAAATTTAGTGGAAAAAGAGCCACAACTTTGACAGTAAATTTGCAACATTCCCTTTAATCGTAAATACTTTTTCCGGCCAAATATTGTATGACTGATTTATTGCAAACCAACAAACATATTTAGTGCATTCAATATTCTCTCTTCTAAAGGAGCATTCACTACAAATTTATTACACTTTGATGTGCTAAGTAAGAGTGATAAACTCATTTGAGCTTATAAATATTTATGCTTACACTTATAACAAATCCATCACATGAAGGTGATATCTTATTTATATTTTTCCCCTCTCTTTGTGAGTTTAGCTCTTTGTGAGTTTGTTTTCTTTGTGAGTTTGTAACAAATCTTAGTGAATTAGGCTCTTTGTTGGCTTGTGAAGTGGTTTTGAGTAAAACTCTGTGTGAGTTGGTCACTTGTGCAATATAGGTTTGATCCCACCTTCATTAAGTTGTAAAGGAAGTTAGTGTGTTGTTGAAATCCTTGGGTTAGTCTCAAGTTAGTTGTTTGTTGTCCACACTTTATTTGTGTGTCTAGACACTTAAAGTGAGGAGACCTTCTTTTTTTACAGCAGGAAATTGCTCGATCAAGGATTGATCGTTAATTGTGTTTTGGTTGGGCAATTACCCGGGATAGGTACATTTCCGGATAGCGTAATGGTCGGGAGTTTATTGTTTTGCCTATTATTGAATATGGATTATTCGAACAAGAGAACATTTTAAAGTACGACAAATAATAATTTTTTCGCTAAATATTCAGGGTGGAGTACAAGAAAAGATTATCTGGCTACAACATTGTCCTAGCTAGCCCTATTTATTGATTGATTTTGTCTGCTCCTCAACATGCTCGGACTGATCACCTATCCTGGACCGTCAGACATTTCTTGTGCAGAGCATCTTGTTCAAATCTATTTGTCGGGGGTACCAATTTGCCCTAGAGTGGCAACCTCTTTGGGAAGATTTCCCTCCTCAATGATAGGCCTGGGGTCTTCAACCACATCAAATGGAACTTTGGCCAAGCCGTTCCATAGAAATATGGGGATTGACGCATCCACTTCCACCATTTCTTTGAAATCATCTAGAAATTAAGTTAAGGATGTCGTGACTTCAAGTGCTCAATCTTATTTTCACTATAAATGGATCGTAGCATTGGGTGGTCTCGCTTCTCAGGTAAAAGCTTCCAATCATCATCAAACCATTCCTCGCTCATCCTGAGCAGGTTATAGTATTAGTCCTGGACGAACTTCAATTTCTCCCGAGTTTTCTCAAGCTCATGTTCAGTAGTGGCAGCTCTATCCTCTACTTGATCGACTTTCCATCAAGCTATGTTTTCTTGGATATCGATTACCACACACCCATTGCCCGATTGGAGTTTTCAGCATTCCAGTTCTGGTTAGCCCGGGATATATCTTCGGTTTGAGCTTCCAGTTCATTACCACACAGAAGTGCATGTACGAGATACAAGATATTAACCAAAAATGATGATGGTATCATTGAAATATTGCAATAAATTGACAAACTTGGACAAAGTGAGCACCAAATCGATCCCTTGAGGTTTGAGGAGAAATGACCTTTAAGTCCAGACGATCCGGAGGAGTGCCATATTTTCCATGATTACAACTGCATAGGCAGGATTCTCCATCAACCAATTGGTAAGCAGTTCCAGCCTGAGATAAACTTGCGCATAGTTCTCACCTCTTTTGGTACTGGAAGGGTCATTGAGCCATCTCATTAAATTTCAAAACTACGAATGGAGTATATTTACAATCTTTAGCGGGGGTTTGAATGTCATTGATCCACAAGCATTTTTCCCTGACTATTTGGATGCATCAACGGAAGTTTTAGAACCAAGAGGCAATTCCTCAGGGAAAGTCATTTCCTCTTGTTCACCTGTAATCCTCTCGGCCTTCTCTTCAAGGCCCACTATATCAATACTCTCAGCCATGGCAGCCCATCCCAGTGAATCATGTCACGCCCGGCTCCGAAAACCTAACATGATCCTATCTCCGAAATAAGTCAAACCGACAAAGTTTCATAAGTCTAGATTTTTATTCGGAATTAAAAGTACTATGAGACATCTCTAGAAATTTCTCTACTCCAGTGTTCATCGTACGGACTATCGTACCCATATGACTCGTAATCCGAAAAAGAACATGCATGGGTGAGCTACAACTCAGCAAGTATAGAAACGCGTCTCAGGAAAATCTAGTTACATATATACATTTTTCAGAAAATTTATCATATCACAGGTTTATTGAATCAGAGACAGAAAGATAAATAGAAGCTCAATTATCAGTCCTAGACTTGTCCATATAGGAATGGGCAGAACAAAGTCCTAATTTTTTCCCTAGGTGAGTCCGAACAGAGCCCCAATTATTTCCCTGCCTAGAGTGTCCGAGTAGACAATATAAAAAAAAAAAAAAAAAAACCGGAACAAGGGCAACCAAAGTCTAATGTTTACTTGACTCGAACCTCTAAATATTTTTTAGAACAGAAACAAAGTCATTTAAACAAAAACGATTTCCTTTCTATTTGCAACAGTATCAGAGATCTAATAAGATCAAAAGAAGAAAACAAATATTTTACATAACCCCTCACTCCAATGTGAGAAAAAAAAGACTGACAGAAGCCAAAAAGAAAGCAAAAATGTGGTTGTCAAGGATGAAACAGAGAAACAGAAGAATAAGCATTGAACCACATTCAGCCTGTTATGTACCATCATATCTTGAATATGGATATATATGAATCAAACAATACTTATTAATAATTATTTTTTCCTTGACAATATCCAAATTACAATCCACCAAATAGCAATAAATAAGTACAATATATAGGAAGTATAAAGGCAAAACCGCCCATTTCGTCCTAAAAGTATTTTCTAAGAGCAGTTAAGGTTATGGATGATTATTTTCCTCATTTATAGTCCTACATGTATTTATGTACTGCTATTAAGGTCCTTTCGTCTAATTTTTTGTTAAGTCGACGTTAAATCAGAAAAGCGTTCAAACACGCCTTTTTACTTAGGGGAATTTATGTCATTTGAAGTCGTACCTCAAAATCAACTGCCCCGATTTCATTTCTTCTTCAATTAGACGAAAAATTAGGGCATAGGAACAAATTCAAAATCCCTATTTCTGTTATAATGAAGAATCCTTCAATATCCTCCATATTATGATCATAAAACCCTTCAATCTTTGATGTCGGAAGCAATTTCGGGGTGAAGTGCACATTGTGAATCAGTTTGGCATTAAGAGCCTCGACATGTACATTCTAGACCAGGAGTAGAGCATGCGGTTTATGGTGAGTAAAAAACGATTATAATATATTATTTGAATGATTTTATGCTGTTAATGGTGGATAATCGTGTACTAAACCATAGAAACTAGGGGTTTCTGCAAAAAGTATGTACATATTATGTTTTTATTATTTGAATTTTGTGCAGATGTTTTGTTTTTTGTGTTAGAAAGCTGCTCCAATATGTTATGATATTACTGTTTTGGTCAAAGTTAAGATTTGTTTGTGAAAATACATACTGAAATGTACTTTTTATTTAATGGTCCCCCTTCCACTGACTTATAATATTGGTGTTATGGTTAAAGTTGTGTTCTTTTTGGTTAAATAATATGGAAAATGTACTTTTATACATAATGGTCCCCAATACAATGATCCCCCTTATACACTGACTTTAATATTGTATGCATATGTGTCATATAATGCTGTCATGTTTTGTTTATTTGGTGGGGTATTACTACTACATCTTACATGTCTCCTATTTGTTGTCATTTTGTGTAGAGCAAGATGATGGAAAATTTACTATAAAGGTTAACCATGGGGGTATCATCTTGGAGGTTGATGGTCTAAAACAGTATGAAAGGGGAAATGTTACATATTTCGAACATTGTGTTAAGGACACAATGTCAATGGTGGTATTGGACAAGATGGCTTACCTATTAGAGTATAGGACATACATAGGGTTTTTTGGAGGGTGTCTGATCTTTATGATAATGGTGGATGGAAGTTTTTGTCTAGTGAAGATGATGTCTTAGCAATGGAATCATATGCAGAAAGTTCTAGGTTTGTGGAAATGTTTTACAAACATATAGAGGTGGAGATGAGTTTGCATTATATCAAATATTTAGAGGCTGAAGAAGAGGTCCCTATTCCTTTGTTGGAGGGTGGAAATTTTGAAAATGTACCAGAATATAATAAAGAAGAAGTGATTGACTTTATTGCCCCAGAGTATGATACTCAAGTGAACATAGTGATTTACCTAATAGTGGTGAAACTGCAATTCTCACAGAAAATAAAGGTGCCAATGTCAAAACCCCTACTAAAGTTGCTGATTTTGGGGTTGAAGCAGCAAATAAAGCAGAAACATTAAAAACTCCACAATAATTCAGTAACTGTTTTCAATCACTTGCGAGTAGCAAAGGTAAAAAGACAAACTATTGCAAAAAATATGGGTTTTGCAACCTGTTCAGTCTGATTTAAGTGCTGGTGTGTCAGATTAAGATCAAGACTACGATGCAAGCAACATAGTCGATAGTGACAATGATGAGGTTGATGATGAACTGTTCCAACAATTTGTTGATGAAGGGTTGGTGGATTTTTACAAAGAAGTTGAAGCCGAAGTAAGAAGACAATATAGGAAACAAGCTTCAAATAAAAAACTTAATAGGAAGCTGTTTTTGGATAAATAGATGTTGATGAACCTTTGATAAATGAAGAAGAAATCAGGGTTGGTGATGTGGCTGAAGAAAGGGTTGCATAAGTGGCTGATGACATAGAAAAAGAGAAAGAAAATATATTACATGATGATTACCCTATTTTTAGGGCTGATAAGGACATGTTAAACCCTAAATTTGAGTTGGGCATGATTTTCATTTGCAAGGAAGTACTTCACTTGGCTCTGGTCAATTATGGGATTAAAAGAAATTTGGATATCAAGATTGAGAAGAATGATCGAATCAGGGTTTAAGTTCATCGCAAGGGAATTAATTGTGCTTGGAAACTACATGTAAAGAAGATTGCTGAGCGTGGTTCTAGTTTCCAAATCAGGTTACTAGGGCCTAAACACACATGTGCAACCACAATGGAGCATAAATTTGCATATTCCAAGTATATTGCCAAATGTACCTTACTGATTTCAGAAGTGAAGCTGGAGTTGTTGCTGATTCAAGGTTTACAAAATCAAGAAGATTGCAAAGGAAATGGTAGAGGATAGTTATAAGGATCAATATAGATTGATATAGGACTATTTGGAAGAGTTGAGAAAAAGTAACCCTGGAACAATATGTTACTTGTACATAGTTGAGGATGAAGAGACATGACAAGAAATGTTTAACAGGTTCTATGTCTGCCTTGGAGAAATTAAGGATGGATTCTTAAATGGCTGCAAAAGGGTAATTGGATTTGTTGGAACTTTTTAAAAAGGTCCACACCCTGGTACTTTACTTACAACTGTTGGAATTGATGCCAACAATGGAGTATATCCTGTGGCATATGCAATTGCAGAAGGTGAGACAACAAGAAGTTGGACATGGTTCATTCAAGGTATAAAAGATGACCTGGGAATGAGAAATGGAGACAATTGGTGCATTATTTCTAATAGACAAAAGGTACCAAAATTTTCCTCCAACTTTTACATATTTTTTTCCAGTTTTGATTTGATATTAACTTTTCCTTATGTTTCAGGGCCTAGGACATGCAGTAACTGATGAATTACCCAAAGCTGAACATAGACACTGTTTCAGGCACATCCATTGTAACTTCAAGAAACTCCATCCAGGTTTATCTCTTAAAGAACAAGTTTGGGAGTGTGCCAAATCAACATACATGAGGCAGTTTGAGGTAGAGTATAATAAATTGAAGGAACTTGATGAGGCTGCTTTTAATTGGTTTGTCAAGCATTCACATACAATGCATTGGAGTAGATCACACTTTAAGCTTGGAACAAACTGTGATCATCTCCTCAACAATCATTGTGAAACATTTAATAGGCATTTGCTAGGTGCTTGAACAAAACCAGTTTTAGGAATGCTTGAGAGTATTAGAGTATATTTGATGCTAACAATGCAATCTAGGAGAAATTGGGCTGCAGGTTATAATTGTACGTTCTGCCGAAGAATAATGAAAATTCTTGAAAAGCACAAATATGAGTCAAGGTATTACTTTGCTTCTTATGCAGGGAGAAACCAATTTGAGGTAATCATTTGTCAACTATTTCATATGTACTTGGTATTATGTTGTATTAGAAGTAAATGTTGGGACTGAATACTTGCAGATTAAACATTATGTCACACAAGAGCAATTTGTGGTTGATACAGGATTTAGAAGCTGCTCATATAGGGCATGGGAATTATAAGGCACACCATGTTGTCATGTTGTTGCTGCTATTTCCAATAAAGGAAGTGAATTGACAAGGTTTTCGGATGCATGCTACTCCATTCAATCTTATAGGTTGTCTTATCATCCTATTGTGCAGCCTGCAAACGAACCAAACAATTGGCCAAGATCTAGCATGCAGCCAGTTTTACAACCAAATAAGCTAAGGCAACCTGGACGCCCTCAACTAAAAAGCAGACTAGAGCAAGGAGAGAAGGGAAATAAGAAGAAAAATGAAATGCCATCGCAGAAAGTGGATGGCCGTGACACGTTATCAAAGAAGTGCCTTTGGGTTGGCAAGTGTGGGAGATGCAAGCAATCCGGACATAAAATGAGTAAGTTCCCTTTGGCTGCATCAAAAGGAGGTGAGGACTTGATAACTCGTAAATTCATCGATATATTCCTTTAGTTTTGTAGTGACATTGTGCTTATAAATGTATTTATGTGTCGAGTTTTGAGCTTAGAATGATATATTCCTCACTACTTTGTGTTTTAATGGTTGTAGGGTGCTTATTGAGCTTTTATGATGTTTCGAGAACTTAATTGCTAAAACTGGAACTTGACTGGAAAGCTGTGGGACTTAACTGAAAAATCTGAAAAGCTGTCTTCTAGTCAAAGCTGGTCAAAGAAAGTCAACTCGGGTCAACACTGGAAATCTGGTCAACCATGAAGCTATTTTGGGACTTTCCTATTAGACTCCTAATTCCCTTCAACTTCTATGGTATTTTTCCTAAAGCTATAGGAGTCTGAACATTATAAAAAGATCGCTAGAAGATTCATCCTAAGGGGAGAGGAGATTAGACATTCATATATTACCATTATTATTGTAAACCTAGAGGGAATTATTAGAGAATTATTGGGGGCTTTCTTCAACCAAGATCTACAAGAGGAAACTCACCATCATCAACGGTTTGAAGACGGAGACACCTTGAAGATTGAATCTTTCATGAGAATGAGTTTTCTTTCTTTATCGCTTTCAATAAATTCTTTTATTAATTCTAGCGTTATGAGTAGCTAAATTTCTATTACTTGAATGGGATGAACCCTAGACTTATGTCTATGTATTGATTTTTGGGATTGTGATTAATTATATTGAACCATATTTTGATGTTTATTATGCATTTTCATTGTGTTGGATTAATTTTCTAGAGTATTAATTCATCTTTGATTTCTTATTTGGAATTGAAAAAGGAAGAATTTGAATAGATCATCGCATAATAAAAAGAGTTGCATGGTTTTCTAGAAATAGAATTTACATAAATCTTCGAGATTAGGTCAAACCTAATAAGGGAATTCATAAATCTTAATGCATCTTTGGGGGTTTTAATTACGAAAGAAATTTCAATTAATCAACTCAAAGGTAGGAACTTTAAACTGTTGAAAAACATTAAAGCTTCATTATTGGAATTTTCACTGCTTCAGAATAAGTTATTTTGAATTAATCCATCCAGTTCATACATAGATACGTCTAGGGGGATTCTTGTTCAGGTATCTCTTCTCATATTTATTCTTATAAATCATTTATTTATTTTCTAGTTATTCATTATTTATAATTAATTTTTATTCATACAACTCGTTCGATTAAACAGTAGAAAAAGGGTAATTATTAGTGCTTGTAGTCCTTGTGGGATCGACACTTGACTAGACTGCTATATTATTCTAAGCGATAGGTGCACTTGCCTAGCGATTTTTATAGTAAGGTAAATCGACCATCAGGACTCAAGTGCATTCCCTAAGGCTATGAATAAGTGCAATATATGTAAGCAAATGGGTCATAACAGCAGATCTTGTCCCACAAAAATGTTTGAAGATGCTGGAGCAGATCTGTATGAGGCTTTTGAATTCCCTGATGATAATGATCAGGGTGATGATGCTGATGTGAAAGACTCAATGGATGCTGAAATGCCTTCTTTTAATATGTTTTAGTGTAGTTTTTAGGCTACATGAACATGTATTTTGGCTGGCCTATGTAGACTATTTTTTGGACAAATTTAAGCCATTTCCAAATTTTTATGCCAAGTAGTAGGCCTATTTTGCTGAAGTTTTTTGTACAAAAATCTGAAAATGGTGGTTTCTAACTTCGAAATAGTTATAATATAGACTATTTTGGTAGTTGTTACATCTTGTTGTTTCATAATTTCCAGTTCATTAACATGGTCATATCATAACAATATTTCGAACATCAATTTTCAATCCAAACAACAAACAATTTCACATTAAAGTTGTTAATCATAGATTCCAATACATAGTACATACTACAACAACATGACAAAAAACTAACTCTTGAAAACTACTAAACACTTCATTTTGAGAGTCTACATCAGCATCATTTTTAGATCAAAACCATCATAGTAATCACCCAAGATACAATCATAGCATCCCACATAAATCTTTCCCTTTTTTCATAAGCAGCAAATGGTGGACTTGCAGTTTTGCATTTTTTTCTTCACTTCAACACATTTTGCACAAGGTGGAAGCTCAAACCATCTAAAATAGTCACAGTGGACTCTTTTCTGCCAAAAAAAAAAAAAAAAAATTTGAACTATGAATACACAATTCACTAATAATTGCTCACTCAAAAATAATACCTATCTCAAATTATGCTAACCTCATAGTTTTTTGCAGCCCCAAACTAGCCTTCCTGGGTTAGTAGAAGTCTTCTATATCTTAATGACAGAGTAATCACCACACCCAGAAACTTAATGGGGCCATTCGATTGTGAAGAAGACGACATTGACTTTTGTAAGGTTAAAGAACCCTAAAGCAACCAAAGAAGAAGAAGATGGAAGAAGAAATGAAATTGGGGCAAGTGATTTTGAGGGTTTTTAACTGGGGTATGACTTTAAATGACATAAATGCCCCTCGGTAAAAAGTGTTGTGTTTGACCGATTTTCTGATTTAACGTCGACTTAATAAAAAATTGGACGGAAGGACCGTAATAGTAGCACGTAAATATTGTAGGACTATAAAAGAGGAAAATAATCATTCAGGACCTTAACTCCTCTTAGAAAATATTTTTAGGACGAAATGGGCTGTTTTGCCGAAGTATAAACTATAAAGCGGGACTCAGATTATATATATATATATATATATATATATATATATATATATACACACACACACACACACACACACACACACACACACACACACACAAAACACTTGTAAAATAGATCGATAAATTCCCGCAATTTGATAGTAGAAATGACTGTAGAGTTTTAATAAAACAGGGAGTTTTATACTTATTATGATTGATTCTAAAATGTCTAAAAACACCGAATTCTCTATCACAAGTCCTAACAAAATAACTAAAATTCTATCAATCGATGTGATCCTAGACTATAGGATTTTTGAATGTAGAATCTATAGAATTTTTAAGGATTTTTTAAATCTATAGGTATTCAATTTGGATTTTAAAAAGTCCAATGAAATCTAGAGATATTCAATTTAGATTTTAAAAAGTCCATTAAAATCTAGAGGTATTCAAAACTCTATAGATTTTCATAGATTTCATTAAAGGTAGGATTTTGATGGATTTCCTAGGCTTAAATGTGTATTGTGAAATCTCTTCTAATTCCTTAAGATTTTGATTTTCTCTCATTAATATTAAAATTAAATGTATTTGATTATAATTTTTTTTAGTGATCTCATTTCTTTAAAATTATAAGAAAAATAAAGAAATATCCAAACTAAAAAGATGAGAATTTGTTAACATCGTTAGAAACTCAATATGAAATGCTTATTTCCCGAAAAATAAGATTTATTGTCATAATATCCAACTAATTTTCTTCTTAATCATCTTCAAATAGAAATTAAAGAAAGCAAACAATTTCTTCTCTATTTAACAACAAATTTCTATTTTCAAACATGGATTTCATTTCCTCTTAAATAGAAAATCAAAGGGAAAAAAGAGTTGAAACAAAACCCATCACAAAACATATCTTAATTAAACAAAAGAAAAAAAATACCAGTAAGTAAATTATACAAACCTTGAACAAATAAATCAAAAAAAGTCGCAGTTACGTGATCTAAAAAAAAATCAAAGACAATCACCAAACTTTTTAAATTTTTAACAAAATGATTTAATTAAAAAAAAATATTGATAAACATATGTTGACTTTGAATTTTCAACACCGCTGGATCTGTATAATACACCACTGTATCAGTATTTTCTTTATTTCTTGGTGTTATTCAAATAATCTATACACTTTATAAATCAAAAGAAATCCTGATAAATCAATCTAATAGAATTTGCATAGAGTTAAAACAATTCATAAAGTCAGCAGAATCCATAGACTTTTGAAAATCAGTTAAAATCTTTTAAAATCCGGATTGAATACAGCCTCCTAAGAATCAAACGACGAATTCAAGACTAATGTTACCTTCGATATGAGTTTATGACTCCGGAGTCTGCTTAACTTCTGTCTCAAAAGTTTTGTCTGGAGTCGTAGGAGGAAAAGAACTAAGAATTAATGACTGCCAACCCTAAAAGATGAATATATAGGGATAATACTTGCAATACTAATCCTTAACTACTTAGTATTTCTAATATTAAAACAAAAGTTTTAAGACTTAATTAATCTAGTCCCAAAGATTTTTGGATTTAATCAATCTAGTCCTAAGTAAAGGGTCGGGTCGCACAAAGCATGGCATGGTGGATATTCTAAAATGAAAGATAAATAGGGGAACGAGATTAAGTCATACCTGCTCTTTGAGGGAAGGTAGCATGGGTATTATGTAAATAAAAAATATTCTGTCAGAAAATTGTTACTCATAGTATTTTTTCTTGAAGAGGCTTCATAGGATACTGCATGGCACACCACATCCCGACCAAGTTTTCGTTTATATGAATCATCAATTGATAGGCAAAAAGAGACTTACAACTGAACGAGCCCAACCACGGCCGGAAAATCAAATTGAGTTCCCACTTATTACTGTTTTTTTTCCGGCAAACTGGTGAGATACAAAAAGCGATATTTCAGCACAAATGCGCACATTTGTTCTAGTGTCAACGAGACATTCGAGTGACACGTAAATAAAAAACAATTAAAATTTACCATAAACACACATTTCTTTTACAAATGATGTAGTCTAATCAGATTTAGCTTCAATGGTGGAAACCTCAATAAGGTGTGCACTCAAATTAGCATCCTCCTTATTAATATATATCCTCAACCACCGTATTTATTTGTGCCAAATAAATAGATCCTTGATTGTCTTTAAGCTTCTTGGACGGACAGTCCTTATCCCAGTGCCCAACTCAACACAATTTCTAAAAGGTTTATTTGCTTCTTGTTTCGTTTAGACCCTTCCTTTTGTTTTGTTTATATTTTCAGAGCAAAAAATTGTTCTCATCATTCTTCTGATTATAATTTTTTCTTGGACACCAAGCTTCAAATCTAATTCAGTGAGAGTCAATTATAATTTGTAAATCATGAGTCTCTCTTCAATTATGATTTACTCTCAACCATCTGATATTGTACTTTAAAATTTTAGTGACCTGATCCTCTCAAGTCTTTGATCATCATCATATGTATTATATTTCTTGTCAACTCATTCCAGATAGTCTGTGTATAGGAATCAAAAGAGAAAGAATCAAAGAGGACATTTGACATAGTTTACAAAATCTCCCTATGCAAACATCATTTTGTTCTCTCGAAGCATCAATTTTAGAAGCACGGATATTAGTCGGATTTCATACAGCAGACTTCTTTTTATCAACCACTATCATTAAACCCTCATCGACAACCAAATTTTCATGTGATGTTGCCAATGTTTGAAGTGATGCCCTAGACTGAATTTGTCCGGAAGACCATTCAGTTTGATTGTGGATTTAATTTGACAGGTTGACACAAATAAACTATTGCGGCCAGTTATCGATAATTGGAATAACTTCATAAAATATTTTTAGAAAAAAAAAAAAAAAGTGTGTCCCTATTCACCCACTTGGGGATGGGAATTTGGAGCCGGAGCTGGAACTAAGCTAGGAAGTTGGCGTTGGGGGCGAAAACTGCAACAGTATTTCGAAGTATATATAAAAATTGTAAAAAAAATTGGGGGGAGTGTGTGATACCCGAGACTTTTCTACTTATGTGTCTGTATGACTTGTACTTAATTTGATTTTAATTATATCTTTTAGCATGTTTATATGTTAAATTTGTGATTTTTAAGTTGAGGGGCCTTTTTGTTAGAGGAGTTAGTGGGAGTTAATGGGGGAGTTAGTGGGAGTTAATGCAGTAATTAGAGGGTGGTTATTGCATGATTTATTTTGGAGAGTGGGAAAAAGAAAGGAAAGAAAAAAAAAAGAGAAAGATGAGAAAAAGAAAAATCTGACAGCTTGACAATCTGTGGGAGATTTACCTTTTGGAGGGGCTATAGTCGTCGAATTTAGGCGCACAATATATGAATCTTGTAGAGAATTAAAAGAGTTACGAGTGGAAACTGGCAAATTAACATTTCGAGGTATGCACAAAAATTTATAACGTTCGGAAGTAGGATGTTTTTCTGGAATTCGGGAATTGCCGTTCTTCGTAGGATTTTGTAAAGCTTTTGAGGTAAGTATCTCCCCCCTTGTTATTTTCAGTCATAAAAACATGAAAAACAGTATATTTACGTTATGGAACTGTTTATAAAGGTTTACACATGTTTTCAATTGCATAAAATGGATGGAGGGGTTGAATTGTTGCATTCCTATGTGATCGATTGTTCAATTTGCTATGGTATTGTTCTGTAATTGTATTTATGGCTGCCCATAATTGTGATTGTTGGTCTTTGTCGTCTAATTAATGTCGAATCCATGGTTGTTGTTGGTTGTGTTGCCCTGTCTTGAGTTTTTGTCTAAGAACGACTTTGGCAGGAATCATTCGATTAATCTGGTCCGTCTAAATTCAGTCAGTAGGCTTCCCTAATTGGCCGATAATTAGGGGCTACTAACGGTTGTTGTGGAGTTCACTTCGGTGAGCAATGATATAACTGAATGATTCTTTAAACATAAATCAGTTGAGGCCTGTTGTTCAGGGGGTTATAATGAACCCATGATTACCTTCAGGGCATTTCCTAGTTTGGCTATAAGTCAGGAATCGTTAGTAGTTTTGCTTAAATTTATTTAAAGATGATTAAGCTCGATTGCGGGATTGTGGGATTGTGGGATTGTGTGTCATAGCTGAAACCATACTCGTAGTGCCTGACAACTGTACTTCTGTCTGATCCGTTATAAGTAATTCATGGTGCTTGTAGCACGATTCCGTTGTATAGATGTTAAGATATGTAGAGTAAGTTTTATAGCATTTATTGCTTATGTTTTGTTATATGGTATTGGTCTAAAAATATGCATTTTCTGGGTTGGGAAAAACTTGGAAAAAGCATTCGTCCGCGCAACTTCTATGAGTAATTTCTTCGTCCGCAACTTCATTCGTGGACGATTCATTCACTGCTTCGTTCGCAAGCTGTGTTTGGACTGTTTTTTGTTTTGTTTCGTTTTCAATTCTATTTTGTATTGTTTTTAACTGCTTTTCAAGTTATTTCTGTTTCGTTATATATTTTAAATGTTTTGGGATTGGGAAACATTCTTTTCGAGTGTATTTGATGCTTCATCCTAAGGAGGTTGATGCTTACTGGGTTAGGTTAGTAGCTCAGTCTTTCCTATATTTCCTTTTTGCAGATGTATAAGTTAATGGTATCGATGATAGGGATTGGATCGAGGATGATTATTGAAGTTTGTAATAGTTAGAACTGTTCATTTCTTTTTAGTTAATGTTTAGTTCCCTTTTGTAAGGTGGTCGTTGTATTTGGAGTATTTTATTTATTTAAGAACCTTTCAGTTCCTTTTAAGTTTGAATTATTTTAGAAGTCTAGCATTTCCATATGAGGTTTCGGTGTCCTATCGGTGTATGTGGTATTGCCCGGTCACCTTTGGGATACGGGGTGTGACAGGGGGGTGAATTTAATAAAATATTTCAAACTATATATAAAATTTATTATATTTAGTAGTATTTTTAGAAATCTCGAGGGGTCACCCCTCTGTCTTCGTCCCTGCCGGAGCCAGAACTGAAGTCGGGCTATATTGTCCATACACCCATTGTCCTCCCTATTTAGACTAAGGGAGTAATATAAATAAATATATTCACCAAAAAAAAGTAATATAAATAAATATCTTATAAATCTATATATGTTTGAATAAAGTCAAAGGTATGTTACATAGACAACGTCAACCCCTCCTACACTCGTACATGTACGAGGCAATATAAAATATAGGATTTCTTAGTTTTCAATGGACATTAATATCCTTTGAAAAAAAGGCATTTCATCTTATTTCAATGCTTATATTATTTTTTAAACCGTAGTTTGTCTTACTTTACCAATCTATAGGACTAGAGCCTAGAGGTCGTGGATCCTGAAGGATCAATAAAAATTTATATAAAGGGCCGAAATAGTGTATTTTTACTAAGGAAAATGATTTACTCCTAGAATTTTAGGGATAGAAATTATATACCTCCAAATTGAGGGTGTTAAATGACTATCTTACCCCTGTTGGTATAAGGGATTCACCCAACTATAAAGGTAAAAAGGTCCAAAAAACTATTTTAGCCAATCTTTTAGCCAATAATTCTAGTAGCCTAGCAAGGTCCTTTTACTAATAAAAAAATATTTATCATTTTTTTACGTTTGAATTGAAATTTTAATTTTTTTTCTTTATTTTGTAAAGAAAAATATAGATTAAATTTATAATATAGTGAGTCTTTATCTAATTTAGGTTTCACTTAGATATAGGTTTTTGGTTTTTCTTTAGGAAAGCTTGAATCAAAGTGTATATGTACGATACGCTTTAAGGGAGATGATGTTTGGCTAAGCTCAATTAACTAAAAATTGGCTAAATTGGATCAAAATTGATCAACGAACAAAAATACCCTTCAAGCACTTATTTAAAAAAATCAAAAGAAAAAAAAAATATCCCAAAAGTCAAAAAAAACTCACGAAAGTCTTCACACCTTTTGAGAAGGTGTCGCTTCACTTGGAAGCAACAATCACGTTCCAATGCAAACACAAAATATTTCGCATCGTGCGGAATAATTAATAACCGTCAGATCAAGAATCGGACGGTTGAAATCATTTTACCTAAATAATATTTAAAATCCCATATTGAATAGATGTAATTGTGGTCATTGATGTAGAACTCGTCAACGGTCCAGATTATTCTTCCAAAAATATTTGTCACTTAACAACCCTAAGTCCACATATTATACATATTTATATACCCTAAGTCCCTATAAAAATATTATTTGCAACCATAAGTATATAAATTATATTACTTTTAGGTCCCTAATGTTATAAAAATTTAAAATTAAACTCGCATAGTATATTTACATTTTACAGATTGACCCACAAGTTTCTAATTAAATCTTTTAAATTCACAATTTGATCCAAAAATAATGAAATTAACTTTTAAAAAATTATAATTAGACCCCTAACTAACATATAACCTTGGAAGTTTACTAATAAGTAATTGACATATATAAAATTATAACGAACTTTGCATATTACTAATAAAAAATAGATTACTTACAACACTTTCATATTACTAATAATCTACAAACAATCTTATAACCTTAAAACTGATTACATTGTTAGTTTGTTAAGATTAATGTTATAACATTAAGACATACTTAAAAGTAATGTTGTATAATGAGAGTATATAAGTTGTCTCAATCATTATAAAACATTCTTCCAAATAGTATGTCATGCTCTACTTGTATTTGCTTTGCACGTTTAGTAGTTAAGTGTTTTATCGTTTACCTTAACTTATCTGCTATAAACTTGTGGGGGTTAAGATTGATTCGAGTCAAGGAAGCAGTGACGACTCCGCATTACAAATCGCTCATTATCTTATCGTTACACATTACACGGGTTGTACTACGCCACTCATACGTACTTTACCCGGTTATGCCCATCTCGTTTTGTTTGTTCTAAATCAAGGATGAGTTCTTCATTTTCTCATTTATCCCCAATAATTCTAATCTTATCATTGCTTGTTTGGTGTTCACACCGATACGAATTTGACTTCTTTAGCATTCTTCATGTTGGATTCGTTGCTCAATGGACTTCTTTCTAAACACTTATTTAATTTATGATGTTCACACCATCTTCTCTTGAAACTAGTTTCTTAACTTTATTTCTTTGAAACTGTTGAAGTCCTTCTTGCATCGACATTATCCAAAATTCTTCATGCAATTTCTCCTTCACACTTTTGGGTTCAACAATGGAAGCATAATTGTGCATGATCATTCCTTTGTAGTTGACATTAGAATTCCCACGAGTTTTCTTAAGTGTATCAAAATTTTCAATTATCTACTCAACTGAGTTATTTCTTTTATCTGCTCTACTTTTACCAGTTTTCGTCTATCGCACCCTAAATTTGATGGAGTAACATTATTGTCATCATGCTTACTCATTGTATTCGTGAGATCTCTTGGCCATTGTTTATTGAGACTCTTCTGGCTCAACAAGGGCACTCTCCTCAAGTATAGAGAAAAAATTATCAACAAGATTTACAAGCAAATCTTGTATCATTACATTGATAGCTTTCATATATTCAGAAGTTCTTTTGTTGTATACCTTCTTTTGTAGTATCAAAAAAATGTTCCTTCATCGGTCATTTCTCAAAAGTGTTTCTTCTTCATCCGCTATTTGCGTTCGTTACGATCCACCTTCTATTTGCTGCCTTTTTGGTTTCCTCAAGTTTGTTCTTTCAGATTCCTATTTATCGGCTGGTTTGCAACTTGAGGAGAAATTGCCTGTATCTTTCGTTTCACTCAGACTTAGAACACTTATTTAGTTTTACTGATACATTGTTTGTTCTAAGTGGAGATGGTTAGTCTAGATCTGTTTGTTTCCCGTCTGGGTTTTCGAGCATCACATAATTTTATCTCTCTCTACTTTTGTGCCGCCACCCACACATGTATATATTTTCTTGTGGATATGGGTGTCTATTATATGATCTTCTTTGGAAACTTTCTACCATTTACAGGACTTTCATTTCTTTCTTTCCGGTAATGATCATGTTCATCATAATAAAATCGTCCTTTGTAAACTTCAAGTTGTTTTTACTTCTTTAACGACCTTTGTTTGGAATCAAGATGATTTCTTGTCGGACCTTGACTCCTGCCATCATTTTAAAATCCATGGTGATCTCCACTTTGATAAACTGTTAATGACAGACCATTGAAATTGGCTTCGATATTATTACATTTCTGGATCCACCATTTAGCTACTTTCAGCTTCATCGCTTGTGCGATTAATGTTTGTTAATCATGAATTTCAATCTCCCTTTCAAGTAAATCAACTTTCGTTGGCAAATTCTTGATTCATACTCTCTGGTTTACCGTTTGGTTTAACAACTTGGATATTCATCTCCCACAATTGCTTGAGCTGTTTTTTTTGTCTTGTGATTATCCTCATCAATCATCTTTGATATCAGTTTTGGAATCATCTCTAATTGAGAATTATGATTTATCATCTTCGCCATATCTGTCTCACTAAGTTCTATTTTGTATGGTGATGCTTCAACTTTTGATGCCAACCCTGTTTTCTTAAATTTTGACTTTTTTTTCCCGACATCTCATATGTATGCAGAGAACTAATAAGTTCATCAACTGTCATGTTAACCCAATCCTTGGTTCTTTAATGAAGCACACTTTAACTCGATTTTTTTTCTTTCTTTTTCTTTTCTGTCAGAGAGCTCAGAATATTATTCATCAACTTTTCACTAGAATATTCTTCATTCAGTGAAAAGATTGATTTCCAATGTCTTTCAGTTTGTTGTCGACGTTAGTCATTATTTCATTCCCACCCATTTTAAACGTTCACGCATTCAGTGGTCCAACCGTTCAGAGCAGAAAGACATTTGGGAGTTGGAAGAAGAAGTATCACAACTTTTCAGAGACCATGGTTAGCAAGTTTCGGGGACGAAACTTTTGTAAGGGGGGAATAATGTGATAACCGTAACTTTTGCGTACGTGATTTTTGACGTGTAATTTATTTTTCGCGATTAACGGTGTAGGCGTAATTTATTTCGTGTGGTTACGTGCTTACGTGTCTAATTAATTGTTATTACATGTTACATGTTTTATTTCGTGTACTTTTATCAAGGGTCATTTCGCACACGTATCGTAATTAGAGGACTTAATGGTGATTCACTTAGATTATGATTTAAGGACGAAAAGAAAATTAAGAAGAATAAGGAAAAGCATTTCGTGGGTCAGGGGTTCTTGGAAGTTGGAACCCGTGCGGAGCAACAAACTTAAAAAAAAAAAAAAAAGAAAAGAAGAGGCGGCGAAGGGGCTCTCTTGAGCCGCAAGAACGATGAGAAAATTCAAAGAAAGAAAAGGCCAATCAATGGCAACAATTCATAGGCAATCATGTTTCTTCATGGGGAAATCTGCTGATTCTAAAGCAAAGAGAAGAAGAAAGTAGCGACAGTAGCCGCGGAAAGAAATAAAATAATTTTGTGCGATTTTGACACAACAATTGATGGGGTTCGAGACATAAGTTTTCATCGCAGTATATGCCGAATCGAAGATAATCACGAAGGCTTCGAGGAAACGCAGACGGGGTTCGATTTGGAGTTCGGAGCAAAAAGATATCGCATCGGGCGTGAGGCTGATTTCTGGATTGCGTTTTCTGCACACTTTCGGTAGAATTGTCGTACAGGTAACATCCGAACTCCAATTGGAGTAATTCCTTTTGTTTTAGAAACTATACTGATAGGGCAATAATCTGATCGGAGGGATCGCTATTTTAACCGTTAGATTTTCCGTAATATATGTCAGAAGTGGAGGGCAGAACCAGATTTTGTGCGATTAAATATATTCTGTCCATAACTTCGACAGGACGATTGAGGATGCTATTGACCTCTGTTTTCGACCCACAGTATATCGATTTTGAAGAGAATTGAAAGACCTTCGAGTGAGAGTAGACGGATCGTGAATCGGAGGTTCCAGCAAAAAGTTATCACCCCGGGAGTAAGCTGCCAGGACTGATTACGGATTTTTGTGTCTTATCGCGTTCGTAAGAGGTAGGGACCCCCTACGTCATTTAATTCTCGCATTGTTTACTGCATAGTAAAAGCGAATAAACTATTTTATTTGCAAAATAGATTCACGAATTGTGTTTATTACTTGCGATATTGCATAAACTGTTTTGGGCATGATTTAAATTCAGTATAATTTGATTCGGAAATTGATTATTGCGCTCTTGTTATTGCCTTATGTAAATTGTCATAATTAACTGATAATTGTGAATTATGGATAATACTGATATACTGTTCTGGCATGTTTTTATAGTATTTTGGGTGAATAATTGTTGTCGTGTTGTGTTTTTCGCTGGCTTAATTGAATTCCTGAATTGTTAGATGACCTGAGCATGTCTATATCTTAATTTCAATCGCTTTCATTAATTGCTAAAATGTTATAAACTGTCGTTGCAATCATATCGTATACTGCTTACGATCTGCATCATGATCGGGACCGTTGGGAGTCCTTTCTGTATTTGCCTCTACTAAGGTCGTCTTAATTGGTGTTATTGTTTGTCCTAACTGGTTTGGTCGACCGAGTCGTCGCCCCCTTATGAGCTCTTATCTAGGATCACTAGTTAGCAGGTTCCGTCCTACTTACGCTTTCGGTTTGCATTATAATATATGACCCCCGAGAGGTCTTACGCTCGCTTACGTCATCGGGTATTCATCTAGTGGGACCAATCATTAGATGCGGTAGTGGTTTTGTGGAGTCCCTGATGGGGGATGATGATACAATGTAATGGATTGAACCTTAAAATCTGTGCCCCGTCGTTTGGGGGGCAACCCGAACCCACGAGTTTTACTGAACCGTCCTAGTTTGGTTTATAACTGGGACTACTACCGTTATTGCTGAGTAGTAGTGAATAGATAACTGAGCTCATGTGGTGGGATTGTGTGTCATAGCCTTAGCGATGTTCTAAGTATTTAAGACGAGTATGTGATTGGGTGTACCGGATGGGCAACGCGTGGTGCTTGTCATACACTCGGTTATGGAATCGTTTAATTGCAAAGAATGTTGTTAATTGCTTAATTATTGCATAATATGTGTTCGTCCTTGTTTGTTTTATACTCGATTGTCTGACATAACTATTGGTTTATAGTGCATGAGTAGTATGGGATGCTCATGTCATGAATTCCGATCTGGGATGTCAGATTTGATAAGTATAGTCGAACATCTGTTTTGGGTCTTTAATTGCTATTTGCTTGGAATCTATTTGGTCGCATATGAGTTGGGATGATTGGGTATTGTGTAGTGCACTTTTGCACAAATTTGCATCTCATTTTCTGGAAACCGCAGTGGTGCAGTCCCACTGCATTGCTCTGCACCATCCGTCTCGCTCGGATCTGCATCTGTCATCGCACCGCACTTCCCTGCACTGAGTTCTGAGTCTTGTGAGACTTGGATTGAGTCGTGTGCATATACTTACATAGGGGTATTTTGGGAAACGGGCATTTGCATTATCTATATCCGATTCTCATTATATACTGTTTTGTTATGTATATATATATATATATATATATATATATATATATATATATATATATATATATTGCTATTGTTATTACTGTTTTTGGGTCCCTACTGAGCACCAGAGCTCAGTCCATCCGCTTCTTACTGTGCAGGTGATTATGAGCAGTATGATGATGTTGTTGATGCTTGGGAAGGGGGCTACGAAGAGTGATCCTAACTGGATTAGTTCGCACGTGTTGTTTCAATTCATAGTTATTTTTTTTGGAACTTGTAGGTTCCTTCAGATTTAATAACTTAGAAACATTTCATTTTTAGAATAATGCTTCCGCTAGTGTTTTTATTACTACTTATGGATTTCATAACTGAACTGCCTTAATTAGTAATCTCTGACTGTGGCTTAGGTGTTTCATTAACCAATGGGGCACTGCCATGTCATCACCCCGGAAACGGGGTGTGACAGGGTTAACTCTTATGAAGCCTCAGTGTGTCAATAAGATTTTTGGTAGTTTTCTTTATGGCAATTTGAATCATAATTTTTTCCTGACTGGCAAGGTTTTCAGATCACCATTCCTATAACAAAGGATACCTTCCAGGGCCAGAGGGTAGTAATAGAAGTTTCAGACATGGAAAAGAACGCCGAGAAACCCGTGAAGTGGTTTTGGTGCTGCGGTGGTGGTGGTGCGGCTGTATTTGTGAAGAAGATGATGTGGGTGTAGGGTAGTGGTGTTGCTGTTGTGGGTGTAGGGTGTATCAGTTCCACCATAGATTCGTGGACCAGAATCCACCAAAATACGACACGTATTGCGAAAAAATTTAAATTATTTATTCCTAAATACAATTATCAGTTAATTATGACAATTTACATAAGGCAATAACAAGAGCGCAATAATCAATTTACGAATCAAATTATAATGAATTTAAATCATGCCCAAAACAGTTTATGCAATATGGCAAGTAATAAACACAATTCGTGAATCTATTTTGCAAATAGAATAGTTTATTCGCTTTTACTGTGCAGTAAACAATGCGAGAATTAAATGACGTAGGGGGTCCCTACCTCTTACGAACGCGATAAGACACAAAAATCCGTAATCAGTCCTGGCAGCTTACTCCCGGGGTGATAACTTTCTGCTGGAACCTCCGATTCACGATCCGTCTGCTCTCACTCGAAGGTTCTTCAATTCTCTTCAAAATCGATATACTGTGGGTCGAAAACAGAGGTCGATAACATCCTCAATCGTCCTGTCGAAGTTATGGACAAAATATATTTAATCGCACAAAATCTGGTTCTGCCCTCCACTTCTGACATATATTATGGAAAATCTAACGGTTAAAATATCGATCCCTCCGATCAGATTATTGCCCTATCAGTATAGTTTCTAAAACAAAAGGAATTACTCCGATTGGAGTTCGGATGTTACCTGTACGACAATTCTACCGAAAGTGTGCAGAAAACGCAATCCAGAAATCAGCCTCACGCCCGATGCGATATCTTTTCGCTCCGAACTCCAAATCGAACCCCGTCTGCGTTTCCTCGAAGCCTTCGTGATTATCTTCGATTCGGCATATACCGCGATGAAAACTTATGTCTCGAACCCCATCAATTGTTGTGTCAAAATCGCACAAAATTATTTTATTTCTTTCCGCGGCTACTGTCGCTACTTTCTTCTTCCCTTTGCTTTAGAATCAGCAGATTTCCCCATGAAGAAACATGATTGCCTATGAATTGTTGCCATTGATTGGCCTTTTCTTTCTTTGAATTTTCTCATCGTTCTTGCGGCTCAAGAGAGCCCCTTCGACGCCGCCTCTTTTCTTTTTCTTTTTTATAAGTTTGTTGCTCCGCACGGGTTCCAACTTCCAAGAACCCCTGACCCACGAAATGCTTTTCCTTATTCTTCTTAATTTTCTTTTCGTCCTTAAATCATAATCTAAGTGAATCACCATTAAGTCCTCTAATTACGATACGTTTGCGAAATGGCCCTTGATAAAAGTACACGAAATAAAACATGTAACATGTAATAACAATTAATTAGACACGTAAGCACGTAACCACACGAAATAAATTACGCCTACACCGTTAATCGCGAAAAATAAATTACACGTCAAAAATCACGTACGCAAAAGTTACGGTTATCACAAACCCCCACAAATATTTGTTCGGGAAACAAGAATTATTACCCAACAAAACTAAAAACCCAGAAAGGATTTCAATTTGGCCTTTCAATTTATCCACAAATCTCTGCTGTTCCAATATAGCTGTCAAAGTTTAAAGGAAAAAATCATGAAGAACTTCAAGCTGCTACACAGAAACAGGAAGCAGAAAATACTCACCGTGACAAGACCAGACTTGTCCTATAGTGTAAACAATTAAGCCAATTCCTTGATAAACCAACTGTTTTACACCAAAAGGCAGTTCATAGACTTTTAAGGTATATCAAAAGTGCTCCTGGTCTTGGATTGTTCTTTCCAGCAAGCAGCAGTATGGAACTAAGAGGATATACAAACTCTGACTGGGCTAGTTGTGTTGAGACCAAAAGATCTGTAACTGGTTATTGCATCTTCTTGGGTAATTCCAGCAAACTGTGTCGAAAAGTTATGCAGAGGCAGAATATAGGGCAATGGCCATGACAACTTGTGAAATTCAATGGCTTGTCTATTTGTTAGGGGATTTGAGAATAAAGCAAGCTATGCCTGTGCCATTATTCTGTGACAATAGAAGTGCTGTCTACATTGCTGAAAATCCTGTCTTCCATGAGAGGACAAAACACTTGGAAATTGATTGCCACATTGTAAGGGAGAAACTACAAGCTGGGGGTACTAAAACCTATGCCAATATCTACACATTTTCAGCTTGCAGATTTATTTACAAAACCATTATCATTTGACAGGTTTAAGTTCCTTATAGAGAAGCTTGGTCTATTCAATTTATATGGTGTTTCAGCTTGTGGGAGAGTGTCAAAGTTTAAAGGCAAAAATCATGAAGAACTTCAAGCTGCTACACAGAAACAGGAAGCAGAAAATATTGAAGGAAAAAGAGCTGTAAAGAAGAGTAGTTCAAAGTAGTTCTTAGTTGTATAACAGTTAGGCAACTTAACTACTAGTTTGTTATCCGTAAATAGAAAGTAGTTAGTTTGTTAGATTGTGACAGCTGTACAAATTAGTTTGCTTTCTTCTTTTAACTTTGTGTATAAATAGAGCAGTTGACTCTATCATTTATTTATGAGAAATATCCAGAAATTTCCCAATCCTCTCTCTTCTTCTTTCTTCCATTCTATAATCGTTTTTCTTCAACTTTCTACACAAAAGAGTTTCCATCAACCACGCCGGGACGATGACGACGACGCTATAACCACCACAACTTTCCGGTGGTGGAAAGTGACGGCGGTAGCGGCGAAACACTTGTGAACCTTTACGGAAGAGAGAGAGAGAGAGGAAAGAGATAAAAAATTAATTTATATAATTTTATAGCAAAAGAAAATAAAAAATAGTGAAGAATTAGTAAGGGTAAAATCGGTAATGAAAATTGAAATTTGAGAATTTTTGGGGATTTTAGTCAATAAATTAGCTAAGACTTAGCCATATAGCACCTCCCATGCTTTAATGCTGTGAGACCTCACAAGATGTGATATACAAAGTTTATTTATCTTATAAAGAAATTTAATTAAAATGGAAATATTTCTAAAAAAACAGAACTAGTTGAACATTTTTCAGTGGTTTCCAACCTAGCAATCATTCAGCACACAAAAAAACCTACCAATCATATTTTAACGGTTTGACTTTTAATCTCAGTCAATGTCTTTAGCACCAATTTTTTTTATTTTATGTTTAGCACCACTTGTGACACCGTCTTTGAATTTTTCGAGCTACATGTAATAAATAAATTAATAAATACAGGAGTACACAGAAAAAGATTTTTCCCTGAAAAAAATAATAATTAAAGAAAACGATTCAAGTGGGAAATTAAATACCAAGTTGAAACCAGATCTCTATTAAAAAAATCTATATATGATTCTATAAATGCAGCAAACGTTTACGTTAATTTCTCAAGGAAAAAGAAAATATGTCTAGCAAGTTTTTGCTACCTTTCTTATTCTCATCTTTAATGCTTTTCTTTGCATCTCTTCTGCTACACCAGCTAGGGTGTTGAAAACTCGTGAGTTATAACTCTTAAC
Source organism: Vinca minor (assembly GCA_026122235.1). Taxonomy (NCBI): domain Eukaryota; kingdom Viridiplantae; phylum Streptophyta; class Magnoliopsida; order Gentianales; family Apocynaceae; genus Vinca; species Vinca minor. The sequence goes on from JAOCZM010000020.1 coordinate 569,670, forward strand.
GTATTATTACGGCAAATTGACTTAAATCGTCATTTTCGTTTTCTCGATCCATATTCTCTATTTTTTTAATTTTAAGATTCTAAATATTTTTTTAACTTGCCAACAAAAGATATCTATTCATTTTTCTGTATGTCTAGTCACACAGTCAAACCCTATCATTTTCCCCAAGGGTATATCATATATACGTCTAATCATGAAAAAGATGATTTAAACCAATTTGCCTATTATTAACAGAATTTTGGATTTTTTGAAAATTTTAATCCTTACATGATTTGTTTAAGTAATTCGATAGTTAATTATCTCTTACGGTTGTTTTGATTGATGAATGAATGCAGATTTATTGGAGAAAATTATTGAAGATCCAGGAGGAGAAATTTCCCACGGAGGTAAGATGGTATTAAACAGGCCATGCCGATTTTGTCTGCCATAAATATACCATAGCAAAAAGGATCGGGTTAACCACGTCAGCATGGTGAAGTTTCTATGTGCATCCATATATATGGAAAATTCGATCTTAATACTGTTATTGTAAAACTGGTCCTACATGCTTCTCACATGAATTGAGTGGAGCCTATGTTTACTTCACTCGAGTTAAGTGACGGACTGTGGAATTAGTCCTATAAGAAATTATTAATTTTGCAAGAAAAGTTTAAAATTAGTAGGGCAGAAGCAATAAAATTTAGAATTAGTGTGCTAGCGTAAAAACAAAACAAAATACTCATGTTGAGTACTATAGGGTGACTATATAAGGTTAGAAAGATACTTTAGTTTCATCAAATTGGAGTTTGTCAATTATGTATTTTCTTTATTTATTTCATTAATATAATTTTCATTTAGAAGGAAAAAAAATATTTGGTGTTATTCATTTTAAAATAAAAGAAAAAGATATATAGTTGCCAAATGGGGCCGTAATAATACTTTTTTACGGATTGTATTGCAATTATTATTAAAGTGGCCCTCAAATTTATATCTAATATTTTTTTTCGAAATAAAACCTATTGTCTTTCAATCCATCATTTTCTTTTCTTTTCTTTATTATAAAAAAAAAAATGTAATGTACAATTCTATAGTTGAGTTGACAGTTGTCTATTGCAAATCAAATTTTATGTTCTATTTTTATATAAGATCTCCTATAACACTAATAACAAATAGTCAAGTATATATTTATTTAAAAAACAAAATCTAAAAGAATTGGTAAATTCTGAAAGGAAATTGTAACACCCGCCAAGTAAGGTTAATTAGTGACTATGTTCCTAAACTATTTCTTTTTGGTGACTAACGGCCCAATTCATTATTTCTACATATTATCATCCCCGAACAATTTTCATTTTATATGTAAGGTCCTTCCCTTCAAAATTTGATGGTCAACTGAAATTAAAAGGAAACAATCGAGTCCATTCTTGGTATGAATGATAAATTGGTATAAAGTGGGGTGGATGAAATGTGGTAAATGGTTTTTTTTTAAACTCACATCCCACATGGGAACCTTTGGAAGTGTTTTTCAATTTATAAGGAAAAGTGGTTCAAATGGGTTTAAATTGTATTACCACTATTATGCCTCAAGTGAGAATCTCGTGCGCGGGTGGTGGGGGGTGCAAACAGAAGGTCTGTTGATACCAAATTAGATTGAACTTGTGTGCGAGCACGAATGTCCGAACAAAACTCGCGGGCATGATCAGCCAAGTTTTGCTACTATTTTGGATTCCTGGACAGACTTATTGCTGCTCTTAATTCCTTGACTATAACAGTCAGGATTAATGGAGAATTAAGGTATTGACTGTTACATCAAATTGTTTATTGCTGAGTTATATCTCAGGAGTTACAAAGCTTTGAGAGAGCTTATAAAAGGCTGCTTCCTGCCAGAAGAATTTCATTCGAAAATTCCCCCTCCCTCTGTATTTTCTATTGTTGTTTTCCTGCATTTCATAAGCATTCTGTCTGAGACTTTCATACTGTTACAAATAGATTCGAAGGTTCTGTTTTTTCTGCTTCAAAGAAACAGAAGGGTTTGGACGTTGTACCTTGTGAGTTCAGTTTTCGAGATTACCTGAAGCTGATAAATGGCAGGACATATTGAACTTAAGGGGAAGCGGTCTTCTGCTACCTCGTCCAGGATATTAATCCATACCGGTTGAGGTTCTGAGTTTTATTTTTATTACTGGTTTCTGTATTGTTCTTCAGTAATAAGCATTACATGTTTTTCTTCTCATGTTTTTATTTTTCTGTTTAGTTCAATTTTATTTTTTCTGTTCAGAAGTTATAAAACCAGTGCAGAAAAATTGTTCATAATTTATAAAAACAGTGCAGATTTTATTTTTCTATTCATAAGTTATTTAATAGTGAAAATTTAAATTTTCAGTATTCCAGATAATTTTCCAAAATTTCATAAATTTCTTACATCCAAATTGGGTTGTGTCACAATTTTGTCGTCATCATCATCATGGAAATCTATTGAGGATGGTGGTGGTCGGCGAAGGGGAAGGGGGTTGTAATGTCCCAGAGAAATGGCACACAACTCAGACACAATTTAGACCAATTAGCAGCTAAGAGACCAATGTCTCAATCATCCAACCAACAGAGAAGTGTTCAATACATATCATCCATCATCAACAAATACACTTTCTTATAATAGTAACTAGCAAGAAGGATCACAGTCCCCAAAATACTAAGTAAAAAGCAATAATTTAGGAATAAACTGAAAAGGGTAATGGAAAGCAAACTCTCAGCAGAATCCAAAGCTGCAAGGCACACCAAGACTCCTGGAATAGCAATGAATCCAATCAGAAACAGAAATAGAAGTCTTCTCAGTCACGAAGGAAGATAATAAAATTGCCGACGGATAAGCTTTCTAAATTTTTGGAACCAAGAAGTTAGATGGGTGGTGACCATTTTATGATTATTGCGGCAAAACGTGCATGAATAGAAATAATGTTGGAGCCTTTACGAAAAGCTGAATGATCCGTTAACTGGGGGCTGATATGGAATAGGAATCATGTCAGAACTGGGACGAATCTAAAGTTTGGATCTGCTGGTTTCATCACTGAGGAAACATCATATAAGAAAAACAACTACAGTGGTGGTTCTTGGCAGCGGCTCACATTTGACGACGGCAAGTGGTTGTTGATGATTATTTTAGGATTGTTTGGGTTTTTTTTGTTAAATAAAAATTGTGCAACTGGAAATTTGTTATTAACTTCCACTAAATGGTCGCTACACAATATCATGGGGTCATCAAACGGGTTCAAAAAGATAACGGGACCGAATTCACTAGCCTTCGGGATATTTTTGCTGGTATTGGGATATTACATGAAACCTCTTCCAAATGCAAATATTAAATTGTACTTTCTCCGTCCCAAATTATCTGTCTACTTTGTAAAAAACACGGAGATTAAGGTTTTGAGAAATTAGATGGTAAAATCAAAGTAAAAGTCTAAAATATCCTTACATAATTCTTTTCAAAATTGAAGCTCATTTATTCCTTTTCTCGCTCCTCCTCTCTCTTTCACGTTAATCCTCAACTCTCTCTCTCTCTCCCCTTTACCATATATCACTGCTGAAGACCTTTCTGCTATTTAATCAATCGAGAGTATAAAATGGTATTGGGACTGCTATTTAATCAATTGAGAGTATTAAATTGGGGGTTGTGAGAAAGGGCAGAATAGAAAATTTCAACATAAATAATTACTTCATTTAGAAAGTGGACATATAATTTGGGACAAACTAAAATAGAAATGTGGACAGTTAATTTGGGACGGAGGGATTATATAATGTGTGACAATGGATAATGCTTAAGTATCCTCCTCCGGCTATTAAATTTCTTATTAAATAAAATAATTTTTATTTAAAACATTAAATTATTTTCACGGCATTTACAAAAATGTGCCGCAAACGATTTCATATATTTGAAAGTGTTTGTGGCATTTAAAAAGTGCCACAAGTTGTGCCGCCAATATATTTATGGCACTTCATTAGTGCCACGAAAATAAACAACTCACAAGGCACTTCCAAAAAGTGCCGCACAAATGCCACAAAACAATTATTGTGGCACTTAAACAAAAAGTCAAATATGTTACTCCCTCCATTCCCTTTAATTATCTTTTAGGAGATTTATAGGTATCCAATTGTCGTTTAAGGCTATTTTATTAGTTGTCAACAATTTATTCCAATTATACCCTCAACGTTTCTTTTATTTGCCGCCTCTGCCATCCTTATTTTTTCATTTCTTTTCTTATGCTATAGAAGTGAGAGAGAGGGGTAATATTGAAACTTTCGGTGAAAATGACAAGTACCTTAATTTTCTAAAATTGTCTAGAGAGTCTTATATTTAGTAATGAAGGGAGTATAGTAGTAATGGTAGTAATGGTTCTGGGTTCAACGGACAACTTTGAAGGGCCTATTTTGAAAGTTTGAAATCGAGCAACATACTCAGAATCACCAGAAGCCTTCTTTTTACCATCAACGTGAGATGCACTAGTAGAGTTGGGAGGCATAAGAGGAACATCATAAGTGTTTTCTTCTATGCCTTGCCATCCTTCACAGTAGATTTTCCTCCAAAAATTTGTGCACGAGTTAAAAGGTCTGTGAGGAAGGAGTTAGGCCGGCCAATATATCATATATTCATAGGTGAAGCAATGTTTCTGCTGATGCATTAACAAAATATGCTATGAAGTAGGACTTCGTGTCAATGGTTTGGAGATCCTTCAGATTTTCTAATATTCATTAATGATATCCAATTTTTCCGTTAAAAAAAAAGCATATATCATCATTAACAAGTTGGAACTTGTCAACAACAATTTCCATGAAAGGTGTAGGCAAAATTGTTTTGAGATCTTTGGTAATTGAGATAACTTCATTACAAACAATGGGCTTCATTACAAAACTTGAAAATGTTATAAAATTGATATAAGAAATATAGAATATATAAAATTTCGTGCATTGTGAATTTATTTTGTATTTCATCTAAAGCATTTTATTTAATAATTTTAAAATGTAAAAAATTAATTAATTTCAAAGTCAATTAATTATAATTATTAAAAATATATCTTATTAACTTTTAAAATTGAAGCGCTCAAATAGTAATAACGATATTTTTTCTTTATATTACTTTTATTATAAATTTCATTTATAATGTTTCATTTACATTTATGAAATTAACTGGTTAAATATCTAATCGAATATTATGTGGCACTTTTACTATACATGCCACAAATTTTAATGTACTAGTTTAAAAATGCCACCAAAATATGACATTTTGATATATTGTTGTAAAGTTTGTTGCAATTGAGCAAATGCCACAATTGTTTGATAAGGAGCAGGTACACATTTCCTGCCGAAAACGGCTTCGCACGCAAAATATGACATTTTGTGACAAAAAGCGCGCTTCGTCACAAAAGGTCGGCCAATCATCACAAAAAGAAAGAATGAAGAAGAATGGTTTTTTTCTCTCCATTGATTATGCAGAAGAGCGACTTTTTTCATAATGAACCTGCTCATGGTGTGATCTTTTCATAGGCTTGGCCTGGGGCTTCTGTGTCTATTCGAGTGACTTTGACGTCACAATCCTAGGGACTATCTCTTGCACTTGGAATTTAACCGACGTGTTTTAGAAGCGACACCTTCATGTGCAAAGTTCTCTAGAGTTGAGCTTTCTATAATGGCAGATAATGAAGTTGTGTGTCTGGATAGGGTACCCGACCCAGTTCGGGCTCCATGAGCCTCCTTCCCGAGCGGTGTGAGAGTCTGACCAAAGAAGGCTTACGCTTGATCAGGCTGGATCGGGCTAGGTCAAACGGTTGTTAAAGGCAATTAAAGGGTTTCCTAGGAAATGGGAATTACATACATATTATTAAGCTACCAGATCTTGAGAGAATATAAGAGGATCAATCAGACAAGGGAAGAAAGTGAGATCTTGGAGAGATCTAGGGTCTCTAGACTCTTCTAGGGTTTACTTGGAGGTTATGTTCTAAATCCTATAAATATTTAGTTATTTACAATTTGTTTAATTTTAAGATTTTCAAATCTGATTCGATTATTGACTTAAGAATCGGAGCAGATTCGGAGAGTTAGTCCCACCCTCTTTCTTTGTTGCAGTAATCAAATACATGTTCTAAACTTCATCAACGATATTCCATGTTATGTTAACATGTACGCCATGAATTTCAAACCTAATTCTTAAATCGCTTGAATATCTAGTTTCCACATACCTAATAAAGTGAGCATCAATAGTGTTTTACCCAAAATTGCCCTCTTGTGTTCATGGATTAGTAATTTTTCAAAACAACCTCATACCTAATGAAGGTGATAAAGTATTTCTTTTAATCCTTTGTTGATAACTCATTGGATTAACAAATATATATGTGAGCAAAGTCAAACAACTCTAACTCCCTTTCAACTGAATTGAAGGGTGTCTTCGGTCTTCTACCTTCTACACACACTTGATATTTCATTTTCTTATCAATGTCATGTTTATGAGTCGGATTTAAATTCTTCATTCTTTTGATAGAATCTAAATTTAAATGTCAAAATTATCTATTATGCCAAATACAAGTGGATTCAATACAATGCACAACCTGAATAGCATATTTCTCGACATAAGGATCATTAATAAATTTAGAAGTAATATGTTCAACTTTTAATTTAAATAAAACGTCGAACAAATAGCTTTTTCAAATAAATGCAGCGTAGTGTGAAATAATTACCCTTATAACAATTGAAATTAAATTCATTACCCTCTCTAACTAAACACGAACCACTAAAAATATTTATTCAAAATGCTACAACATGATGCACCCTCTAGAGAGAAAGAATGTTTCCATAAGGAAACTTCAAGTCTATGCGCCAATCCCTAAAACGTCGGATGTAATCGAGTTCCCCATTCTGACTGTTTTTCCTCCGACAAACAGGTGAGATACAAATAGAGATATTTCAGCACAAACGTGCACATTCGCTCCAGTATCAACCAGCTATTCGAGTGACTCCTAAATAAAAAATAATTAAAAAGTTACCACAAACACATCTTTCTTCTACAATTGATGTAATATCATCAACTTCAACCTCAACGGTGCAAACCTCAAGAAGGTGTGCACTCAAATCAGCATCCTCCTTTTTATCCTCAACCACCATATTGATTTGTGCCTCATGACTAGATCCTTGATTGTCTTTAGGCTTCTTGGACGGGCAATCCTTAGCTTAGTGTCCATCTAACAACAATTTCATCAAGGTTTGTTTGCTTCTATGGCTTCTTTTACATCTTCTCTTTCCCTTCTTTATATTTTCAAAGAAAAATTTATTCTCAACATTCTTCTGATTATAATTTTTCTTTTCGGCTTTCATCACATGAACCTTAGACTCCAAGGGTGCAGTGTGATGTTCACTCCTACGTTGTTCTTTAGAGGATAAAGATTACTTCAGATCTTGTACAATCATATTTTCTTTCTTGTGTTTGAGAGTCATACTGAATTTCCCCCAATACTTTTAAAACTTTTGTGTCACTGACATAATTTGAAACTTTTTAGGAAGATTCAAATCTAATTGAGTGAGTCAATTATCAATTGCAAATCATGAGTCTCTCGTCTCTCGGAAACTTGCTCTCAACCATCTGATACTTTAAAATTTTAGCGATATGATACCTCTCAAGACCGTGATCATCATCATATGTATTATATTTTTATTCAACTCAACCTGGATACTCTCTGTGTACAGGAATCACAAGAGAAAGAATTGAATAGGACATTTCACATAGTTTACAAAATCTCCCTATGCAAACATCATTTTGTTCTCTTGAAGCATCAAATTTAGAACCACGGATATTAGTAGGATTTGATACAGACTTATCTTTTTCAACCACTATCATTAAACCGTCATCAACAGACTTATTTTCATGTCATGTTGCCAATACTTGAAGTGATGTCCTGGACTGAATTTGTCCGGAAGACCATTCAGATTGATTGGTGGATTTAATGTGACATGTTGAGACAATAATCCATTGCACTCAGTTATCGATAATTAGAATAACTTCTTAAAACATTTTATAAAAAAGTGCATCTGTCCCTGTTTACCCACTTGTTTTTGGTAAATAACATGTTAATATATTAGGCAAAAGCAAAAGCAATAGTCTGATTACCCTCAGTCTCATTACAAACCTATCTAGAAAAAGAAGTTACATGGGTATCCTCTACCACTAAATGGTTAACAAAAGAGGGAATAGAATTAAAAACAACTAGATCAGAAGATGGAAAAGATGCTCCATATTTTGCAAGACCGTCCGCGTAAGCATTCGCTTCTCTGTAAATGTGAGTCCGTCTACTCTCTGAGATCCTCCTCAACAATGCCCTACAATCATAAATAAGAGTAAAAAAATGATGAATACAAGTAAAAGATTAATAACAATTATAACATCTAACTTCACGCCAACTTTTGAATGTTCAGATTATTCACAAGATTCAACCCTATTTACCCACTTGGACGGTGATGGAGATCAAATTTATCCCTGACAGGGGCTGAGGATGGGAATTCGGAGCCGGAGCCATTTGCAATCCCTATTTAGACTAAGGGAGTAATATAAATAAATATCTTATAGATATGTTTAAATAAAATCAAAGGTATGGTGCATAGTCAATGTCAACCCCTCCTACACTCGTACTTGTACGAGGCAAGATAGAATATAGGATTTCTTAGTTGTCAATGGACATTAATATCCTTATTTCAAGGCTTATATTATTGTTTAAAACGTAGTTCGTCTCACTTTACCAATCTATAGGACTAGAGGTTGTGGATCCTGGCGGATCATTAAAAAAATACATAAAGCGCCGAAATAGTGTATTTTTATAAATAAAAAAAATAGTATTTAACATTTTTTTACGTTTGAATTGAAAGTTTAATTTTTTTCTTTATTTTGTAAAAAAAAAATAGACATTTAATTTATAATATAGTGAACCTTTATCTAATTTAGGCTTCACTTAGAAATAGGTTTTTGGTTTTTCTTATACTATAAGCTTTCATTGTTGTGAGACAAATCACAAGGTTCATATCCCAGTGGGGAGATGGTCTGCCCACAACTAAGAGGTTTTGAGTTTGATATCTTTTTTTGCTGAATAAATTTAGTTTCCATTAATCACAAATAGCCGAAGCCAATACAATCAAAGGAAAATCTGAAAATACAGAAAGTAAAAGTTATACAATGATTTAAAAATCACGATAACAGACAAAAGACACACCCAAGAAAACTTGGATGGTTAGGAAAAACAACTATAAAAACTAGCAAACTAAACAAATACATAATCTTCTCTTTCAAAGCATCTTTGTCGCAATCCTTGATCCACAGGGAAAGGAGAATATCACTTTCAACATCTTCCTTAGGGGTCGACAATTTATAGGACCATGGGCGTATCAACCGTCCTACAAATTGCCTCGGGAAGATGTAAAAAGATGATAAAGGGCCCAGATCTAGTACGGGTTGAACAAATCCTCCTAGAAAAATAGAAAAAGAGTCTAGATCTGTGAAGATCTGAGACTCATCTAACCACTGTGTCTTGAATCTTGAAGAAAAAAACTCCGAAAAAGGTTTCATATGATTCGTAGTACAAAATAGAGTAATATAAACGGAACAAAAGGACCTAGATTTGACCATTGGCCGGAGCCAATGGCCAAATCTGGCCAGCAGCAGCAGCAGGAGGGAGAGCAGGGAGAAGAGAGATATTTAACTCACACAAAAGGAAGAATTTAATTTCCTATTCTTGGTTTCTCTTGTGTAGGTTATTATACTCCCCTTCTTGGGTCACCCGCTAGTCGGGCTTTTACTACTCTCCTCACGGGGCACCCGCTCAGCCGGGCTTCAAAGTGTAAATATACTATAAGCTTTAATTGTTGTGAGACAAGATAAAAAAGACGATTTCTCTTATAAAATATTAAATTAAAATGGATTTGTTTCACAAATAAAAAAATTAATTTTTCAAAAGTTTTCAACCTAATAACCATTCTCCATAAAATAAAAAACCTAACAACCATAATTCAACGGTTGACTTTTCTTCTCAGTCAATATCTTTTAGCACCACTTGGGGCAAATTTTTCGGTCTACATCAATAATAAATAAATAAATAAATACAAGTGTACATAGGGAAAAAAAATTCCCGAAAAAAAGAAAACGATTCAAACCTATACATGATTAAATTAAATTCCAAGTTGAAAAAAAAAAATCTATACATGATTCTATAAATGCAGCAAACGTTTCCGTTAATTTCTCAAGGAAAAAGAAAGTATGTCTATCAAGTCTTTTGCTACCTTTCTTATTCTCATCTTTATTGCTTTTCTTTGCATCTCTTCTGCTACACCAGCTAGGGTGTTGAAAACTCGTGAGTTTTAACCATTAATGTATTATTCATGGAAAATTGGTCTAAATCTTACTTTTCGTTTTTTCGATTCGTCGTTAAGATCATTTTCATTTTTATTTTTTACTTTTTCCAATCCTAAATAATTTTTCAACCTGTCAAAAAAAGAAAATCCATTCATTTTTCTCTCTGTTTTCCATCTGTCTAATCACACGGTCAAACCCTTTCATTTTCAATAGGGTATATCATATATATGTCTAATCATGAAAATGACGATTTAGACCAATTAAAGAATTTTGGATTTTGAAACTTTTAATGCTTAAATGATTTGTTTAAGTAATTTGATATTTATCTAGTACTGCTGTTTTGATTGACGATAAATGCAGATCTGTTGGAGAAAATTATTGTAGATCCACGAGAAAAAATTGCCCACGGAGGTAACATGATATTAAGCAGGCCATGCCGATTCTGTCTGCCTCGTGATCGAAATATGCGTCCAGGAGGTAATACAAATATACCATAGCAAAAAGGATCGGGCTAACCTCGCCAGCAAGATGAAATTTCTAAGTGTGTTCATATATATGGAAAATTCAATTTTATTACCGTTTAGAATTAGTGTGCTTACATAAAAGCAAAAGAAAAGCTCATGTTGAGCACTATATGATGACTGTATATAAGGTTAGGAAGAGACTTTAGTTTCATCAGAATGTGGTTTGTCAACTATGTATTTTCTTTATTTATTTCATTAATAAAATTTTCACTTATAAGAAAATAAAAATTCTCTAAATAAATATTTAGCATTTTTTCGTTTAAAAATAAAAGAAAAAGATATATTGTGCCAAATGGGTGCCGTAGTAATACTTTTTTACGGATTGTATTGTAATTATTATTAAAGTGGTCCTCAAATTTATATCTATTATTTGTTTTTTGTGAAATAAAACTTATTGTCTTACAATCCATCATTTTTTTTAAAGTAATGTACAATTCTACAGTGGAGTTGACAGTAGTATACTGCAAATCAAATTTTATGTCATGTTTTTATTAGCAAATCTCATGTACCACTAATAACAAGTAATCAAGTGTCTAGTTATTTAAAAATAAAATCTAAACAAAAAAAATGGCAAATCCTGAAAGGAAATTGTAACACTGCCAAGTAAATAAAAAGGCAAATTGACACCCCGAGTCCAAAAACTATTTACGATTTAGAAGAATGGTCCAAAAACTATGTTTTCAAAAAATTCAATCCTAAAACAATATATGTTTGGTAGATTTTATCCATCCGTAAAAAATCATCCTGTCATTTGTTGATTTGAAATTGAACTTAGTGAACACTAAAACTATAAGGGGCATTTTTGGTAGTTTTCACATGAAACACACCCTCCCCATCCACCCTCCCAACTCCATACCCCTACCCCTGCCACAGTCACCCCACCCCAACATACCCCACCATTCTTCATCTCCCTCCTTTCCCCCACCATCTGCGTCTAACACAACCGCCGCTGCCTACCATTTACTGCAGCAATTTTTAAAACAAGATAAATTTACATTAACTTCATATAGAAGAATAATAAGACACATGATATATGCATACAAAGGAGTTCGGAACGTTTTTTCTCGTCCTCTAAAACGAAGCTGGTCGGGTTCCTTCTTACCACCAAGGCCGCCTCTTGTAAAACGACATGATTATACATCTGATATAAGATTCAATATAAACATTCAAATCACCAAAGAGGAACCTAGATATTTCTGTCTAAAAACTTCAAATCACAAAAGAAATTATCTTCAATGATTTCCAAGAATTGATCTAGTTTTGTTGCTGCATTATGAAAAAATTGAGATCTTTTTTTAGTTTGATCTTGGAATGGGTGGTGAGTTTAGGGTGGGGACTTGGGGGGGGTAAGTAGGCAAGGTGATGGGCAACGGCGGTGATGTTAGATGGCGGTGGTGGGGAAGAGGGATGGTAGGGAAAAGGAGGGTGGATGGACGGGAAAGGGGGTGTTTAATGTGAAAACTACCAAAAGTGTCCCTTATAGTTTTAGTGTTGATCAAGTTCAATTTTAAATTAATAATTGACTGGATGATTTTTTGACAAAAAGATAAAATCCACGAAACATAAATTATTTTAAGATTGAACTTTTAGATATATATATATATATATATATATATATATATATATATATATATATATAATTTTTTGGACCATTCTTCTAAATCGTAAATAATTTTTGGACCCGGGGCTAATTTGCCTAAATAAAAATGGATAAAAAAAAACTTGATGGGATAGAAATAAGGAAGTAGACTTTATTTTCATCGTGATGGCTTTGAACTTTAGGCAATTAATTGAGATTTTCTTCACTTACGAGGTAAACACGTGAGATCTTGCTCCTCTTCTTCCCGACCATTTAGCTCGATACTATGGCCATTGAATTGATGAGACAAAATCACTCCTTTAACAAGATCGTGCGAGAAGCATAATGCGGCATTTTATTATCAGCTATCACAGGTAAGCCCAGTCAATTGAACTCAAGAGCTCATCTCTATATTCAGACTTATCAGATTTAATTTGGGTCTAAACATACTTTTCTATACTCAGATTTAAATTAAGGATCGACTAATATGAGTTAGATCCAATCAAAGTATGAGATCCAACAATTGTGAGTTTAAACTATAATTGTATACATCCAAGATACCTAAGGACCCAAAGATCCAATTAAAATTATTTTTTATTTTGTTTTATAAGAGCCCAATGCAAATTTATAGTTAAAATTAAAATATTCACGTTTCAATCGATAAATCCATACTATCGTGTGTCTAAGGAGTAAGAGTAAGATAGAATTCAGATCTTCGTTTTACAGCTAGACTGGGTATCAATAAAATATATGTAAGATTAATGAGCGGATCCAAATTAGATCTAAGACTCAACATTGTTGAATCCGTACTCTAATTAAAAAGATCTAAATTCAATCCAATAAAAATTCAACTTGTGACTCAAAATTATTTAGCAAAAAAAAAAACTTGTAACTCAATTTAGTGGGTGAATTTGGACACAATCTTTTAGATTCAATTGACAAGTCTAATCACATGACCGCTGCCAGCCCTGGTGTCAAATACCTCAACAGCCAAAATGAATAACAAAGGAGATAAAGTTTCTCTCACTAATTAATAAAATAGGGATTGAAGCCAACTAGTGTGTAACGCGTGCATGCGTTGCCTGGAATCCACAGTATGTGGTGGCTGAAAGTAACTAGGAGGATCAATGTCGACAAGAGGAAAATGTTCAGGACTTAATTACAGATTTACGGATTAAATTGATATAAATTTCCTATAATAATTTTGTATTTTAAGTTTCCTAAAATGAGTCAATCGCCTTGTTTCGATCAACATTCAGCAACAATCAACTGGTAAGGTCTAGCACATTTCTCTTTTTATGTTAATTTGATCAGTATTATAAAACGAAAGAAAAAAGAATATCATAAGCATCAGATGACCTCTTTCTTTTTAAATACTTTATATCTCTCTCGTTGTCTTATTCTACTAGTCCATGTATGAGTATTTGACCAGATTATAGGTAAGTGCGATCCCAATTAATTAACTAAGCCGAAGCCGAAGATAAAAGAGGTCCAGAAGATAATGCAACCCAATCCAGCGGTCAGCAGTCTGCGCTGGACCAGATGCTTAGAATCCCATATATGGAAGGTAAAAACAAACTTTTAACACCCAGGGTGATGCCCTAGGCGACGCAAAGGTACTTCGCACATTCTCTTTGCATTTCCCCTATAAATAACCCCATTTACTCCTACTTTAACTCATCTTTGTGTATCCTCCTTAAACGGTTTCCTTTCTTATCTCTTGTATATTACTAACTTTAGAATCAAAGGCTAGACGGGGGCAAGCCTCTGTCGCGGGTCGCACGAATATAGCATCTCTTAGTGACCATGAATTAGTCGTCACACGATGATAGCACCTGGAGCACGACGTCGGCTAACCACGGCGCAGGAAACCTTGCAGCAGCGCCCCAACCGCGTGCAGTGATCACTGTAGCTGCGCCCCAACTGTGCAGCCTAGCCCCACAAATTTGCGTGGCATCCGGTCCCAAAACTTCTATAACTCAGCATATGTCATAGACACATCCTAGAGGACCGGATAGGATGGTTAGTTTATGTACATAACTTGTATTTTGTTGTATAAGAGTTTTCCCACTTCCTCGGAAATGTGGTGTCTACTCCTGCCACTTGGGCAAATGTCTTTTAAGCTATTGTAGGGGGAATAAAAGTCAGCAAACAAGCAAGCAATTGTAACCACGTTCAAAAGACTCCTCCCTCTCGTCGTCTTGGGCGTTTAAACTATATTGCATTCAAATCAATGAAGTGATTTTCGTGCAATTCGTCCTGTGCCATTTATTTTGCGTTTATTTACGATTTTTCCATCAAAGAGCGTTTGTCCCATTTTCGATTATTTCAAGGAGCCAGGAGTGACTAGGGGCTAAGAGCCAAAGTCACTCGGCATCACGGTGAGTCTAAGTCCCTCGAGAAACGATTCGTGACACCTCCCCCTTGTGTCTAACTATTTTGGTGATAGGACTTGAGGAGAACAGGCACCCCTGAAGAGAAAAAAAAAAAACGTGTCATAAGTGGCGCCCACAGTATTGTGCATAATCAAAGAAAGAATTACTAGAAAATTATTTCCAATGATAGTCGAGAAACCTCCATAGGTTACCTTGTCTGTCACAAGTGACTAACATGAGACTCTTCATCGCACTCAGGTTTACACTGAGTTGATAACATCTATTAGTTAGCCTTCATCTATCTCGCTTGTGATGCTCCAACATATTCAGAAAACATTGTCAACATTGACAAAGATTATCTCTCAGTCAACTCTTGTTGGAACATCTACTCAACCTCCTCCCCGGACTGATTATAAAGTAAGAATGCGTACTTCCAACCTGACTTGTAGTCCGGTAGAGGAAGATACGAAGGAAAAGGGTGATAATGACGAGGAGAAAGACATATCTCTTAGTTAGGTAAATTATAAGCAGGTAGCTCGTAGTCTCAAGGCCTCGGGCCAGCGTGTTTAGTGTCAGAAAGCTACTCCTCAAGAGGGTAACCTTGACGAGATTTACCAGCCAGCTTTAAATAAATAGAAAGCTCATGTCTCACAACATGATCTCTACGTTTACATCCCCAATGGTGGTTGAACAATTGTTCTTGGGGGATCACAAAAAGGCAAGGAAACAAGACCCTTAC
This sequence comes from Vinca minor, assembly GCA_026122235.1. Classification (NCBI taxonomy): domain Eukaryota; kingdom Viridiplantae; phylum Streptophyta; class Magnoliopsida; order Gentianales; family Apocynaceae; genus Vinca; species Vinca minor. The sequence goes on from JAOCZM010000020.1 coordinate 585,238, forward strand.
TGTCACACCCCGTAACCAGAAGGTGACTTGGCAATGCCTCATCTATCAATGAGACAAAGAACCCTTAACAAAAATATACTCTTACAAGCCAAACTTAATAGAATAATCTTAATCTTTAATTCTATTATAAGTCATCAATACTTAAAGGTAGATTACATAAACTTATAACTAAAGTTATTCAACTTAATAAGGTTCATCAACTATACTATTACATGATCATTACTTCTTTAATTTCTACTTGTCGTGCTCCCCATCCCATGTCTCCTCAACAGCATCATCTACAAAACATAAGAATATAATAGGGTAAGCCACACTAGCTTAGTAAGAGCCGATCGGCCTTGGGATGAAGGACCAAAGAGACTTCAACACATTCCCTATTTCCCAAAACATTTGAAAATATATCTTGTCTTGTCTTAACTTGAAACATCTTGAAAACCTTTGTAAAATACTTGTAAACATAACATAATACTTGAGAGCTTTCATAACTTACAATCTGAAATTCCAACCCAAAATATTATTTTTAGACTCTTTATATTTCTTAGAGACAATACCAAATCATACAAATAACATGTCATAAAAATACTTAACCAAATCGATCACATACATATCAGAAATTGTATTCCGAGTATTTAACATAACTTGACATAACATGACATACTCGTAGCATTCCAATACATATAAACTTGACATGATTAGTACCAAAATGACATGCAACAAGTAATTCTACAATCGAGCTCAATTATCCAACCATAACTCTATCCAACTGTTAACAACCCAAACTTTAATGCCGTTTAGGGAGGCCCTTACATTTTTTAAACTTATAACATATCATATTACAATATTCCAACTATCTCATAATTTTCTATAATTTGAAAAAGGGGGGAAAAGGCATAAGATTGTAATATGAAAATCAATTTATAACCATCTCCTAAATTTTCTCACATTAGAAAAGAAAAAATATACAAACACGAAAAGTCATTTAAATCTTGAGAATTGTTCCTCACTCTCACTCTCAGCTTCATTTTCGACCAATTTCGAACTCGTTCTACCACTACTCGACCTCTGTCCCCTTTATCACTGACGTCAACCATCTAGACCAACCATAAACAAAAATATTGGAAATAAAGTCTATAATAAAGCTACAGGAAAACATGTGTATAGTCGGAGTAGCTGGCAATGTGGTATAGCATTTGACGTGCTTGTTGCGGGTTCGAATCCTGCCTCCTCCAAATTGAATAGAATAGTTCAAATTTTTTGCACCAATCAAAATTTTTGTAACTAATAAAAAATATAAAAAAATCCTAGAAAATGACACGTGGCATGATATATATACAAATCTGAAAAGGGCTTCTGTAATATATATATACTAGCAATAAAACTCGTGCTATGCACGGAGTGGATAAAAAGAAAGTTACTCCTGTGCATAGCACGGGTCATCCTTCTTGTCTGATTCTTTTCCTATTGGAACTTGAAAAAAAAATTAAGAATGGATAACAAATTGAAACATGAAATTCAAAAGGAGAACAAAAACATAAATCAAAATAACTGCCTTGGTTAAACTCCTCGGCAGTGCCATCAACTTCATTTGATCTCTAGTCAGATTTAAAAGGGACATTCGGCAGAAAATCATGTGCATCAAATTAAACTCACCATCATTAACATCTTGTGAACATATGAAACACCCTTAGGGGATCAGGAAAAATGATTAGTTGAGAGAAACTTGTAAAAATTCACAAAGTCAAACATACATTCAAATAGTAAAAGAGAAAGATTACATGAAACTGTTGTAGTGCATATATCCATGTATTATGTTTGAGTTTTATGAAAGACAAAAAGTGGATTGAGTTTCAATCCAAATGCACCCAATGAGTTCCAACTCAAATTCTTGTACTTTTCCATCCAAAGAAATGATAATATGACATCTTTACATTACCACAATGCATCTAATATAGAAGAAAAATTGTCGATCAATCCTTATTAAATAAGATAAATTCCAAACTTGAAAAGATAAATCTTAAGTATCATAATACTATAATTAAGAATGTCACAGGTAGTGATACATGATGTATGAAGAATTCAATAAAATTTTGAGAATTGATTTTGACATGATTATGAATAACAAAAGTTATAAAATTAGCACGTTTATTAACCATATGAACTACCATTGTTGATACTATCCACAAACCCTATGTATGTCCAAATCTTTGGCATTTACCACGACCTATCCATAAACACTCTCCTCTCTACCACCCCTAACCACAATTGTTGCTTCCATTACCAACCTCTCTTCCTCATTTGTTGCTCAACCATCACCCTCAAGATCCTTATTTTTGTGTCTGGCTATTTTGATAGCACATGCATCGAATCTTCTTGTTGAACAATATTCATAGTAGTGGAGGAAAAGTGTAGTTTTTGCTTGAGAGCCAAAAAATATCAAGAACTGTGAACCTGGAAAAAAAAAAAAAAGGAAATGACGTAGAAATAAAATCAAACAAAAAGAAAAACAAAGAAGAAACGAAATCAGATGCTGACCATAATCTTTTGAAAACTCAAGTATCTGGAGGGGGTCTTTTAGCAAATTGATTTTCCTCTCGATCATGCTTGTACATGTTAAGAAGGAAAGAAGAAACACATCAGCACATGCATGATTGAATCAAATAAAAATAAGCTTGATAAGATAATGAAGAAAGGAATTAAAGAAATACGCAAAGAAAAAGATCGATACCTTCTTGTTTGTGATGGATGGAAAGAGAATAACTGGCAGATTAATGATTATATTAGAGTTTTAGGAATAGTGAGAGTGAGAAGTTGTGGTAGATTAGGAGATTTAAAAAGATTTCGATGGCTGGAGAGTTTAAGGAGAAGTTGAGATCGGTTAAGATTGGAGAAAGAGGGAGATGTTGAATTGGAATAGGAGTTGAGGAATTTGAGGAATTGTGGGAGTAGTGGACATGAATAAGGGAAGTTATTAGAATAAAAAATTATAAAATGAAGAAAAATTGAGAGTCTGCCACGTGGCTCAAGTGTAGAGAAAAAATGAAAACACCTTCTGTAATATATATATACTAGAATAAAAACTCGTGCTATGCACGGGACAAATACTTTATACGCTAGAAAGAGAAATATTACAATAAAAGAGAATCTGTAAATGTATATGATATTATTTTTAATAGCATGAAAAACAACTATCCTTAAAAGGTGATTCGATCATTTCTAACACTGCTTATAACAATTTTTGTAAGAATAGATTATATAAAAAAACAATCCATACACTCTTAAGCAATAAAGCTTAAGTATTGAAATTGTTACAATTGAGAATGTTATAGGAGTAATGCATTAAGTGTTACATGTGATCTATATACTTAAAAGGTGATAATGGGAATCGGATAGTCCAAGTGGTAAGGCTACCCGGTCACGGGACGGAGGTCCCGTGGTCGATTCCCGTATCTCCCCTTGTGGGGCAATAAATTCTCCTCTTGTGAGGCTAAGTTCCCTCCCCGGCTTGGGGCATGCTACAATCTCCCTATCTAGGGTATTCTCCGCTCTTCCCCTTCGGGGGCAATCGCCTTCGGGCGTCAAAAAAAAAAAAAAAAAAGGTGATACACTAATGCATACTTTATTTATTTATTAAAGAGAATCTTACCGGAAGAAAGAAAATGAAATAAAAGAAAATGATTGTGAATGATGCTCATAGTAAGTAGTTATCAAATTATAATTGCATCCTGCAAGTGATGTCTTTCTGCTTCTTCTTGGAGTTATCTTCTACCATCCTTAATTTTCATCTCCTAGTTCATCACGATTATCAAATTCCATGTTTGTTGCCATAACACAAAAGGATCTCCAAGTTCATAAATTAGTTACCCACCGGCCACAAACCTTGCACTCTTCTTTATCTGCGATAAGATAACGCCTTGATCATGTCAAGTTGCCATAGGATTATCAGTATGATAGTCAATGTCAAGTAAACAAAAAACTAAAGTAGAAATGTAAACAATGTTCAAGATAAATGTGTTCAGTCTCAGGTCTCCCATAACTTCAATCTCTCTAAAGATTCCAGTTCACTTGTTCAAATAAAATAAGTTATTATTTGTAACTCTCATTTGACTTTCATTTGTAGATTATCAGACAAAAACGACCTCTTTACTTCTAGCTCTACACAACTTGAATCCCAAATTGTTAAAACAACCCCTAACACATTAACAAAGGACTCAAGTCTAGATGTTAAAAGGAAAATCTTAATTTGCATCAACCAAGAATTCATGAATCAATTCAACATTGGAGCACCTGGACCTTAAGTAACTTCGGTAGGATAACCAAAATACTCTTATACAATTTTAACTCTATCAATCGATAAACTGAAGATAAGAGTCTGAGTACCATGCATTAATTTTAACCATCAAAATATGCAATATGTCGCTTGGATTGAGATCATAGACAACTCTTCTAAGTTCACCTTTATCACAATGTTCAATCAAATTTACCAAGTTAGAGCGATTTTGAATTTCAAGATGTTGCAAGATAACTTATTACAATTTAGAATCAGATCAAGAATCATATAAAGAAAATATGAAAAAGGAGACCGAAGCTCAAAGAATCAAGATAAAATAGAAGATCATATAAAAGGCTTTAAAGAACAGACACACAATATGGAAATTATATCAAACTCATATATCAATCTTTTTTCACAATCGCCTCACCTTGATTGGATCTAACCGGCTTCCAATGTTTCCATAAAAGCTGAAAGCCGAGCAGACTGTTTTCAAGAAAAATAGGTTTAAGTGCTTTTGTCCTAGCACGGAAATCAGATTTTTTTATCGTTTCCTAACACCAAATATCTTGTAATGAAATGATAGAATATTTTCATTTTGTCATTTAGGAAATATGCAACATAAGTACACATTTGACCATCAAAGGTATTCAGAGATAAGAACACAAAAATTGAAACAAAGCAAAAGACTACTACCATCAAGAAGCACATGACCAACATACTGATGTATCTTGAGAAAAATCTACATACAATTTATAAACACAATAGTTTGGCAATCTTCTTGAGAAAATGTACCTGGATAATACACAATACTACTTATGAAGCCTCTTTTCAAATTTCTTTTGTCAAATTGATTTAAAGTAGACTTTTGAAAGAATCTAGCAAGCTCTTTGAAGGCTTCATCACTTTCATCGCTCTTGTCTTGTCTTTTTCCCCTTCAAGAACCTGAAAAAAAGAAAAATTAAACGCGGATAACAACTAAAACAACTCAGAATGTTTGACGGGTAGCTCGATAACCTCTAAAAGAACATCTCCATTAATAACCACCTGCAAGAGTAGACTTTTAGATAATTTCAAGAATTTATGTAATAAAAATGAATAACGGAAAAGTAGCTAAATGAAGAAGTTTAACAATTAAAGAAAATCTACTCACTCTATCATATGCATGAGTACACTTTTGTGCTCTCCGAGTACTTCAAAAACTTTCCTATAATCTTAGTAGAGGATATGATCAAGAAATTGATATAAAAAACTTAAAGGAGAAACAAAGATAAACCATGAAAATACCACAATAATGTATCCTCATATACTAAGTACATTGCCTCTTAATATACACCTTTTTCCTCTTCTTTTTGCCTCTATCAAATTAGTTTCTCATGAAAACAAAAGCCCTCTTGAGACATAAACTTGAATACCTTTTTTTTTGAACAAAGTTAAAGATACAAAATACATGTAACACAACTTAAAATTTTCAATCAGAGAACTAACTACTAACTAAAACATGTTCATAACCTATTACATACTACTTCATCTGAAGCTTCAAAAGTCCGTGCACAACTTCTTTCAAATTATAATCTGAATATGTGCTTTGATTCAGTATACATTTTCTTCCATGGGAGATTCCAACATGCCCCAGTCAACAAAGAAAAGAATAGGGGGAAATAAAGCGATATTCAAAGCCCTGCTTAATTGAACATATCTTGCAACAATATTACATTGATTTTGATTTGTAATTCAAGGTCAGGTGGATATTTAAGGTCAATTAATTTATACATTACTAAAAAGTAATACTAACAACAATTGCAATTAGATAATAGGTTTTTCGAAAATCCTCTTGATGAAGAAAGGGTCGTGCAACAGCACATCAATTAAAAGTGTTAAGACTTGGTAATTTTAACTAAGTACTACCAAAAGTTTATAGTATTCTAAAGAATTAATTCGAGAACACTAAACCAATATAATGAATTACAGTTGGATAAAAAGTACAAAAAATATTAACATTAGCAAAATTTGCTACTCTCACATATTTTGGGCAGAAAAAATTCGAAAAAGATAAAAGGGAAAAATTGTCAGTTTTTAAGTGCCAAATTTCACCAATAGGTAAATACAAATTATTTGAAATTATGGGAAATCACATCAAGAATCTGGTCTCCATTTCTAGACGTATTGACTTGAGTCTTTTTCCTATCTCAAAATTTTCCACCAAGAAGCAGATAGAAGTATTTGAGATAATAGAGATAAGTTCATGAAATACTACAATAAAAGTATGCAAGCTACCTTTTTTCTTGCCTCAATTGTTGAGGCAATGTGCCTTCAAGGTGATCATCACCTCAACTTCTTCATTCATCTTATAGTTTCCAGCAAGAGCTCCATTGGTGTTTCTAGGATTTACTTACTCTAAATACGTGAAAAGAAGAATTCATTAATACTTCAATTCCTGTCAAGATCACCAAGAAGGAAAGGTTGTTAAAATTGAGCAGTAAAAAAAAAGTCTACAAAAGAACTTGTTGATCGAGTATTTACCCTCTTTTTAAAGGGAAACTGCAAATTAAAGGTGTTTCTCGATCTCACATTACTTCTCTTGACGAAGTAAATCACGTCTTAATAATAGTCAACAAAAGTTATTACCATGAAAAAACCCGAATGTGACTTCTTGATAGCGCGGGAAAAAGTACAACAAAGTATGATAGAAAACAGAGCAATTAACCAACTGCAAATAAAAATCTCAGCGAGATAAAAAACGAACCAATGAAACAACTAAAAGAATAAAATAAACATAGATAAACCAACCTGAATGAAATGAACTATTTGATTAGCCATATGAACTGTCTCAATCCCTGCACATAAAAACTATTCATTAGGATGGCGAGAAAAATGATGAAAACACTTCTATGTGCAAGAAAAGGTAGAAAAAAATTAAACAACTAAAAAACATGGTGGTGTAGAAAAATTAAACAAAATAATAACCTACAAAACATAATTATCATCCTTAGATGAGTGAACTGATTGCCCAAGGAACAAAATAATAACCTGCAAAACATAATCATCATCATTATATTAATTTCGAGAAGATATGTAAATATTAAATGTTTGGAATTGAAATTAAGATTTCAATTGGATGTGACCCTTATAATTATACTCTAATCACTTCCAAAAAAAAAAGAAAACAGGCCGACAAATTTAATTGTCATATTGCCACCGGAAGACACCAGAATTGCCACCGGAAGCCCCCAGAACTGCCCCATCGTAATTAAATAAAAAAATTAACCTGCCAAACATAATTCTCATCCTTGGATGAGTGAACTGATCACCCAAGGAACAAAATCATGACGGTGATGTAGTAATTTTTATCTAACCGCAGAAAAAAAGAATCCAAATTTTAAGTTAAGGAAACAAAATACAATGATTCATTTAAAATAATGAGAGATAAACGAAAACAATAACCGATAACCGAAGATTGGCATGAGCGTTGCGAAGCCGACAAAGTAGCTATCACGACCAATCTGAGAGTGGTGATGTTAGTGACGGGTGAGGATGAAGAGAGAAGAGAGACGTGAGAGGAGTTGAGGAAGACGGGGTAGTTATCTTTTTAGGTTTTAAAATTATCAATCTATATAATAATTACTCCTACTGTGTGAGATGTGGATGGAGTAAAATTAATTTAAGTGAGATGGGAGTCAAATTATTTTTAATGAAAAAAAAGGAATTATAGAAAATTAATATATATAAAATAATAGATACAGTATAGATACAGAAAGTGAAAATAGCTTCTGTATATATATATATATATATATATATATATATATATATATCAAGGGAGTTCAATTTGACATATAAGCCACAAAAAAGTAAAGATACATGATAAAAAAAAGATGATTTAGAGGGTTTTCATAGGGGCTTTAAGACTGCTTCTTCATTCCATGTTTGTTTGAGGTTTTTATTCCTACCTCACCCTGGATCACGCCAGCAACACTTGTCTCCTTTTGAGGTTTTCAAGTGTAGTTTGACTTCTTCAAATTTGGACTTCTCATGGATAGCCTAATGTGATGGTGATTTACTTTTCCCGATTTTTTCTTTGTCCAGCTTTGAGTACTGTCTTTAATATTTGAAGAGCATTTCATAGAAGATCTCTTGTTAACAGTAGTGGTCTTGACAAAACCCTTTTGTAAAGAACTACGATCGTTCACATCAAATCTGTCATTATCATCATGTTTCTTGCTTCCTAGTCGATCACACGCATCCAAATGTTCATTGTCCTGCTTCTTGTTTTATTCATTTCTACTCTTATTGACAGCAGCTCCATCTTGCTTGGGCTTAACTCGCGCTTTAGAAGAATCTGACGTCAACAAAAGATAACTATTCATTTTTCTTTCTATTTTCTATATGTCCAGTCACCCGGTCAAACCCTATCATTTTCCCCAAGAGTATATCGTATATACGTCTAATCATGAAAAAGACGATTTAAACCAATTTGCCTATTATTGACAGAATTTTGGATTTTATGTGGTTTTGTTCAATAAACCGCCCTTATATTCTCGTCTTTGGATTTTTAGATCCCTGGCCATGAGATTTTTTAAGAAAATCCATGACCACTACATAATTCTATCCATGAGGCTCTTCTAGAAAATCTTGGGACACTTAATGATTCCATTAGCCCACAACATTCCAATTGGAACCTAAATTCTCTAGCCCGGCTAGGAATCTTCTTTCCTCATTCGATGTCCCCTGCATATTCCACCAATAAAAAAATTACATGTATTAAATTTTTAACTAAAAAATTATAACCTAAGAAATAGTGTAACCCACATAAGAAAAATATACACGTGGCAATATATCCATTCGTGGGGATATAGAATGGGGACAAACAATTTTTTGCCCACAATCCCACCCAAATAACCTCTTTCACGGCCCACTGCCATGGAAACCAAATCGGCACACTCAATTACCTCCTTAAGTCCGCTTAATAATCCATCTAACAACCTGTGGACCCACTCTAGCCCACAAACAACTATTGTGGCATTTAAACAACTTTTCGTAGCATTTGTACAATGCCACAAAAAAACCAAACATGTTATAATGGTAGTAATGGTTCAACGGACAACTTTGAAGGGCCTATTTTGAAAGTTTGAAATCGGGCAACATACTCAGAATTGTGCTCGAGTTGAAAAGTTTGAAATTCCATTATCCCTCATTCTTCCTGCCTAATCCCGCCACCCCACCTCCGCCTAATCCTGCCACCCCACACCCCACCCCACCCCGCCTAATCCTGCCACCACAACCACCACCAATAGAGACATCCTACAACACTACAACAACTTCCAAATTCGTCATCGCATATGATATCCAATCCTTCAATTGAAAGTTTCTTTTCGAGACAGTCAATCCTTTGTCATCGCATATCCAATCCAACCCTTCAAGAGGTCAAAGCACCCAAAAAACGAAAACCCATTAATTCTTTTGAATGTTTGTGCAAATTTTGATGATAGGGATTGAATTATATCTTCTTAATTTTTCTGCAACTAATTTTCTTAAGACCCATTTGAAGATGGTGACCGGCGGTGCTGGTTGGGCGTTGTTGCAGGTGGTTGTGGCGAAGAGAAAGAGGAGGAGGAGAGATAGCAATAGCAGAGGGTGATCGGAAATGGAAGCCATTGATGGTGGTGGCGGTGAGGAGCTGGAGGAGGAGATAGTTGGGGATGATGGGATAATTTTATTATTTTAATAATTTTGTGGGTTTCCATAAATACCCTTGGAAGAAAGAGGCAGATTCTCCTCGTTATGCCGCGTTACTGCTTTTAACAATTTTTTTGAAAGTTACGGACGGAAGGATGAAAATGACTGCCCGTAAAATCTTTGGAGATGAAAAATGCTAACTTTTGCTAACAATTATGAAACTGGTTAAGTGCAAAAACATTGATGACCAAGTTTCTCAAAAGTAACATCCAAATCATATATCATCATATTAAGGGTCTCCAAGGTGTTAGGCTAGCCAATATATCATATGTTCGTAGGTGATGGAATGTTGCTGCTGATGTATTGGCAAAATATGCTATGAAGTAGGACTTAGTATCAATGGTTTAGAGATCCTTCGGGTTTTCTCCTACCACATATCTTTTCTAATATTCATAAGTGATATTCAGTTTTTCTGTTAAAAAAAAATCAAATATCATCATTAACCGGTTGGAACTTGTCAACAACAGTTTGGTAATTGAGATAACTTCATCACAAACAATGGGCTTGATAGAAGGACAGGGCGACAAGTAGACAAATAACCAAATTGAGAGTACTTGTAGGGGCAACTCTGCCAATTTGACAATGTTGGCATAAGTGATTTTCCCAACATTGACATATGTAACCCATTCATGATTCTGTAAATAAGCATAGCCTTGTCTCGAAAAATCAGAGAATTATTACTAGAAGGCATCCAGTTCGAAGAAGTTAATTTGTATGGAGCTGATAAGGAGCAGTTACCTTGGAAGAGTGTCTTAACTTTTCCACCAGTTAACACAGATTGGAAAATCCAATCCCTCTTCAAGTCCCAAGCCATTAATTGGAAGATCCTTATCTTCGAGCAGACACAAAACGTTGATGATTTCGTCATGTGAGAATACTGCAATGGTGTTCCTTACAAAGACATAATGATGGCTAGGGCTGATCCCTACTACGTTGACAACTCTCTCTAGACTGGAATGGAACTCTTGAACTAACTGCTTATTGTTAAATAAAATGAATAGACCTTTTTTAACTTTTTGAAATGCCAAGTAATTTTGAGAAATAAAAATTTGATATTTTTTAACCTAATTAGAGATGGAGAGAGTAATATAAATACCTTACAAAGCACCCGAAAAATCTCGATTAGACGAGAATATTCAAGAAGCAAGCAGAAGCCAGCTGCGGCCAGACAAAAAAGACTACGGATCAGCCAAGATTGGGTGGCCAGAAGCATTAAGGGAATAATATCATAAACCGGCCAAGATATATTGTTGACCGGTCAAATAGAACTCTTAGACATTAGGAGTTTGTTTAATATGCATTTTTTTTACTGTGACTTTGGCTTTTATCTTCTCTCAATCACCACGATCTTCTCGTGTCGCACACAAGAAATAAGAATTTTTGGCCCAAGTGAACAGCCGGACAACCTTAAAAATGAGAGACATACAATTTCCATTCAATAATGAAAGTGAAGCCGTCCCACGTTCTCCATTACGGTTAGAACATGAGAAACAAGTCCTCTCCACCAAATCACACTACAAAATAAAATACCTGTTAGGAAGTAATTTTTCGTTACCCATTTCCTACCGAAAGAGGCTTTGCGCGAAAAATATGACATTTTGTGACAAAAAGTTCACTTCGTCACGAAAAGTATTTGCTTCGTCATGAAAAAGTCGACCAATCGTGACGAAAACCAGTTTTCAACATGAAAATATTTATGGCGGAAGCCATTTTCTCAAGGGGCTATAAATATGAGATCAATAGGATAAACAAGGACATCATCATTAATAATGAAATGCCTTTTTATCTTCAGTTATACAATCTTTAAATACTTTCCGTACAGCTTTCTACACTTAAATTCATGTAGTTCAACTTAGTCTTTGCAAATTTGAATATGCTAGAATTTCTGTGTGAGAATACATGTTCAATAACACATTCTTAGACTATAATCGAGCCCTTAGACCACTACAAGAAAACAGTTAAATAGCGACCGAATTTAGCGGTCACAAAATTAACGAGGGACTACCGACCGACCGGAGACCGAAACCTTAACGGTCGTTATTCCGTCGCCACTCCGTCGGCCATATCGGTGTCGTTGACCAAACGGAAACGACGTCGTTTTGGTCACACCTAACGACCGAATACAGAGGGATATTAACGACCGTTTACCAGCTGAATATAACGACCGAATACCGACGGAATGTAATGACCGTGTACCGACAGAACACATAATGACCGAATACAGACGGAATATAACAACCGTTTACTAATAGACAAAATACTGACGGATTAACGATCAAATGCATGACGGAAGACGTAAAGTCTTTCTAAAACGACGTTGTTTTCTAGTTTGCTTTCTCAAAAAAATATAAAAGGAAGCAGTTTCTACCTTTGGAATCCACCGACCAAGAAAACCTAAATCGTCCCTCCCTTTTCTCCAAAATTCCCTAAATCCTCCCTCTTCTCCCTAAACCCTAAATCGTCCCTCCCTCATCCTATTCTCCGACGTCGCTCCGACGCCGCCTAATCCTCTACCTTCTTCTTCGACCACCAATTCCTGCCGCCACCATCTTCGTCCGCCACCACCATCTTCGTCCACCACCAAGTCCTGGCACTACCATTACCTGTCATCTCCGCCATAACACTCTTCGTATCCAAACTTCTAATTTCTAATTTGAAATAATATTTTCTCATCAATTAAAGTTCTTCATTTAATTTTTTTCTAATTTCTAATATATTATTTTTTCTCATCTTCAGGACCATCTTGATGAGGCTGACAAACTGTTGAAAATTCAGAGGGATTTGGATTTGACAGAAATAATTTGCAAGTAATTTTTTTTTCCTAAAATGATATATATATTTTTTGCTGAAATGATAATTTTTTTTTCTGAAATGAGTTTGTGCTGTCTGTTGTGAACTTGAAATTCCATAGATGTGTTATTTTTCTAGTTCTCATTGGTGTAATTGTTTACGTGTTATACTTGTTTTGTTTAATCAACTAGTATGTTGAATTTCATTGAGATTTTGGTTTGCCAATGATGTATATACTTGCACGTATTATCTGAAGAACAAATAATGATGAGATGATTAATTGGACGCACTAATGATGCAAGATTACCAATTTTTCAGTTGTACGCACTAATGATGCATATTTCACATTCATTATCGGAGAAGATTTATTGAATTGTGTTTTGTTTTTGGTGAATTATGGCGTTTTGTTTCACACGCTCAATTCAAATAGAGTTTGTAGTCTTAGTTTGAGTCTCAAACCCCAAAACATACTCAATTTATGTAATATTACAAAGAGTTTTTACTTGAATTTTTGTACTTTTCAAGTAGAGTATTCCTCTAAAAAAACTATATCAATTGAGTATGTTGCTTTTTTTATTTGATGTTTCGTTGCTTACTGCTTATATTGTCGGAATGAGTCATTTTGCTTACCTCCGGAATGAGTAACTTAATCGTGTCATTGTTGCAAGAAAGTCAGAATCTTGAAAATCTTTGCGAGTTATATGTTCGGTTGCTTACTGCTTATTTTGTTCGAAGAATAAGTCGTTCTGCTTACCACATGAATATTTGGGTGTACTTACCAATTAGTAAGCCAACTACGTATGTTGCGCCACCTCAAAAGATAATGAAACGCCTAGACTTTCCATTTTAAAAAATCAAGAAATAATAGGAGTTCAAAGTACTAGCATAAAACCTTATTTTGCCATATCAATTAGGGACTCTTAGAAGAGCCCTATTTCCCAACCAACCTCCTTTCCTCCTTCCTTCCATAACAAGGCTAGTTTTGAGAAATATAATATATTCAAAATATAAATGCTCCCCCTCAAAACATGCCAGGTAAAAATGAGTTAGAGATAAAATAACACTAAGCAAGATTACACCATTTTTCTCTAAGCATGATTACACCATTTTTCTCCCCCTTTGGCATAATAAAAAAGACTCCAATCACCAAAGAGTTGCAAAAACATAAATAGTTCAAAAGTATAAGCATAAGCATAAGGTGTACTTGCGAAAACTTAAACCGAGCTTCAATCCCATAATAACACATAAATCAAAAGATGGTCATGTATGGCTCAAAAAAATAACAACCTAAGCTAAGGCAAAGGAGATAAAGAATAAAACTTTAAAGTAAAATCTCCCTGTTTATCAAACATGCAATGTTAGCTATTTAAGATGAAAACAAGTTTGAAATATAGCTAAACAACGTACTAATGGAAGTGAAACCATGAATTCATAAGTTAAGCACATGTAACACAACCAAAAGAAGCAGAGGAAGTGTAAGATAACACTATGAGTACATTCCTCTAACAAGTTAATGGTTAGCTAAATGAGTGTAACAACTCTTAAAGTAAAACTAACCAAAAACCATAATGAGATCACAACGGATAAGAAAATGAAGAATATGATCTCAAAGTTATTAAGGGAGAGTATATGTAAGAAATAAACATGTATAACACATATAACTTCCAAAATAACTTACACTAGTTGGCTATAAGAGATAAAAGATGAAAAGCAAGCCAACAAGTGATGTGATGATGTAAAATATGAACAATTGAGTTTACATCCTAAGTCAAGCATCTAGACGATCAACCACATAAGAATCAAAAACAAAACAATGATCACTAACAAGGGATGAGTTAAGCTATTGTACCTCAATGCTCTTTGAGCTTGGACTTCTTACCATTTTGGTTGATCTTCTTTATCAATCAAGTCCATAGAGGCCTTTTGTGTGATCTTTTTCATGATCATCATTATCTTTTGAAGCTCATTGAGAGGTTGACATGTGATTGCTCCATTTTCTTTGTTGTTCATCCTTGATTGATGATGAGATGAGAGGTTAACTTTGAATCTTGAACATGGCTTGATTGAAGTACTTAGAGCTTCCATTATGAGTTCCGATATTCTATCACAAAGATTAAGATCATTAGACACAACATTAAATGTTTGTCCATTATCAAAAACTGAGTTTGTTCGCCCTTAGGGCTTACAATCTTTATAAATCAAGTTAATTATAATTCTTATAATCATTATTGTTTCTAATTGAATTTTGTCACGGCTATTATAGTTTTAGATTGAGCTCTAGTTGCTCTGCCGTTATTACCGATATATTCCAAGGCCCTTTCAATGGAGCATATAGCACCCCTAAAGGATGTTCCCACGGAAGAAGAAAATATGTGGTGGGAAGAGTTTACGGTAAGTGTATTTGAAACTTAATGAATTTACAAATCTATCATTTTTAATTATTTAACATTATTTCAAAAAACATAAAAGTTATCGATGGGGTCCTGAGCATGAAGAGGGCGTCAAGAGAGGTTGGTGCACGATACTTAAGATGAGACTCAGCGGTATCATGAGTGACTATCGGAAAAAGGAAAAGCAGCCTAAATGCGTTTCTGGCACCGATTGGACCAGACTTCAAACGTATTGGGCAACTCTGGAATTTAAAGCCAAGTCTAAACAGGCATCAATAAACCAGAAGGAAGGGGCGGACGGTTCCTTAGCCACATTGAGCATCACCGGCCCGTGAAAAGGTTAATATGTTGATGATGGTTCTAGAGACCTATCTGTAAATATTTCAATATTGGTTCTCCATTTTTTTAGATTAATTATTTACTTGCATTTATCTGTAACCTTACATTTTATTTGACAGGGAGTGTTCCATTCTGTTCATGACAATGCCGCAACCCAAGCTACTCAAGCAGGCCAACCTCATCCTGATTTGCCTACTCAGATTGCGCTCTCTGCTGAGGCAGTGGGCGGGCTAAAAAATGGACGAGTTCAATGACTAAATTCCTTCTCCGATGTGGTTAAGTCAATGAGGGGAGGTACCCAGTCGGTCTCTCATTCAGAAATGGAACAAAAAATAACAGAATTGAACAAAAATTGGAAGAAGAAATTTGAAGATAAAGACAGAGAATATGCGCGGAGGGAAAAGAAGAGGAACAAGGCATTAGCTAGTACCTTATTTGATATGCTTTTAAATAAGGACGGTATATTAAGTCCCACTGAGCTAGAAGCTAGATTGAGCAATTTAGATAATGATGAGTTAGATTCAGATTATGACAATGATCCCTTAGCTGTAGATGTTGTGTTGGGCCGTCAATAGATATTGTAGTTTATTTGTATATTATTCAACTTTTGCTATGTTTTTTTGGTATAATATTGAACTATTGTATTTTTTTTTGCGTTATCACTATTGTATGCAGGGTGTATACTGTTTTCTGTTGAATAGTGGCAGGGTGTATACTGTGTTTTAAACATCCTGTCTCTGGAATATTGGATTTAAACGACGGACTAGCGACCATGTTAGGGTATAGGGTTAGGGTTTGGCGACTGATATCTTCAACCCCGTCGCTATTCGGTTGCTATGTATCTATAGGGCGACCGAATAGCGACCGAAATTGTCTAAGCGGTCGCAATTTGGTCAATATTATTTTCCGGATTCCTTTTTTTTTTATAAATAGAGGGGTTTGATATAGAAATATTTTGCCTATTTTAGTTACTATTACTAATACATATATATCAACCGCTATTTTATATATATACATGAATTTGAATAGTCAAACATATACTTATTCACAAAACACCTATATAGAGACGAAGCAGAACAATTCAAGTAGTACATTTGTGTGTACATTTACGTTAATCATTAAGTGATGTAGTTAAAATTTTAATAATTGATTATTAATAAACAAATATTTACTAAAATATTCATATTAGTTTGTACTCGCATTCGAAACGATTTCGATTTTTGGATTTATAATTTTTTTTACTTAGGCGACGGAATAGCGACCGATATCTTCACCACCGTCGCTATTCGGTCGCTATGTATCTATAGGGTGACCGAATAGCGATCGACTTTGTCTAAGCGGTCGCCATTCGGTCGGTATATTTTCCCGAATTTCATTTTTTTATAAAATAGCGGGGTTTTATAGGCAAATTCGCAAAAATGGTCATACAACAATTTACGACTTGCAGGTTAGGTCATTTTTCTTTTTTTTCTTTTTTTTAGGTCACACAACAATTTACGACTTGCAAGTTAGGTCTTTCCGTCAGTTTTTCCGTCAGTCAATGGTTAGTCAACAATTTTTCAATTTTTCAGTACGTGCAAAACGCCTTAAGACAGGTGTTTTGAGGCAAAAAAACAGGGCAGGTGTCCTTCAAAACATGACAGACGTCTTACAAATCAAGACATGTGTTCGTTTTGAATCAATTTTGCGATGAAAATTTTGAAAAATTGTTGACTAGCCGTTGACTGACGGAAAAAGTGACGGAAAGACCTAACTTGCAAGTCGTAAATTGTTGTGTGACCTAAAAAAAAGAAAAAAAAGAACAATGACCTAACCTGCAAGTCGTAAATTGTTGTATGACTATTTTTGCAATTTTGCCAGTTTTATATAGAAACATTTTGCCTATTTTAGTTACTATTACTAATACATACATACATATATATATATATATATATATATATATATATATATATATATATATACACACACACACACACACACATGAATAGTCAAACAAGTAATGTCGTTTTGCCAGTTCGTGGATTCATTATTATGAAAACTGTACAACTGTTGAGCATTCTTTAGGGCGACCGAATAGAGATCGAATGTACCAACGCGGTCGGTAAATAAAAGGCAAAACAACGACGTGTACTTTTTAACGGGCAACTGAATACCGACCGCATAGTTAACACGGTCGGAAATCGGTCGCTAACTTTTAATATAAAACGACATAGTTCTGTTTTTAAATTGCTGTAAAACAAAACACCCAGCCCACGAAACCCACTTCTCCCCTTTGAAACCCTACCCCCTCCCCGCCTCCACCTCCCATCCTCCTCCTCCTCCAGTCCTCCACCACCGTTCTAAATTAGGTGTTCCACCACCACTGTGAAGTACAACAACTAGGTTTATTTTCCTATCCACTTCTTCTTCTTTTTTTTGTTCGGAATTCAGGATTCAATTTGTTTATGTCCATAAATGATTATGAAAATATGCTTAGAATAAACTTGATTTTTGATGGACCAATGTTTCTTTGCTTGGAATAAACTTGGTGTTTCTTACAGTTTAACCTTGACATTATTCTTTATCATTGTAAAATTTAATTGTAAACTTTCTTTGTAAACTTTCATTATAAACTTTCATTGTAAACTTTCATTGTAAAATTCATTGTAAAATTTCTTTGTAAATTTCTTTGTAAACTTTTCTTGTAAATTTTCATTGTAAATTACATTGTGCTAGAATGTTCGGAAGCCTTTGAAGGATCTGTATTGTCTTTTTTAGTTTCCAATCAGTAAACAATTGATAATTGAACATTACAAAAATTCAGATAAGATGCTATTAATAACAGAGTACATAAAAGAGTTCAAAATCATCAAACATAAGGCTCAAAGTTAATAAGCATTTACTTATGAAGACTTGATATGTACAGATATTGTGTTTATAATGGAGGACCGTAGTTGGATGTATATGGATTCGACATCTAATGGTGGACCCCGTCATAGTCCAGAATTTATAGCGGGAGTGAAACAATTTGTGAATTTTGCTATTAGTATGTCTGATGATGTACAAAATGATGGGATTAAGTGTCCATGTGCGGGTTGTAAAAATAAGGAATTTCGTATACCTGATGGTCAAGTATCATCTTGTTATGAACGGATTTGAGTCTAACTATTTTAATTAGACATGTCACGATGAGACATTCTTTCCAATGCCTGAAATTTCGTTTATTCATGAAACCTCTCATGATATGGATAATTCTAGAAGACATACGACACACAACAATTATCGAGAGATGGTTCTTGATGCTGCCGGACCAAGTTTTAATGAGCCGGAAAATGGAGACGTAGAAGAACCTCCCAATCCAGAGGCACAAATATTCTATGACATGTTGAAGGTTGTTGATAGCCCACTGTACAAAGGTTGCACAAACCATTCACAGTTATCAATGACTACTAGAATGTTCAGTATTAAGTCCGAAGACAACTTATCTGAAATTACTATAGATAAATTTGCGCTTTTGATGAGAGAGGCGCTTCCTCCTCCTCGAAATAATGTTTTAGACGACTTTTACCAAATGAAGAAATTGGTTAAAGGTCTTGGATTACCGGTGCAAAAGATAGATGTTTGTTTTAACGGTTGTATGTTTGGAAAGATGATGTTGAGGGTAGAGAATGAAAGTTTTGTTGCCATTCTAGGTATATTAAGAAAAAGAAATAAAAAAAATGCACGACAAAAAGAGATTGCTTGCAAAATGATGTATTATTTTCCAATTACCCACGAGATTGCAAAGATTGTATGCATCTGAGAAAATCGCAAAACACATGACATGGCACTCAGACAGTGAGGGGGAAGAGGGAATAATGAATCACCCACGGGATGGGGAAGCTTGGCAACATTTTAATATAACACACACCGATTTTGCAGCGGAACCTCGGAATATAAGGCTTGGGTTATGTACAGATGGTTTTGCTCCTTTCGGCATGTCAGAGAAGCAATATTCTTCTTGGCCAGTTATTCTAACACCTTATAATCTCCCCCTTTGGATGTGTATGAAGAACGATGTAATGTTCTTAACTATCATTGTACCTGGACCTCAAAATCCAAAACACAAGATTGATGTGTACTTGCAGCCTCTCATCGATGAATTGAATCAGTTGTGGGGTGAAGGTGCGGAAACTTATGACATCTCCAAAAAGCCAAATTGTAAACTGAGGGCTTTATTACTTTGGACAATTAGTGATTTCCCAGCGTATGGAATGTTGAGTGGATGGAGTACAGTTGGCATTTACGCTTGTCCATATTGTAATGGAGGAAACACAAGCGTTCTATTTGCATGTTGGGGGGAAACAATCGTGGTTCAGTTACCACATATGCTTCTGGTCACCTAATCATCCATTTAGATGAGATTCAAAGGGATTCCGAAAGGACCGGCGACAGGAGAGAGCAGACCCTCCATCTCTCCTCACTCGTGATGAAATTTGGTTTAGAGTTAGAGATTATCCAAAAATTACCGATACAGCTGAAGAGATTGGTAAAGAGCAAGGCAGTGGTCAGGATCACAATAGGGCCAAACGTAGCATATTTTGGGACTTACCTTATTGGCGGACACTTTTGATTAGATACAACATTGACGTAATGCAAAATGAAAAAAATGTGTTGGATAACGTCTTTAACACCGTGTTGGACTTGAAGGGTAAAACTAATGACAGTGTTAGGCTAGAGCGTATGTTGAAAGATATTGCAGGTGATCGGAATTGAATATTAAACACGATGGATGAGGTAAAGCAACGAAACCGAAGGCATGTTTCACTCTTACCAAGACACAAAAAGAGATGGTTTTGCAGTGGGTTAAAGAATTAAGGCTCCCATATGGATATGAATCGAATTTGGCACGATGCGTTGATATGAAAGAGTTGAAAATGTCTGGAATGAAGAGTCACGATTCTCATGTATTCATGGAGAGACTTGTCCCTATAGCACTTAGAGAAGTACTACCGGCGAGTGTTTGAGGACCCTTGGGTGAACTGAGTCTGTTCTATAGAGTTTTGTGTTCCCCAAAGTTGAGTGTGGCGCATATGCAAAAATTGGAGGACACTATTGTTATTTTATTGTGCAAGTTAGAGAGAATATTTTTGCTCCGGGATTTTTTGATGTGATGGAACACTTGCCGGTTCACCTTTCGTACGAAGCCAATGTTGGTGGCCCAGTACAGTTTAGGTGGATGTACCCATTCAAGAGGTAACAACCAATGTCTTTAAGATCTCAACTTCATTTTTATTTTCATGTTCATATTTACAATGTGATTAACTACTTCTGCTTTAATTAGATACCTGCACCATCTAAAAAAGAAGATAAAAACAAGGTCAGAGTTGAGGGGTCAATTTGCAATGCATACTTGGTCAAAGAAGCTGCTACATTCTTTAGCTATTATTTCGAACCCCACGTGAAAACGAAAGTTGCAACCATTGAGCGAAATGATGGTGAAGACGAGACAAGTGAACCAGATGTATTATCAATTTGTAACTTACCGGGAAGTTCATTTGGAAAAAAAGAAAAGATTTTAATATCTGATAAAGATTATAAAACAGCCATGAATTATATCATGATGAATTGTGAAGAGGTCGAACCATATCTTCAGTAAGTAAACACATTTATTGCTTCATTTTTTTTATATAATTAAAAGTAGCCAAATAATAATATTGTCATTTAATTTGTAACTCAGGAAATTTTTCAGTGAAGTACATGACCAAACTCCGCAGATAACGGAGGAAGAACTTCAAAGCCGCGTTTATAATGATTTTTCCAAATGGTTTGGAACTCATGTAAGTTGGTATTGTGTGGAAATGTACTTGTCTTAAGAATGCCTAAACTAATTTAACTTTTGTTGTTCTCAACAAATACATAGCCTTCCGGAACATTCCGAAAGGTTGTTGAAAAATCTGTCATGGGGCCCATCAAGGAGAGTGATGTCATACACCGGTTACTTTGTTAACGGTTATAGATTTCACACAAAATCCCACAACGATGGAAAATGAACGACAAACAGTGGGGTATGGGTTAAAGGAGATTATTACGGAGAGTTGAAGCAAGTCATTGAGGTTGAACTTGCTGGAGTACCTGACCAAAAAATAATTCTTTTCAAATGCTAACTGGTTTGATTCTACTATAAATCGAGGTTTGAGGGTCCACCCTCAATATAAACTTGTAGAAATCTATAGGAAAATAACGTACCAGGGTTACGATCCATTTGTATTTGCTTCCCAATGTCAACAAGTCTACTACACACCTTATCCGGGTAGTAAGACAACATCTAGGGCTGATTGGTTGGT
Organism: Vinca minor; assembly: GCA_026122235.1. Taxonomy (NCBI): domain Eukaryota; kingdom Viridiplantae; phylum Streptophyta; class Magnoliopsida; order Gentianales; family Apocynaceae; genus Vinca; species Vinca minor. Next base: position 607,062 of record JAOCZM010000020.1, read on the forward strand.
TGTTTGTCGTTCCAAACCACGTCTAGTTGACGTTTCTGGTGTTTCGGTACCGTATCAGGAGGAAAGTACGCGAGGAGGAGACCAGTCACATTGATCCAACTGTTACTGAAGTTGGTCAACTTGCACACCGGTCAGGGAAAATTGAAGTTATACTTGTGGCCGGTATGTGCCGTGTTGATGAAGATGATGATGATCAAATTATGTCGGGTGATGACAATTTTGAAGAAAATGATGAATTTATGTCGGAGGATGATTTATAATGATTAATCTCTTTCTCGCTTCTTGGAATTCCACATATTGAAGGTGAGTAATATTTGTTGGTTTATTTTTTAGTACTTTATTACCATAAATTAATGTCGTATTGTATAACTTTTTAACATAATTCAAAGTGGTAATTTTATTGCCATAAAATAATTTGATTCTTCAATTTTCAGATTGCAACTCATGTATTTCCAAGGATATACATATAAATGACATCAAAGAGTTAATGAGAATTGTAAACTTTGATTGTGAGTGTTGTAAGGTAAATGAGAAGTGTAAACTTGTGTTTTAGTAAGATACTTGGTTATGTAACGTTATTTTTGAGTTTATTGATTATTTTTTCTATTTGAGGTCTTATTAATACTGTTATGGTTTGTATTTCTGTGTGTATTGCTGTTTTTTATAATAGGGATTTAATTAAATTTCAAATTAATTTTTTTAAATCAAAAACAATTTAGCGACCGAAATATCGGGCACTATATTAGCAGTCGGTATTCGGCCGTTAACCAGCCAAAGGCAAACGTCAACAATGCTTTCCTTACAGCTTTCTACACTTAAATTAATGCAGTTCAACTTAGCCTTTGCAAATTTGAATATGCTAGGATTTCTGTGTGAGAATACATGTTCAATAACACATTCTTAGACTATAATCCAGCTCTTAGACTATGACGCTTTTTTCTAACACCTTTGATGCATCCGTGGAAGTGTCAGCAACAGGAAGAGATTCCTCGCCAATTTATGAACATAATTGGGAGAGCCATTTCTGCTTGTTCATCAACAACCCTCTTTCCATTCTCTTCATGGCCCGCTACTTCAATCCACACAACCTTGGCAGCCCCATCCGTGGTGAAGCATGACCTGATGGATATTCATGGAGAGACCCAATACTGAAATGAAACGAGATTACGTCGCTCTTTGACGGATGCTAGTATGGGGTATTTTGTAAAAAAATTATTCTGTCAAAGAATTCTTAATCGTCTTATTTTGCATGAAAAGACTTCCTGTGTTAAATCCTCCATGGTGCAGCATATCCCTGACCAAGTTTTCGTTTATATGAATCATAAATTGATAGAAAAAATAGACTTACAGTTGAATAAGTCCAGAGTTACGCTTCAATAGAATGAATTTCGTAAGTGTAGAATACGCTCTATTGTCGATCGAAGGTCCTGTGCCACTTGTATCGAAACTCTTCATGGGCCGAAGTACGGCCAAGAAATCTTTCTTTCCAGCCCATGATAGAAGTTGGTAAAGAATACACAAGCAGAAGAGCATCAACACAACGATTAAACTGATAGTTCCTCTCAACATTGGGAACCCCCCAACGATTAACCCGAGTTATTATATTGACCAAGTTATCTTGCATAAATTGAGACTTTATGACTCCTTATTAACGACCCCCCTGACGCCGAAGGGCATCAAAATGTGGAAACTTATCTATTTTGGAGACATTTCCTATGGAAATATAACAGTGGATTTACCGTATGTTAATTGGAGGTTATCAACATAAATCATTTCCATTTTGGATTGGCTCTTTCGATGACGAACGTGATACTACTTTAGGAGGAATTTTTTGGGAACGGATATCCAGAAAAAGAAAGAATGAAGAAGAATGGTTTTTTTCTCTCCATTGATTATGCAGAAGAGCCACTTTTTCATAATGAACCTGCTCATGGTGTGATATTTTCATAGGCTTGGCCTGGAGCTTCTGTGTCTATTCGAGTGACTTTGACGTCACAATCCTAGAGACTATCCCTTGCACTTGGAATTTAACCGACGTGTTCTAGAAGCAACGCCTATGTGCCTTCATGTGCAAAGTTCTCTAGAGTCGAGCATTCTGGGAGGGTAGATAATGAAGCTGGGTGTCGGGATAGGGTACCCGACTCAGTTCGAACTCCATGAGCCTCCTTCCCGAGCGGTGTGAGAGTCTGACCAAAGATGGCTTACGCTTGATCAGGCTGGATCGGGCTAGGTCAAACGGTTGCTAAAGGCACTTTAAGGGTTTCCTAGGATTGGGAATTACATACCTATTATTAAGCTACCAGATCCTGAGAGAATATAAAAGGATCAATCAGATAAGGAAACAAAGTTAGATCTTGGAGAGATCTAGAGTCTCTGGATACTTCTATGGTTTACTTGGAGGTTAAGTTCTAAATCTTATAAATATTTATATTTAGTTATTTACAATCTGTCTAATTTTAAGTTTTTCATATCTGGTTCGATTATTGACTTAAGCATCGGAGCAGGTTCGGGGAGTTAGCCCCACCCTCTTTCTTTGTTGCAGTAATCAAATACATGTTCTAAACTCCATCAACCATATTCCATATTATGTTAGCATGTACGCCATGAATTTCAAACCTAATTCTTAAATCCCTTGAATATCTAGTTTCCACATACCTAATAAAGTGAGCATCAATAGTGTTTTACCCAAAATTGCCCTCTTGTGTTCAGAGATTAGTACTTTTCCAAAACAACCTCATACACTTAAGTTCTTTGTGTTTGATTTTCTTCCTTTATAGACTTAAAAAAGAGTTACCACTTTATGTTTCAGAAGGACTCTATTCAAAATTTGACAAGTCGTATTTATAGTCTCTCCCACATACAGTCTCTCCCACATATACTTTGGTTGTACATAAGTTAAAAATAATTGTTAATCACATCCTTCCTTTTTTTCCGTTTTGCAATCTCATTTGACTGTGGTGAGTAACATGTTGTTTTCTAATGAATTATGCCACGGCTTTTTCGATATCTTTCTCAATTTTAATTTCAGCTTCATTTTTAAATATGAGAAAATTATTGAGTAAATAAACACACAGATATTTACTACTGTCATCAATGAAGGTGATAAAGTATTTCTTTTAATCCTTTGTTGATAACTCATTGGATTCACAAATATCTGTGTAAGCAAAGTCAAACAACTCTAACTCCCTTTCAACTGAATTGAAGGTGTCTTCGGCCTTCTACCTTCTACACACACTTGATATTTCGTTTTCTTATCAATGTCATGTTTATGAGTCGAAATTAAATTCATCATTCTTTTGATAGAATCTAAATTTAAATGTCAAAATCTATTATGCCAAATACAAGTGGATTCAATACAATGCACAACCTGAATAGCATATTTCTCGACATAAGGATCATTAATAAATTTAGAAGTAATATGTTCAACTTTTAATTTAAATAAAACGTCAAACAAATAGTCTTTTCAAATAAATGTAGCGTACTGTGAAATCATTACCCTTATAACATTTGAAATTAAATTCATTACCCTCTCTAACTAAATAAGAACCACTGATAATATTTATTCAAACTACTACAACATGATGCACCCTCTAGAGAGAAAGAATGTTCACATATGGAAACTTCAAGTCTATGCGTCCAATCCCTAAAACGTCGGATGTAATGGAGTTCCCCATTCTGACTGTTTTTCCTCCAGCAAACATGTGAGATACAAATAGAGATATTTCAGCACAAACGTGCACATTCGCTCCGGTATCAACCAGCTATTCGAGTGATACCTGAATAAAAATAATTAAAAAGTTAGCCAGAAACACATCTTTCTTCTACAATTGATGTAATATCATCAACTTGAACCTCAACGGTGCAAACCTCAATAAGGTGTGCACTCAAATCAGCATCCTCTATTTTTATATCCTCAACCACCATATTGATTTGTGCCTCATGACTAGATTCTAGATTGTCTTTAGGCTTCTTGGACGGGCAATCTTAGCTCAGTGTCCATCTAACAACAATTTCAACAAGGTTTGTTTGCTTATGGCTTCTTTTACATTTTCTCTTTCCCTTCTTTATATTTTCAAAGAAAATTTATTCTCAACATTCTTCTGATTATAATTTTCCTTTTCGGCTTTCATCACATGAACCTTAGACTCCAAGGGTGCAGTGTGATGTTCACTCCTACGTTGCTCTTTAGAGGATAAATATTACTTCAGATCTTGTACAAACATATTTTCTTTCTTGTGTTTGAGAGTCATACTGAATTTCCCCCAATACTTTTAAAACTTTTGTGTCACTGACATAATATGAAACTTTTTGGGAAGATTCACTTGGAAACTTGCTCTCAACCATCTGATACTTTAAGATTCTAGCAATATGATACCTCTCAAGACCGTGATCATCATCATATGTATTATATTTTTATTCAACTCAACCTGGAGACTCTCGTGTACAGGAATCCCAAGAGAAAGAATTAAATAGGACATTTCACATAGTTTACAAAATCTCCCTATGCAAACATCATTTTTGTTCTCTCGAAGCATCAAATTTAGAACCACAGATATTAGTAGGATTTGATACAAACTTGTCTTTATTAACCACTATCATTAAACCGTCATCAACAAACATATTTTCATGTGATGTTGCCAATACTTGAAGTGATGTCCTGGACTGAATTTGTCCGGAAGACCATTCAATTTGATTGGTGGATTTAATTTGACATGTTGAGACAATAATCCATTGCACTCAGTTATCGATAATTAGAATAACTTCTTAAAACATTTTATAAAAAAGTGCATGTGTCCCTGTTTACCCACTTGTTTTTGGTAAACAACATATTAATATATATTAGGCAACAACAGAAACAATAGTCTGATTACCTTCAGTATCATTACAAACCTATTTAGAAAAAGAAGTCACGTGGGTATCCCCTGCCACTAAATGGCTAACAAAAGAAGGAAAGAATTAAAAACAACTAGATCAGAAGATGGAAAAACTGCTCCATATTTTGCAAGACCGTCCGCACAAGAATTCGCTTTCTGTAAATGTGAGTCCGTCTACTCTCTGGGATCCTCCTCAAAAATGTCATGAAGTCATAAATAAGTGTAAATAAAGGACGGACATCAATGTCGGCATACAGTAAAAGATTAATAACAACTCTAACATCTAACTCCATGCCAACTTTTGAATGTTCAGATTATTCGCAATATTCAACCCTATTAATCCACTTGGACGGTGATGGAGAACAAATTTATCCCCTAACTGTTGGGCCATATAATAATTTCCCCTTCTATGTGGTTCTTGAAAAAGAGCCCAAGGGGATATAAAACCCTTGTCTTTCAGCTGGTCATATTATTCAATTTAAGAGAGAGAAGGAGATTTTCGCTGCTAAATTTCTGCCTGAGCAGTTTTGGGCTGTCATTTGTTCTCGGAATGGTCTCAAATTTTAATTGGAGGTAGAAGACAGATAGGGCTACATTCTGGACGGTGGAGATCGGATTTCTACACGCGGATTCCAAGTTATTGCTGTCAGAACAATACTCTATTTTCTGGGTAAAATTTCCTCTATTCTCATCTCTTTTATGTATTAGATGAATTTTTAGCTTCATTGTTGGTTTGAGTTTACAAATATTGGTGTAGATACTCTTTTGTAACCTCTCTTGATTTATAGTGAAGCTTTTGGAGTAGACTCGAAGGTCCCGTGGTTTTTACTCTTCGATTTGAAGAGGTTTATATTTCTGCCTGAGCAGTTTTGGGCTGTCATTTGTTCTCGGAATGGTCTCAAATTTTAACTGGAGGTAGAAGACTGATAGGGCTACATTCTGGACGGTGGAGATCGGATTTCTACACGCGGATTCCAAGTTATTGTTGTCAGAATAGTACTCTATTTTTTTGGGTGAAATTTCCTCTATTCTCATCTCTTTTATGTATTAGATGAAGTTTTAGCTTCATTGTTGGTTTGAGTTTACAAATATTGGTGTAGATACTCTTTTGTAACCTCTCTTGATTTATAGTGAAGCTTTTAGAGTGGACCTGAAGGTCTCGTGGTTTTTACTCTTCAATTTGAAGAGGTTTTCCACGTAAAAATTCTTGGTGTTGTGTTTGCTTGATTTATCTTTCAATTTCTTGCTCCATTAGTATTGTTCTGTTGCATTCGTAACTGTCATCTAGGGGCTTTGAAATTATTGTTTGGTGTCCTATGTTTTTATTCAAGTTTGGAAGATATTTTGTCAAGCATATTTGATCTTGTTGGTTGGTTGGTTGAACTATATTGTGGTTTCTCCCCAACATAGTGGTATCAGAGCATATTGGTTGCTGTATGATTATCTTCTTGTCTAAAATATGGAACCGAATGTTAGCCAGGATGACTCATTTGAATGGTAAAAATTATCATAGTTGGTGTAAAGACATGGAAGATTTGTTATATGTTAAAGGTTTTCTTGCACCCATTTTTTGTTCAAAACCTGATTCTGAATGTGATGCGGAATGAAATATTGAACATCGCCAGGTCTGCAGTTTTATTAGAAGGTGGGTTGACAAAAATGTTGAGAATACATATGCCGCAAAATCAACAAACAACAAGTTGTTTTGTATGAAGTCGGCTGATATATTTGAGATATAAATAGGGCACTCCTGTCATGGAGTATGTCAATGAATTTGAAAGAGCCTATGGTCAGCTATCTGATATTGGTATTAAACTTGATGATGAAGTTTTGGGACTTTGGTTTCTTAGCTGTTTACCTGAATCTTAGGAAAATTTTCGGGCCTTTTATATTAACAATGCTTCAGCTGGTGCCATGTCTTTAGCGTATGCTAGAGATGGTATCTTGAATGATGAGGTTAGAATATCTAATTCGGGGACCTCATCATCTCACTCAGATGTCCTTGCTACTGAGAATAGGGGAGAGACAGGAATAAGACTCATGGAAATAGAGATAAAAGAAGAAGCAAGTCCAGATCAAGGTTCAAGGTTATGGAATGTCATTACTGTGGAAAGAAATGACACATCAAGAAACATTGCTTTAAGTGGAAGAAAGATAAGAAAAATCACTACTAAAAATGACATATTTTGCATCAGGCGACACCTGCCTCAAAAAGTACCTTTTTCGACGAGAAAACATTTTTGCGTCGGTCATGCGACGGCTATTGAGTGGTCGCATGGAGAGGCGAAGCAAAATCCTTGCGACGGGAAACGCCTGACGCAATTAGTTGTTTCAACGGGAATTTTTCTATTTGCGACACTTTTTTCTCGGCGTGAAAACTTAGCAAAAACAACTACTTTTTGCATCGCTTATAATTTCCAACGCAATAACTGACACAAGAACATTTTATGCGGCACCTTATATACTGTCGAAAATAGTTTTTCACCGTCCTAAATATTATAATAAAATTATATTTATTCTGGCCGAGCCGAGCCCTCTTCCTGCGAAGCCGAGCCGAGTCGAGTCAAGTCACATTTGAATAACGTAGAATAAGGTCCCTCCCTTAGCCACCAAGTCAAGCTACATTTGAATAATATAGAATAAAGTCTCTCCCTTTTTCAAATGCATGAGAATTGAACCCACGACCTCCTGCATGTATGTCGTGCGACAGGGCCACTGGGCTAGTTGATCATTTGTTAGTTCTTGTTTCTTCTATTATATTTATTATAATGGAATTTTTTATTTTGACCCTTTACTTATTTAAATTTATCTCTGTGTTTTGATTTTCTTTACTCTATGAATGAAATTAAAATTAATACACTCTCATTAAATTTTAAATAATTAAATGTATTTAATTTTTCTTTCAAAATATATTTCAGAAAGATAATCTATGTATTTGTGTATCGAATTGTTATCAAAATATGATTAAAATTATTATCAAAATTAATTTTTTGGTAATAAATTTAATGTATTACTAAACAAATATAAAAAATAAAATTATATTCTAGATTATAGCGTATATACCTGTATATTTATATTCTTTTTTTTTACACAAAAAAAAACTATTTATACTTTCCCTCAATTTCTGTTGCAATGCCAATTTCCTTTTTCATTTTAAAGAAATATACATGCAATGTGAGAGGAGAAGAACAATATAACTACATCATATACAAACAATATATTATAAAAGAAAAAATTATATTTTAGGACGAAACTTTTCATGACAAAGACATTTTCCTCACGGAATTTTTTTCCAATTTTCTTTATTGGTGGAAAAATCATCATATCAAAGAGTTGTATGAAAAAAAGTATTTCAATTTATTTTTAGCTTTAAGGGAGTTTGGGTCCAATTAATTTTTTTTTGTGCAAAAAAAAATTGTGAATCCACTTTCTAATTGATATTTATGCTCAAATTATTATTAAATAATCTCAATAAATAATTAAAAAATTTAAATTAATTAGATTGTTAATTAGTAAACAATAACTTCATATATTTCGAATGGCATATTTAATTAAAAGATCTTGATACATTAAACAAATTTAAATCCATTCTATTACAAATGTTATTAAATCATAATATTTATTAAACTCTACTTTATAATATTCATCTAAGTTCACTCTAACAAGTGCCCCAAATTTTTGGTATATACGTAAAAGTGCCTAATAATGTGACATTATATATATATATGACAAATTTTATAAAAAAAAATATTAAGAGTGAAAATTAAAGTTAACTAACTTAAAGAAAAATATCTTGATGATATGACTGCTGGAGTATTTTAGTTATTAATTTGGTTAAGATATATCTATTAATGATAATGACTAATTGTAATCAAGTGACTGTGAATAATTAAATTTTATCTTTCATTAAAAATAATTTATTTTAAATTAAAAAATGCATTGTACTATATTATATAAAATCTATTATGTTTTCAAAATTCGTATATCAAAATTATAATGTTTTCGAATTTTACAAAACAACATTATCAAACGATTAGTTATATAAATAAATATAGTTATGTTATATAAATATATAGTTAAAATATATGATGAAAGTTCTTGTGGTCTATTGGTTAGAGAATTTGATTTTCAAATGAGAAGGGTTGTATTCAAATCTCGCTAATTCATATTATACTTACGTTAGAGTAACAAAATTAAAAAAAACATAATTATTTTAGGGCGGGAAAATTCACCACCAAACTAATTCTAAAAATTTGGTTATTTGCATCAGCTTTCTATACGACGGGAGAATCCCATCACAAATATGGTCATTTGCATTGACTTCTTATGCGCCAGGAGAATCTCATCGTAAATTGTGATTATTTGTGGCGAAACTTCTTGTGTCGATTGAACCCTATCGCAAATAATTCATTTTTTACGACAAATTAATTTGCTGACACAAATACTAGTAAGCGGTCGTAAATGCATATCACCAAACGACGTCATAGCGTTATTTGCGTTTGTGTGTCAATCCTGATGCAAATGACAGTTATTTGTGGTGGTACACGCCCGACGCAAACAGTCTCGATACAAAAATCTATATTTCTAGTAGTGAATGGTGGTAATACAGAAGTGAAAGATAACAGTGTTGATATTGTTGCTACTGCTACTTCAGTGGATTTCTGTGTTGTTTATGATGAGGATGTGATTAATTATGCATCTCATGACACTGACTGGGTAGTTGATAGTGGTGCTTCACTTCATGTTGCAAAAAAGAAAGAATTCTTCTGTTCCTACACTCTTGGAAACTTTGGAGCTCTTAGGATGGGCAATGAGGGCGTGTCACCGGTTGTTGGCATAGGTGATGTGTGTTTGAAGACTAGTAATGGCAGTGAGTTACTTCTCAGAGGTGTCAAGCACTCTCCAGATATCCGATTGAATTTGATATCAATTATATATGGCACAGGCATAGGCGGCTGAGTCACATTAGTGAGAAAGGACTTAACTGTTTAATTAGAAAGAATGCCATTTCTGGAGTTAATACTGCTAAATTGGATAAGTGTGATCATTGTATGGCAGGAAAGCAGAACAGAGTGTCTTTCAAGTCTAAACCTCCTTACAAGAAGTCAAGTTTGTTAGAGCTGATTCATTATGATGTGTGTGGTCCTATGAAGATACAGTCACTTGGTGGTGCATCTTATTTTGTGACTTTCGTTGATGATTGTTCAAGGAAATTGTGGGTCTATGTTTTGAAGACTAAGAACCATGTTCTTGATAAGTTTAAGGAATTCCAAGTCTCTGCTGAGAGACAAACTGGGAAGAAAGTCAAGTGCATCGGAAGACTAATAGGGCGGTCATTTGTTCTCAGAATGGTCTCAAATTTTAACTGGAGGTAGAAGACTAATAGGGCTACATTCTAGACGGTGGAGATCGGATTTCTACGTTTGGATTCCGAGTTATTGCTGTCAGAACAGTGCTCTATTGTTTGGGTGAAATTTCCTTTATTCGCATCTCTTTTATGTATTAGATGAAGTTTTAGCTTCACTGTTGGTTTGAGTTTAAACATATTGGTGTAGAAACTCTTTTGTAATCTCTCTTGATTTATAGTGAAGCTTTTGGAGTGGACCCGATGGTCCCGTGGTTTTTACCCTTCGATTTGAAGAGGTTTTCACGTAAAAATTCTTGGTGTTGTGTTTGCTTGATTTATCTTTCATTTACTTGCTCCATTATTATTGTTCCGCTGCATTCGTAGTCATCTAGGGGCTTTGAAATTATTGTTTAGTGTTCTACGTTTTTATTCAAATTTGGGAGATATTTTGTCAAGCATATTTGATCTTGTTGTTTGGTTGCTTGGACTATATTGTGTTTTCTCCCCAACACTAACTGGGGTTGAGGATGGGAATTCGAGCCGAGCCGGAGCCAGAACTGAAGCCGGGATATATTGTCCACACACCCATTTGCCATCCATATTTAGACTAAGGGAGTAATATAAATAAATATCTTATATTTGAATAAAATCAGTGGTATGGTACATAGTCAACGTCAACCCTTCCTATAGTCCTACTGGAAATATAATATATGGGATTTCTTAGTTGTTAATGGACATTCATATCCTTTGAAAAATAAAAATAAAAAAGGCATTCATATTATTTCAAAGTTTATATTATTTTTTAAACTGTAGTTTGTCCCATTACCTTTTTTTTTCCCATTACTTTACCAAGCTATATAGGACTCTACAGTGGCGGCTAACAGGGAGTTCAAAGTGATCGACCGTACAGGGCCTCCAAAAATCCGGGGCCTCAAAATATTTTTTTTTGTATATATATATATATATATACAAAAACCTTGGAGCCCCTAATTTTTTGCTAAGTATATATATAGCCAAAAATCTGGGGCCCCCAAATTTTTTTTAAGTTATATAGGGCCTTAATTTAAAATTTGTCACAGGACCCCCAAAACGTTTGAGCCGTCCCTGGGATTCTATAGGACTAGGGATCGTGGATCCTGGCGGATTATATATATATATATTGAAAGTTTAATTTTTTTCTTTATTTTGTAAAGAAAATAAATATTTAATTTATAATATAGTGAGTCTTATCTAATTTAGGCTTTACTTAGATATAGGTTTTTGGTTTTTCTTTAGGAAAGCTTGAATCAAAGTGTATATGTACGATATGCTTTAATGCTGTGAGACCTCACAAGATGTGATATACAATGTTTATTTATCTTATAAAGAAATTAAATTAAAATGGAAATATTTCAGTGGTTTCCAACCTAGCAATCATATTTCAACGCGTTACTTTTCTTCTAAGTCAACATCCTTAGCACCACTTCGGTCACCATCTTTGAATTTTTCGAGCTACATCAATAATAAATAAATTAATAAATTTTACAAAAAGAGTTTTCCCTGGAGAAAAAAAACAAAAGAAACGATAAGTATTCAAGCTAGTGGGAAATTAAATACCAAGTTGAAACCAGATCTCTATTAAAAAAAATCTATATATGATTCTATAAATGCAGCAAACGTTTACGTTAATTTCTCAAGGAAAAACAAAATATGTCTAGCAAGTCTTTTGCTATCTTTCTTATTCTCATCTTTATTCCTTCCCTTTGTTTCTCTTCTGCTACACCAGCTAGAGTGATGAAAACTCGTGAGTTATTTAACGTATTATTGACGGCAAATTGGCATAAATCTTACTTTTCAATTTTTTCGATTTGTCATTAAGATATTTTTCGTTTTTTTTTAATATTTTTACGATCTTAAATGTTTTTTTGACCTGCTAACAAAGAAAATATGTCCATTTTTCTGTTCGTTTTCTATCTGTCCAGTCACGCGGTCAAACCCTTTTCATATATACGTCTATTGACGAAGATGACGATTTAGGCCAATTTGCCTATTATTGACAGTATTTTGGAATTTTGAAACTTTTAATGCTTACATGATTTGTTTAAGTAATTCGATATTTAATTATCTAGTACTGTTGTTTTGATTGACGATAAATGCAGATCTGTTGGAGAAAATTATTGTAGATCCAGGAGGAGAATTTGCCCACGGAGGTAAGATGGTATTAGGCAGGCCATGCCGATTTTGTCTGCCTCCTTATCGAAATATGCGTCCTGGAGGTAGTACAAATATACCATAGCAAAAAGGATCGGGCTAACCCCGCCAGCAAGATGAAGTTTCTAAGTGCATCCATATATATGGAAAATTCAATCCTAATACAATCTTTGTGGGACTGATTCCACAGACCTTCCACATCAATTGAGTAGAGTCTACCTACAGATATGAGCTTCACTCAATTCAAGTAAAGGACTGTGGAACCAATTACAGAAGAACGGTTTTAGTATTGAGTGACCCATATATAGAGGGAGCACAGACGGTGGCGGAACCAATATTTGATGGAGGACAGGGATAAGGTAGATCATTTTATTATTTATGGAAGAAAAGTTTTGAATTAGTAGAGCATACGTAATAAAGTTTATAATTAGTGTGCTCGCTTAAAAACAAAAGAAAAAGCTCATGTTGAGCAGTATATAGTGACTATATATATAAGGTCAGTAAGAGATCTTAGTTTCATCAAAATGGAGTTTGTCGTCTATGTATTTTCTGTATTTATTTTATTAATAAAATTTTCATTTAGAAGAAAAAAAAAGACCAGGAAAACAAATATTCGGTGTTATTCATTTAAAAATAAAAGAAAAGGATATATAGTGCCAAATGGGTGCCGTAGTAATACTTTTTTTACGGATTGTATTGAAATTATTATTAAAGTGGTCATCAAATTTATATGTATTATTATTTTTGTGAAATAAAACTTATTGTCTTTCAATCTATCATACTATTTTTTTTTTTTTTTTTAAAAAAAGGTAATGTACAATTTTATAGTGTAGTTGACGGTAGTATATTTCAAATCAATTTAATGTCATATTTTGTATCAAATCTTATGTAGAAAAAATAACAAGTAGACAAGTATCTATTTATTTAAAAAAATATATAAACAAAACAAATGGTAAATCCTTAAAAAAAAATTGCAACACCTGCCGAGTAAATAAAAATGGATAAAAAACGTGATGGGAAAGGAATAAGAACCGAGTAAAAGAACTTCACAACATGCAACTCTACTAGCGGCCATGACAGAGCCGGCGCCGCTGGGTGGTGGAATTTGGCCAAAGAAATCTTTTACCGATCTCCTTTTTACCACCTGGCTTGCGGAATCACTACCAGTCAAGTCTCTCGACTCGTTTAAAGGTGAACCTTCGCTTTTAATCGAGGAAGTCGAGTTGGCTGTCTTAGAATCACCATGAAAACGAGCCTTGGTAGGAAAGTTTTCTCGGAGAGGGCCTCCGATTGAAACTTTAGGTAACGATTTTCAGCGACTTCAATTTAAGGGAGCATATTGGATAGGATAGCTCGATTCGCGCCATGTTATCATCAGATTTGATCATGAAGAAGACTATTACCGTTTTTGGCGTAAGGGGTGTGGATGTTTGGAGGCACGAGAATGCGGGTTTTCAAATGGTCCTACGACTTTGATCCTATGGTGGTACGTTTTGACGGTTTACCAATTCATCTATTTCAAAAATCCTATATTTTTTCACTAGCATTAGCGGCAGGGACACTGCTAATGTTAGATGAACCAACAGGTAATGCTACGTGACTAAGTGTTGGTATGTGTGGAGATTGATTTGATGAAACCAATTTGTAAGCGAGTTTGGATCGCTCACTCAAGGTCCGGAAAGGGATTCTGGCAGCCAATTGAATACTAGAACCTACCAGATTACTGTTCGATATGTTGTAAAGTTGGTCACAAGAATTTGATTTGCAAGAGTACCATGGCTATGGAGTTTGGTAGACAAAAGGCTTATATCACTAAGGCGGCGGGGCAACCTGCTGGTGCTGGCATCAAGATACAAATTCCTAACAAGAAAAGTCCGACTAATGTGCCTGGATTAATGAAAAATTCAAAAATGCTTTAAGGTTGTTGAAGACAAAGGAAAAACATGAAGATGATCAAGCTGGAAGAAGAGGTTCAGAGAATAAAAAAGGCAGAAGGAATGAAGGCATGAAACTAATAGATTAGTCTAATCTAAAAATTGTAGTGCAAGTGGACTATAGTCTTTTAGATGTTTGTGGGCTTGTATAGTTAAGGCCCAATCTTAATTATATACGGATAGGATCCATTTTTTAGTCTCTTTACTAATTTAGAAGTAGTTGACTTGGACTTCCTTGTATATAAATAGCAGTAAAGACTTTATGCTACAATAAGAAAAAACAGTTGGAAAATTCCCAAAATAACCGCCTCTATGTTTCTCTCTCATCATGGTATCAGAGCAGTGCGTGTGAGACATGCGCTTCTTCCGTTTTGTGCTCTACTTGCTTAATCTTCTTGATTAGGTTTCACTCTTCAAAATTCAACAATTCTTTGCAGATTTTGTTCGATTTCTTGATAATCATTGCACTATCATCACTTGTTTTTAATTTTTCTTTGATTTCTATTGGTGAATTGTTTTTTTTGATGCTTGATTTTACTGTTCGTGTTGATGAAATTCAATGACTACTTCAAATTCTTCTACAAATTCAATAGAAATTACTGCTACTCATCCTTTATATCTTCATCCGAATGAGAATCCCTCAATTCTTCTTGCTCCTATATAAAAAATTCTTGTTGGAGCCTCGAACTACTATTCATGTCGAAGAGCAGTTCGTAGGACTCTAGTGACAAAGAATAAACTTTGTTTTATAGAGAGAATTTCATGTCACTATTCCAAAGCTTGGAGAGCCTTTGTATAAAGCCTGGGAACAAGCAGATCAAATGGTACTGACTTGGATTGCTAATACAGTGGATAAAACAATTGAGCAAAGTGTTCAGATGATAAACACAGCTATAGAGGTTTGGGAGGACTTGGAAGGAAGATATCAAAAAGGAGATGCCTACAGACTTTCAAGTTTACTTGAGGAGATTCACAGTTTGAAACAAGGAGGTAGTACTGTTACCGAGTATTTTACTCATTTAAAAATTCTTTAGGATGGATTGCTGATGTTAAGGCCATTACCAAACTGTTCTTGTGGTAAATGTGTTTGTGGTGGTTATAAAATTGTAAAACAGTACTATGACTCAGACTATGTGATAAGGTTTCTCAAAGGTTTGAATGAATCCTTTGTTAGTGTTAGATCACATGTATTAATGCAGAGACCTCTACCTGACATAACAGAAGTTTTTAACAATGCTTGTCAACATGAAAATCAAGCAACATATGCTGTGAGTAATCCGGACACTCAGATCATGTATAGTCAAAGGAGGATTCTATCCACCTAGTCAGAATGCTAATGGTGCAGGAAAGTATACTCAGCCAAATGTTCCAAATACTGGAAATTATCACATGTGTAATGCTGCATCTGGAAATTATGGAAGAGGAAGTAGAAATCAAATGCTTTGTAGTTTTTGTGGTTTCAAAGGTCACACTATTGACAAATGTTACAAAAAACATGGATACCCTCCCAATTCAAGTATAAAGGTAAACAAGGATTATTAGGCTCTAATCCTAATACTTCCAACTACACAGCACCTAATCCAGGACAATACAAGCCTATAAACTGCATCAGTGGAAACTACATGACAGGCTACGGCTCTTATGGTACACAGAACAGCCTCAGTCAAGATGTGTCTATGGATTATGGTGTAAACTCTTTTGGAAATCAATATAATAACACTTCTGGTTATATGATTTCATCAGAACGGGGAAATATGAAAGTTCCACATAATGAAATGTTACAGACTAATGATGTGGTTGGATTCAGTGTAGAACAGCATCAGAAACTGTTACAGCTCATACAAAATGCAAGTACTGGTCACAAGACTCAAACAAGTGTCAACAATGCTATTATGGAACCTATATTTGATGCTTCTGTGGCCTCAGCTTCATCAGCAGGTATACATTCTCTTTTTAGTATAAACAGTTGGATTATGGATTTTGGTGCATCAGATCACATAGTGAGCATTGATAAATACTTCATTTCTTCTTCTTCTTCTTCTTCTTCATATGTTCAACACATGTTTGTTAATCTTCCTAATAAATCCTCTATACCTGTACTTAAAAAATGTGATATTCAATTGACTAGCTCTCTAAAGCTATGCAATGTTCTACTGGTTCCTGACTTCAAATTTAATTTGATTTCAGTTTCTAAACTGACCAAACAAAACAGTTGTTTAATGACCTGTTATTCTACTCATTATGACATGCAGGCACTGACTACTCACAGGAACCTTGGATCAACTAAGGAGTGGAATGGTCTCTACTTGCTTCAACTGAATCCTATTATGCATTTTGTTTCTTCCATTTGTAATGTCAGCTTACCTATTACTTCTAATGAAATAAATGCATTGTTATGGCACTACAGATTAGGTCACTTAGGTGTTTCTCAACTTCATTCCATAAAGGATCTTAATCCTGTACCTGCTTGTAATAATGATTCTCAATATTGCAGTGTTTGTCCTTTAGCCAAGCAACATAAATTGCCTTTTACCCTTTCTAATTCTACAGTTTCTTCTCATTTTGATCTTGTTCACTTTGACATATGTGGTCCTTTCAAAGAACCAACCATATATCGGACAAAGATATTTCTTAACAGTAGTTGATGATTGCACTAGATTCAATTGGGTGTTTTTTCTTAGAACAAAAGCTGATGCAAGATCTTCTCTGCAAAATTTCTGTACCTACACAAAAACTCAGTTCAATAAAACCATTAAAATTGTCAGAAGTGACAATGGTCCTTAATTTTTCGTGCCATCTTTCTATTCTGAAAATGGCATTATACAGCAAACTTCTTGTACTTATACACCACAACAAAATGGCCTAGTTGAAAGAAAACATCAACATATACTTAATATAGCTAGAGCCTTGAAACTGCAGTCCAAATTACCTATTCAATATTGGAATTAGTGTGTCAAGCATGCTGTTCATTTGATCAATGTTACACCTTCACCTGTTTTGAAAAATTTAACCCCTCATCAGGCATTATACAAACAAATTCCTACATACACAAATCTCAAAGTGTTTGGATGCTTAGCTTATGCTTGTGCACTAGAACATGGAAGAAATAAGTTTGATCCAAGGGGAAATCAGTGCATATATATTGGTCATTCTTCTACTACAAAAGGATATATACTGTTAGATAGTGAAAATATGGAATTATTCATATCTAGAAATGTTATATACATAGAACATATATTTCCTTTTGTACAATCTTCTAATTATTCTGATCATTTTAATTCTTCTTTCATTCCTATTTCTGATTCACCTTCTCTTGTGTATCCTTATACTAATTCTTCTTTACCCTTTTCTTCTTTGCCTGCATCTTTGCCATCATCTCAAAATATTTTTGTTCCTCCTGTTAATACTGAATCTGATGTTCCCTCTGATCCTAATTTGAGGAAATCAACTAGATATAGGCAACCTTCTGTTTTGTTAAGTGACTTTCATTGTCCTACTTTGGAAACTTCATCTCACTCTATTAATCATGTGCTCACATATGAACTGGTTTCTCCACAATACAATCTTTTTGTGTTTTCTCTAGAAATTGAACAGGAACCTGCTACATACAATGAGCCTGCTCAGTCTCAGGTTTGGAGGGAGGCAATGTTTACTGAGATAAAGGCCTTGGAAGCAAACCAAACCTGGGAGCTTGTTTCTTTTCCAGCTGGTAAACATGCCATAGGTTGCAAAGTGGGTGTTTAGAACAAAGTTCAAATCTTATGGAGAACTTGAAAGGTATAAGGCCAGGCTTGTTGCAAAAATGTACACACAACAAGCTGGCATTGACTATTTGGATACATTCTCACCAGTTGCAAAAATGACCTCAATTAGAACTTTATTGGCACTTGCAGCAGGAAGAGGGTGGTTTATACATCAGCTGGACATAAACAATGCTTTCATACATGCAGAGCTTCATGAGGAGATCTATATGATGCCACCACTTGGCTATACTAATAGTGGAATGGTTTGTAAACTTAAGAAATCCTTATATGGGCATAAACAGGAAAGCAGTGAATGGAATGCAAGACTGACTAAATCCCTATTAAATATAGGATTTATTCAGTCCTGGCATGATAATTGTCTTTTCATAAAAAATGATGTTCACGATCTTACAACTTTGCTTGTATATGTAGATGACATTGTTCTTGTTAGCAATAACATGCAGGAGATAAGCAAGGTTAAAGGTTTTTTTACATGAAGAATTCAGAATCAAAGACCTTGGAGAGTTGAGATACTTTCTTGGCATTGAGGTTGAAAGGAATAAGGAAGGCATCATGCTTACACAAAGGAAGTATGCTATTGATCTACTAAAAGAAGAAGGATACCTGGATTGTGCTCCAGTATACTCACCAATGGATACAGTGGCAAAGTATTCACACCAAGACTCAGAAGCTTTGGAGGATAACACTAAGTATAGAAGGCCGGTTGGGAAGTTATTGTATTTGACAATAACCAGGCTTGACATTTCTTACTCAGTACAGCAACTAAGTCAATTCTTGGACAAACCATCAGTAATGCAATGGAAGGTAGCACACATAGTTCTTAGATACCTCAAAAATTCACCAGGACAAGGCTTGCATTACTCAACAACAAACACATTGGATTTGAAATCTTTTTCAGACAGTGATTGGGCAGGATGTGTTGAAACAAGAATTTTTTTTAAACTAGTTTCTGTGTATTTTTAGGAGATGCATTGATTTCATGGAGGTCAAAGTGAAGGGATTCATGGGCGGAAACTCGTTCCAAACACCCATGAGTCCTCCCCTGAAGGATCCGCTCATACAATAGGAATCGAAAAATTACAAGAAAAGGACTTACGTTTCTTGGCTCAAGAATCTGATTCTTGAACGAAAGATTGCATCTTTATGCTCTCAGCAATGATCACCATGAGTCTTCCCTTGCTGAATTACTCCCTACCGGTATCCACGCGACGAAACAGGCAGCGATTGCTAGCTCTTCATTTTTCTGAGTTTCGGGAATTAGAGAGAAAGGGAGGCAGAAAACAGTTTTCTGGATTTCTTGGTATTTCGGCTGAAAATTGTCTAACTCTAGGGTTTCGGCCAAGAGAGGTTTATATAGGAAATGAGAGGTTGTTTCCAGAATAACTCCCATGTCCGCTCCACCTCTTCTGGCAGTAGGGAGTCTTTAACTCCCACGTCCCCTAGAATTCACTGGTAGTGGGAGTCTTTATCGGATAACAACTCCCACATAATCCCAGCTATACCGAAAATGCCCCTTATCTCTAATTCGAATAATAACGTCTTATTATCCTCAGAAGAATAAATGTCATATACAATGAACCTAGACACATTCTAGATTCATTGAATCTGGACATGAAGCTCGTTAGCTCGTCTATACGTGTGACCCTGTAGGTTCATATCACAATGGCAATGAAAACACACTTAGTAGTAGTGTGTGTTCATAAATCACAAACGGTCCCTAGCAGGACATTGTGACTACCCAAAGTGAATGAATTTATGGTGGAACCTAATATCAATCCACTATTTAATCCCATTGTCTCGCGATATCCTAATTAAGCATAAGGCATGGTAGTCGTCACCCTTATTAAGCTTAATTGTATTTATGCTCGATCTCCAGGTAGACTGTTCCAACAAATAGTATATGATAAACACTTTATCAAATACATTTGAGCACGACCATGCATTTAGACAGTCTTTCCCTATCAAGGGGCCCATGGATATCTCTCTCTAATAAGAGAGGGACAAATTCCTTACAATGCCTCTCACATTCAAGCCATGATAGGACACTACATCTGATCATCAGTCATATTGATTACTCGATTAAAAGCAACGTACGACTGAGTCAAAACGTGGCTCCATTCTGAAGGGATTCATGGGCGGAAACTCGTTCCAAACACCCATGAGTCCTCCCCTGAAGGATCCGCTCATACAAGTTCGATTCGGTACAACAGTGAAAAACTTACGTTTCTTGGATTCAAGAAGCTACTTCTTGAATGGAGGGTGACGTTTCTTGGATGCTAATCTGCCACCAACGGAATTCCCTTTGCGGAATGTCGCTCTACTGGTATCCACGCGACGAAACGGGCAGTGATTGCTAGCTCTTCGTCTTTCCAAATTTCGGGGATTAGAGAGAAAAGGGAGAAGCAGAAGAGAAAACGGTTTTCTACCTCCTTTTTAATTTCGGCTGAAAAGCATTAACCTTCTAGGTTTCGGCTAAGAGATGTTATATAGAGTGTGAGAGTTTGTTACTAGAACAACTCTCACCTCTACTCAACTTCTCTCGGCAGTGGGAGTCTCAGAATCCCACGTTCCCTAGACTTTCTCTGGTAGTGGGAGTCCTTATCGGATAATAACTCTCACGTAATCCCAGCTATAGGTAAAATACCGAAATTGCCCCATATCTCTAATTCGAATAATAAACACTTTATTATTTTCAGAAAGACAAATGTCAGATACAATGAACCTAGACACATTCTAGATTCATTGAATCTGGACATGAGGCTCGTTAGCTCGTCTATGCGTGTGACCCTGAAGGTTCATCTCACAATGGCAATGAAAATACACTTAGTAGTAGCATGTGTTCATAAATCACAAGCGGTCCCTAGCAGGAAATTGTGACTACCCAAAGTGAATGAATATACAACGGAACCTAATATCTATCCACTATTTAATCCCTTTGTCTCGCGATATCCTAATTAAGCATAAGGCATGGTGGTCGTCACCCTTATTAAGCTTAATTGTATTTATGCTCGATCTCCAGGTAGACTGTTTCGACAAATAGCATTTGATAACCACTTTATCAAATACATTTGAGCTACGGCCATGCATTTAAAAAAGTCTTTCCTTATCGAGGGGCCCATGGATATCTCTCTCTAATAATAGAGAGGGACAAATTCCTTGCAATGTCTCTCACATGAAGCTATGATAGGGACGCTACATCCGATCATCGATCGTATTGATTACTCTGTTACAAGTAACGTCCGACTGAGTCAAAACGTGGCTCCATTCATACTAGAATCAATGAAGACATAAGGTCTAAGGATTCTAAAATAGTATTGAGGAAGTAATACTTATGACTTAAGACCATGAAGTATTACTTCTCTGACGGATCACGTCCAATACAATGTATCCCTATATATATTGCATCTATGATGTGATTTGTATTCATTACACATGATCAGTAAAACAAGATCATCAATCAACAATCATACTAGTTTTATTTCATAGTAATTAAGCATTACATAAAACCATGTACTTCTAGAATAGTAATTACATAAGCTAATGAGTTTTACTATCAAATCACACATTTGATAATCAAAAGCAAAATTAACTATTCAATTACATGCTCAAGAGATAATAAAACGCAAAACATGTGTTAATGGTCCTAGGGCACTACTAACACATTCATGCTAGAATCAATGGAGACATAAGGTCTAAGGATTCTAAAATAGTATTGAGGAAGTAATACTTATGACTAAGGACCATTAAGTATTACTTCTCTAACGGATCACGTCCGATACGATATATCTCAATACATTCAATATATGATATGATTTGTACTCATTACACATGATTAGTAAAACATAATCATCAATCAAACATCATACTAGTTTTATTTCATTATAAAGTAGATTACATAAAACTAGGGACAACTAGAATAGTAATTACATAAGCAAATGAGTTTTACTATCAAATCACGCATTTGATGTTCATAAGCAAAATTAACTATTCAGATGAAATGCTCAAAAAGATATAACACGTACAACATATGCTAATGGTCCTAGGGCACTACTAACACAAAGAAGCAAAGTACAGTTTCAAGAAGCTCAGCAGAGGCCGAGTATAGAGCCATGACAATGGTAACATGTGAGGTACAATGGTTATTATATTTGCTTGGTGATTTAGGAGTTAAACAAGTCAAGGCAGTTCCACTTTATTGTGATAGTAAAAGTGCACTTCACATAGCAGAAAACCCTGTCTTTCATGAGAGAACTAAACATATAGAGATTGATTGTCATGTTGTTAGGGAGAGGTACTTGACTGGAATTATCAAACCTCTACCTGTGACTTCTATTGATCAGTTAGCAGACCTCTTTACTAAACCTCTAGGAGGACCAAGAATGGCTTATTTGATTTAGTGTTTGGATTGGTTGATGTGTTCAAGCTTCCAGCTTGTGGGAGGCTGTTGAAGACGAAGGAAAAACATGAAAATGATCAAGCTGGAAGAAGAGGTTCAGAGAATAAAAAAGGCAGAAGGAATGAAGGCATGAAACTAATAGATTAGTCTAATCTAAAAATTGTAGTGCAAGTGGACTATAGTCTTTTAGATGTTTGTGGGCTTGTATAGTTAACGCCCAATCTTAATTATATACGGATAGGATCCATTTTTTAGTCTCTTTACTAATTTAGAAGTAGTTGACTTGGACTTCCTTGTATATAAATAGCAGTAAAGACTTTATGCTACAATAAGAAAAAACAGTTGGAAAATTCCCAAAATAACCGCCTCTATTTTTCTTTCTCATCAAAGGGTTCTTAAATCATGGACAATGGTGAATTTTCTAGGGATGACTAGTGGAGCGCCGCCGCGTAAGGCTGATGTGGTGGCGGATGATCATCAAGAAATAGGCATGGCGGTGGCGAAGAGTTATTCGCCTATACAAACTATTTTAGATGAGGCCGGACCAAATAATTCTAATTTGGATGAAATTCTTAAACATATGGAGGTGGGGATGGATACATCGATTGTGGAACTGGAGGCAGGTGAGATATTGGCCAGCGATACAGTTACGGTCAGCGATGATAATGCACTGGAAGTGACGAATTCAACAGAGGAGAGTTTTGCCGGGGACTATGACGGAGACCGACAATGAGCCCATCACTCTTCCGCCGTCCCATGAGAAGACTGCGCCGGGCTGAAGGAGGTGGCGCTGTTGCCTGTTGGCGTTGGCCAGTCCCTCGGCACAGATTGATCAATTGGAGCGAATGGAGGAGGATCCTGTTTTTCAAGATCCACAGAATCCTCATCCCAACAACCAAGATCTCCACGTTTTGTAAGATTTGGAAAATCTGCAATCAACGACCTCCGGTGCATGATATGACCCACCCAACCCATGTTTGGTTGTGGAAATGTCCAACCCACGTGTAGGGAGCCCAGTAAAGACTGGCCCAAGCTCCAACCAAATTAATGTGTTTGATCTGGTGCCTTTGGGGCTCGGATTGAGCTCGAGTCACCAGCAGTGCTTCAACACCGGTCCGTCCAATTACAAATGATTTGTTGCCTGAAACTTTTTTAGTTACCAAACTAAATACACCAACAGCTCCAGCCTTTTCGGATCGTCACACAATATTTGCTAGTTTTCGAGATTTTAATAAACGCATTAAAGCGCTCACCTTAAAAGGACCTGTTGAAACAACAACGCAAGAGGATAATGCATTGCTGGAATTAGAAAATATCGAGGTCCTGGACACGGGACCTATCGGCGCCTTGGCGGATACTAAACTAGAAAATGAGTACGATGATTTTACTCCTGTCCGCTCACGTAGGGGTAAAAAAACATAAAAGCCCTTACGGAATATCACATGGAGAGTAGGTATAAAGCTTTTAAAAGACACTAGTTTGATGAAGTAGTGGATTTGTTTCCACCTAATATTCGAGGTAAGGTTATGCCCCCTCTATTTATTAATTTTTTGCGATTTTAATTTCAATAAATGAATATTTATTAAATAAAAAAAATAAGGAACTAGACTTTATTTTCATCGTGATGGTTTTGAACTTTAGGCAATTAATTGAGATTTTCTTCATGATATCTTGGTCAGTTTTAGGCAAAACTGCTCCTCTTCATCCAGACCATTTAGCTCAATACTATGGCCATTTTTTTTTATCAACACAGAACTATCCATTAAATTCATCCAAAACACTTACAGCAAGATGATCATCCACCAAACCATTTGTTTGTGAATCACAAAAAACTTCAGGAGGAAGGGATTTCAAATCTATTTTCCTATACATATTCCTATTTTTTCTCAGAAAGCAAGATTATGAGCTGCAAAATTGCAAGTTCTAGCTATTGGGATTTACCATCCAGTTATTAATCTTTAAAAGCAGATTTTTGCAGTAGTCTGTGACTGGTTTACCCTTCTATTCCTTTGACCCCATTTGACCTTTGAGTGAAAAAAAATCACGTTTGTTGCATCTCCTTCAAGTATGATCTTCTCCCATTTGAACTATAGAGCCATCTTTTTTTTGCCAATAAAGCCCCATTTGCTTCTAAAGTATTAGCATCAAGGACACTTCCTTTATGGATCTTTGCACAACAGATAGCCCCATTGTGATTCCTACAAATAGCAACAACTATATAATGACCATCCTTATAAGAATCATCAAAATTGATTTTTTTTTTCCAATTCAAAATGGGTCTAGTCCACCAAGTAGCAAGGGGGTTGGTATTTTCCTTAGTTCCTATCCTCTTTGCAGCTTCATGATAACTAGAGAAGGACACATTGATATCCAGTCCTTCTTCTTTCCCCAAAAAATTATAGCATTCCTTTCCATCGAACAAAGCTCAATAGTACTCACAGCAAATTGGGTAAATTCCTCAAATTCTCTTGTATTAAGTGGCCGTTCCTTCTCTGGTTGAAGTATACCTTGAATCCACTTTTGTACATCCCAATTCCTCAAACTATGAACATTTAAGTTCCATCTTGATGTAAACCAAATGAACTCCACAAATCTACACCTAAGCAGAACATATTCCCGATTTTCATCACCATTCCCACAAATCAAGTGTTTATGTCCTGGGTGTAGGTTGGACTTCCAAGTCCTTTTCCACATACTTGTAGGAGTGACAATAGCAATATTGTATCTCCATTTCTGGTCTTCTCTACAAGAAGTTGTTACAGAAAACCTCCCTGACTTGGAGGGAGCCCAGACAAATGTACTTTGTTCCACCTGATGTGGAATTTGAATAGATAAAATAGCCTCAATTGTACATATCGTGAATATCTAGTTATTACCACATTTTTAAATAGCCGCAACAAGATATATATCCCGACATTCGTAAATATTGAAACCAGTCTGGCCGAGCTGAGCCAAGCCGAGTCGGAGTCAGAGCCGTTGAGTCTAGCCACCTTTGAATAATCGGAGCCGGAGCCTAGAGACAAGCCGAGCCATCGAGTCTAGTCACCTTTGAATAATATATAATAAATTTTCTCCCTACTCAAAGAGATGGGAATTAAACACGCGACCTCCTGCATATATGTCGTGCAAAAGGCCGCTGAGCTAAATGATTACTTGTTAATTGTTTCTCCTCCTATTATATTTATTATAATGGAATTTGGATTTTGTACCTTTACTTATTTTAATTTCTCTATGTGTTTTGATTTTTAATTAATCAAATTAAAATTAATACACTCTCATTAAAATTTTAATAAATAATTTCTTTAAAAAAATATCTCGATAACATAATCTTTATATTTGTGTTTGTCTGAAAATGTCACGAGATAATATATAAATGTCGTTATATGAGTCGCAAAAAAGTAACGATTTATAACATGTAATATAAATGTCACTAACTAACATCAAATTGTCGGTAAGAACAAAAATTACTATAACTATCGTTACGAAACGTCGTATAAAATCCAAATATAGCGACGTTTGTATGAAATGTCACATGATTTAATGATGTTGTATATAAATGTCGCTATATGAGTCACAAAAAGTAGCAATTTATAACAACATTTATATACACGTCGCTAACTTACATCAAAATGTCGATCATCACAATTATTATAACCGACGCTATGAAACGTTGTATAAAATTCGAATTTAGCGATGTTTTTCTGAAAAGTCACAAGATCTAACGACATGGTATATAAATTTCGCTATATGAGTCACAAAAGTAACAATTTTTAACAACATTTAATGTAAATGTCGCTAACCAACATCAAAACGTCGGTATTAACAACAATTACTATAATCGACGCTATGAAACGTCGTATAAGATCCAAACTTTACGACGTTTGTAAAAAGCGTTGCTTCAACTTACTCTTTTTGGTTTTAAGCGACGTTTGATGAAAACGTTGGTACAAAAATGTCGTAAAAGAGTGTTTTTGTTGTAGTGACTATTACTATATTAATAGTGTCGTAATTTCATAAGTAAGTTGTCACTATTACTATATTAATAGTGTCGTAATTTCATAAGTAAGTTGTCACTATTACTATATTAATAGTGTCGTAATTTCTTTTATCATTGAAGTTTTTTCACTAATAGCATATGCGCTCTGACACCAATTCTTTTTTACGGGGATGAAACTTAGTTGTGATAAAAAATATTTTTCTCACTAGTACTTCAAGTTATTGTGGCAAAAAGTGTTTTGTCACTCTATTTATGCCTTTCTGTGATGAAAATTTGTGACACTAAAGTTTATACAGTTAGTGTTGGCTTAATGTGGTCACAAATAAGAGGTTTATTATGACAAATTAAACATGGATGGTCACTATTATTCGTACTAGTGGTGACGACTTATTTGTTTGTTACTACCGCAAATTGTGACGATTAGTCTTTTCCACGGTTAATTTTTCATTATTAATGTATTACTAATGCATTATTAATAATGTCTTAATCATAATCAAATTCATTTTTTCCTTCATTACTCATTGTAACAATAGTAAACGGAATTCCTTCAACGATTATTACATATAAATCAGATCTATGTTCAGGCACCAAATCATTATTATCATCTGTAAACTACAAAAAAATACTTTTTAGGACGAAAGTTTTCGTGACAAAGATATTTTCGTCCTGAAAGGTCCTCATTTTCTGACGAAAACGACTTAGTCCCGAAAAATGACATTTTCCGAGAAAACCTAGAT
Source organism: Vinca minor (assembly GCA_026122235.1). NCBI lineage: Eukaryota > Viridiplantae > Streptophyta > Magnoliopsida > Gentianales > Apocynaceae > Vinca > Vinca minor. The sequence goes on from JAOCZM010000020.1 coordinate 634,301, forward strand.
TTTGTCACAAAAAAGTAGTTTCATCGTCTCGAAATATCGTCCAATTGTGACAAAGACAAAATTTCATCACGATAGGAATGACTTTTGATTAGAAAAATGTCTTTGCCACGAAAAGTCCCGTCATAAAAAGTATTTTTTTCTTTTATAATATGTAGCTTGTATATGATGTAGTTTTAGCGTTATTTTCCTCTCACATTGAACATATATTTCTTTTAAAACGAAAAAGGGAAAGTGGCATTGCAACGAAAACAGAGTGAAAGTATAAATATTTTTTGTTTTTGTAAAAAAAAATTACATAAATATACAGATATATATGCTATAATTTAAAATATAAATTTAGTTTTTATTTGTTTTTAGTAATACATTAAATTTACATTTAATTATTTAAAATTTAATAAGAGTGTTATTTTTTATTCATGAAAAAAATGAAATAAAAAAACAAAGAAAAATTTAAATAAGTAAAGGTTCAAAATAAAAAAATCCATTATGATAAATATAATAGAAGAAACAATAATTAACAAATGATCGGCCAGCCCATCGACCCAGCGCACGACATACTTACAGGAGGTCGCGAGTTCAATTCTCATCCCTTTGAGAATGGAGATACTTTATTCAAATTATTCAAAGGTGATTTGACTTGGCGACTAATGGAGAAACTTTATTGTACATTATTCAAAGGTGTTGGGTACTCTCGGTCGTAATAAATATACAAATGACAAAATATTTGTAACAATAATTACATTTTTTGTGACTAAATTCGGTCGACACTATTTCAAAATAATTAGGTACGAAGTAGTTGTTAATGATATGAGTAGTATGTGTGACAAACATTTGCCCACTATTAACAAGTATTTTTGTGTCAACGATATCGTCACTATAAATATAAATATACGACGAATTAATTCGTCACAATTGACTTATTTGTTGTGTCAAGACTATTGTCACACACATTTATATTTGTTGTGACCACTTTTTTTTATCACTTGTTGTACAGTTTTTTATGTCGAGAATTTAGTTACAAACGCATTGAGTAATTGTGACCAATCACAAAATGTCGTCACAACTTCATCAGTGACTGAGGTATTTGTGACGGCAAGTGACGACTTCCAAAAATGGTCACAAGCGATAATAATGACCTAAATTCGACCTTAGAGTGACGACTTTCGTCGTTAGTAAATATCATTTTTCTTGTAGTGTTCCCTAATCAAAGTTTCAGAATGATTACCTTCAGAGTTTGTTTGAGTTGTAGACCCCTCCTATTGTGACCTCTCTTCTTCAGTAAAATAATCCCTCTTCGGACCCTTTCTGGCCTCCCACTTGACATTCTTATACCTTATTCGGACCATCGTTATGCTCTCTTCCTCCACCATCTGTTCATGCTTATTTTCCCCATCATTAGACCTGGGTTTATTCTGTTCTTCACTATCTGATTTTGGTTCCTCCACCAGTGGAGATACCTGGTTTGGGTTATATGTTGTTTCTGGGTTTGCACCATCTCGAATCTCAGTTATATGAAAATTGTACAAAGAGATTGCAAGATCTTGCGGAATAGGTATCAAGTTTGGATGAATTCGGACTTGGGTCAGAGATGTTTGTACCAAAGATTCTGAGGTGATTCTATTAAAATAGGTTTAATTTTTTTCTTTTGGGAATTTTTATAGGAAGAGGTTCTTTTTGTTCTAAACAGTTCTTTCACAAAATGTTTCGGGTCTTGATGTGATTTTGGGTTATGGTTATTTTTATGGGTAGTAACCGGTATTTTTTGTGGGTCGAGTAAGTTTATGACAATGTTCCTTGGTTAGCCTTTTATGTTTGGATTTGGTTCAACAGTTTGGACATGGGTATAATTAATGGGCTTCTCTGTAACCACAGTTGACTAAACCTCTAATAAATATTTAGTACTAATCTGGTTTTGGGTTTTTTGGCAAGTGGCTTGGGTATTCCTATCATGGGCCCATACCTGGGTCTTGTTACCAATACCTGACCCAAAAGTGCCACTCTCTCCCAAAATTTGGTAACCGTCCTTTAAGATAGTTGACTTGACATAATTCGTTTGACCCTTCCCCACCGCATACCCGTCATATCTGACATGAGCACTCTCATTCAAACAATAATTTACTGGTTCTTACAAGCACCAGTTCATCTTCCTCCATTCCGTCCGCTTTTGCGACAACCACTTTCGGCACTCTTTCTTCCAAGTCCTCCTCACCACTATCTACATGAAAACCTTGGTTTTTCCTTCATTCATTTCTAGGTTTCCATATATTTGGCCTTTTTTCCTGGTATGAGTAACAGATTCATCATAAATTTCCCAACCTCACTAACATCTAAGGCTCCCTCAATAATCTCCTTACAGTTAACTTTCTGGTGACCTATCCTCCAACATCGGAAACAGAATTCCACCATTCTTTCATATTTGAACTTTACCCATCTATCTCATCACCCCTCTTGTTCCCTTTGCATAAAAAAACCTATCTTTAGGGGGTCGCCAACTATGATGTCCACTCTAATCCTTATGAACCTGTTTCTTATCTGCCTTGGTCCCCCCCAAAAAAATTCCCTATTCTCCTCGCCTTCCGATAGTTCATTATCCGGAGGAATATTGTGAACTTGTATCTAAAAAGTGGATTATCAAAATTAATTTCAGACACTGTAATTTTAGAATCCCATTTCTTTAGAATAATGTGAGAACCTCTGAATGTCCATGGACACATTCTCATAATTCTATCCATATCCTTCTTGTCTTTGAAATTGCATTGGAAAATATTTTCCTCCAACTAACGATCATTCATTATTCTAGGAACATTCCAAGCCTCCATTATTGTAGTAATAAAGGCTCCCGGTTCTGTTTTTTTCTCTCTCTTTCTGACAGGATCTTTTCCACAATGGTATTAACACTATCCTGAACATTTAAATCTATGTTGTTGGACACTAAAGATTCTGGGTTAAAAGCCATTAAAAACAAAATAGGGATATAGACAGAATATGAAAAGCCAAGAGTCTTAGATATTCAATACATTAAATAGAGAGAATATGAACCATATGGAAATGCAAAGGGACATCCATAATATTCATAACATAATGTAAATAAACATACCAACACAAATTTATGGGTATCACATCCTTCCCCCTCTTACAAAAGTTTCGTCCCCGAAAATTACTCACCTCGATCTTGGTAAAGGTAGGGGATACTTTTGCCTAGATTTCTCTTCCAACTCCCAAATGGCTTCCTGCTCGGAATAGTGTGACCATTGCACATTTGCATAAGGTAAAGTCCTCTTTCTAAAGACTTAATCCTTTCTGAAAGACCACTTTGGAGGTATTGAACCTAAGAGCGGGATGAATTGGGTTCTAAAAAACTATTTATCTTTTCTAAATCTTATTTGCCCAAGTGATCACCTTAACAACAAGTATATTTTTTAAGCACATAAGGTGAGTTAATTGTGTTAAAAAAAACTTAGATGACTAAGTCAAGCAATTGTTTAAAGTAAGGAAGAATGTGAAAGTTTTCTATCCTAAAAACATGTGTTCATATAGTCAAGTAGACAAGTTATAATATATATATGAAGAATGAAGTAAAGGAGTAGGGATAGAGAAAGTAACACAAGGATTTATAGTTGTTCGATTCACAAAGAATCTACATCCACTACCTTAGGACGAACCTAAGTATTTCAACATCCACTAATGGATACCATTCACAACAAATGCAAGGTGAGTTCTACCTTTTACAATTGCCCCAACAAATGAGGACTTGTGCTTCACTAAGAAGACTCCACTCACAAAGAGTGTTAAAATCACAAAGAGTCAATCTCACTAATGAGATACTTGCCTCACAAAGAGAGCTTTTTCCTAACAAATAGGACTTGCAAACACTCACCAAAAGTGAAGCTCACAAAAAAGAATTTTCTAGTTCACAAAGAACTAGTTTCACACAATCAAATGAGAATTTACAATTTAGCTCTCTTACAAAAATTCTCTTTTCGATATTACAACTGAAAACTCTAATAACTCTTGAGAATAGAGAGATAGATGAATTTTAAACTCAACTCAAATATGCTTTAGAATGATTTGGAAATTCAGCTCCAAAATGTTTGCGTGTGTGTTTATGAAGTGTATAATCTATGCCTTCTTATGGCTTGATTGGTTATAAAAATTCAGCTTTAGAAGCTTTATATAGGGCAAAAATACACAAGTAAAGTTGGTCACACCGGCTATAATTTTGGCCTGGATTTGACAGCTTCGGTCGACCGAGGTGCCTCCAAAATAAAGATTAAAGACCCTTTATCTTCATCTTGGTCGGCCGCAAGATGTGATCCGGTCTTCTGAAGCATAACTGCTATAGGTCGGCCGAGAGAATATAGTCGTTGGAGCATTGGAACATTCAAAATCTGACTAAGGACAAAAACAACCTCGATCGACCTGACAACACATGTCGGTCGACCGAATTTCTTCTTATCATCCGAGACTAGGCCTAGGTCGACCGGAATGCAGTCTTAAAGTGGTTTTTCCACTTAGTCAAGTTCCTAATGTCCTCAAACACATGTCTAAGTGTTTTGTAAAGATATAAAACACATTTTAAAGAATTTACGCATTGGCCAACACTAATCTAACTTTTCAAAAACCTTTTCAATGAATTGAACAATATAAAACATGGGCTTTTGAAAACATGCATAGTTCAACTTAAAACATTCTATCACTACAATATAAGCGGTTAAATAGTGACGGAAACATTCTATCACTACAAGAAAACGGTTAAATAGTGACGGACATATCCGTCGCTAAACTGAGATTATCGACCAAACCACGTGGTCAGATATTTTTTGTCGCTGAGCCGAATACCGACGGAATATGTAGCGACCGAATATTGGGTCGCTATATACAGACGGATTAGCGACTGAATGGCCATCAATGTTAACTTTAACTTTTTATGGACCGAATTCCGACGGCAATACTAGCGATTGAGCATATTGTCGCAAATTACCTACCGATAAGTCAACAATGTTGACTTTGACTTTGACTTTTTACCGACCGAATTTCGACGGCCCTTTTACCGACCGAATTGTTGGTCGCTAATTACCGACGGATTACCGACCGAACAGTCAACAATGTTGACTTTGACTTGTTACCGAGCAATTACTAACGACCTGTTTATTCCGTCGCTAATTACCGATGGAATAGCAACTGATTCGAGTTCATTTGACTTTGACTTTAAACCTATAACAACCGATATAACGGTCGCTAGGCGGTCGCTCAATGTTTTTTAATTTAAAAAAATAAATTCTAAAATTTATTTAAATCCATATTATAAGAAACAACAAAACACATTAATGAATCAGAAAAATTATCAATAAGATCGCAAAAAACAAACATAGTCAATCAAACCCAAAAATAACATCACATAACCATTATTTTACTAATACATTCTAAACAACACAAGTTTACGCTCTCGTTTACCAATTACAACACTCACATTCAAAGTGCGAACTCCACTTCATCAATTCCTTTTTTCTTGTTTCTTTATAACCTTGCAATATACTTCTTGGTGTCCCATATCTTTTGTAGGTTCACTTATATGTATATTCTCGGACATGCATGAGTTGCAATCTGAAAATTCGAGAATCAAATTAATTTATGGCAATAAAGTTACCACTTTGAACTATGTTAAAAAGTTATAAAATCTTGCAATTAATTTGTGGTAATAAAGTTATACATAATTTTTCTTATAAAGTACTAAAAATAAACCTACAACTATTATTCACCTTCAATATGTGGAATTCCAAGAAGCTAGTTGTTCAGCTTCATTTTATATCGTTCAAGTGGCTTCTTAGTGTGAAGCAAGAAAGAGACATAAAATTAGGTAAATTAGAAAAGAACAAAAAAGAAAAATATATATTATGCATGAAAAAATGGATTAATAAAGGAAAATTAAGAATTAAAGCACAACAACCAATAGATAACCAAATTAATAATTCTATTTTTAATCATTCTAAATCATCATCTGACATAAATTCATCATCTTCTTCAGAATTGTCATCACCCAACATAAATTCATCATCTTCATTAACACGGCCCGTACTGGTCACAAGTACAATCATGATTTCCTTTGACTGGTGTGCAAGTTGACCAACTTCGGTAACAATTGGATCAATATGACTGGTCTTCTCCTCATGAACTTTCTCCTGATATGGTACCAGAACATTAGGAACGCCAATTAGATGTGGTTTGGAACTACAAACAGCCCACCAATCAGCCCTAGATGTTGTCTTACTACTTGGTTAATGTGTGTAGTAGCCTTGTTGAGTTTGGGAAGCAAATACAAATAGATCGTAACCCTGGTACATTCTTTTCCTATTGATTTATACAATCTTATATTGATGATGCACACCTAAACCTCTATTTGGAGTTGAAATAATTATTTTTTGGACAGGTAATCCAGCAAGTTCAACCTCAATGATTTGCCTCAACTCACCGTAGTAATCGCCTTTGACCACCCATACCCCACTATTTGGGGTTACTTTTCTATCGTTATGGGATTTTATGTGAAATCTATAACCGTTAACAAAGTAACCGGAATATGAGATCACTCCCCATGTCGGGCCACATGAAAGATTTTCCAACAACCTTTCGGAATATTCCGGAAAGCTACGTATCTGTTGAGAAAACAAAAGTTAAACTAGTTTAGTCATTCTTAAAACAAGTACATTTCTGCATAATACCAACTTACATGAGTTCCAAACCATATGGAAAAATCATTAAAAACCCGATTTTGCAGTTCATCCCCATTATCTAGGAGTTTGATTATCTACTTCACTAACAAATATTAGCTAAAGAATGTAGCAGCTTCTTCCACTAAGTATGCATAGAAAATTGACGTCTCAACTCTAGCCTTGTTTTTTAGATGATGTAGGTATCTAATTAAAGAATAAATAGTTAATCACATTGTAAATACATGAAAAACAAAAATGAAGTTGAGATTATAAAGACATTGATTGTTACCTATAGAACGGGTACATCCACCTAAACTGCACAATAATATAGCAATATTGTCCTCTAGTTCTTACATATGCGTCACAGTCAACTTCGAGTAACACAAATCTCTGTAGAACAGACTAAGTTCAGCCAAGGGTCCCCACACATTTGGCGGTAGTAATTCTCTGAGAGCTATAGGGATAAGTCTCTCCATGAATACATGACAATCATCGCTCTTCATTCTTGACATTTTCAACTCTTTCATATCAACGCATTGCGCCAAAATTGATGCATAGCCATCTGGAAACCTTAATTCTCTCACCCCACTGCAAAACCATCTCTTTTTGTGCCTTGGTAAGAATGAAACATGCCTTTGGCTTTGTTGCTTTACCTTGGCCATCATATTTAATACTCAACTCCGGTCGACTACAATACTTTCAACATCCTCTCTAGCCTTAACATTGTCCTTAGTTTTACCTTTCACGTCCAACACGGTGTTAAAGAAGTTATCAAAGATATTTTTTTTTTCATTATGCATGACATTGATGGTGTGTCTTATTATAAGTGTCCACCAATAAGGTAAGTCCCAAAATATGCTACATTTGGCACAGTTGTGATCCTGACCTCTGTCGTGCTCTTTACCAACCTCTTCAGCTGTATCAGTAATTTTCTTATAATATTTAACTCTAAAATACATTTCATCACTAGTCAGGCGAGAGGGCGGTTCTTCTCGCTCATGTCGCCGGTCCTTTCTAGATCCCTTTGCATCTTTTCTAAATAGATGATTAGGTGTCAAAAAGCATCTGTGGCAATTAAACCATGATTGTTTCCTGCAAAACTACATATGGAATGCTTGTGTTTCTTCCATACAATATGGACAAGCGTGAATGCCAGTTGTACTTCATCCACTTAACATTCCATATGTTAAGAAACCATTAATTGTCCAAAGTAAGGAAGCCCTCAGTTTAAAGTTTTGCTTTTTGGAGATGTCATAAGTTTCCGCACCTTCACCCCATAGCTGATTCAATTCATCGATGAGAGGTTGCAAGTACACATAAATCGTGTGTTTAGAATTTTGTGGTCCAGGTTTAATGATAGTTAAGAACATTACATTGTTCTTCATAGACATCCAAGGGGGGAGATTATAAGTTGTCAGAAGAATTTGCCAAGAAGAATATTGCTTATCTGACATGTCGAAAGGTGTAAAATCGTCAGCACATAACCCAAGCCTTACATTCCGAGGTTTCGCTGCAAAATCGGTATATGTTCTATCAAAATGATGTCAAGCTTCCTCATCCCACGGGTGATTTATTATTCCCTCTTTCCTTTCACTAACTGAGTGCCATATCATGTGTCTTGCGATTTTCTCAGATGTATACAATCTTTGTATTCTCGGAGTAGTTGGAAAATAATACATCTTTTTGCAAACAATCTCTTTGTGTCGTTTATTTTTACATTTCTTTTTCTTAATGTACCTAGCATGACCACAAAACTTGCATTCTCTACTCTCAACATCATATTTCCAGTACAACATACAACCGTTAAAACAAACATCAATATTTTGAACTGGTAATCCAAGGCCTTTAACCAATTTCTTCATTTGGTAAAAGTCGTCTAAATCATTATTTTTGGGAGGAAGCGCCTCTTTAATCAATTGCGCAAAATTATCTATAGTAGTTTCGGATAAGTTGTCCTTGGACTTAATACTCAACATTCTAGCAGTCATTGATAGATGTGGATGGTTTGTACAACCGTCCCATAGTGGGCTATCAACGGCCTTTAACATGTCATAGAACATTTGTCCCTCTGTAAATAAAATATTAGACCATTGATTCTGTAAATAAGCAACAAATATGAACACCAAGATGTTATTAAAATACGAAACTTAGAGAACTGAACAAATAATTTTGACATTATTAATGAGTAATTGATATCCGCCTGGAATAGCCAATTTATGTCTGGAAATATTTGAAATCCGCTTGGAAATAGCAAATTTCCGTCTAGAAATAGCTGAAATCTGCTTGTAAATAGCCAATTTCAGCCTGGAAATAGTTGAAATCCGCTTGGAAATAGCAAATTTCCATCTAGAAATAGCTAAAATCTGCCTGGAAATATTTGAAATCCGCCTGGAAATAGTAAATTTGTGGAATCGGTAGAATCGTACGATTTTACGATTTTACATTCCGATTCTATGATTCTACTCCGATTCTACCAGATTTCGATTTTACTTCCGATTCAACTCGTTTTTTTTCCATAGAATCGTAAAATCTATGATTTTACGATTTAAATCGGGATTTTAACAACATTGGGTGAGAATGACGATGATGAGCAAGACTCAGGTCTCAAAGCCTCGGGATCGGCATGTTCATTGTTAGAAAGGTACTCCTCAAAAGGCACGACTTTGACAAGCTTTACACTTGTCATCTCCAGTCTTCAACTCCGGTGTACTTCTCCGGCCGAAAGCCGGGGAATTACACAGAGCATGGCCCTGTCTCCAAGAAGTTACAAGATTTACATGTCCACGAGAAGTACATTTCGATGGAGTTTGATAAATATGAAAGAGAGAGTGACCCTCGCGATTATTTTGCTCTGTACAATGCTTCTTTGTGAGACTCTTCCCCAAATCCTTAAAGGGTTATGAGCTCTAAGGGTTTGCATCCCTACCACATCAAATAATTAATTGCTTTAAGGAATTGCAGCGATCTTTTCTTGAATACTTTGCTTGACAGGCTGCCAAGGGACTCAATTCTGACTATCTCCCGAATCCGAGGCAAAGGAAAGATGAAACTTTGATCATCCATGTGAGATGTAGGAGCAGTCTTGCATCAGGGATACTGTCATTTCCTTCCAAACCCAATTTCAGCAAGAAAATTGGAAACAAGATCTCCAAAGAATACACATCAAAATTTGGAAAGAACTTATAATTTTTGAAGAGGTGAAGATGGGCAAATCTAACAACCAAACTAAAGTAGTACTAAGGCATTCAAGAAACAATAATCCAAAACGTCAAAGGTATACTGACCAGGCGGCATGCAATAGATACCAAGACATGAGAAATTTAGGGGCCAGGGACAGGTATATAACCAGAGGAGGGATCAATATCCCTGAAGGTATTTTTATGCCACACTACTTTAGGCATTGAGAATCCTAACTCCACCATAAAAAATGAATCCCCCCAAAGAAAATAAATAACAAAAGGTATTGTGCTTTCCACCATGATCATGACCACAACGCTGAGGCTTGCATCGAACCGTAGAAAGAAATTGAACAAGACATACGTCGAGGCAAACTAAAATAGTTTATTGATGAAGCAGCCGCTCGACGGCAAAAAACCAAGGCTCGGGGACATAACCCACCGACACCAGCCACTCGAATGTCACGTTTGGACTTCATTTTTGTTTTGATTTTTTCCTTTTCTTTGGATTTTTGGAAAGCATTTTTCTTATGATTTTATTTTTTTATTGTGCGAAATCACGTCGTAAAGAATTTGAATTTGAATGAGAATTCTGTAATATCAGATTTCAATTTAATCTTTAAATTGTTGTCCATGTACATTAATCTATCGCCATTCTTGTATCCGTGGTGGGATCCATTCTTAATGGTCTATAATATGACATGTCCATGTAATATTTGAGTTTAGAGACTTCATTTTTAATAATATTTGAGTTTGAATGTGTCTCTAAACTTCATTTTTAATACTCCTTCGTTCAAAATACGTTGTCCACATTTGAGTTGAATACTAATTAATAAGAATATTTTGACCATGTGTAAATTACAATAATATTATTAATTATAGAATGGTCCAGAAGTCAGTTGAACTTCCATCTCTTAGATGTAAAAAATTATTTACGAGAGTTTAGAGAAAAAATATACTAATTTTGAGAAAGTGAACATTCAATTTATGAAAAATTCAAATAAAAACAGAACATTAAATTTGGAACGAGGGACTTTCATTTAGTCGAGCTAGTGACTTCTCTTACAAGAGATAAAAAGAAAGACAGATTAATTAACCCGATGAATGTTCTACAGCTATCCTTAGTATAAAATGACAAAATACCTTTGTACAAAATAATTGAAGTACTCTTAATTTAAAATAATGAATATTCTTTGCTTAAATGACAAAAATATCTTTAATACGATATCGAAAAAAAACTGTTAGTAAAAAATTACAATAATACCCTAAGCACAAAATAACGATTTTTTTTATAAAAAAATCACAAACCCACCTAACATAAAATCACTAAAACAACGAAGGCACGGTAGCTCAGTGGGTAACATCCACTGCCTGAGACCGAGAGGTCCAGGTTCGATACCCACCTCACACAAGGGGAATGATTTAATTGTCATTTCTTTGGGTTCCCTTGCGTGAGGTCTTATACTCCCCTCACGGGGCACCCGCTCAACGGGACTTCTACGACCCTCACGGGGCACCCGCTCAGCCGGGCTTCTATTACTCCTCTTCTGGTGAGGTCGACCTCCTCTGGAGAGGTCTAATAAATATATATAATTGTAATAAACTGGACCATACTTATAAATGGTCTAGTTTAAAAAAAAAAAAAAAAAAAAATCACTAAAACACCATTGATGCAAAATTATGAAGATACTTTTGACGCAAAATGACAAAAATACCATCGGCTCAAAATTACGAAAAACACCTTCGCGTAAATTGGTAAAATTACCTTTGGCTCAAATTACTGAAAATTCATATGATACAAAATGACTCAAATTCCCTTGAAGAAAAATGACGAAAACACTCCCATAAAACAAGGGAAAATATCTATTGTGCCAAATGACAAAACTAACTTTGAATAAAATAAAAAAAAATATTCTCTTAGCATAAAATGACAAAAATACCTTTAGTACAAAATGACAATTTTCGTTCACATGAAATGCCTAAAGTAATATCGGTGTAAAATGGGGAAAATATACTTGTTGATAAATAATGAAAATGTCATTCATACAAAAAGAGGATAGCCAAGATGAAAATGACGAAAATATAACTCTTTTAAAAAAAATGAAAATTCAATAATGAGGGTATTTTCGTCATTTTGTTTTAATGGACTTACTTTTTTTTTAGTAATTGTAATCTATTTATCTTGTATCAAGTACGCATTTAATTTTGCACAATGGTCAAATTTCATTTTAACAAGTGTATTTTTATCATTTTGCAACAATTATATTTTTGGTTTTTTAAATTGGACAATGAAAAATTGTCTCATATTACACAAATTGTAAATCCCCCAGTCACTCCATCGATCTCCAAACTCGTTAGACACCGGTTCTAGCCAGGTGTCATAACCATCCAAATGTTTAGGCTAACATCGTAGCTTGGGTGGCCAACTTTCATGACTGGTTCACCAACAGGGTGAAAGCCTGAGGTTTGAGGGTAAATTGGTCCTAGCTTGTAGAAACAAGAGATTAGAATCAAAGTTTGCACGTTTTCATTGGGTCTCAAAAAGTCTCCTGGATTCTTTTTTTAAGGAATATGCCAAGAGAGAAAGAATGAGACGTTTAAGAATTTATGAAGATCTCATAAAGAGATATATTACTACTAGATGTCTGGTTTCCACACGTTCGCATCAAATTCAGAATTTCCTGCCTTTTGTTCAAATGTACTAGTTTGGTTCGATCTTGAAGAAGATTATTGTCGTTTATGGAGATAATAATTTTTACTTTTTTTGGGTCTTAAGATGAGGGGATTTCAAGTGGTCCAATAATTTTGATCTAAAGGCCGAACTCTCAACTGTTCCAATATGGCCATTAACACTTGATGCTCCCACCTAGAGTGTTACTAGGCCGAGTATAGCTCATGTTTTTGTGGAACTTGATTTACTAAAGGACTTGTCGGATCGTATATGTATTTATTATAAAGGTTCATGGGAGGGTTTTTTGGAATTTCAAGTATTGAATGACGTATTGTTCCTTCAGCGTTCCAAGATTCATGACGATCAACGGTGATATAAAAGCCATAATCTATATTTAAAAACTCTAATTTAGCTGTGACTAATATGGATAACAATAATATGTCTTCGCAAAACTGGTCAGTAGCCCTACCGACTGAGAAACTCAAAAATACTGAAAGGAAAAAGTTGCTGAATTAACGAATGTTTGCCGATTGGCGGGTACCAAAAATATTCTTAAGTTCGGGCAAGGTCATTTCATTCCCACCAACTAAGCGGAAACCTAAACACCAATGTATTTCTAGGGCGTCCACATCGGAATCAAAACGTTTGAATGGTCAGTTAGTGTCTTAGAAACTCAGGATAAGGCAATCTCTGGTCAAGAATATGGATAAGGTAACCTCCAGCTTGGTGTCTAATTCCGCTTTCGACAATGGATTAAAGTCTAGAAACCCTAAGTCAGCATCGCTGGACTTAGAAATGATTTTATCAACTTGAGTAGAGAGTTTGGTTTCTGGTCTTTCGGCCAAAAGATTACCATATATTGGTTAGAGTTGCGCTGATAGATTTTTTGGGTATTATAGCTGTACAAAATGCTGGAATTTCAATTTTTTGGTTTCTATTCGGACAGTCTCGAATAAGAGATTTATGTTTCGTTTGCGATTTTGGACAGACCACTAGAAAATCCTATAGGGAAGTCAAATTCTAATGCAAAATTTATTAATCATGACATTGTTGTATATAGTATTCCTCATAGAATTATAATACTATAGTTTGATAATATTGCCATAGGTCCACCACATTTTTCTCGAGTTGATCTGCCTTGCCATGCACAGTCCAAAGTTCGTAAAAAAAAAAGAGGAAGATAAAACCATTGATAGAGGAATCCCAAAATGGAATGAAAGCTAAGAAGAGTTGTTTGTTTAGCCAGATTATATTCTTGGTCAAGTAGATGAAGCCAGAAATATCCAACGATCGCCAAGAATTTCTCTAATGATTAGATACCCGGTCCAGACACGATACATAACTTTCTTAGTACCTAGACCAGCAACGCATCTTGGACGACTAACTTCTATGGTCTCATGTAGGCCGGTTAATTAAAAGATCATACATTGGGGGTTTTACTAGATTAAGAAAATCAATTTCCTCCCTGGTCAGGATCGTAGGGCACAACTTGCATTGGTTATCCCTAGTGGGGGGTTAGAGTCTAGCCATCTGTGATAAATTGTTGAGGATGAGAACTTGAAGAAGCCATAGTCTTGAAGAAGGAAGAATTGACGGTTAGGAAAAAAATGATATTCTGGATGTCAAAGGAAAATTCGGTGTTACAAAGGCCAAGGAAAAGACAAAAGTATTAATAAAGATAGGTAAAAGATGGAAGTTAGAAAAATGAGGAATTTAAAGAATAGTATAATTAAATTCCAAAATTTATGTAACTAACTAAGATGAGGTTTTTTTCCCGGAGACTTAACTCACCTCAGAAAAACAAAAAAAAAAAGGGAAAGTGTTAACATCTGAAAAATATCGACTAGCCGATATCACCTGGGAGGCAGACAAACGGGCAAACAACCTAGATGTACAATAGGTATCAAAGGAAATTAACCGGCCAAGAGAAATGGATGGCTGAAACAATTGACATGGAAAACAAGAAACAGAAAACAAGATCCGGGAACTCAATCGACTGTAAGAACTACCTGGTGAAATGGCTAAAAAGAGTTCATAAGATATCGGGGAGCTGGTCTTTCATAACTATTAAACAAGTCATATGTCATCCATACCTTTATTGCCACGATACACATTAAGGAAAGAGAGTACATCTAGGAGGATTTTTTGGGTCAAGTAATAACCGGACATCCTCTAGAAGGCGAAATATGCAACCACCAGCTAGCCAAGGCAAAAGAATCTTGTTCACATTCTTCATAACGTTCATGATAAGAAAACATGTCCACTTCACAAGGATCATGGCCGCCATGGGAAAATTCAAGGCAGGGAGGCAGTTCAAGACAAAACTATAAATAGAATATGAAGAAAGAGAATAAGGACGTGGCAATCAACTCTAAACATGTCTTTTATCATTATTTTATACTCTATTTTTAAGCTTTCATTACAGCTTTCCGCACTTATACAATCATATAATTCCTTTTAGATAAGAATTTTCGGACCAACCAAGCTTTTTTTATGAGGATTCTCATCCAATAATGGATACTTAAGTATAATCCACCCTCTAAGGGTAAGGTGTATGTCAGAGGATGCTTATCCAATAACGCATACTATAGTTTATGGTTAGTCTGGTTGGCCTCATGTCAACTTTCTTCGTGCGGAGTTGTTTTCCAATTAATGCACACTAGGCGAGATCACACGTTTCCATGTGTAAACGGTCTTGAAAAGAAGGAATTTCAATTGTGAATACAAATTCGTCCGGTTCATTTTCCTTACTCGATGTCGGGCCAAGGTTTTTTGTGGCAACACTACTCTATTGATTCATCTACTCGCGCAAGGGATTGCACATTCCACGACAGAGAGAGCATGTTTAAACAAGTTGAAGGGAGTTCAACAATCATCAACAGAAGTGAGTCTGTCAATCCTTGACAAAAGGGAGTCTTAAATCCTCGACATAAGAGAGTCTATTAATCTTCAGTAGAAACAAGTATGTCCTACATCCACTAGGGAAATTCGTTATAGTCTTGAGATAGGTGAATTTGTGTACTTTTGGTAAAAGTTTAGCAGAATTATTTCATGTTGTGACCCCTCACGTGTAAGCTTACTTAGCGGCACTGCATTAACATTTTTTTTGCATTATTTACTTTACACACTTTAATTGTGGAATTGTTGATTGATCTCGTAAATTCACTTCCTAATAACCTTTACTTTTTGTTGAGACATTATTTTACTATAAATATCTTGTTTTTTTTTTTTTTTTGGCTAAACTAACATGTTCAAATCTTGTGAGAAATAAAAATAATTTTTTAACTAATTTTTCAAACATATCTTGTTGTATATTAGAGAAAATTTGCATTAGCATATTTAATGTAGTGTTGAAAAGTAACATCTTAAGAAAAGTCTCATGCATGCCTCAAGGAAATTTTCATCCTTTTACATTTCCTAGTGATGAATTAGTTCATGAATAAGATACACTTTCTCTTTCCGTAACGTACCCTTCACTAAATAATAAAAGTTGTTGGTAGAGCGAGAAATTCATTATACTAACCACTTATATTTTGGAAGGAAAAAAATTATCTATCTCCGTATATATCCCTATTTTTATACCCAATTAATTACAATTCGTTATGTGTATATAATTGGAAGAAATTTTCATATAACGAATTCTGATTAGTTGGGTACAGGAATAAGGAGAGATACATGGGAGAGATGATTTTCATCCATATTGGAATGGGGGGACTATACTATTTTAGATTTTTTGAAAAATAAAATGAGAAAATATTGAATTAGATCGGTCTATAGGCTTTTACCAAGTCAACTTCTTTATTCTAGAGCTTTACTTACCAAAAATCTTCGTTCAAAAGGGTGAAAAATTCAGTTCCAGCTTTGTGACCTATAAAATGAATACAATCTCTGGTCTTTGATGTCAAACAATGTCAATTGATATATTGAAAAGAATAAAAAATGTCTAAATATGCAATTATTACATTTTTTGTGCTCTTACTTTCGTTCCATGATATTCCACCCGCAGCACAAGCAATGGTCCTAGAGACATGTGAGTTAATTTCATAGTTTCATCATTTGGATCAAAACTGTTCCCCCCATTTATGATTTGTTAAATAATGTTTTTTTTTAAATTGTTATGTGCAGACGAGTCCAGATTCATGAACATCAACGTTGGTTTGCCAAGAAGGTATCCTGAGGGTAATGGAAATGCAATAGAAGTCAAGCCTCCTTGCAATAGTTGTTTGCCTCCTTAAAAAACCCTAAGAGATGAGCTTTAAGCATCATTTTTTTTTTCTTCCTTTTGCTTGTTTTATTTGTACACAAAGATTCGGATGTGATTCAAACTCAAGACATATGGTCTGGTAAAATATTAGGATTTTTGGAATGCAATTTTTCTTACGATTTTAGTTCTCTTTATTGTGCGACAATCATGTCGAAAAGAATTTGAAATTGAATCAGAATTCTGTAATATTTGATTCTTCTTGACATGATTCTATTTTATCAGATTTCATTTTATCTTTAAATGGTTTTCCATGTACATTAATCTATCGCCATTCTTGTATCCATGGTGGGATCCATTCCTAATGTTCTATAATATGACAATTGACATGTCCATGTAATATTTGAGTTTGAATGTGTCTCTAACCTTCATTTTTAATAATATTTGAGTTTAAATGTGTCTCTAAACTTCATTTTTAATACTCCTTCTTTCAAAATACAATGTCCACATTTGACTTGAATATGAATTAATAAGAGTACTTTGGCCATGTATAAATTAAAGTAATATTATTAATTATAGGATGGTCCATAAGTTAGTTGAACTTCCATCTATTAGATGTAAAAAATTATTTACGAGAGTTTAGAGAAAATATAGTCATTTTGAGAAAGTGAGCATTCAATTTATGAAATATTAAAATAGAAACAGAACATTAAATTTGGAATGAGGGACTATCATTTAGTCGATCCAGTGACTTCTCTTACAAGAGATAAAAATGAAGAAAAAAAGATTAATTCACCCGATGAATGTTCTACACTTTTTTTTTTTTTGACGTAAAAAGCACTAGACTTTCATTAATCGATAGTAAGGGTTACATATGGTAGGAGAAAACTCGGTGGCTCTCCAAAACCATTGAGAGGAGGTTTTAAACCTCATTGCGTAATTTGCTAATCTATCAGCAGAAATATTACAAGATCTGTGTATAAAAGATAAAAGATAAATTATGAAAAATACCTTAGCGTAAATTGGTAAAATTATCTTTGGCTCAAATTGCTGAAAATTCATATGATACAAAATGACTCAAATTCCCTTGAAGAAAAATAACGAAAACACTCCCATAAAAAAAACCGAGAAAATGCCTATTGTACCAAATAACAAAAGAATTATTTGTAATAAAATCAAACCAGTCGCATTTGAAAAGAATTTTTTTTGGTCATGTACTCTAGCAAGTTCAACCTCAATGACTTGCTTCAACTCTCCGTAATAATCTCCTTTAACCCATACCCCGCTGTTTGTCGTTCCTTTTCCATCGCTGTGGGCTTTTGTGTGAAATCACTCTCCTTGTCGGGCCCCATGAAAGATTTTTAACAACCTTTCGGAATGTTACGGAAGGCTATGTATCTGTTGAGAACAACAAAAGTTAAATTAGTTTAGGCATTCTTAAGACAAGTACATTTCTACACAATACCAACTTACATGAGTTCCAAACCATTTGGAAAAATCATTATAAACCCGACTTTGAAGTTCTTCCTCCGTTATCTGCGGAGTTTGGTCATGTACTTCCCTGACAAATTTCCTGAGATACAAATTAAATGACAATATTATTATTTGGCTACTTTTAATTATATAACAAAAATGAAGCAATAGATGGATTTACTTACTGAAGATATGTTTCGACCTATTCAAAATTCATCAGGATATAATTCATGGCTGTTTTATAATCTTTATCAAATAATAAAATCTTTTATTTTTTTTACAAATGATCTTCCCGGTAAGTTGCAAATTGATAATACATCTGGTCCACTTGTCTCGTCTTCACTATCATTTCGCCCAATGGTTGTAACTTTCGGTTTCACGGGTGGTTCGAAATAATAGCTAAAGAATGTAGCAGCTTCTTCGACCAAGTATGCATTACAATCTGGATTTGTTCTTTGTCTTCTTTTTTAGATGGTGCAGGTATCTAATTAAAGCAAAAGTAGTTAATCCCATTGTAAATACGTACATGAAAAGAAAAATGAAGTTGATATCATAAAGACATTGGTTGTTACCTCTCGAACGAGTACATCCACCTAAACTATACCGGGCCACCAACATTGGCTTCGTACGGAAGGTGAATCGACATGTGGGCTTGTTATTATTTTTCCGTGCGTCGCTCATAATGCCGTAGAGTCTTCTCGTAAGTATGTTACGCCAACTTGACGTGACCCCCGCCTCATGCTCAGGAGTCCAACAATACCTTTTCTGTATTTTGAAATAATGTTAGAAAATTAAATTCGAAGATTTCTAAATTAAAACTTATTTGCTAATTTACTTACCGTGAACTCTTCCCACCACAATTTTGCTTCTTCCTAGGGGAGGGGGGGAACATCCTTTATGGTGCTATATGCCCCCTTGAAACGATCTTTAAAAATGGCGGCGGAACAGCTGGATGACAACCTAAATCTATAATAGCCAAGAAAAAATTTAATTAGTTACTATAATGATTACAAGAAGTATAATTAACTTAAAGGAAAAAATTAATAAATTTACTTACGTGCCAAAGGTAGGTTCCAGGAGAGTACGAGTATCTAATGTAGCCGCTCTGGTATCAGTCACCTTGTATTTGGGACAGCAGACTGGTGAGTTGCTGAGCCTCCTACAGGCGTAGACTCTGTGGGGTGTTGTCGCGAATGTATCCCGAGATACGTGTACATCGGCAGACTGTGATGGATGTGTCATACCAGTCACAGGGGCAGATGGCGGTGTCGACTGCAAACCAGATAATGAACCTGGCTGGGAGGTAGGGCGTAGCTGACGCTGAGACTGACTAAATGGTAAGCACGATCATATATGTTTCTTTGGAGGCATCTCTGAAATATAGAGTAAGCGGATTAAGAAGTATACAAGACCATTCTGGAACTATCAGGACACTGAATACACATGAACTAGCATTTTACCCTACTCAATATCAATTTCATTATTCTAGGAAAATATTTTAGCAAATACCGACAAGGATCACTTATTGCATGTTAGGCCAGTATATATGATAAAAATGATCCATTACAAACACTGAAATTCGATGCAGAATAAAGGTAATCGGTCATTAAGCAAGTTAATCCAGTACTGCTATAAAAAAAATAAAAAAAAAGGTCCAAATGTCGAAAAAAATTGGGTCTCAGACTTTACAACTAAAGCTACTACTTCACCTTCAACATCAATATGCACCATTCATATAATCGGGATAGCTTTAAACATACACAATAAAAAACGACAAAATTCCACCAAAACATCTGTAGGGAAGATATTTATTTCATACACACAAGCCGTAAGATATTTCATTCATTATGACTTTCATGAATTGCAAAAAAAAAAATGATACTTAAGATCAATTGATATATTTATTAATCAGAAAACAAACAAATTTGCCAAACATTGCATTTCCTAATAAGAGAATCCATATATCCAAACTTGAGAAATCTGAAATTTTATATTACATCAAGTCATTCATACTAAGACACTAAAAAACTAGCATTCAAATTTTGGTCAAAGATTTGAAGCTCAAATTACTAGCTTCCATCAAATAGAACAATTGCGACAATAACTTCAGAAACATGATTTTCATGTACAAAAAAAAACATTAAAACCCTAATAGATTCAAATTACAGCTAGAATAAAACATTTCTAAAATTCAAAAGAAAACTCTCATCTTTTAAGCTCAAAGTCACTAATTACACAACGAATTAGAAAACTATGGCAGTTAAAGAATCAGAAAAATTGAAAAAAACAAATCTTGAAAAAAATCAAACCTTTATATGGAGGTGGAGGGGTAGTGGAGAAGGACGGCGGAGGTGAGGTCGCGAGATGGACGAGGACGGTGAGGCCTCGAATGATGATGGGAATAGCTTCTTCGATGCAACAATGGAAGGATACAAGGGTTGGTGGTGGCATCTTAGGGATAGTGCTTGATGGAATTGGGGAAGGAGGTGGTGGCGGGGTGGCAGAGAGCGGAGGATTGGGGATTCGACGGATTGAGGGAAGATTTTTGGGGATTCGACGGACTGGTTCAAGGAATGGGGAAGAAGAAGAAAGCGTTATCTACCGATGGAGCTTGACGTCGGACCTGTGCGGAGAAGAAGGATGGCGATGGAGCTTGACGTCGGAGAAGAAGGACGGCAGTGGTTTCTGAGAAAATCGACGATTGAAGAAAACGGGAGGTAATTTCTGGACGTCGATTTTACTCTGTAGGAATTCTTAGGGTATTTGTTTGGATTTAGTTACAAAACGACGTCATTTTGAGACTTTGCGGTCGTTAATTCGTCGTTAGGTTATATTTCGTCGGTATTTGGTCGTTAAATAAAACAAAACGATGTTGTTTTAAGTCCTTCATTTATAGGTTGATAAATATACTACGTTATATATTCCGTCGGTATTCGGTCGTTATATAGTCCGTCGGTAAACGGTCGTTTATATCTGTCGGTAGTCGGTCGTTAAGGGTGAACAAAACGGCGTCCTTTCAATTTGGTCTACGGGACCGATGTGGCCGACGGATTAACGATCGTAAAGTTTTCGGTTTCCAGTCGATCGTTATTCCGTCGTTAAATTGGTGACCTAAAATTTCAGTCCCTATTTCACTATTTTCTTGTAGTGAATGCACACTAGGCGAGATCACACGTTTCCATGTGTAAACGGTCTTGAAAGAAGGAATTTCAATTGTGAATACAAATTCTTCGGTTCATTTTCCTTACTCGATGTCGGACCAGAGTTTTTTGTGGCAACACTACTCTATTGATTCATCTACTCGCGCAAGGGATTGCACATTCCACGAGAGAGAGAGTACGTTTAAACAAGTTGAAGGGAGTTCCACAATCATCAACAAAAGTGAGTCAGTCAATCCTTGATAAAAGGGAGTCTTAAATCCTCGACATAAGAGTCTATTAATCTTCAGTAGAAACGAGTATGTTCTACATCCACTACGGAAATTCGTTGTAGTCTTGAGATAAGTGAATTTATGTACTTTTGGTAAAAGTTTAGTAGAATTATTTCATGGTGTGACCCCTCAGGCGTAAGCTTACTTGGCCGCACTGCATTAACAATTTTTTGCATTATTTACTTTACACACTTTGATTGTTGAATTACTGCTTGATCTCGTAAATTCACTTCCTAATAACCTTTACTTTTTGTGGAGACATTATTTTACTATAAATATCTTGGTTTTTTTTTTTTTTTTTGGTGCTAAACTAACATGTTCAAATCTTGTGAGAAATAAAAATATTTTTTAACTAATTTTTCAAACATATCTTGTTGTATCTTAGAGAAAATTTGCATTAGCATACTTAATGTAGTGTTGAAAAGTAACATCTTAAGAAAAAGTCTCATGCATGCCTCGAGGAAATTTTCTTTGTTTTACATTTCCTAGTGATGAATTAGTTCAAGAATAAGATACAGGGACCTTTCCCTTTCCGTAACGTACCCTCCACTAAATAATAAAAGTTGTTGGTAGAACGAGAAATTTATTATACTAACCACTTATATTTTGGAAGGAAAAAAATTATCTATCTCCGTATATATCCCCATTTTTATAACACTACAAGAAAACTGTGTAACAGGGATGGACATTTCCGTCGCTAAAATCAGTTTAGCGACCGATTAACGACCGAAAACCGTGGTCGTGTATTTTTCGTCGCTAAGAAAATTACCGACGGAAATTATAGCGACCAGAATTAGGTCTCTATTTACCGACCGAATACCGACCGAATGGTCAACAATGTTGACTTTCGACTTTGACTAGTTAACGACCGAATACCGACGGAAAGACTAGGGACCGAATATTCAATTGCTATTTACCGACCTAGATTTGCTGACTGAATACCGACCGAATGGTCAACATTGTTGACCGTTGACTATGACTGTGTAATGACCGAATACCGACGGCCAGTCTATCATTTACTGACCGAATATTCCGTCTCTATTTACTGACCGAATATCGACCGAATGGTCAACATTGTTAACCGTTGACTATGACTGTGTAACAACTGAATACTGGCGGCCAGTCTATCATTTATCGATCGAGTATTCCGTCTCTATTTGCTGACCGAATACCGACCGAATGGTCAACATTGTTGACCGTTGACTATGATTGTGTAACGACCGAATACCGACGACGCCATTCTATCATTTACCGACCGAATATTCCGTCGCTATTTGCTGACTGAATGCAGACCGAATGGTCAACATTGTTGACTTTTGACTTTGACTGTTTCGGTCGTTATTCCGTCGCTATATTGTTTTTTATTTGAAAAAACTAAATCTGAAATTTAATTAAATCCCTATTATAAAAAAACAGCAATACGCCCAAAAATACAAACCAGAAACAGTATTATTAATAAGATCCCAAATAGCAAAAAAATAATCAATAAACCCAAAAATAACAATTTTTTTTTTGCTAAATAACCCAAAAATAACATTACATAGCCAATTATCTTACTAAAAAACACAAGTTTACACTTCTCATTTACATTACAACACTCACAATCAAAGTGTGCACTTCTAATTACATTACAACACTCACAATCAAGTCCACACTTTGCATTACAACACTCACAATCAAAATGCGCACTTCTCATTACATTAAATACTCACAATCAAAGTGCAAACTTCAAATTACAACACTCACAATCAAAGTGCACACTTTGAATTACAACATTCACAATCAAAGTGTTCACATTACATTACAACACTCACAATCAAAGTGCACATATTGAATTATCAAAACTCACAATCAAAGTGTGCACTTCTCATAAACTCCTTGATGTCATTCATATGTATATCCTTAGAAATGCATGAGTTGCAATCTGAAAATTCAAGAATTAAATTATTTTATGATAATAAAATTACTATATTGAATTATGTTAAAAACTTATACAATATGACAATTAATTTATGGTAATAAAGTACAAAAAAAAACCAACAAATATTACTTACCTTCAATATGTGGAATTCCAAGAAGCGAGAAAAGCTTAATCATTCTAAATCATCATCCGACATAAATTCATCCTCTTCTTCAGTATTGTCATCACCCGACATAATTTCATCATCATCATCATCGTCATCGTCTTCATGAACACGGCTCGTATCGGCCACAAGTACAACTTCAATTTCCCCTGACCGGTGTGCAAGTTGACCAACTTCAGTAATAGTTGGATCAATGCGACTGGTCTCCTCCTCACGTACTTCATCCTGATACGGTACCGGAACACCAAGAACGTCAAATAGACGTGGTTTGGAACGACATACAGCCAACCAATCGGCCCTAGACATTGTCTAACTACCCGGATAAGGTGTGTAGTAGACTTGTTGACATTGGGAAGCAAATACAAATGGATCGTAACCTTGGTAGGTTCTTTTCCTAAGGATTTCTACAAGTTTATATTGAGGATGCACTCTTAAACCTCGATTTGGAGTAGAATCAAACCAGTCGCATTTGAAAAGAATTATTTTTTGGTCAGGTAGTCCAGCAAGTTGAACCTCAATTACTTGCTTCAACTCACCGTAATAATCTCCTTTAACCCATACCCCGCTGTTTGTCGTTCCTTTTCCATCGCTATGGGCTTTTGTGTTAAATCTATAACCGTTAACAAAGTAACCGGTGTATGACATCACTCTCCTTGACGGGCCCCAAGACAGATTTTTCAACAAACTTTCGGAATGTTCCTAAAGGCTATGTATCTGTTGAGAACAACAAAAGTTAAATGACAAGTACATTTCTACACAATACCAACTTACATGAGTTCCACACCATTTGGAAAAATCATTACAAACCCGGCTTTGAAGTTCTTCTTCCGTTATCTGCGGGGTTTGGTCATGTACTTCACTGACAGATTTCCTGAGTTACAAATTAAATGACAATATTATTATTTGGCCACTTTTAATTATATAAAAAAATTGAAGCAAATAGATAGGTTTACTTACTGGAGATATGGTTCCACCTCTTCACAATTCATTATGATATAATTCATGGCTGTTTTATAATCTTTATCAGATAATAGAATCTTTTCTTTTTTTCCAAATGATCTTCCGGGTAAGTTATAAATTGATAATACATCTGGTCCGCTAATCTCGTCTTCACCATCATTTCGCACAATGGTTGTAACTCTCGTTTTCACGTGGGGTTCGAAATAATAGCTAAAGAATGTAGCAGCTTCTTCAACCAAGTATGCATTGCAAATTGACCCCTCAACTCTAACCTTGTTCTTTATCTTATTTTTCAGATGGTGCAGGTATCTAATTAAAGCATATGTAGTTAACCACTTTGTAAATACGTACATGAAAAATAAAGATGAAGTTGAGATAATTTAAGACATTGGTTGTTACCTCTCGAAATGGGTACATCCACCTAAACTGTACCGGGCCACCAATCTTGGCTTCGTACGGAAGGTGAATCGGCAAGTGTTCCATCACATCAAAAAATCCCGGAGGAAATATTTTTTCTAACTTGCACAATAAAATAGCGATAGTGTCTTCCAATTCTTGCATATGCGCCACACTCAACTTTGGGGAAACACAAATATCTATAGAACAGACTAAGTTTAGCCAAGGGTTCCCAAACATTTGCTGTTATTACTTTTCTAAGTGCTATAGGGATAAGGCTCTCCATGAATACATGATAATCGTGACTCTTCATTCCAGATATTTTCAACTCTTTCATATCAACGCATCGCGCCAAATTCGATGCATATCCATCTGGGAGCCTTAATTCTTTAACCCACTGCAAAACCATCTCTTTTTTAGGCTTGGCAAGAGTGAAACATGCCTTCGGTTTCGTTGCTTTACCTCGGCCATCGTGTTTAATATTCAATTATGGACGACTGCAATACCTTTCAACATCCGCTCTAGCTTTAACATTGTCTTTAGTTTTACCCTTCACGTCCAACACAGTGGTAAAGACATTATCAAACACATTTTTTTCATTATACATGACATCAATGTTGTGTCTTATCAAAAGTGTCCGTCAATAAGGTAAGTCCCAAAATATACTACGTTTGGCCCAACTATGATCCCGACCCCTGCCTTGCTCTTTACCTATCTCTTCAGCTGTATCGGTAATTTTTTGATAATCTCTAACTCTAACCAACATTTTATCACCAGTAAGGCGAGATGGCGTGTCTGCTCTCTCTTGTCACCGGTCCTTTCGGAATCCCTTTTCATCTCTTCTAAAAGGATGATCAGGTGACAAGAAATATCTGTGGCAATCGAACCACGATGGTTTCCCGCCAGACTGCAAATGGAACGCTTGTGTTTCCTCCATACAATATGGACAAGCGTGAATGCCAGTTTACTCCATCCACTCAACATTCCTTATGCTGGGAAATCACTACTTGTCCAAAGTAATGAAGCCCTCAATTTAAAATTTTGTTTTTTTTTGAGATATCATAAGTTTCCGTGCCTTCACCCCCACATTTGATTCAATTCATCGATTAAAGGCTGCAAGTACACATCCATCTTGTGTTTTGAATTTTGGGGTCCAGGTACAATGATAGTTAAGAAGATTACATTGTTCTTCATATACATTCAAGGGGGGAGATTATAAGGTGTTAGAAGAACTGGCCAAGAAGAATAGTGCTTCCCTGACATGCCGAAAGGGGCAAAACAATATGTGCATAACCCAAGCCTTACATTCCGAGGTTCCGCTGCAAAATCGGTTTGTGTTCTATCAAAATGTTGCTAAGCTTCTCCATCCCGTGGGTGATTCATTATTCCCTCTTCCCTCTCACTGTCATAGTGCCATGTCATGCGTCTTGCAGTTTTCTCAGATGCATACAATCTTTGTAATCTCGGAGTAAATGGAAAATAATACATCTTTTTGCAAGCAATCTCTTTTTGTCGTGTTTTTTTTATTTCTTTTTCTTAATGTATCTAGCATGGCCACAAAACTTGCATTCTCTACTCTCAACATCATATTTCCCGTACAACATACAACCGTTAACACAAACATCAATCTTTTGCACCGGTAATCCAAGGCCTTTAACCAATTTCTCCATTTGGTAAAAGTCGTCTAAAGAATTATTTTGTGGAGGAAGTGCCTCTTTCATCAACTGCGCAAATTTATCTGTTGTAGTTTCAGATAAGTTGTCTTCGGACTTAATGCTCAACATCCTAGCAGTCATTGAAAGCTGTGAATGGTTTGTACAACCATTGTACAGTGGGCAATCAAGAGCCTTCAACATGTCATAGAACATTTGTGCCTCTGGATGGGGAGGTTCTTCCACGTCCCTATTTTGCTGCTCATTAAAACTTGGTCCCGCAGCATCAATAACCATATCTCGATAATTGTTCGGTATCGTATGTCTTTTATAATTATCCATTTCATGAACAAATGGGATTTGAGGCATGTGAATGAATGCCTCGCCATGACATGTCCAATTATAATAGTTAGACACGAATCCGTTCATAACAATATGATACTTCACAGCATCATGCATATGAAAATACTTATTCCCACAAACCCCACAAGGACTCCTAATCCCATCAATTTGTACATTAGTAGACGTACTAACTGCGAAATCCACAAATCGTTTCAATCCCGCTATAAATTCTTGACTATGACGAGGTCCACCATTCGTTGTCGAATCCATATACATCCAACTACGGTGCTCCATTACAAACACAATATCTGCGTATATCAAGTCTTAATAATTAAATGCATATTAACTTTGGATCTTATTTTGAAGATTTCTCACCCTTATTTTCCAAGTAATTATTAACGTGTGACAATGGCATCTTGTCTACTATTTGAAATGTCATTTTGTCAACTATTTCGATGATTTTCAACATATTTTTGTTTGTTGCAAGATAATACAAAGATATAAAATCATGGGAGATAATACAAAGATAGAAAACCGGGGAGATATTACAAAGAAGCATAAAACGGGGTGATCGGAAACTGCTCAAAAAAATAAATATTGGTCAAATGTGACAATTTTCTTAGTGTGCATTAACAAAATTTCAATGTGAGAATAAAGATGAAATTTTACAACCTAAACTAAAGGTAAAAAGCTAGTAAACTTAGAAAATTTTGCCACTTTGATATCATCATTTATTATGCAAAGAAAAAGAGTCAAATTCTTAGCTTTAAAATAATTAGAGCAAAATTTGATTCTCGTATTTACCATGGCATATCATCAAACACGTGCCTTCAACCCAAACCCAAAAAATAAAAAGATAAGATTCTCACCTAAAACCCAACTGAAATCGGAGGTGGTGGGGAAGTCTTGTGGGTGCCGGAGGTGGCGGCGCCATCTTGGAGTTGCCGGAGGGGGTGGTGATGGGAGGAGGGAGGGGTTTCACGGTGAATTTGGGGGGAAATCGCCGGAAGAGGTGGTCGTGGAGGTAGAAATCGCGGTTGTGCATAATGAGTAAAAGGGGAGGGCTTCTTGTCTAAGATAATTTTAGAGAAATAAAAACCTAGCGATCAATAATAATTCGGTCGCTAATCCGTCGCCAAATAGCATGCCTTTTGTCCAGTTGAAAAGTTTATGCCCATCGAGAACGGAAGTGGCAATGCCGTCCTCTATGCCGACGCACAACCAACGGTATATTCGGTCGCCCTGCAGAATGTCTGGACACTTGTACAGTTTTCAAAATAATGAACATGTGCACTAGACAAGACGACACCGTTTCGACATTTAACATTAGCGACCGAATAGCGACCGCCCCAGCACATTCGATCGCCCAGGAGAATGTCTAAACACTTGTACAGTTTTCAAAATAATGAACACACGTACTGGACAAGACGACACCGTTTCGACATTTAACATTAGCGACTGAATAACACCCGCCCTCTATATGGATAGCGACCGACTTGCGACGGAAATGTTAATATTAACATTAATGAGAATACGAACTAATATTATTATTGTAGTAATTATTTGATCATTAATGAGCAATTATTAAAATTTTAGTTACATTACTTAATGATTCACGAAAATGTACACACAAATGTATTATTTGAATTGTTCTGCTTCCAGTCTATACAGATATTTTGTGAATAAGTATAAGTTTTACTTGTTTCACTATTCAGGTTAATGTGTACATATGTATATATTACTGAAATAGGAAAATATTTTTATATTTCCTCAAAAACCTCGCTATTTTATAAAAAACGGAATTCGGGAGAATATACCGATCGAATTACGACCGAGGTATCAAGGTCGGTCGGTAGTCGGTCGCCATTATTCTGTTAGCGATGAAATAGCGACGGCTATGTATGTGTCGATCGCCATTCGGTCGCCCTAATGATAAATTGCAGCGCATATTTTCAAAACAACGTCGTCGGCCTAAGTCCGTCGTTAAACACTAACCCTAAACCCTATGCGGTCGCTATTCGATCGGTATGAAACCAATTTTCCAGCAGCACAACAAGGTAACTATAGAACAGACCCCCTGCACATTTCAGGTATCTTCCATTCAACAGAAAACATAACCCCAAATATAAATTCCAAAATAATCACAAAACATAACTTAAAAAAAAAAAGCATTAAAAGCTAACAATAGTTACAAATTGATACAAAATTAACCAAGTACTCTATTGACTCCCCAAAACTTCATTGACAGTTAAGGGGTCATCGTTATAGTCTGATTCTAACTCATCGTTTAAGATACTACTCAATTTGGCCTCTATCTCAGAGGCACGTAATACAACATGGTCCCTGTTTGTTAAAATTTCAGCTAAACCCTTGTTTCTCTTCTTTTCCCTCATCTTGAATTCTTTTTTTTTGCTCGGCCATCTCTTTCTTAAACTTTGCTTCCATTTCTCTCATTTTTTGTTCCATGTCTGAATGCGAGACCGCCTGGCTGCCTCGCATCATTGTCTTTACCACATCACTAAAGGAACCGAGTCCTTAGACACGTACCTTTCTTAGCCTACCCGCAGCCTCAGCAGACAACTCAATCTGAGTCGGCAAATCCGAAGGAGGCAGTCTGGCTTGAGTTGCTTGGCTTGCGGCGTCGTCATAAACCTCATGGAACACCCGCTGTCAAATTAAATGTCAGGTTATGACATTAAATAACTAATATCAAAAAAGGAGAAAAGGTAATGGAATACTTACAGACAACTCTCTAGAATCTTCATCAACCCATTCGCCTTTCTTTGGGCCGAGATGTTGTTGATGAAGATGATCGTAACTGACCGAGAATGGACTGCATGTCCAGCCTCCTTTTCCTGTTAAACAAAATCATTAAAACATTAAAATACGAACAAAAAACACATAAAATATAAGAATACGTCAATTAATATATTTGATTACTAGTCTCATGTGGTGCTCAATGTGGCTGAGCGAACCACCAGTGTGCTTCATCGGGCCTTTGCCACCCCTCCCTTCTTTCTGGTTTTTTGCTGTCTGTGCCGACTTGACTTTAAATTTTGGAGTCTGCCAATACTCTTTAAGTCACGCCCAATCGGTCTCAGAAACCCATGTGGGCCTCTTATTTTTTTTTCCGAGCGTCGCTCATAATGCCGCTAAGTCTCCTCGTAAGTATGGTACGCCAACCTGTCTTGACGCCATCCTCATTCTCAGGAGCCCAGCGATACTTTTTCTGTAATTTGAAATAATGTTAGATAATTAAATTCGAAGACTTCTAAATTCAAACTTATTTACTAATTTACTTACCTTGAACTCGTCCCACCACTATTTTTCTTCTTCCTGGGGAACATCCTTGATGGTGCTATAGCGGCGGAACAGATAGATGCCAACCTAAAACTATAATAGCAAAGAAATAATTTGATTAGTTACTTTAATGACGACAAGTAGTATAATTAGCTTAAAGGAAATAATTAATGAATTTACTTACGTGCCAATGGTAGGCTGCAGGAGAATACGAGTATCTACTGTAGCCGCAACTCCACCAGTATCAGATGCTGTCTGTGGGACAGTAGACTGGTCAGTCGCCGATCCTGCTACCGATGTAGACTCAGTGGCGGGTACTGGCGCATACGCATCTCGAGATGTCTGTGCATCATCAGACTGTGATAGAGGTGTCGTACCAAGCACGGGAGCAGATGGCGGTGTCGACACCAAATCAGGTGATGAACCAGACTGGGAGGTGGTGGCCGGAGCAAACGTGGCTGGCGAACGAAATGGTAAGGATACTCGAATACTTTTCTTTGGAGGCATCTCTGAAATACATGGAAAGTATTCACAAGCACAATCAAATACAGACATTTAAAGGACACAATAAACAGAAATTCATCCACAAGCTCAAAAGTAAGAACATAAGTGTAAAAGGAAGATTCTCGCTTTTATCAGAGAGAGAGAGAGAGAGGGGTGAGCACCGAATTCGAATTGGCCAATTCGGCAATTTGAATTCGGTTTTTTTATTTTTTTCCTACCTAAAAAAAATCGACCGAATTCAAAACCGAATTCGAATTGGCCGAATTGGTGAATTCCGAATTGGAGGGTATATTTTTTATTATATAATATATTTAATTATATAATAATAATATTTAATTATTAAAAATTCAATAATAATATTTAATTATGTATATATTTAATTATTAAAAAATTTGAATTCGAATTCGGCACACCAAATTCAAAAATAGTCAAACCGAATTCGTCCCAAATTCGACCAATTCAAGACACAATTACCGAATTCAAGCCGAATTACCAAATTCGAATTGCCAAATTGAATTCGAATTCGGTCGGAATTCGGCAAAAACCGAATTTGCTCACCCCTAGAGAGAGATAACATTCAACATTTCATACAAATAAAACGTCTATGTGCCAAGCATACTGCAATACAAGGTAGCATGATATAATTCCGCCTTCTGGCTTAAATTCTTCAACCAGTTAACCGTCAACAATATTCAACAAACTAAGCTAATCTTTAACTCATTCTAAACGTGCAGACATGTATGGGTACATATGATTTCCAAATTAGACTCAAACTAGAGTTAAGCTCATTCACACTGATTAATGCGCTAGTTGAATAGTTTTAACGTTTTGAGTTTCATAAAAATTGAAGTGTTTGTCAGAAGATACCCAGCCCCAAATTTGTCCATTTAGATGAAGGCTTCGAGATTCGTTAAGAACTTCAAGGGAGAACAAGGAGGAGAAGATCAATGCAAAAGAAAACATTTGCTAGATCCAAGATAAAA
This sequence comes from Vinca minor, assembly GCA_026122235.1. Classification (NCBI taxonomy): domain Eukaryota; kingdom Viridiplantae; phylum Streptophyta; class Magnoliopsida; order Gentianales; family Apocynaceae; genus Vinca; species Vinca minor. Next base: position 666,180 of record JAOCZM010000020.1, read on the forward strand.
GGTAAATAGAGAAGAAGACCATCCAATATGCGGAAGAACACAGCGAATAATAATGAAACTAAGAGATCAGACAGTGAATATAATAATAATCAAATGGTAGCGCAGTTGACAAAACACTTCTGAATCAGAAGATACGTTAGTTCCCTACCCCGATAATTTATTTATTAAAAACTGAAGGCTGTTAGTAGCATAAGCACAGAGCAGTAATGCATTGCCACTGTTGAAGAACTCCAATGTTAGGAAGTAAGCACATCTAAGTAAAATCGTTTTGGTAAATCTGCACAAACAAAATCGTTTCGTTTCGGTCGTTATAGTAGTGAACGAAAATATCGGTCGCTATTCAAGCAATTAATAAATAAAACTCCAACATTTCCAAAAGAAATTTTCTTTCCTCAGTGAATAATAATGATTTCAGGGCACCCAGTAAACCATTACTATATGAATTAGAATTACATATAACTCAAAAGCCCAACTGAACTTGTTTGTAAGCTCCATGTCATCCCAACTAACTGCTATGTATAAAATCCACACACATACAAAATAGTGCATTTACATTAGATATCTTATGTGAGTATGTGGACAACAGGGCAGAGAGTATCTTGTATTGGGCACGTGAATCTCTTTCATATATGTTAGAACTTTCAACTCAAGATTAAGGTACCAAATATACCAAGTAAAAATGAAATTAGCTTAGGGAATAAGAGATAACATCAAAAGGTTCATGCATGTATCTCTCTGATCTTCCAAGTCAAAACATAAATGTGGTATCACTGGTACATCAACAAGTTCAAGCTTTAAGCAATCTTTCATTCGTTGTTATGACGGTTCATAATTGTTCTTAGGTTCTTCGAATCCCTCGTACACTTCGACTTCATAAAAATGTTGTAATAAACTCAAATTCCTTTTTTCGTAAAAACCCAAGAAACAGAAAATCCTCATTATTTAACACATGAGTATTACTACTGCCGTTTCATATCACACAGACTTCATTCCTCCAGGAAAAATCAATACAATTTGACCTCTTGCACGAAACACATTAAACATTATAACAAGTCATTAACAGCTTTTCTTTTACTTTTTTTATTTTTTGAGGTAAAAGTTAACAGCTTTATACTACCAGAAAAATTAGAGGGATGAAACTTTAGTTTTATTCTATTGAACAAGCAATAATCATACAAACAACATCTTCAAGGATCTAAGAACAAGAAAACAAAAATTAAACTCACCAAGAAAACAAAACAATAAAATTAAAACTTACAAAAAAAATGAACCCAATTCAGCTTTTGAAGATAATCCCTAACCCACATGAACCAGTTAATTCTAACACCTAAAAAAACTAAATGTACTGACTTTATCAATGATAAAACTCATAATTTGAAAAAAAAAACTATTTTGTCCCAATTAATTTCCTTTGTCTCCAACTCCATATACAGCCAAACCAAGTAAAAACAAGCCACACAAAGGAAACAAATTCTATTAAATGAAGAAAAATATTGAAAGTTGTTTCTTTTCTTCCACACAATTCTCATCACCAATACATAATAATAATGCAAAAGATTCAACCCATTTAAAAATAGAAACAAAATTAAACAATAATATCAGATTTGTTTAACACTGATTGCATACTCAAAAGCTGCTCCTCTGCTCTAAGCATAACTTATGCAAGAAAAGATAACTAAAAATTAGATAAAAGCAAAAAATATGCAATACTTACAGATTCATGGTCTGATTCAAAATCAGTTACTGGTGGCGCGGTGACTACGGAGTGGTGGTGGAGGCGCGGCGACTTCGGAAAGGTAACGGGAGGAGGGAAGGGTGGTGGGGAATTCGTCTGGGGAGGTAGAGGAGGGTGGCGATTTTTCGTCGGAGGTGGAGGCTGTTTGATTTCGTCGGTTTCATGATTTTGCTGAAGTGTTTGAGAAATTAGGAATTTGTTTGAGAGAGAAAAGAAAACGACGTCGTTTCATTATGAATTCCATCGTTACCGTTTCCCTCGGTATTCGGACGTAACTTATCAGTAGGTATTCGGTCGTTATATATAACAAAACGACGTCGTATTTGGGTACTTAAACACTTATGTGTTATTTATTAATTTTTTTAAAGAAATACAACAGCAAAACGACGTCATTTTGACGCCGTTATGAATTCCGTCGGTAAACGGTCGTTACCTTCCGTCGGTATTCCGTCGTTAAGGGTGAACAAAACAAAACGACGTCGTTTTAATTAATTTTAAACTTTAATTTTTTAAAAAGAAATACAACATCAAAACGACGCCGTTATGTATTCCGTCAGTAAACGGTCGTTAACTTCCGTCGTTAACTGTGAACAAAACGATGTCGTTTTAATTAATTTTAAATTTTAATTTTTTTAAAGAAATACAACCTCAAAACGACGTCGTTTTGACGCCGTTATGAATTCCGTCAGTAAACGGTCGCTACCTCCCGTTGGTATTCAGTCGTTAAGGGTGAACAAAACGACGTCGTTTTAATTATTTTTAAACTTTAATTTTTTTGAAAAGAAATACAACATCAAAACGACGTCGTTTTTACGCCGTTATGTATTCCGTTGGTAAACGGTCGTTAACTTCCGTCGGTAGTCCGTCGTTAACGGTGAACAAAACGACGTTGTTTTAATTAATTTTAAACTTTAATTTTTTTAAAGAAATACGGCGTCAAAACGACATCGTTTTGAAACGGTCGTTAACTTCCGTCGTTTACCGTGAACAAAACGACATCGTTTTAGTTTGGTCAACGAGACCGATATTGCCGACGCATTGGCGACGGATTAGCGACCGTTAATTTTTTGGTTTCCATTTGGTCGGTAAGGGTGGGACCAAAAATATCGGTCGCTATTTAACTGTTTTCTTCTAGTGTACCCAATTAATTACAATTCGTTATGTGTATATATAATTGGCAAATTCAATGTGAAAGGCAGCTCAAAACACAACTTTAAATAGAATATGAAGAATGAGATTAAGGACGTGGCAATCAACTCTAAGCAAGCCTTTTATCATTATTTTATACTCTATTTTTAAGCTTTCCGCACTTATGCAATCATACAATTCCTTTTAGATATAGAATTTTCGGATCAACCAGGTTTTTTTATGAGGATTCTCATTCAATAACGGATACTTAAGTATAATCTCCCCTCTGGGGGTAAGGTTTATGTCAGAGGATCCTTATCCAATAACGCATACTATAGTTTAGGGTTAGTCTGTTTGGCCTCATGTCAACTTTATTCGTGCGGAGTTGTTTTCCAATTATTGCACACTAAGCGAGATCACACGTTTCCATGTGTAAACGGTCTTGAAAGAAAGTCTCATTCATGCCTCAAGGAAATTTTCTTCCTTTTACATTTCCTAGTGATGAATTAGTTCATGAATAAGATACACTTTCCCTTTCCGTAACGTACCCTCCACTAAATAATAAAAGTTGTTGGTAGAACGAAAAATTCATTATACTAACCACTTATATTTTGGAAGGAAAAAAATTATCTATCTCCGTACATATCTCCATTCATATACCCAATTAATTACAATTCGTTATGTGTATATATAATTGGAAAAAAATTTCACATAACGAATTCTGATTAGTTGGGTACAGGAATAGGGAGATACACGGGGAGAGGCGATTTTCATCCATATTGGAATGGGGGGACTATATTATTTTAGATTTTTTGAAAAATAAAATGAGAAATATTGAATTAGCTCGGTCTATAGGCTTTTACCAAGTCAACTTCTTCATTCTAAAGATCTGAACACAACTTTCTCATTTTTTTTTTTTTTTGATGAAATCTTATAGACTAGAGTTATTCACATTTTGTTCATCATTTTCACTCTACTGATCAGTGCTTCATAAACCTCCAAGTCCTCTAGCTTAAAAAAAAATGGCAAAGCTACAAAGTTTTCATTGTCATTAACGTTCATGACACATCAAAGAGAAGGACTCTCGAGAAGAAAAAATAAATATTTACTATGTAAATTAAAATATATATCATGTTTGATTGTTGAATACAAAAAGAAAAAAAAAGAAAAAGCTTGAATAAAAATGCCACAAAGACCTTTTTTGTATGATTAGACCAAAATAAAAGGCCATTTAAAAATATTAGGGGTATTAGAGATGAAGTTGGAAGAAACATGGAAGGCTTATTATTAATGTGAACAAATATTAACCACACGGTTCACACCACATAGTCTAATGAACCGTAATTAATATCAAAATTTTCCAACTCAAATCTTGAATCATATAAATTTGCCTCATTTTCAAAAGCCAATGTAAAAAGCCACTTGTAGTTTTTAAGACTATAACTTGTAGACTATTTTTTTTTATTTTATAAATTCTTATATTATAATCTATTAGTAATTATGAACTTTTTAATGAAATCTTATAAATATTATAGTCTCTTATACACTTAAGTTTGTTACATTTTAACAAAAATTGTTAAGATATAAGTGGTGTCATTTCTATAATTCACGAACTAAAAAATCTAATTTTAAATCGTAAAGTGATTCAAAATATTCACGGGACGAGATGTTACAAAACCAAAACTAAAATTATAAAAATCCAGGCCCTTGGCTCCGCCAATGACTCTAAGCAAGCCTTTTATCATTATTTTATACTCTATTTTTAAGCTTTCATTACAGCTTTCCGCACTTATGCAATCATATAATTCCTTTTAGATATAGAATTTTCGGATCAACCAAGCTTTTTTTTATGAGGATTCTCATCCAATAACGGATACTTAAGTATAATCCACCCTCTGTGGGTAAAATTTATGTCAGAGGATCCATATCAATAACGCATACTATAGTTTAGGGTTAGTCTGTTTGGCCTCATGTCAACTTTCTTTGTGCGGAGTTGTTTTCCAATTAATGCACACTAGGGAGATCACAGGTTTCCATGTGTAAACGGTCTTGAAAGAAGGAATTTCAATTGTGAATACAAATTCGTCCGATTCATTTCCTTACTCGATGTCGGGCCGGGGTTTTTTTTGTGGCAACACTACTCTATTGATTCATCTACTCGCGTAAGGGATTGCACATTTTCCACGACAGAGAGAGCATGTTTAAACAAGTTGAAGGGAGTTCAACAATCATCAGCAGAAGTGAGTCTGTCAATCCTTGACAAAAGGGAGTCGTAAATCCTCGACATAAGAGAGTCTATTAATCTTCAGTAGAAACAAGTATGTCCTACATCCACTAGAGAAATTCGTTGTAGTCTTGATATAAGTGAATTTATATACTTTTGGTAAAAGTTTAGTAGAATTATTTCATGGTGTCACCCCTCAGGCGTAAGCTTACTTGGCTGCACTGCATTATCAATTTTTTGCATTATTTACTTTACACACTTTGATTGTTGAATTGCTGCTTGATCTCGTAAATTCACTTCCTAATAACCTTTACTTTTTGTTGAGACATTATTTTACTATAAATATCTTGTTTTTTTTTTGGCTAAACTAACATGTTCAAATCTTGTGAGAAATAAAAATATTTTTTAACTAATTTTTCAAACATATCTTGTTGTATCTTAGAGAAAATTTGCATTAGCATACTTAATGTAGTGTTGAAAAGTAACATCTTAAGAAAAGTCTCATGCATGCCTCAAGGAAACTTTTCTTCCTTTTACATTTCCTAGTGATGGATTTGTTCCCGAATAATATACAGAGAGACCTTTCCCTTTCCGTAACGTTTCCTCCACTCAATAATAAAAGTTGTTGGTAGACCGAAAAAATCATTATACGAACCACTTATATTATAGAATGGAGATAGTATAATATTTTAGGATTTCTTAAAAATAAAATGAGAAATATTGAATTAGATCGGTCTATAGGCTTTTACTAAATCAACTTCTTTATTCTAGATTTTTGCTTGTCAAAATTCTTCGTTCAAAAGGTTGAAAAATTCAGTCCCAGCTTTGTGTCCTATAAAATGAATACAATCTCTGGTCTTTGATGTCAAACAATGTCAATTGATATATTGAAAAGAATAAAAATGTCTAAATATGCAATTATTACATTTTTTGTGCTCTTACTTTCGTTCCATGATATTCCATCCGCAGCACAGGCAAGGGTCCTAGAGACATGTGAGTTAATTTCATAGTTTCATCATTCGGATCAAAACTTCCCCCCATTTATGATTTATTAAATAATTTTTTTTTTAAATTGTTATGTGCAGACGAGTCCAGATTCATGCACATCAACGGTGGTTTTACAAGAAGGTCTCTTGCGAATCATGGAGATGCAATAGGAGGCAAACCTCCTTGCAATAGTTGTTTGCCTCCAAAGACAAAGAGATGAACTTTAAGCATTTTTTTTTTTTTTTTTTACTTTGGTTTGTTTTATTTGTACACGAAGATTTGGATGTGATTCAAGCCATATGGTCTAATAAAAGATTGGATGGTTCTATCAAATGCATGAGGTACCAGAGTCTCACGTTTGGAATCTTTTTTTTTTCCTTTTTCTTAGGATTTTTGGAAAGCATTTTTCTTACGATTTGTTTTTTATTGTGCGACAATCATGTCATAAAGAATTTGAATTTGAATAAGAATTTTGTAATATTTGAATCTTCTTGACATAATCCTAATTATCATATTTCAATTTAATCTTTAAATTAATCTATCTCCATTCTTGTATCCTCTTATTTGAGTTTGAATGTATCTCTAAACTTCATTGCTAATACTCCTTCGTTCAAAATACAATGTCCACATTTGACTTAAATAAGAATTAACAAGAGTAGTTTGATCATGAATAAACTATAAATAATATCATTAACTATAGGATGATCCAGAAATCAGTTGAATTTGCATCTCTTAGATGTAGAAAATTACTTATTAAAGTTTAGAGAAATAATATACTCCAATTTATGAAAAATTAAAATAGAAAACTGAACATTCAATTTGGAACAGATGGACTATCAGTTGAGCCAGTGACTTCTCACCAGAGATAACAAAGACAAAAAGATTAATTAACCCTATGAATGTTCTACACTTATCCTTAGGGTGTGTTTGTTTCTTGGAATTGGTTTTGAAATTAGAATTCCAATTCTATGAATTCCATGGAATTACAAGAAATTGAAATTCTAAGGTTTTCTAATTTTATGGAATTTCAAGAATTGGAATCCTAAGAAATTCCAATTCCAAATAATTGAATTCCTTTCAATTCTAATTTTAATTTATTTGTTTGAAACACCAAAAAATCACATAATTAAAAATAAAATGAAAAAAATGCATCTAGTGTGAAAAGGCTAATATTCTCATGATACAAATAACCAAAGTACATTTGAAGTAAAATGACAAAAATACCCTTGTTAAAAGAATTCTCGGTGTAAAATAACAGAAATATTTTGTTGCAAAATTAAAAGAACATTCATAGTGCTAAAAAAAATATTTATAGTGTAAATTGGATGAATTACCGTTGAAAAAAGAAAATATTTTTGATGGAAAATGACGAAAATACCCACAGTGGAAAATGACGAAATTTTTTCGGATATAAAAAATGATGAAAATTCCCTACTAAAGTTAAAAATATACCATTGTGCGTAATATGAAAAACAAATTATGGTCCAATTTTATTAAAAATGCATTCGTTGCAAAATGACAAAAATACCCTTGTTAAAGTGTAATTAGCTCATTGTGCATAATAACGAATATGTACTTGATAAAAGATGAATAAATCACAAAATGATGAAAATAATCTAATGAGAATGAAGAAAATAGCCTTTTCCCATTGGTTTAGAATGGAGAAAGTGCCAATTTCTAAAATGACAAAAATACCCTTATTGTAAAATTTTCATTTTTTTAAAATGAGTGGTAATTTTTTCATTTTCATCATGGTTATTATTTTTCATTTAATATGAATCACATTTCTATTATTTCTCAAAAATTATATTTTCGTCATTTTACACTGATAATATTTTAGGCATTTAAAGTAAACGAATATTTATAATTTTTTATAAGACTAATTTTGTCATTTTTTGTTGAGAGAAATTTTTTCATTTTATTCAAAGTTAATTTTGTCATTTTGCTCCAGAGGAATTTTCGCATTTTTTATGGGAGCTTTGCATTAAGGGCATTTTCGTCATTTTACGCCAAAGTATTTTCGTTTTCGTCATTTTTCACCAAAAAAAATTGAGTCATTTTTAATCATATGAATTTTAAGCTATTTTAGCCAAAGGAATTTATTTTCATTTTGCGCGAAAGTATTTTTCATCATTTTGAGACGAGGGTATTTTCGTCATTTTTCGTCAAGAGTATTATCGTATTTTTTTATCATGGATGTTTTGTTGATTTTATGTCATGTATGTTTGTGATTATTTTTTTAAAAAAATCGTTGTTTTGTGCCAAGGGTATTATTGTTATTTTGCATTAACGGTATTTTTCGACATCGTACACAAGGTATTTTGTCATTTAAACGAATAACATTAAATATTTTAAATTAAGGGTACTTTAGTCATTTTGTACTAGGGGTGTTTTGTCATTTTACAATAAGAGTACTTTGGTCATTTTATATATATTTATTTATGAGAGAGAAAATAACTTGTATGCATAATATATTTATAACCTACGATAAATCTTGTAGAATTGGAATTCAAATTCTTTGATTATAAAATGGAATTGATTTTGTGGAATTGAGGGGGATTGAAATTGCCATAATTTTGTGGATAGCCAAACAAGAAAATTGGAACACCAATTCCAATTCCAAAGCTCCAATTACATTCAAACAAACCCACCCCTTAATGTATTTTACATTTGGTGCGGGAAATTCTCTCTTAAAAACATATTTTCAAACAATACTACAAGGTTAAAATAATACAGAAATACGACAAAGTTCTAAATATATTTTGCTTCTTGTTGCCAAAGTAGATATTTATGCTCATGAACAAGGCCATCAAAAGATTTCAATTGAAAAGTCATTCCTTGATCATCTGTCCCGTGTATGTTCATATCTCTGTACCAAATCAATCACAATTTGTTATGTATATATAATTGGAAAAAATGTACATATAGTAAATTTTAATTGGTTGGGTAGAGAAATAGAAACATACACGGGGACAGACAATTTTCACCCGTTTGCTGCCACTCATAATTTTCACCCGTGGCCTAGTGGGGCAAGCCTTGACCTGCGACCGGAAGGTCTTAGGTTCGATACCCGCCTCCTACATGAGGCAAATAAAATTCTCTAGGAGAGAATTAAGGTGCTGACCAAAAAAAAATAAAAAATAATATCGTTCTGATGTACCTTTTGCCTCTAGGATTTGGTTTTCTAATTTTTCTCATCACGTAAAAGTATCCTACAAACTCTTTTTCCCCCACTTTTTTCTCTCTTCTCTCTCTTCCCCCTTCTCTTCCTGCGTTTTTTCTCCCCCTGCTGCTGGCCAGATTTGGCCATTCGCTCCTGCCAATGGTCAAATCTTGCTCATTTTGTTCTGTTTATATTACTTTATTTTGTACTACGAATCATATGAAACCTTTTTCATAGTTTTTTTCTTCAAGATTCAAGACACAGCGGTTAGATGAGTCTCAGATCTTCACAGATCTAGACTTTTTTCTATGTTTCTAGGAGGATTTGTTCAACCCGGACTAGATCTGGGCCCGTTATCAACTTTTTACATCTTCCCGAGGTAATTTTTAGGACGGTTGATACGCCCATGGTCCTATAAATTGTCGACCCCTAAGGAAGATGTTGAAAATGATATTCTCCTGTCCCGGTTGATCAAGGATTGCGATGAAGATGCTTTGAAGGAGAAGATTATGTATTTGTTTAGTTGGCTAGTTTTTCTAGTTGTTTTTCCTAACCATCCAAGTTTTCTTGGGTGTGTCTTTTGTCTGTTATCGTGATTTTTTAAATCATGGTATAACTTTTACTTTCTGTATTTTCAGATTTTCCTTTGATTGTAATGGCCTCGGTTATTTATGATTAATGGAAACACAATTTATTCAGGAAAAAAAAAACTCTCGATGTTACACATTTTTATTTATTTTGTTTTAAAAATCACGTTGTGGTGGGAGTTAGAATGAACCACTACCAATTTCATTAAGAATAAAAATTAAAATACACTGAGGGGGCAAAAATCTTCACTACATGGGAGAAGAGGTACAATAAAGAAATCAACTAAGAAAAGTAAAATGAATGATTTGTAAGACTCGAATACAATTAGCCCCAGTTAATATAGTTGGTGTTAGTTTGTAAAAGATGGAATCCTTTCATTTTGTCTGTCAATTGAGTTTATTTAGTCTAAAATATTGGGTCTACACTCAGACTCACTAAATTAAGATCCAAGTTGAATTTTTATTGGATTGGGTCTAGATCTTTTCAAGTAGAGTCCGATTCAACCACATTGGGTCTTGGATTTAATTTGGGTCTGCTCACTAATTTTACTTATAATTTTATTGATACTCAATTTTATGGATTGAAATGTAAATATTTTTTTAAATAAAATAAATAACGATTATTAGCGAAATATTTTGTGAAAAATAATATGCACCGTTCATTAACATTAGCATCATATCCTTGGGTTCATATAAAACAACATAAAAAAATAATCATAATTGAGTCCTTCGGTCCTTGAGTTTCTTAGGTCTATACAATTATAATTTAGACCCAGAACTCTTGGGTCTCATACTAGGCTTGCATCTATCAATATGAGTCCAGACTCAATCTAAATCTGAGAATAGAAAAATCTATCTAAATCCAAATTTGGTCTTATGAGTCTAGATCTGAATCTGTGCTCTTAAGTCTAATTGACAGGATCAAAAGGTATCCTGGCCCAATGGGGCAGGCACCTGTCCACGACCTTGAGGTCGTGGGTTCGATACCCTCCGCTTGCGTGCGGCAAGCTTTAATCTCCCTTTCTAGAGCTACATTATGCTCGTCTGAGGCAGTTCTCTTTCCTCTATATAGGGCAACCGCCCAATTGGGTTTCAAAAAAAAAAAAAAAAAAAGTCTAATTGATAGGTCTAGTTGCACCCTACCGTAAACAAGGAAAAATTCAAGGTGGACCGGTCCTATGGGACATGGCCCACCTCCCCTCTCACATAAATTCCTGCAGGACCCACCTGTAAGATATTTTTCAGCATGGGTCCCTACATGAATTTATGTGAGAGGAGAGGTGGGCCACGTCCCATAGGGCCGCCCCACCCCAGACACGCCCCGTAAACAAAGTCGAATTGACGAGCCTACTCCAGACTCAAGATGATTTGTGTGTGCCAAAAGGAACTTTGTATCTAGAGATGCCTAAATAAAAATTGCTGAATCTACTGATCGGTGATGAACATTAGTGAAACTTAAAGGACATGTCTTTTGGTGGAGACGACAATTTCTGTAATAGCTTGTATCCTAGAGGTGATTGTCTTAACCCTATTGCATATACTTTCGAGTATTGAGAGTAAATAACACCTATCTTTTAAAAGCGAGCAGAACGGCCCAGCCAATGGCCAACCAAGATGTCTTTTAAAAGCGGCATGAATGAGAAAAAACAACCATTAACAAACTAGCAGAAGTAGTTGTGTAACAGAAGTCTGAAACGACCAAAGAGTATTACTAGTCAAGATAGGCTAACAAAACTCCCAGCCATTAGGAATCAATATTTCATATCCTTTGACCTAATCTTAAGTCTTATCCACTCCTTAACCAACACGATCTCAACGGGGAAATAGGTGTAAAAGAACGAGAGGGGGGGTGAATTGGGTTTTAATCAATCTTTCAATACTAGTGTAAGTTTGAGCAAGATGAACAAAAGCAAAAACTAAAGCTAATCACAAGACAAAAGGATTTATAGTGGTTCGATTCATTTAGAATCTACATCCACTACCTTGAGCCGCACCCAAGGATTTTCAACAACTTCACTAAGAAGACTTTTTACACTTGTGGCTAACTCACTAAGAGTTTTACAACACAACCACAATACAAAACTCACTAAGAGTAAATTGCCCACACAAAGTAGGACTTATACAAGAATTACCCTATCACTAAGAAAGGGAATTAAGATGGATAAAAAGAAAGGTTGTTCACTCTTCTAAGTGAAAGATATATACCTTTGAAGTACAAGAATTTTAGCTCTTTAGAACATATGAAGCACACTCTTTGTCTTGCTTTAGAAATGTCACCTTTTAATGATTTAGATCATGGAAATGAAGTGCATTTGCTTTGAAGGTGTTTAGACTTGATAAGAAATCAATGTAACTTTGATGTGCAAGCATTAGAGTCATTCTCTAGCTTTGGAGTATTTATACATTTCAAAATAGGCTGAAAAACGACTCTGCAACGGTCAAATAATGGCTAGTTTATACAGAGTTCGGTTGACCGAACAAGGACCTCGGTGGACCGAACATACACTTCGGTCGACCGAACAAGGCTTAGGTCGACCGAGCCTAGAAATTTCAACTCTCTGTTTCTCTTCGGTTGATCCGAGCTAATCTCGGTCGACCGACCTCCTGAGCTTTGAGAGATGTTGATATTTCACACGTTTTGAAATCTTTTGAAGTCTAAAAGGTTTTCCCAAAAGGTAACAAGTAAGAACATTTGGAAAACCATTTTAAAGGACTTAGACTTTGAAATCAAAGGCTTTTAAGATAAGAACACATATAAGAATCTTTTTGAAACTTAGCCTTTTGAAAACGTGTTTACGAGCATGCAAGACTAGAGTGATGTACGTTTATGTTCATAAGAGCATTGGTTAGAGCTTATACGATAACGACTTATAAAGACAAAGCTATCCTAACCAAACCTAAGTCTTCAATCTTCAATCTCGACGAGATGCGCCTTTAAGTATAACTTTGAATCTTGAACATGGCTTGATTGAAGTACTTAGAGCTTCCATTATGAGTTCCGATATTCTATCACAAAGATTAAGATCATTAGACACAACATCAAATGTTTGTCCATTATCAAAAACTGAGTTCGTTCGCCCTTAGGGCTTACAATCTCCCCCTTTTTTATTATGACAAACTTTGATGTAATAAGATAGAATATGGACATAATTAAGAACAAGGAAGCATGGCAAAAAGACAAAGATCAATTAAGAACAAATACTAGTGCTTAGAAGATAAAAACTGGGAGATCAAAAACACTAGCATGAAAACTTCTTTTTGCCAATTGCATCTAGGGACTCTCAGAAGAGCCCTATTGCCCAACCATCCTCCTTTCCTCCTTCCTTCCATTTATATGTGTAGCATTCTTGTGTGTAATATACATACCTTAGTTTACACAAGAAGCTAACTTACCATTTTCATCAATGTTGATGTGAGTGCTAAGGATCCTATTATAAAGAACATGCTCACACAAACATTAGAACTATCAATGGTTTGTTATCATCAAAACAACATAGAATATTTTGCCCTTCGGGCTAACAATAGGGATTCAGCCAAGAAGTGTATTGAGCACACATGGACAGCCGGACAGGCCAAAAGAACAGGGAAATGTGCAGCTACCACTCAGGCGAAGCAGGAGAAGTTTGCACACGTTCTCCATCATGGTCATGACTTGAAGAACATGTCCATTACACTAAATCATGGTTGAAATGGGGAGAACTCGAGGCGTGAAGCCTTTTTCATAAAAAGCTATAAATATGAGATCAAAAGGAAAAACGAGGACATCATCATGAACAAACAAAATGCATTTGACATTCAGTTATACAGTCTTTAATGCTTTACTTACAAACTTTTCGCACGTACATTCATTGAGTTCAACTTAGACTTAGCCAATTGGAATCTACTAGGTTTTCTGCGTGTGGATACTCATCCAATAAAGCATACTTTAGTTAGAATCCATCTCTTAGACTATGCTTTATGGGTGAGGGAATCTTCTGAATAAAGAATACTTAACTTTATGGTAGTCCGTTTGGCTCCGGAAAGGCTTTCTGTGTGAGAAAATTCTTCAAATGGCGCATATTTGGTCGAGTCACCTTTTTTCAAGTGTAAACAATATTGTAAAAAATTATTTCAATTGTGAATATAAGGTCCAACCAGATAAGTTTTTAGCTCGGCCTTCTACTGTGGTTTTTCAACCCAACACCACTAAACAACTATCTGGTTATCAATAAACGAGCTAGACTTTCCTCAAAATATCAGGTACAAGGTCCTTCGGACAGGTTCTCGGTCACATAGGGTAGAAAATTTGGTCTTGGTAAAGGAATAGAAGGGAACCAAACCTTTATTGGGTATGGTATAAGGACTTCACTATGTTCAAAGCACTGAGGTTATGGTCAACTGGAACCTAACTAAGGTGGTAACCTGGCACCGCGCTTAAATCATGGTTAGTCTCCTAAGAAGACAATCAAGGCCAAATTCAGGACAATATTGGTAGAGCTACGTCTGAAAAATGAACTGGCTCACTTTAATGACCTTTCAAAACACCATCGTAATAAGATAACATGGCATGATAGATCAAGGAAATGATGGGAGAGGCAAGCCCATGGGTTGTGAAGCCAAGATGAAAGCCATGCAATGCGACAACTTCTACTAAATTGATACAGACCACGAACAGGTAAACTCACGATAGTAGGAAGGCGACATGTTCAAGATCAAATATCTCCTAGCCTTGCAATTAATTGTTTAAGATAGTCGGGTAAGATAAAGAAGTACCATCCACATTATGAATTAGCAAAGTCGATATAGAAAAAGACGGGAATTACCTCCAACAAGAATGCCAAACATAACTGGAAAATCTAGAAGAGTTGGGGAAATCATTCTAAATGGGAAGATAAAACAATAAATAGTATATGCCCTGAAAGGGATTACTGCCAAAAGAATTTGAATCAGCAACAATTCTGGAACGAGTTAGATGAATTAAAACATAAATCCCTTGGTCCCTCCATCGATCTCCAAACTTGTTAGACACTCGATCTAGCCAGGTGTCATAACCATCAAAATGTTTAGGCAAACATCGTAGCTTGGGCGACCAACTTTCATGATCCTAGGATGGCTGGTTCACTAACAGGGTGAAAGCCTGAGGTTTGACTACATCAGAAGGCTCCTGGCAAACACTAGAGGGGAAAATTTGTCCTAGCTTGTAGAAAACCCAGAGATTGGAATCAAAGTTTGCGCGTTTTCATTGGGACTCAAAAAGTCTCCTGAATTCATTTTTCAAGGAATATGCTAAAAAAAAATATGCTACAAGAGAAAAATTGAGACGTTTTAGAATTTATAAAAATCTCATAAAGGGATATATTACTATTAGACGTCTTTTGGTCCACACGTTCGCATCAAATTCGGAATTTCATGCCTTTTGTTCTGATCCTTAGAAACTCTCAGAACAGAAAAGAGGGGGCAAGTGTTGACACGCGAAAAAATCTCAGTTGGTCGAGGCCCTCTAGGAAGCAAAATAGGTCATTCAAACATGTGTTAATTGTAGGCGACCAGGACAAGAAATATGGGTCGGCAGAGGTAAGACGGCCTTAAGCAGGCCAGAAATTAGAGACAACAAAAAGGTACAGACACCCTAGAGAAACAAACGGGAAAGGACCGAAGAGGTTAACTGAACTCCTATACATCATGGACTTGGTTCCACATCCCCTTTTATCCACTCTTAGGCATTATCCATTCCCCCAACTTCCACGATCTTCATGTGGAGTAAGTTGTATTCGACTAAAAAAGGTTTCAGGCCCAAGGAAAGATCCAGACAACCTTGTAAAAATGGGAAAACATGTTATCTCTACTCAGGAAAAGCATGAGGAATTTGTCCATATTCTCCATTATGGAAAAGACATGGGGATATGGCCACTTCACAAAAACATGGTCACAATGGACAAAATGCAAGGAGGGAAGCCATTTTCTCTAAGAGGCTATACATAAGAGATCAAAAGGAAGAACAATGACATCATTATCAACAATTAAAATGCCATTTTATCTTCATTTATATAGTATTTAAATGCTTTCCGTACAACTTTCCACACTTATATTCATTTAGTTGAACTTAAACTTAACAAATTGGAATATGCTAGGCTTCCTGTATAAAAATATTTGTCCAATAACGTATAATTAGACCAGAATCCCGCCCTAGACTAAGTTTTCTGCATGAGGAAACTTTCCCAATATCGCATACTTAGTTTTAAGATAGTCTGTTTGGATACCGACATGTTGCCTACGTGAGGAATTGTTACAAATAACGCATACTTGGTCGAATTATCCTTTTTCCATGTGTAAACTATATTGTAAAGAGAAATTTCAAGTGGTGAATACAAATTTTGACAAGCAAAGCTTTTTAACTCGGCATTCTTCATAATTTCTGTAACAAGACATATCATTACAATTATATCTATTAGAATTTTTTCTATATGTGACATGAATAATCACTGATAGATATTTTCTAATTTTAATTTACAGTCACATACTCGTGTGTATACAAAAAGAAGAAAATGTCATTACATAATATGACATCTTAGATTTTATTTTGGGTAGAAAGTGCACACGCCCTTAAACTATTTCAGATTTTGATTTTTGACTCTCAACTAAAAAACGTTAAGTGCTTGACCCTAACTTTTTTTGAAGTATCAAAAGTGCCCCTTCCATCCAATTTCTCCTTTAAATAATAGCGAAAGGTGCCCATGTGATACTCACATGATAAAAAAAATGGGGGCAAATTGGACAAAAATAAATTAACCTTTAAAAAATGGAAAACTCCCAAATCTTCAAAACCCTCTCTAATTTTCTTAACATCCAAAAATTTGAAAACTCTAAATCTTTGAAAAGAAAATGTGATCTCCCACTGTAAATTGATTAAATAAATCTTGATAAATGAGTAAATAATATTTTCAATTTCTGGCAAAAAAATAATTATGGAAGTCATGCTTAGGTTGTTATGGGATATGATGAAGACACTGAATATCTTCTTTGCACATAACTAAGTTAAAAAAAAACTTGGTATAATTAGTTACAACTTTCATGGAGTTTAACATAATTTCACGGAAGTCATGTTTAAGTTATTTAGCAACATTGCTTAAGTTATTCCTAGGGAATTTGCAAGATTTTCATTTCAGAAAGAAGTAAGATTTCACCGGACATGAAATAAATAAGAAATTAGGGAGAGATTTATGGAGAACCTCGTTTTTCTAATCCATTATTTTATAGGTTAATTTATTTTTGCTCAATCTGCTCCCTTTTTTTTTTTTTTTTTATCAAGTAAGTGTCACATGAGTATCTTCCGTTATTATTTAACGGAGAAATTGGACGGAAGGGGCATCATTGATACTTCAAAAAAGTCTAGGGTCAAACACGTGACGTTTTTTAGTTGAGGGTCAAAAATTAAAATCCGAGATAGTTTAGGGGGCGTGGGCACTCTTTACCCTTTTATTTTAAAAAAAAAAATTATCTTTTATGAAATATTTAGGTTATTATAAAGAATGGAATATATGAGAAGATAATTACTTCATAATTTGAAAAAATTAAGGGAGTCAAATAAATAATAATATTTTCACCACAGTTCCAATAATACTCCTTTCTCTCTCTCTTTCTTGCACTTTTCCAATAAAAGATATATTGAGGGTATAATTGAAATAAATTGTTGACACTTAATAAAAGAAATATAGATGATAATTAATTTGAATACATGTATATTTTTAGAGAACTATTTTTTCTGAATTTCATATTAATCAAAAAATAAAATACATCTTCTGTGTCCGAGGTGATGATATTAATTACATGTCGTTTCCATTTGATATTACTTGATGTGATTTGGTGATAGTCAAATCACCGAAGAACACGTGCTCTTGATGCATATTAAAGGTCGTAGTTAATGCGGAAAATAATTGGTATATTCTTCATCACAATTATTGTGAAGAGACGTCTGCAATAATTAGTCTTGGATAGTTTATTTGTGAAAAATGTGTGTATAGCTAAAAACAAACAGCACAAAAAATTGGGTCAATTTATATTTGTTCAAGTCGATTCCATAGTAATACCTGCATCAGCCGAGTTTTTGGAAAAAATTACAATTTACGCAATCTTATTTTTATTTTTATAAAGAGACTGTTTTCGTGATTCGAACTCATGATCTAACGGATATCAATTAAACATTTGACAATCTTGTCAAACACGGCTTTCCTCTTGATGAATATATATATACTAGCAAATGACCCGTGCTATGCACGGAAATACTGAATTTCAAATTATTAATTTAATGGTTGTGCAATTGTATTTAGAACAAAATCTCGTTAACTATAGATTACCAGCTAAATATTACTATTCATGTAGGAGTTCCAATTAGGTGCCTCTCGATTGATTGTTTTAATGGGGAATTTGCCTTAGACTAGCCTAATAATTCTATAATGGGCCAACAATGACACCAAAAAAATTGGAATAAACATTTTTGCAATAACAAATTTGACAAATTCGTTCTCAATTGAATGTCATGGTTGACCCAAGATTTTTTTGATGTCATGTTGGCCCGAGAATTTGGGAATAATTAGGGGAAGAAATTTAAAATAAAATATCAGGGGCATAGGTAAGACATAAATTTTGTTTTTGTGTTAAAAAATTAAAACAAACACTAACCGTCAGTTAATTTATGTAGAACTGTAATTTAGGCACCTAATTGGAACAGTCAAATATCCACAAGACTTCGGGGGTATTTTTGTAATTTAAAAAAATAAAAAGAAAAAGAAAGTTGGTGATACCCTTTCCTTTTCTGAATTCTATCTTATCTTCACCAAAACAAAATGGTTATTCTTTTAAATTTATGTCCCATTTTCTCTGGTTGACACATGCTATCCATTTATTTTCATGCATTGCCAATTAATCCTCTCATTTTTTTCATTGTTGATCATGAGTTCAGATTTTGTCCGGAAACAAGTATTTATATATTGTCACAAAATGGCCGTTTGAAGAAATTAAAAAAGTTAATTATTTGAGTTTCTACAAATGATTTTCAAAAAAATATAAAAATATTTATCTTTTTATCTGAACAAAATATAAAATAAAAAAAACAACGAAAAACATACTCCCTCTATTCCTAAATATAAGACTTTCATTACATTTAGCGATAATTAAGGAAACAAAAATTAAGATGTTTTATAATTAAAATACTAATATTACTCTCTTAAATATACCTTGTATACCACTAATTCTATTTAAGAGAGTAATATTGATAGTTTTATTAAAAATAATATCTTAATTTTTACTTTAATAATTTTCGCAACATGTAATAAAATATTATATTTAGGAATGGAGGTAGTACTAAATTAGAGACTACATTGAAGTTATCAAAGTAACAGGGACTTCTAGTTGACCAATAAAGAAAGTTTATTTTTTGTTGAAAAAAGTTCGGGTGGATTTGGGTTCCGGTCACCATCGCAGGTCAAGTCAAGCTCTCGTCTCTCGGGGACCATAGTTCGCTTACAATGATACTCACTGATCGCTCACTAACACTGCTCTCACGTCGGCAACTTGAATGTGAACACTTTACATCTTTAAGTATGTGTCAAAGAATAGTTTTATCTTGATTAGTGAATAATTTTAAAATTTACTTCCAAACCAATAAGTACAATACACGTAGTAGGCCAAAAATATTAATTCACAATAAGGATAATTGATTTTTTATCCTATTTGTACTGTATTTATTAGTCTAGATATAAGTTTTAAACTCTTACTCACAAAACAAGATAAAAAATTACGTGTCAAAACTTACCAACAGACGCAACTTGTGTAATAATAGTGAAATTACCCAAGAAATAAAAAATACATCCCCCCTGGACACTTTACAGAACTGCACATGAGAAATCGATTTCTTACCCAAAAGCGATACCATAACGCCTCATACAGACAACCGTGCTCATTGCATGAAAACAAAAAACAACTGACTTCATCGACACTTGTTTGGAAATTCTAAGATTCTAGATCGACAATCCACTTTATAAAAGACTCAATTTTTGCATCTGGAATTATCAGTTTTCATCAAGATTTTGTAAAATCTTTTGAGAAATAACAGAGAGCAAGAAAACAGATATGGTGGTGGTGGAGCATGCGACGGTGGCGGAGGGCGATGGTTGCTGCAAGCATAAGGGGCCAGGTTATGCTAGCCCGCTTGAAGCCATGGCTGGTCCTACAGAAAAGCTCATTTATGTTACCTGCATTTATACAGGTATTTTCGATTTGCTATTTTCCCCAAATTTTGGAGTTTCTGTGTGAATTTTTCTTTGGAAGATGTTTGATGGTTTTTTGTTTCTTTTTTAGTAATTATTGATGTGAGTTGTGAAATTATTCTTGAATTTGGTGTGTATAAATTGTAGGATGTCTGTTCGTGGTAATGTTTTTCCCTGTCTTTTCATTCTTGATTCTATTTGGGATTCGATTATCTCCAGCAGGGACCACCCAGGGGTTGGAGAAAACTTTTCCCTTTTCTAGTTACTCCTTATGTTTAAAAAACACTTTGTGAGCCCCATCCAAATAGGATAGGTATGAGAAGATGAGGTGCAATATATCATGTACTCTCGGTCACCTTTGGATATCTATGTTTTAATAAATAGTTCGGTTGCCAAGTAGGTGGTCGTGGGTGTTGCAGGATCATGGGTAGAGTTTCGAGTTCACGGGCTCGGGGCGTGACATTATGGTATAGAGTACGGTGACCAATCGGACATGTGAGAACTAAGTCACACTGTGCGCGGTGGAACCACCCAGAAAACAACTGATGTTTTTTTGGGCTGGAGAAAACTTTTCCCTTTTTTATTTACTCATTTTGTTGAAAAATCACTTTGTGAGGCCCATCCAAATAGGATATGAATGAGAAGATGACGTGCAATATATTATGGGTCTAAGTATTTTCGATCACCTCGAATATCTATTTTGTAATAGCTAGTTTGATTGTCAAGTAGGTGGTCGTGGGTGTTGCTAGGCCCATGTGTAGCGTTTCGGACCAGCGGGCTCGGGGCGTGGTATCATGATATCGGAGCACAGTGACTAGGTAGACGTATGAGAACTAAGTGTCACACTGTGTGCGGTGGGTCAACCTCTAGAATCTTGGGCACCTGATTTGTCCTGGCCTAAGTATGTTTGGGGTGCCTATCGATTGACACTAGGGCCTTAAGTGGTGAATGTGAGTCCATCCCACATGGGATAAGTTTGAAAGTTTTAACTGTTATATAAGATGGGTCTAAGTATTCATTATTACCTCATTAATGTTCGTGACACTCTTTCTTTGAACTCTGTAGATATGATAGAATTTGCTGCATCTTGTAAAAAAAATTGTTTCAAATTTAATCATCTATAGAAGGGTTCTATATATCATTTTCCTTTTTTAATTTTCTTCAATTGATATAAATCTTGCTTTGGTAATTTATTTAACTCTGAAATTTGAGTAAAATTTGGTCCATAACAGGGACAGGGAAGGAGAAGCCAGACTACCTGGCCACAGTGGATATAGATCCAAATTCACCAACTTACTCTAAGGTTATTCACAGGCTGCCTATGCCTTATATTGGTGATGAACTTCATCATTCTGGATGGAATGCCTGCAGCTCCTGCTTTGACGATTCGTCAGCTTCCAGGAGATTTCTTGTCCTACCTGCATTAGTGTAAGATACTTGAATGTTTCTTCGACCGTTTAATTCATTACATAACACCTTTTTGAAGAAATTTTAAGAGTATTTCCGCGTGTTTTGCCTGTTTTATAATATATGTTCTTAAGCCTGATTATTTCAAGACCATCTTAAGATTTCCACCACATTTATTTTTCTATGTTTATATTACATGTCTTTTAATGCATTCTTGACAGCTAGACTCTAAAATCGAATAATCGTGTTAGTGAATATAACAATTTCCTCATTTAGTTTACAATTACATTCCGGGATACTCAGTTCGGCCCTTGCAATTGTTTCTTTGGTAATTGACTTCAATAATAATAATAATAATGTAATTTTTGCATCCTGATGTTCAATTCTTCTTTCAGATCTGGTCGCATTTATGCGATTGACACACTGAAGGATCCAAAGGCTCCGTCTTTTCATAAGGTTGTTGAGCCTGAAGATATCGTCCAGAAGACTGGTTTAGCATATCCACATACTGCTCACTGCCTAGCTTCTGGTGATATCCTGGTTTCATGCCTTGGAGATAAAGAAGGAAATGCTCAGGGAAATGGCTTTCTTTTGCTCGACTCGGAATTTAATGTCAAGGGAAGGTACTGTAGATATTCAAAATTTAAAATGGCAAATTGGTAAATTTAGTCCTAATAGCACGTTTGGTGATTTTGTTCGTTTTTCTATATTTTTTGTTTTTGGGTCCTCAAATATATTGTGTTTGGTGGACATGGTACTTCCGTCCACAACTGTGATAGTCAATTGTCAGTCAACAAAAATTTAATTCAAAAACACTATATTGAAAGGGTATTTTGGGGAAAAACAATATTTTTCTTCTTCAAAAACACTAAAATTAACCCCACCCCCTCTCTTCTTCTTCTTCTTTTTGAAGCTTTGGTTTAAGGTTCAAAGAGGAATTGAGCAAAGTTTGGTGGATGAGTTAGATGAAGAAGAAGAGATGGAGGATGAAGATATGTACCAAAACCACTAATCGTACTATTCTGTGACTAAATTCACCAATTTGCAATTTTTTTTGTGAATTTCCCAAATTAATCCCGGTTTCTAGCAGGGTTTTTTTTAAAAAAATCAAAATTAATTTTTTTCGTAACAGTTGTGGATGGAAGGACCATGTCCACCAAACGCAATATATTTGGGGACCCAACAAAAAAATAAATAGAACGAGGGACCAAAATCACCAAACGTGCTATTGTAGGACTAAATTCATCAATTTGCCATCTAAAATTAGCTCTGAACTATAAATACGTAGGCGTGTTGCATCGAAGAACCATTTGATTTTAGTATGAGACTCACAATGCATTAATTACTATAGTGTTTATATGATAGGTGGGAGAAGCCTGGACATAGTCCTCTTTATGGATATGATTTCTGGTACCAGCCTCGGCACAAGACAATGATCAGCACTTCATGGGGAGCTCCATCTGCGTTCACTAAAGGTTTTAACCTTCAGGATGTTTCAGATGGTCTTTATGGACGGCATTTGCATGTGTATAGTTGGCCTGGTGGTGAATTACAGCAGACGTTGGATCTTGGTCCCACAGGTCTCCTACCGTTGGAGGTAATAAAAACTATAAGAATGTGTTTTCTTCTTTAGTGGTTCGGAAGTTTTGAAATTCCCGTGATCACATTTAGTTGTTGTTATTGGTCGTCAAACACATCCATTCCAATGAGGTGTATTTGGATTGGTTAATTGGGTCGAAAGTGAGAATTTTCTGTTGGAGAATGTGAGGAAGTGTTTTCCCGATGACTAATCTATTGGAATTCATCTTATTTTCAGATTAGGTTCCTGCATGATCCATCGAAAGATACTGGTTTTGTCGGGTGTGCGCTAACAAGTAACATGGTTCGGTTTTTCAAGACCGCAGATGGGACATGGAGCCATGAGGTAAGCTAAAAAAATTCACTAGTTAGGAAAATTAAACGAGAGAGCTGTTATTAAAGGTTACAACTGAATAATTTTCTTATTGAAATTACAGATAGCAGCATCAGTAAAGCCACTGAAGGTGCAAAATTGGATTCTTCCGGAAATGCCTGGTCTAATAACAGATTTTCTCATATCTCTTGATGACCGGTTCCTATACTTAGCAAACTGGCTTCATGGTGATATCAGACAGTATAACATTGAGGACCCCCAAAATCCCAAGCTTACAGGCCAAGTATGGGTGGGGGGACTAATCCGTAAAGGTAACTCTGTATTAGCAGAAGCTGAAGACGGTACAACGTACCAGGTTGATGTCCCAGAGGTTCAGGTATGCATAGTTTGTGATTAACACAATTTCTAGGCTGCATCCGTCAAAACGTTCTTAGCAGTGGAAACTGCCGAATATATGTTATTTGCTGTGGAAACTACGTAATATGTGTTTTTAGTTGTATGGCTGCTAAACATTTGGTATCGAAACTAGCAAAATTTGCTTGACATCGTTGTATAATGTCTGTTCAGATAGCATGCTAAAGCTTTATACTTTTTGATATCATTCGTGTCGTGTTGTTGATATTACATTCTTGTCCTTGTCCTGCATAACGTCAGATTGTAGTTCTGTAACGTTATCTAGAAGAAAGAGATTGACGGTCTTCTTTGCATTATTTAGGGAAAGCAGCTGAGAGGAGGACCTCAAATGATTCAGTTGAGTTTGGACGGAAAAAGGCTCTACGCTACAAACTCTCTGTTCAGCGCGTGGGACCGCCAGTTCTATCCCGATCTAGTCGAGAAAGGAGCACACATGTTGCAGATTGATGTTGAGACAGAGAAAGGTGGTCTTGCTATAAACCCCAACTTCTTTGTGGACTTTGGAGCTGAACCTGATGGTCCATCTTTGGCTCATGAAATGAGATATCCTGGTGGAGACTGCACTTCTGATATTTGGATCTAAACTATGTGAATCTTGAGAGGAATAAACCAATGTACTATTAAGCAATTCTACTTGTACTCTATAAACATTTACCAACTAAATAAATAAATGAAGCATTTTATCCTACAATGGATAAATTTCTTGTTTCTTCAGTCTTGAATTATGTTGAAATATGAAGTCCCACATCGAGTGTCTAAGAAAGATCTAAATAACTTATAAGCTATGGGTTAACACCTCTCCTTGCCGATTTGTTTTGAGAGGATATGGAGGCCCATGAGCTAATTTTCACACGCTAACAGAGCAGGCTCACACATAATACTCAAGTGGGTTTTAATTGTTCCAGTACGATCCAAGAAGGGCGGCGGGACTTAAATTGACTCCCACCTCGATGTGAGGGGGAGTGTTGAAATATGAAGTCCCACATCTAGTATTGTCAAACGGATCGAAAGTTCGCGGACTATCCGTAATCCACACGAAATGGACTGGATATGGACTCGAAAATAAAAATCATTTTAAATGCGGGTATTTTGTGCCCGTATCTGTTTGGACTTGGACTTCAGGACCGGACCCGGATTAATCAGTGGATTAGTCCGCGAAATTAAAATATAAAAACGGACCTGTACTTTACGGACCAAATTCGGACTTATTCGCAGTCCAGTCCGCAATATACATATATATTATTTAATTTATGTTTTAATTTTTATATATCAAAATTTTGACTCATTAATATTCATTAGTATTGTGACTAATGTCAAAGTCTCAAAGATTTTAGATTTAACCCCAAAAATCTATATAAAATCCAAATCCTATCTTCTCCATTCCCACTTCCCTGTCTCTCGATTTCCTTGCGCCTATCTCCCTCTCTATCTCTCCATTATTTGAATGTTTAATTTGTTGTTGGACTTTGATCTTTGGACATTTTAAGTTTTGTTAGGACTTCGGAGTTTGGATGATCCGTATTTTTTTTAGTGGAGGATGATCTATTTGTTTTTTGTGTTTGCATGATTTGTTTTGTTAATTTTATCATAACATAAACGGTTTATGTTATGATTCATTAATCTTAAATTTTTTATATCATTTTCTTTAAAAATTGTCAAAAAAAAAAGGAGAAACTCCGCGGACCGGTCCGTAACCGGTGGACTATAAGCGGACTGGGTATGGACTTACCATTTTGAAGTCTGCAAAAAAATGGACTAAGTCCGGTCCGGTCCGTTTAAAGTGAGTCTGTTGTGAACTTGGATCGGACCGGACTGAACCATTCCGTTTGACAGTACACATCGAATGCCTAAAGAAGATCCAAATAATTTATAAGTTATGCACTAACACCTCTCATTGCCAATTGATTTTGAGAGAATATGTAGGCCCATGAGCTAATTTTTCACAAATTATCTTTTCTTCTCCTTGACTGATGTTGAAGATCTTCTTCATGTTCTGTATCAGTATCTTCTTTTCTTAATGGTCATGATGCTAGATTACTTCAAATCCAATACCAATGCCAAAATATGGTCTTCCCTCTACGGAATAATATGTTCTTTCCTCTATGGAATTTAATCAAGGAAAAGTAAGAAGAAACGGAACAACAAACAAGAACCTGAATCAAGCATGAAAATTGTTGTCAAGATACGGGTTTGGAGAATTCAGTAGTGACATTGTGAATGATTGGATTAAGTCAAAGGTAATAGTTTGGGCTGAATGGTCTAGATCCAAGGAAGAAGTATCTAGTTTAGGACCATGAAATAGCCATGATGGCCTATGGGCTCGGACCAAGGTCAGACCCATGACGTATAACGGTATAAGCCTATTCGGACGGCCGAGATCATGCATGTGGAATAGTACTATCAAAATGGGCATATGCCCGTGGGCATGCCCGCCCCTTGAGATTAAGGGGCCGGTATGGGGATATGAATTACATCCCCATTTAAATGCGGGTATCAACGGGCATACCCGTGCGGGTATGGGCGGGTTGCAAATGGGCATGCACGCTTTATTTTTTTTATTTTTAAATTAATTTTGGATATGTATTAATAAGATTCTAAAGACTTCTCCAAACTGAACAAGAGTCATATATCTCCATTATGTTCTTGCACGCGTTCTTACCAAATATTAAAGTTTGCTTCTTCCTAGAAATGTACAAGTTCAAATATGTATATGCAATTGGATTTACGGTTTCATCTCTCAAAGTAACTAAATTATGTTCTAATTTATCATTTATCATTTACCATTTATAATGTTTTAACTTCTTAAGGTGTGTGTTTTATATGTGAAAGATGATGAGATGGAATCAACATTATCGCCAATGAGGCATTGGTCTAGTGGTCAATGATGAGGCCTCATGACGTAGTGGTCATGAATTCGAATCCCCTCCCCCGCTTCTTGAATCCCCCATTTCTTGTAATAGATAGGTCCCGTTCACAAATAAATAAAATTTTAATTCTTTTTTAAAAAGAAACTAATCAACATTAAACTAAAGTAGATTAAAATAATTCTTTTAGTTTTCAAGATCTACATTAAACAGTATATGTTTTTTATTGTTTTGACTTCAGCAATATGTTTGTTAATTTTGGACAGGTGATCTTGAATTATTCTTGAAATTGTGGACTTTGATTTGATTATTATTTTTAACTATTTTGGATATTGTGGAATTTGATTTGATTGTTCTTGAACTATTTTGGAATTTTATTTCACATATACATGACTGTAAACTGTAAGTCAATGAGATATAACCACATTTTGTTGATTTTTTTGAATTTGATATTTTTTTAAAAAATTAATAATAAGGTTTGTGGGCATGCCCATCTGCCCACCGGCATTCGGCCGGCGGGTACGGGCATCCCTTTTGATGGCCCGTTAAAAAAGCGAGCATGCCCGCCCATCCCCATTTAAGGCATGCCCATGACAGGGCGGGCGGGCATACCCGTTTTGACAGCACTAATGTGGAAGTCACTCGACCATAACGAGCTCAATGAGTCTATAAAAATGCTATGTTAAAACCGTAATAAAAGTTAGGTTGCTGCACCCCCGGACAGTATAAGGTATTGAAATATTCTTTGGATAATTCCCTTTATAAATATTAGTCATTTTACCTCATTTACGACATGTTCTACTAGCTCTCGATTATCGCGTTAAGTTCTTTTGATTCTGAACTAACTTAAGAATCGGAGCGGGGTTAAGGTATTCCCTATCCCTCTATAACTTTGATTGTCTTAGCAGGTGTTAGCTCTTCGGTTAGGATTCAAGCTCAAATTCATCCTGAACGCTCCCTCTTTTTCTCATAGCTCGACCAAGCCCCATGGTTATTTCCCGAGCTTCTCTCTTCAACTACATCTCGAGGAGAACTTAACCGATATAACACATCATTTTGTGCCCACTGTGGTAGTGCATGAATACTACAAACCCTAAGAACTCTCTTTCCTATGTCAGATGATAACAAAAATAGAAAATTAAACAACTCCACTACCACCTGGGTTCCCGCCCGAATCTATGGGTGTGGGTACCTCGGGTACAATGTCATCACCATAGATGCATCGACATTACGCCAAATACAAACATCACTTAACAAGATGACATAAGCATTTACTCCAGAGTTTTCAGGAAGCATCACCCTACAAAGTCCCGGGAAGACAACACCCCGAGGAGACTTTCTTTCCCGGGGAACAAAACTTTCGAGGAGGCTCTTCGTTTTCCTGGAAGAAGACATCCTGAGGAGACTCTTCATTTCCCGTGCAGAGAGGTCGATGAAGAAAATCTTCTGCAAGATTTCCCCTAGAAATACTACGTCGTTGGGCTAGAACACAAGTAACTCCCTCAGCAAGCCGATCTTCCTTGACCACTTTGTCGGGTACATAGACCTCCAACTATACCTCGGACCATCTGCTAACAATTGCAAAGGAAAAGATGAAACGGTGAAAGTCTACACTTATAGATTTAACAAGGAGACCATGCTTGTGCAAAATATCAGCAAATCGAAGTTCCTTCAGGCATATAGATACGACTTAAGAAATATGAGCTTGACAAAAAAGATTGCTGAGAATGGCATCAAAGTTTTCAAGTGGTGACGAGTTTGGCATAACAAAGAAAGTGAATGGAAGAGTAAAGACAAATCTAATTCCAATAAAACATACCAAAAACCCAATCAAAAAACAAAGGCAAAGGAAAACCTCGGGAGAGGTACTTTCAAAGAAATGGCAAGGCAGAGGCCTCGGACGAAATACCCATCAAGGTGTCTCAAACACAGTTCATGCGCCAAGTAGAGGCATGAGAAATCCTAGCACCTAGTCCAAAATGAACTACCCTGTCGACAAGCGAAGTTATAAATGATATTGCATCTTCCACAAAGATCATGACCATGACACCGAGCAATTCATTGAGCTTTGGCGCGTAATTGGATCAGCCATAAGTAGGGGTCAATTGATGGAGTTCATAGACGAGGATTCAGGCCGAAGGAAAGGAAGCAACAAGCAAGGTTGAACTAATCAATAAGAGAAAATGGTCTCGACGTTCCAAAAGTTGTGAATTATGTGGATGGCTTCAAGTCAGAGGTCCTAGAGGCCGCAGTTTGTTAAAGATGAGTCATTGATCATCAAAGTTATAATATGACACTGTCTTGTTAATAGAATTATGGTCGATACTGGCAGTGCCATTAACACATTGTTCAAATCCACATTGCATAAAATGGTCATTCCTTAGTTTGAGGTCAATCTTTGTGATCAAGTCATTTTCGGGTTTGCAGAGAAAGCAACCTGAGCATCATGCCATATCACTATGTCAATGTCTATAAAGGACAAGGAGAACACACTCAAACTCATGGGATTATACATTGTAGCTACTCATTCACCTTATAATGCAATAGTGGGAAGACCTATGCTAAATGCTTGGAATGTAAGTGCTTCAATATACTCTCAAACACTAGAAAATTTCGTTGGAGGCGAAATCAGTGAAGTAAAAGGCCAAGTAGCCATGGCGGGAGAATACTACACATACGAACACCTAGAGCCCAACACGGTAGTGAGTTTCAATAAAGAATATGTTTAAAGCATTCTTCCCTTGGGAAGGTTTAAGCTAATCTAGTTGGATGAAAATGACCCGAGCAAAACATTTTGGATAGGCAAAGAGATGGACCCAATATGAAAGTCGTTGAGCAACTAAGAGAATACAAGGACATCTTTATGAAATACACGTAGGGCATTTGCAATACTTGAAGGGAAGAACCTTAGAGGGGGTGAATAAGGTAGCCCAGTGGGGAACACCTCTGCTTGGGACTGAGAGGTCCCAGGTTCGATACCGGGCTAGAGCGCCCAGCTTGCTAACACCCCCCCCTTCCCATCCACCCCCAAATTTTTTTTTTTTATTTTGAACTTTTCTACCAAATTCGTTTCTTAAATGAATACCTTAATTATGTTCATTAACCATATAATGTGAATTAAAGGATTATCACTTAGATGACTTATGTGTGTAAATGAAACACATAGGAATATAAGACAATGAATATGATCAAGGTTTGTCTAGGTCAAAATTCCTATATGCAAAACTTGTAAGAACAAACACACATGTAATGAGGAATAGCATTTAGCAAGAGATATATAAAGCTATAAAGATCTCTAAATGCAATTCCTATGCTCGAGCAGTAGCAGATTTGAGCTTAGGCTAATTTTTCGAAACATAAGAAAGTTCATAAAACAAAGAAAGGATGTCGTCAAGGAATAAGTTCATGCCTTACTAGAATCTAGCATAATAACAAATGTAAGCTCTCCATAATGGCTATCCAATACGGTGGTGGTCCGAAAACCGAACATAACTTGGCGTTTTTTATCCATAAAACTTAGGAAGTCATATCCACCTGCAATATCTACCAACATGTTTGCCACTGGCATGGCATAGTCGTCTTTTAGAGTAACCCAATTCAAAATTTTGAAACCAATTTTTGTAATTGCCCATTTTTTAACGACTGAAATAATGTTAGTTACCTTGTCCAAACACTTAAGGAAGCACGCATCATTATACTATATTTTAATTAATTTCCTTTTTGGGACATCATAAGCACACATTGTCCACTTCTTTATTACTCCCTCCATATCTAAATACTCCTAACATTTGTACTTTTCAATTTTATCCAAAATACTTCTAACATTTAGAATATCAATAGATAATAAAGATTTTTTTTCCAATATTACCCTTATACATCACTCCAAATTCTGTTGAAGTCAAATTGTGTACTCCAATAAGTGATGAATATAATTTGTAAGCGTGATTTGTGGCAGATATAGCACTCGTAACTAGTTTTGTGGCAGATATAGCACGAAAACGTGATTTGTGGCAGATATAGCACTCATAACTAGTTTAGTGGCAGAAAAAGCTATTTGCTCTCATAATATTGATAGGATTATAGAATTCAAAAAAGGCCCTTTCAAAAAAATAATTATCTTATTAATTCTTCGAAATAGCTAATTTTTTTTTACACTGGCCAAAGTCGGGATCGAAAAAATATTATTTTAAAAAGATTATTAATTTATCAAGTATTAATTCAATAATAAAGAATCGAATTAAAATCTTTTACAAGATATGTAAAGGGGCGAAATTTTCATTCAATTTTTAGCTTTTTACACTCCTCTAACCTCTCCCTCTTGTTTTATTAGTAAAAATACTTTAATATCCTAATTCAACAAATCCAATACAATAACATTATAAGATAAGTATAACCAAAAGTAGTATTAGATTCATTTCATTTATAAAATTAAATGAGAAGAATTATTTAGGTTTTGGATGTAATAGACAAAACACAAAAGGGCTTATTCGAAAATAACATAAAATTCTCAACACTCCACCGGAATTAGGGCTTTCTAGCATTTCATCCCCAAATATATATAAACAGAGAGAAGAAGAAGAGAGAATCATCAGAGAAATCAGAAGACAGAAGAATGGCGTCAAAGATCACTCTGAAGACAAAGGGCAAGGCCGCCAAGAAACCCCAAACCGGAGGAGAAGACGACGGAGGATCAACGGCGACGATGAAGTTGGTGAAGGACTGGACAAACTGGACTGTGAAGAAAGCTAAAGTAATAACCCACTATGGATTCATCCCTCTTGTGATCATCATTGGCATGAATTCTGAACCCAAGCCGTCTTGGTCTCAACTCATCCGCCCTGTGTAAGAGAAAATGAATCAAAGTCTTGATGTGTTTTTTAATTTGGATTGTGATTTGGTGGATTTGATCCTATATGTTAATTAGTGAGCTCTAGATAAGTTTTAACTATACGAGTTATGCTCTGTTTCTTGTTTATCTGATCTGGTTTTGTTGTTGCATTCTCTCATTAGTGACTAATTTCTTAGTCTTAATTGTACAGGGTAATGTGCACGTGAATCAAAATGGTTGTTGAGTCTACTTTCTCTGGCTTTTTTCTTTGATTTAAGGGTATGACTCCGTAAAGAACGTGACAGTATAGGAAATTAATGTTTCAGTGTTGTTATTCTGTGAACAGTTACTTTGTGTATTAATGGCTAAATGTTAGAACATTCTCTAATCAATATGTTTCAGTGGTATTCTGTGAAAAACTACTTTGTGCATTCATTTTCAAATGTTAGGTCTATCTCTAATTCATATGTTTCATTAGTATTCTGGGAGCAGCTATTTTGTGTCTTCATTGTCAAATGTTAGTTCAGTCTCTAATCTATCTGTTTCAGTGATATTCTGGATCAACCACTTTGTGCATTTATTATAAATCTATCTGTTTCAGTGGTATTTTTTGAGCAACCCCTTTGTGCTGTTATTGCCAAAATGTTAGGTCAGTCTCCTATCCATCCCTGCCCATATCTCAATTAGTGGGGACTTAATGAATTATGTTATTGTTGTTGTAGGAGAATTACGGAAATTGTAGATAATGTGATTTTTCTGGTTTGTTAAATTAATTAATCTGAAACCATTAGCATGGTCTGAAGTTGATTTGTTTGTGCTGGATTGTACATGTATAGTAATACTTCTCGAGATATATGTTGGTCTGAGTTCCCGGTAGCCGAAGCTTTTAGCTCAATGAAGGATTAATAACTTTAGTAATATAGATATTTTGCGGGAAGAATTTTTGTATGGTTTCCTGCAAAGAATTTATGGCCAATCTAAATTATGCAGTACAGATCGCATCAGTGTTGCGAAAATAGCGGCGCAATTGCTTATCTAAGCTATTTGGTTATAGTGTTAGTTTTATGTTGGACCATCCAGAAGAAATGGGTTGGGGTGGAAGGTTCGAGACAATCTAGTTGATTGTATTTGATTTCATATCTTCGAATAGGAACTTTCTGAGTACCATTAAGTTGTGTCTGCTGATATTTCTGTTTCTGTTTATGGTTTCGTATTGTAAGTTTGAGATAGAGCTAATCCTCTGTCCCCTCCCCGAGCACGAGTTTTTCCGAGTTTGGTACACTGAATTTGCTGTTAATCATGGTCGTTTTCCATTCCGCCATGATGTTATCGTACAGTCAATAGTGATAGGATAAGTGGTCTGCATCTTGCTTCATATTTTGCTGCTTCTCAGATTTTTAATAGTTTATGTTACTTGCAAATTCTTTCTGGATATTTTACATTCATTCTTAGTTGGGATGCTGGTAAAATTGTAAAGTGAAAACGGGTAACAAGAGAGATCTTTATATTCTTATCGATGTGTATAGCCTGACCTGAAGCATGAACATTTTGATAAAGAGAATGTTGAAAGCGTTATCGTGACCTGTTTTATACTCTTCGTTTATATTTGATCCTTAGCATTGCCTTATTAGTCTTGTTTCTCTCGTTATGGTACTACCTCCATTCCGTATTAAACGATATTAGCGAAAATTAAATAAACAAAAATAAAGTATTTTATTAGTTAAAATATTAATATTACTCTCTTATATATGACTTGTATACCACTGATTATATTTAAGAGAGTAATATTGATGTTTAGGTTAAAAAATACTTCATATTATGCAATTGAGTGATATAATAATTAAATAAAGGGTATAAGAGTTACTTTCTTTTAATTGGGGATTCCAGCAATTCTCCTGTAAAAGCCATTCCATAAGTTTTAGATTGGAATGACCTTATTTCTTCCTAAAATGAGCATCCCCAATGGAAAGACAATTCCTACTTTAAATTCGCCAACCAAACACTGGAATGGAAAGAAAAGTTGGAAAGGTAATTTCATTCATTTCCATTTTAGCGTACCAAACACGCTCTATCAGCACGTTTGTTGCGTTGGAATGGAATCCCTTTCCAGGCATAATCGCTTTCCACCCAGAATGATTTCGGAATCCGCTTTTCATTCCAGTGTTTGGAAGGTAAAGGCAGAATGGAATGTCGGTTCATTTTCTATGATTGGTAAAATTATATTTTAATGTCAGAATGGAATATAATTAAACACAATATGACCTAAATGCCCTTTTAGCATATATTAGTGATAAAACCTAATTAAATATTAATTACAAAATCTTACTTGAATAACATTGATATTATATATATATATATATATATATATATATATATATATATATATATTGTTGAAACATAATTTTTTATTAAGACGTCAATATAGTAATAAAAATATTTTTACTTTTAAATTTAAAATTAAATTAAAACTACTACCAAGAAAAAAAATATTTATAAAATTATCATCTATGAAATTATACAAAGTGAAATAGAATATTTATGACTAAATATGAATATGTTGCTATGTAAAATGAACGTAATAATTAATTAAAAGAGGGTATAAGTTATAACTGTAAGTTACTATTTATTGATGATTCTGACTTCTCTTGGAAAGGTCATTTCATAGGTTTTGGTGTAGAATGTCCTTTCCCACTTCTTCCTGGAATTGCCATTCCCGTGGAATGATGATTCCCACTTCAAATTGTCCAAACAAACGTCGGAATGGATAGAGAAGTGGGAAAGACCATTCCATTCCTTTGTCAAAATTTTACTCTATTATTCTAGTTATTTTATAGAATTATTAATTATAATATGAGCAAATAGCTTTTTCTGCCACAAAACTAGTTACGAGTGCTATATCTGCCATAAATCATGTTTTCGTGTTTTTTCTGCCACAAAACTAGTTACGAGTGCTATATTTGCCACAAATCATTTTTCGTGCTTTTTCTGCCATGAAACATTTTATGAATGCTAAAAATGCCACAAAACGAGGGAGGGTGAAGGGAAAAATATGTAAGAGATAAAATTAATTTCAAATAGACCCTAAAATCACATTTTTATATTTAATTGGGTACACAATTTATTTTTTAAATAATTGACCCCTTCTTCCCAAATTTATCAAAGCCTCCACCACCTTCTTATTCCTTCTCCTCCCACCTCGAGCCGCCGCCACCACCTGCCATCCCGCCACCCAATCCCTAACCCTCACTCCATACCCCCGAAAATTAACCAAGAATAGCAATCCATATGATGAAAGCACTTCAGTGTCTATATTTTCGTACACATATAACAAATTTCACAATCGCTTTCGCTTCTAACCTTTAGAAATTGTTTTACAAAATACATATAAGTCAAAGCAATAAGCAAAATGCTAATCAATTTGCACTACATGATTAACCAAGTGCTTTTGTCGCTAAAACCATCAAAAAAATTTAAACAAAATACATACTACCAAAGTACTAAACAAAATGTATATTAGTTTCATAGCATATAATTAACTCTAACAGAGATGCTTTGCATCTGAAACCATCAGAATTCTTGAACAAAAAAGACTCTCGCAAAGCAATATGCAAAATGCAGACCAATTTCCTAAGAATATCTAATTGTTCTTAGGTATTTTTGCTAGGCTATCACCTTCACCACGCCTCTCCAAATCTTCAAGCAGTCATTTTTTGGCAGATTTGGTACTCTTTGGTATGGGTGGGGGCAGGGATTAGGTAACGAGATGGGAGGTGGTGGTGGTTTAATGTGGGAAGAGAAGAAAGAAGAAGATAGCGGTGAGGGTTTTGGTAAATTTGGGAAGAAGGGTCAAGTATTAAAAATAAAATAAAATTAGGTACCCAATATAATAGAAAATTTTGATTTTAGAATCTATTTGAAATTAATTTGATCTCTTACCTATTTTTCCTTTCACCCTCCATCTTTTTCAATTTTACCACTCATAAAATGTTTCATGGCAAAAAAGGCACGGAAAAACGATTTGTGGCAGATAGGGGTGTCAATCGAGCTATGTGAGCTGAGCTTGGCATAGCTCACGCTCAGCTCACATAAAAATTCAAAAGCTCGCGCTCACGCTCAGCCCGGAAAAGCTCATAAACCTTGAGCTCACGCTCAGCTCACATTTTAACACGAGCTCGAGCTTAGCTCACGAGCTTCCCAAGCTCACTTATATTAGCGAAGAAAACGTAAATCATGTCTCAAGAATAGCATAATACAATGAGCCTTAAAACTAAATTTGGACAAGAATACACAAAAAGAAGCAAAAGTTTCAAAATTGTTTGATATGCTAATAAAAGGAGTCTTATATACAAAAAACAAGAGAATCCATACACTTAAAATTTTAACAAATGATAAATTTGCAAATTTCAAAAGATTGATTTAATTCCATTGTCGGTGGCAATTCCAATTTTGACAATCCCATTGAATTCTTCTACACCATCTCACTTTTTGTTGTGATTCATCCCAATGTATTTGTACCGTGTTTTCCCACGCTGTCTTTTCCTGTTTTCTCTCTTCCTATAACTTTTGTACCTGTCTCTCTCTTGCTGTAAGACTCCCTTCTTTAATATAATTTCCTTTCTACCCAAAAAAAAGATTATTGAGTTAATCCACACATTATAATTATAATTATAATGTATATAAGTTTTTTTTAAATTAGTATTATTATTATTATTATATATAATATTTTAATTATATTAATCTTATTCGGGTTCGAGCTTTTTTCGGGCTGAGCGGGGTCAAGCTCACGCTCAGCTCACATAAGAAGCGAGCTTGAATATTAAGCTCACGCTCACATTACCTCAGCTCACGCTCACATTTTTTTGAGCTATGTGAGCCGGGTTCGGGCCGGCCCGAACCCGTTGACACCCCTAGTGGCAGATATAGCACTCGTAACTAGTTTTGTGGCAGATATAGCACGAAAACGTGATTTGTGGCAGATATAACACTCATAACTAGTTTAGTGGCAGAAAAAGCTATTTGCTCTCATAATATTGATAGGATTATAGAATTCAAAAAAGGCCCTTTCAAAAAAATTATTATCTTATTAATTCTTCGAAATAGCTAATTTTTTTTTACACTGGCCAAAGTCGGGATCGAAAAAATATTATTTTAAAGAGATTATTAATTTATCAAGTATTAATTCAATAATAAAGAATCGAATTAAAATCTTTTACAAGATATGTAAAGGGGCGAAATTTTCATTCAATTTTTAGCTTTTTACACTCCTCTAACCTCTCCCTCTTGTTTTATTAGTAAAAATACTTTAATATCCTAATTCAACAAATCCAATACAATAACATTATACGATAAGTATAACCAAAAGTAGTATTAGATTCATTTCATTTATAAAATTAAATGAGAAGAATTATTTAGGTTTTGGATGTAATAGACAAAACCAAAAAGGGCTTATTCGAAAATAACATAAAATTGTCAACACTCCACCGGAATTAGGGCTTTCTAGCATTTCATCCCCAAATATATATAAACAGAGAGAAGAAGAAGAGAGAATCATCAGAGAAATCAGAAGACAGAAGAATGGCGTCAAAGATCACTCTGAAGACAAAGGGCAAGGCCGCCAAGAAACCCCAAACCGGAGGAGAAGACCACGGAGGATCAACGGCGACGATGAAGTTGGTGAAGGACTGGACAAACTG
The DNA here is from genome assembly GCA_026122235.1 of Vinca minor. NCBI lineage: Eukaryota > Viridiplantae > Streptophyta > Magnoliopsida > Gentianales > Apocynaceae > Vinca > Vinca minor. The sequence goes on from JAOCZM010000020.1 coordinate 703,366, forward strand.
GACTGTGAAGAAAGCTAAAGTAATAACCCACTATGGATTCATCCCTCTGGTTATAATCATTGGCATGAATTCTGAACCCAAGCCGTCTTGGTCTCAACTCATCAGCCCTGTGTAAGAGAAAATGAATCAAAGTTTGAGGGTTTTTTTATTTTATTTTATTTTATGGATCAATATCTAATGGGGTTTTTCGTGTATTTGTCGATTTGACATTATTAATATAGGGGCCTGCTTATTTTTCTTGATTTAGTTGTTTTTTTCGCGGTTTATTAATGAGTTCTGTTCTGTTACATTGGATTGTGATTTGGTGGATTTGATCCTATATGTTAATTAGTGAGCTCTAGATAAGTTTTAACTATACGAGTTATGCTCTGTTTCTTGTTTATCTGATCTGGTTTTGTTGTTGCATTCTCTCATTAGTGACTAATTTCTTAGTCTTAATTGTACATGTAATGTGCACGTGAATCAAAATGGTTATTGAGTATGCTTTCTCTGGTTTTTGCTTTGATTTAAGGGTATGACTCCGTAACGAACGTGACAGTATAGGAAACTAATGTTTCAGTGTTGTTAATTTGGAAGCAGTTACTTTGTGTATTCATGGCGGACATTCTCTAATCCATATGTTTCGGTGGTATTCTGTGAAAAACTACTTTGTGCATTCATTTTCAAATGTTAGGTCAGTCTCTAATTCATATGTTTCATTAGTATTCTGGGAGCAGCTATTTTTTGCCTTCATTGCCAAATGTTAGTTCAGTTTCTAATTTATCTGTTTCAGTGATATTCTGGAGCAGCCACTTTGTGCATTTATTATAAATCTATCTGTTTCAGTGGTATTTTTTGAGCAACCCCTTTGTGCTGTTATTACCAAATCTTAGGTCAGTCTCCTATCCATCCCTGCCCATATCTCAATTAGTGGGGACTTAATGAATTATGTTATTGTTGTTGTAGGAGAATTACGGAAATTGTTAGATAATGTGATTTTTCTGGTTAGTTAAATTAATTAATCTGAAATCACTAGCATGGGCTGAAGTTGATTTGTTTGTGCTGGATTGTACATGTATAGTAATACTTCTCGAGATATATGTTGGTTTGAGTTCCTGGTAGCCGAAGCTTTTAGCTCAATGAAGGATTAAAAACTTTAGTAATATAGATATTTTGCGGGAAGAATTTTTGTATGGTTTCCTGCAAAGAATTTATGGCCAATCTAAATTATGTAGTACAGTGTGATCAATAGCGGACCTATAGCGGAGCAGAGTGGCCATATGCCGCTGTAGGCTCATCCATAACAGATTGCATCAGTGTTGCGGAAATAGCGGCGCAATTGCTTATCTAAGCTATTGGTTATATTGTTAGCTTTATGTTAGACCATCCAGAAGAAATGGGTTGGGGTGGAAGGTTTGAAACATTCTAGTTGATTGTATTTGATTTCGTATCTTCGAATAGGAACTTTCTGAGTACCATTAAGTTGTGTCTGCTGATATTTCTGTTTCTGTTTATGGTTTCGTATTGTAAGATGGTAATAGAGCTAATCCTCTGTCCCCTCCCCGAGCACGAGTTTTTCCGAGTTTGGTACACTGAATTTGCTGTTAATCATGGTCGTTTACCATTCTGCCATGATGTTATCGTATAATCAATAGTGATAGGATAAGTGGTCTGCATCTTGCTTCATATTTTACTGCTTCTCAGATTTTTAATAGTTTATGTTACTTGCAAATTCTTTCTGGATATTTTACATTCATTCTTAGTTGGGATGCTGGTAAAATTGTAAAGTGAAAACGGGTAACAAGAGAGATCTTTATATTCTCATCGATGTGTATAGCATGCCCTGAAGCATGAACATTTTGATAAAGAGAATGTTGAAAGCGTTATCGTGACCTGTTTTATACTCTTTGTTTATACTCTATCCGTACCAAATTATCTGTCCACTTTGTATTTTGCATGGGGATTAAGGTTTCATCAAATTCTTGAGTGAAATATGATAAAATGTCAAACATAACCCTATTTAATATTACTCCCAATTTAATTCGCCTCATTTTCTCTCTTTATTTTCTCTCTCCAATATTTAATGTAAAGGGTAGAATTGGAAAAATCATCATTAATGAACCATTTATTTAGAAAGTGGACAAATAATTTGGGACACACTAAAAAAGGAATGTGGACAGATAATTTGGGACGGAGGGAGTATTTGATCCTTTGCATTGCATTGCATTATTAGTCTTGTTTCTCTCTGTTATGGTACTACCTCCATTCCGTATTAAACGACATGTAGTGAAAATTAAATAAACAAAAAATAAAGTATTTTGTTAGTTAAAATATTAATATTACACTTTTAAATATGACTTGTATTGTATATCACTGATTCTATTTAAGAGAGTAATATTGTTGTTTAGATTAAAAAATACTTTATATTATGCAATGGGAGAGTATGCCATTACTTTTGTTCTTTGTTCTGTTTATTTTATTTTTTCCTTTTTGGCTCGGGTGGTTGAACCTAGATCTGGTCTCGGGTGGAACCGTTCGCGCGGACACTCCCGGGCACTATTGTTATTTTGTTTACAAAAAAAATAGCACTCTTTTTGTAGTGTTCAACTTTTTACTATTAGATTTTACCACTTTTGACTATGAGATTAAAACTAAGTTCACTTTGGTTATGTGTTTTGTGTTTATTCAGTGAATATAAATGTTTTGAATGCTAAATGAAAGATGTGTGGTAATGTGCGCATAAAATTAAATGGTTATTGAATCTGCATTCTCTGATATTTTTTGGCTTTGATGTGAGAGGATGATTTCATAGCAAACGTGACGATATAAAAGAATTGTTGTTTCAGTGATGCTTCCTCCGTTCTAAATTATCTGTCCATAATTTCTTTTTAATTTGTCTCAAATTATTTGTCCACTTTTTAAATAAAAGGCTCATTAATGATGGTTTTTCAATAATATCCCTTGCATTCAATGTTTGAGAAAGAAGAATAAAGAGATAAATTAAGATATAATTAAATTGGGAGTAATATTAAATGGGGTAATGTTTAACATTTTACCATATGCTATTATAGAATTTGATGAAACTTTAATTTACGTGCAAAATACAAATTGGACAAATGATTTGGGACGGAGAGAATATTCTGTAAGCATTCACTTTATACATTCATTGTCTAAGGTTAGGCCATTCTCCAATCCATGTGATATAATAATTAAATAAAGGGTATAATGGTTACTTTCCTTTAATTGGGGATTCCAGCAATTCTCCTGTATAAGCCATTACATAGGTTTTGAATTGGAATTACCTCATTTCTTCCTGAAATGAGCATTCCCATAGAAAGGCAATTTCTACTTTAAATTCGTCAACCAAACACTGGAATAGAAAGATAAGTTGGAAAGGTAATTTCATTCCTTTATATTTTAGAGTACCAAACACGCTCTAAATTTAAAAATGATATAATTAGAAAATATTATAGAAATTCCGTATCATTAGCCTACCATGTAATCTTCATGCAATCATTGAGATTTTTCTTAAAATTCCAAGATTACAGAAGAAAAGAAAAACTAAGTCAACCCTCAAATAGAGGAGAAAAAACTTGGTCAAGCAATTCCTCGTTTCATTTTTTCATTAGGAAGATTATATTCACAATATTCTTTTAGCTTATTGCACTCCTTTACCTTTTGTTGTATTATTGAAAAGTCTTTATTACCCAAATTTAACAAATTCAACTCAATCTCAATACTCCAAAAAAATCATAGCCAGAGGTATTAAAATCCTTTCATTTGTAAAACCAAAAGGATAAAATGTAAAAAGTCAAATTAGGAGTTTGAATATTATTTCCCTTCCAATATTACCAAATTCACAAACTTGTCGAAAAGGCAATACTAAAAATAAGGAATAGTTACTTTTAAAAAAAAAGTAATAACAAATAATATTATTAATATTGTATATGATGGAGAAGCTTGCAATGGGAATTCTTAAGGTGAATTTTGAGGTCGCGAAACTTGAGGCATTTCGCACCAGAGTCTGACTGGATCTTTGATGGTAGCTATTAGAAGGGGAAGGGGGGTTTAGCATTAGACCAACAATGGGTTTTGAAGAATGGTCATAACATGATAGCCTAAAAATTGGGAGAAACATTTTCTGGGTCCAAGACGGAAGCCCACTTCCGTCTTGGACCCAGAACGGCCCACTTCCGTTCTGACTTGGCAGTGAGTTGTGACAAAAACACTTAGTTTTTGTTTGTTGGCTGCAATTTTCTGAATTAGTATTCTTACAACATAAAAAATCACAAATACAAATTATTTACCAAAATTTGAGTAAGAAAATGAATAAATTGTTTATTAATAAAAAACGAACAACGTAAAAATCAAAAAAATCTTTACGTAACAATATTGAAACAAATGTAGGCAAAAACAAAGTAAATGCTATCTACAGCCCCGATGGTGTGTATCGAGCGGGGCTTCCGCTCTTCTCGGAGATAGTACGTGTGGTCATCTCTCGTTCGCACGGCACTACCATGCTCCGTTGCGATGACTTCCACACCTTTGGGGTCGATAAATATCAGCTCCTCGGGGTAAAATGGCTAGAGCAGTGGAGTGTGATGATGTGTCTGAGTAATGTCGAGGCTATACGATGGTGACCCACCAGAATAGACACCCGGTTATGCCGATGTAGAGGGCCCCGCTCCAGGATGCCCCCCGTCCGAAGACCTTGAGAATAAGTACTGATGCTCGGAAATTGGTATTCAAAAGGGGTGGGTACATCGGCATGAGTGGGGAATTGAGTCTGGGCCGGAGACTGCGTCAGATCTTCCTCAGGTTGAGCCGGATCCGGTGCACCGCCACATTGCTGAAGTTTCCTTGCGACCAAGTCCTCCTGAGTGGCCTGCCGATTCTTGCGAGTACCTTGCCTCCCAACCAAAGACCTTCCTGGAACATGCTCTCTCGGCTGTGTGACTGGTTGCTTTTAATTTTTTATTTTAGGAAAATATTATTAGGATATTTAAAAAAGAAAAGTTGTGCATATAAACGTTAGGAATTTGCTTTTAATCATTTTTTTGGCATGTCTCTTTTTTCAAACATGTCTAAGGGTGTGAAGTTTTTGAGATATATACTATGACATTTAAGGTTGTAAAGGTTCTTTAATTATTTTTTTCTTTCAAAAGTTGTTTGGGGAGAAGATTGTAAAGGGTTGCATACAACTATGTTTTGTTGGTTCCTTTGTAAGTTTGATACGAATATAATAGTATATATATATATATATATATATATATATATATATATATATATATATATATATATATACTACTTGTTTATTTTTTTCTTTTTGAAGCATATAGTATACTACTCCTACTTGTTATTATAATTTGCTTATTTGTGTCACAACTCTTTTCCCTTTTGCTACATGATATTTCTTCTATATATGGTTAATTCTGATATGGAGCATGTGGTTTAAATTTATCCACGTTATGAGAGAGAATTTTTTTTTAATGGGGATGAATCTGACTAAATAATCCATTGGAGCATTTGTTAAAAATAGATTTAGGTCTAACCCAATTCCTCAAAAGATATGGCTTAAGAAATATGAGCTTGACAAAAAAGATTGCTGAGAAAATGCTAATCGGGGTCCATGAGTTGTTAGGAATGGCATCAAAGTTTTCAAGTGGTGACGAGTTTTGCATAACAAAGAAAGTGAATGGAAGAGTAAATACAAATCCAATTCCAATCAAACATACCAAAAACCCAGTCAAAAGACAAGGGCAAAGGAAAACCTCGGGAGAGATACTTTCAAATAAATGACAAGGCAGAGGCCTCAGACGAAACACCTCTCAAAGTTTCTCAAACACAGTTCATGCACCAAGTAGAGGCATAAGGAATCCTATCACCTAGTCCAAAGATGCCGACAAGAGAACTTATAAATGATATTGCACATTCCACAAAGATCATGACCATGACACCGAGCAATTCATTGAGCTTTGGCACGTAATTGGATCAACCATAAGGAGGGGTCAATTGATAGAGTTCATAGCCGAGGCTTCAAGCCGAAGGAAAGGAAGCAACAAGCAAGGTCGAACTAATCAATAAGAGAAAATGGTCTTGACGTTCCAAAAGTTGTGAATTATGTGGATAGCTTCAAGTCAGAGGCCCGAGAGGCCGCAATTTGTTGAAGATGAGCCATTGATCATAAAGGTCATAATAGGACACTGTCTTGTTAAGAGAATTATGGTCGATACTGGCAGTGCCATTAACACATTGTTCAAATCCACATTGCATAAAATGGTCATTCCTTGGTTTAAGGTCACTCTTTGTGATCAAGTCATTTCCGGGTTTGCAGAGAAAGCAACCTGAGCATCATGCTATATCACTATGTCAATGTCTATAGAGGACGAGGAGGACACACTCAAACTCATGGGATTATACATTGTAGATACTCATTCACCTTATAATGCAATACTGGGAAGACATATGCTAAATGCTTGGAAGGCAAGTGCTTCACTATACTCTCAAACACTATAAATTTGCACTGGAGGCGAAATCATTGAAGTAAAAGGCCAGGTAGCCATGTCGGGAGAATACTACACATACGAACTACCCGAACACGTGGAGCCCAACACGGTAGTGAGCTTCAATAAATAATATGTTCAAAGCCTAGGAAAGATTTGAGCTAATCCAATTAGATGAAAATGACCCGAACAAAACATTTTGGATAGGCAAAGAGATGGACCTAATATGAAAGTTGTTGAGCTACTAAGAGAGTACAAGGACATCTTTACCTGTGAACCAAAAGACCTCAGCATGATACCTCGGGCAGTAGCAGATTTGAGCCTAGGAATGCCACCAACAACAAAGCTAAATTTTTGAAACATAAGAAAGTTCATAAAACAAAGGAAGGATGTTGTCAAGGAAGAAGTGCATGCCTTATTGGAAGCTAGCATAATAAGAAATGTAAGCTCTCCAGAATGGCTATCCAATACGGTGGTGGTCCGAAAACCGAACATAACCTGGCGTTTTTTATCCATAAAACTTAGGAAGTCATATCCATCTGCAGTATCTACCAACATGTCTGCCACCAGCATGGCATGGTCGTCTTTTAGAGTAAACCAATTCAAAATTTTGAAACCAATGTATGTAATTGCCCATTTTTTCTAACGATTGAAATAATGTTAGCTACCTTATCAAAATTTTACTGTATTTTAATTAATTTTCTTTTTGGGACATCATAAGTACACATTGTCCACTTCTTTATTGCTTTGGTCCATAATTATAATTATTTATCTGGTAGTTATGTAGTAATTTCAGTCCAACACAAATTACACTTTGTATGAGACTAGAAAACTCGGTCGTATTTGAACTATGTTGCAACTAGGATAGCTGGCCAAAACTCTCCCTATATAAAGGAGCTTTCGACGTCTTTATTTAATGAACTTTGATATACTCCCTCCATTCCCAATTAATTGTCGTTTAGGAGATCTATGGGTATCCAAATTGATTGTCGTTTAAGGTTCTTTTATTAGTTGTCAACAATGTATTCCAATTATACCCTCGACATTTATTTTATTTGCGGCCTCTGCTATCCCTATTTTTTTCTTTATTTTATTATGCTATAGAAGTGAGTGAGAGAGAGGGCTAATATTGGAACGTTCGGTGAAAATGACAAGTTCCTTAATTTTCTAAAATTGTCTAAATAGTCTTATGTTTAGGAATGGAGGGAGTAATATAAATGTGATCTTATGCTTTCTTCTTGAGTTCTTGAAAGAACTTATACAAACTTATCAAGGACTTCCTTGTGGAATTCAAAATTGACTTATCGAACGAATCATCCATCTTCGTTTGTGGTATCTTCACACTACCAAGGCTTCTAGTTACGACATAGGTTGGGGGTTGCGGTCTTTACCAAGGTCCTTTCCTATCGGTTGACTATAGAATGCGATTTCCATCAATTCCATACTTGGGCGAATTAAGGGTTGTTGCCAAATTTTATTAAGGTCTCGTTCACAGATTGGCGGGGTTCGTATCAACTAGAGAGTTAAATTTTGATCAGGAAAGAGAAGAGATGAAACTTTTACACCTTTAACCCTTTTCTGAGTACCAATTATCTCAAAGACGGTCTGAGATGTTCAACCTAAGACATGTTATCAAGTCATGTCGTCTTTTTGGGAGAGTGATTTTGTCGAAAAGAAATTGAAGTCCATCTAAAAGATGTTTTTAATATGGAAGAACTTCTTTGTTTTACAACTTATAACCTGAGCATTCTCTTGTAGCAAAACAACTTCAAGAAAGAAAAACATGACGAAGAATCTCCCGGCTCCTACGCGGGACAGCTTTGGTGCGGGACACCATCCCAACCGTCAGATGAGATTTTTTAACGGCCCAGATCTGGAGAGAGAAAAGTTTTTTTTATTATTTATTAAGTCAGCCGCAACTTTTCTTTCACCAGATCTGGGCCGTTAAAAAATCTCATCCGACGACTGGGATTGTTCCGCGTGTCCCGCACCAAAGCTGTCCCGCATAGGAGCCGGACTAGACAAAGAAATGCTTACAATTGTTGTAATATTTTACTCTATTATCCTAGTTATTTTAGAGAATTATTAATTTATAATATTGATAGGATTATAGAATTCAAAAAAGGCCCTCTCAAAAAAATTATTATCTTATTAAATTTTCGAAATAGCTAAATTCTTTTTACACTGGCTAAAGTCGGGATCGAAGAAATTATTATTTTAAAGAGATTATTAATTTATTAAGTATTAATTCAATAATAAAGAACCGAATTAAAATCTTTTACACGATATGTAAATGGTGACGATATTTTCATTCAATTTTTAGCTTTTTACACTCCTCTAACCTCTCCCTCTTGTTTTATTAGTGAAAATACTTTAATATCCTAATTCAACAAATCCAACACAATAACATTCTAAGATAAGTATAACCAAAAGTAGTATTAGATTCATTTCATTTATAAAATTAAATGAAAAGAATTATTTAGCTTTTGGATGTAATAGACAAAACACAAAAGGGCTTATTCGGAAATAACATAAAATTGTCAACACTCCACCGGAATTAGGGCTTTCTAGCATTTCATCCCCAAATATATATATATAAACAGAGAGAAGAAGAAGAGAGAATCATCAGAGAAATCAGAAGACAGAAGAATGGCGACAAAGATCACTCTGAAGACAAAGGGCAAGGCCGCCAAGAAACCCCAAACCGGAGGAGAAGACGACGGAGGATCAACGGCGACGATGAAGTTGGTGAAGGACTGGACAAACTGGACTGTGAAGAAAGCTAAAGTAATAACCCACTATGGATTCATCCCTCTTGTGATCATCGTTGGCATGAATTCTGAACCCAAGCCGTCTTGGTCTCAACTCATCAGCCCTGTGTAAGAGAAAATGAATCAAAGTCTGAGGGTTTTTGTTTTTTTTTATGGATCAATATCTAATGGGGTTGTTCGTGTATTTGTCGATTTGACATTATTAATATAGGGGCCTGCTTATTTTTCTTGATTTAGTTGTTTTGCGGTTTATTTATGAGTTCTGTTCTGTTACTTTGGATTGTGATTTGGTGGATTTGATCCTATATGTTAATTAGTGAGTTATACGAGTTATGTTCTGTTTCTTGTTTATCTGATCTGGTTTTGTTGTTGCATTCTCTCATTAGTGACTAATTTCTTAGTCTTAATTGTACATGTAATGTGCACGTGAATCAAAATGGTTATTGAGTCTGCTTTCTCTGGTTTTTTGCTTTGATTTAAGGGTATGACTCCGTAACGAACGTGACAGTATAGGGAACTAATGTTTCAGTGTTGTTATTCTGTGAGCATTTACTTTGTGTATTAATGGCTAAATGTTAGGACATTCTCTAATCCATATGTTTCGGTGGTATTCTGTGAAATACTAGTTTGTGCATTCATTTTCAAATGTTAGGTCAGTCTCTAATTCATCTGTTTCATTAGTATTCTGGGAGCAGCTATTTTCTGCCTTCATTGCCAAATGTTAGTTCAGTCTATAATCTATCTGTTTCAGGGGAGCAGCCACTTTGTGCATTTATTATAAATATATCTGTTTCAGTGGTGTTTTTTGAGCAAACCCATTGTGCTTTTATTACTAAATGTTAGGTCAGTCTCCTATCCATCCCTGCCCATATCTCAATTACTGGGGATTTAATGAATTAGATTGTTGTTGTAGGAGAATTACGGAAATGGTTAGATAATGTGAATTTTCTGGTTAGTTAAATTAATTAATCTGAAACCATTAGCATGGGCTGAAGTTGATTTGTTTGTGCTGGATTGTACATGTATAGTAATACTTCTCGAGATATATGTTGGTCTGAGTTCCCGGTAGCCGAAGCTTTTAGCTCAATGAAGGATTAAAAACTTTAGTAATATAGATATTTTGCGGGAAGAATTTTTGTATGGTTTCCTGCAAAGAATTTATGGCCAATCTAAATTATGTAGTACAGTGTGATCAATAGAGGACCTATAGCGGAGCAGAGCGGCCATTTGCCGCTATAGGCTCATCCTTAACAGATCGCATCAGTGTTGCGGAAATAACGGCGCAATTGCTTATCTAAGCTATTGGTTATATTGTTAGCTTTATGTTCGACCATCCAGAAGAAATGGGTTGGGGTGGAAGGTTTGTGACAATCTAGCTGATTGTATTTGATTTCGTATCTTCGAATGGGAACTTTCTGATTACCATTAAGTTGTGTCTGCTGATATTTCTGTTTCTGTTTATGGTTTTGTAATGTAAGTTTGAGATAGAGCTAATCCTCTGTCCCCTCCCCGAGCACGAGTTTTTCCGAGTTTGGTACACTGAATTTGCTGTTAATCATGGTCGTTTACCATTCCGCCATGATGATATCGTATAGTCAATAGTGATAGGATAAGTGGTCTGCATCTTGCTTCATATTTTACTGCTGCTCAGTTTTTTAAGAGTTTCTGTTACTTGCAAATTCTTCCTGAATATTTTACATTCATTCTTAGTTGGGATGCTGGTAAAATTGTTAAGTGAAAACGGGTAACAAGAGAGATCTTTATATTCTTATCGATGTGTATAGCCTGCCCTGAAGCATGAACATTTTGATAAAGAGACTGTTGAAAGCGTTATCGTGACCTGTTTTATACTCTTCTTTTATATTTTATCCTTAGCATTGCATTATTAGTCTTGTTTTTCTCTGTTATGGTACTACCTCCATTCTCGTATTAAACGACATGTAGCGAAAATTAAATAAACAAAAAATAAAGTATTTTGTTAATTAAAATATTAATATTACACTCTTAAATATGACTTGTATATCACTGATTCTATTTAAGAGAGTAATATTGATGTTTAGATTAAAAAATACTTTATATTATGGACGATATAAAAAAATTATTGTTTCAGTGATACTCCCTTTGTCCCAAATTATTTGTCCATAATTTCTTTTTAATTTGTCTCAAATTATTTGTCCACTTTTTAAATAAAAGGCTCATTAATGATGGGTTTTCCAATAATATCCCTTGCATTCAATGTTTGAGAAAGAAGAATAAAGAGATAAATTAAGATATAATTCAAGGACCTTGCTAGGCTACTAGAATTATTGGTTAAAAGATTGACTAAAATAGTATTTTGGACCGTTTTGCCCTTATAGTCAGGTGAATCCCTTATACCAGCAGGGGTGAGATAGTCATTTAACACTCTCAATTTGGGGGTTTAGGGTTTCTATCCCCAAAATTCTAGGACTAAATCATTTTCCATAATTCAATTGGGAGTAATATTAAATAGTGTCATATTTAACATTTTACAATATTCTATTATAAAATTTGATTAAACTTTAATTCCCGTGCAAAATACAAATTGGACAAATGTTTTGGGACGGAGGAAGGATTTTGTAAGCATTCACTTTGTACATCCATTGTATAAGGTTAGGCCATTCCCCAATCCATGTGATTCAGTGATATAATAATTAAATAAAGGGTATAAGAGTTACTTTCTATTAATTGAGGATTCCAGCAATTCTCCTGTAAAAGCTATTCCATAGGTTTTGGATTGGAATCAGTGTTGCAAAAGTCGGCCTAGTCGGCCGACTAGTCGGGGATTAGTCGGTAGTCGGCCTCCAAACGACTAGAAAATTCAAAAATCGGGTATAAAAAATCGGTTTCAGAAAAAATCGGCAAAAAATCGGTCAAAAATCGGCCAAGTCGGTCAAAAAACGGCCTAGTCGGTCAACATCGGTTTGAACAGAGATTTAAAAAAATAAAATTAAAGCATACCTGTGTAAATCGTCTGTGGGTCATCTTCCATTAAATCGAAGTCGGCTCTGCAAGTTTCTCCAAATCGGCAAAGGCGATTCTTCTCCAAATCGGCAAAGGCAATCGGCAACTGCAAGGGCTCATCTTCAAAGTCCGACTGAAAAGGGTCAGCTTCTCCGAGTCCGACTGAAGGCGGTGACGATTATGAAGAACGGAGAGAGAGAGAGAGAGAGAGAGAGAGAGAGAGAGAGAGAGAGAGAGAGAATAAAGGAGAAGAAAAGAAATGAGAGGAAGAAGAGAAGCGGCGGCGGCGAAAATCGCCGAAGAAGAAGAGGAGACGTGGGGGGGGGGGGGTGGCGCCGCCGAGGAGCAGAGGAGGCAGAAGGAACAAAATGTTTTTAGGGTTTTCTTATCCTAGGGTTAGATAGGAGAGTATTATATATAAGTAGGACTAAACTGGCAATTAAAATATTATCACATAAGTTCTATAAAAACAATTATGTTATAAACAAGTCCTAAATGACCTAAATTTAGAAATAAATTGTATTTAAAGTTCGAAATTACTTTTAAAAATTATATTTTAGACCTCAAACATTATATTTTATATTACAAACAAGTTCTAAATGACCTACTTCATATTTTTAATATTTAATTAGACCAAAAATATAAAAGAAAATATTTTCAAAAATGATTAAAATAAAATATATTTAATATTTAGGGTCGCCGACTACTCCCCGACTAGGCCGACTAGTCGCTAGTCCCCTGTCTGCCGACCGACTAGCGACTAACGACTTTTGCAACACTGATTGGAATGACTTTATTTCTTCCTGAAATGAGTATTCCCATGGAAAGACAATTCCTACTTTAAATTTGCCAACTAAACATTGGAATGAAAAGAGAAGTTGGAAAGGTAATTTTATTCCTTTCCATTTTAGTGTACCAAACACGCTCTAAGTGTAAAAATGATATAATTAGAAAATATTATAGAAAGTCCGTATCATTAGACCATGTAATCTTCATGCAGTCATTGGGATTTTTCTTAAAATTCCAAGATTACAGAAGAAAAGAAAAACTAAGTCAACCCTCAAAAAGAGGAGAAAAAACTTGGTCAAGCAATTCCTCGTTTCATTTTTTCATTAGGAAGATGATATTCACAATATTCTTTTAGCTTATTGCACTCCTTTACCTTTTATTGTATTATTGAAAAGTCCATATTACCCAAATTTAACAAATTCAACTCAAACTCAATACTCCAAAAAAAATCATAGCTAGAGGTATTAAAATCTTTTCATTTGTAAAACAAAAAGGATAAAATGTAAAAAGTTAAATTAGGAGTTTGAATATTATTTCCCTTCTAATATTACCAAATTCACAAACTTGTCGAGAAGGCAATACTAAAAATGAGGAATAGTTACTTTTAAAAAAAAAGTAATAACAAATAATATTATTAATATTGTATATGGTGGAGAAGCTTGCTATGGGAATTCTTAAGGTGAATTTTGAGGTCGCGAAACTTGAGGCATTTTGCACTAGAGTCTGACGGGATCTTTGATGGTAGCCATAAGAAGGGGAAAGGGGAGGGGAAGGGGGGGCAGTTGATGCGTTGGTGAGGAATGGAGATGGAGCTGTTATAGGTGTTATTGCCAAGCCCATTCCAAGGTGCTCGATCAAGCTGTTATATTTGTTTTAGGGATCGAATAGCGATAAAATAAATTATGGTCTCAATTCGACTGGTATTTCGTTGCTATTCGGAGATCTGAAATTTTCGATGGCAAATTTATATTGCTAAATAGCTGTTTTCTTTTAGTGATTGCAGCTATGGAGGTGGCTCGAACTTTGTGGTTGTCGGCTTGTGAGGTTGAAGGTGATTGTTTGGCGATCATGAATCGGCTCAACTCATCACTTGACGAGAGTTCGGGATTTATTAAGTTAGTTTATGTTCACAAGAATATAAATATTGTTGCTCATACTTTAATAGATTATGCATGCTATTTCTTTGTAAGAAAATGTATTTTGAACTATATACTTTTGTATGTATCCGGTTTGTTGTTTTAGCTAATTTCTTTAATATTTAATTTAAATATCCTTTAAAATTCAAAAACAAAATAAAAAAGTGACTAGCAAGGTGGTAATAGTTGGCAAAAGTGCTCTTTCAAATCACATCTCATTCTCAAATCAAATATATCAAAAAATATATGTACATGGTCACCAGCTACAAGTAGTTGTTTTACTAATTTTTTTTTTAATGGCCTACTATTCAACATCAAAATCTTAAACTAAGATTTAAATATTCCAATATATCTCCTATCAGACTTGGAACAAATTATTAAATATACCATAGGTGTCTCTTATCGTTACTTATTACTATTATTATTATTATTATTATTATTATTATTATTATTATTTTGGGAATCGAAGTTCCCAATTCACACTTAACCAATGATTTCTACCTATCATATCCATTGATGATATTTTTTTACTTTTGGTTTTGCGAAGTATCCATTAATGATGATCAATGGAGCTAAGATAGGTCCACGCGTGGGAAAATTCTGATATAGACTCTGCCTACCACTGCATCTAGCACTAACCACATCACCTCTTTGATTAATTTCATAAAGCGCCCCACCTGTTTTTATTATTTTAATCAAAAATCGTGATGTGTACTGATCACAGTACTAAGCTAGTCCCACGTACTAACCCTAGTAGGCCAGTGCCCATATCAAAATTATTCCAATGCGTGACCATTCATTTTTTTTCATTTCCTTGATATTCGTTAACAATAAAATAAAAATTAAAGAACCATCAAAATCATAGGTCAAAAAACAAACATTTTAGTATGTAATTATAACAAAGTCAATAGTTTGTTATTGTAAGAAGATTGAACAGTTCAAACTGATGAATTGTTCTTGATGAAATGCTAAACCCCATGATAGAGATATGAGTACCTCAACTTAGAACTATTTTTTCCTGGTTCTCATTTTTATGTTTAAAAACTCAAACATGCATAAACCATTCTCAATCGTCGAAAGTCTCGATAATTAACTTTAGGTCAATTGTTCGTGTGCAGTGGCGGAGGAAGAAATTTTTCTTTGGGGGCATAATTAACATTGACAAAATAAATTCATAAAAACATATAAATATTGGCGGAGGCAAATTTTTTTTTTTGATGAAATCTTATAGACTAGAGTTATTCAAATTTTGTTAACCCTTTCACTCTACTGATCAGTGCTTCATAAACCTCCAAGTCCTCTGCCTTCATATTGTGGACTTTTTATAGTTTACAAGAGAGCCCGTTGTGGATTTTTTATTAGTAATTTTATTTTTTACTCTCTTACACACTTAAGTTTGTTACCAAATCAAGAGCAAAATTGTTAAAATATAAGTGGTGTCATTCCTATAATTCACAAACTAAATAATTTAATTTTAAATTGTAAAGTGATTCAAAATGGGTACAATAAACAATGTTCACGAGCGAGGTGTTGCTACAAAACAAAACTATTATTTTTTTTGGAAAAAAACCCTGGTGAGGGCACTAGCCCTCACTGTGCCTCCGCTCATTAGCTTGCGAAGGATTGCGTCAACTTTATAAAAGAACTTATACCATGTTAAAAATGGACTTGAGACTAACTCATTCCCTTAAAAGGTACATCAAGAGGGGGAGGATTGCCCAATCCTTATAAAGAAACAAATTTGCTCACTAACCACTCGATGTGGAATTTCAACAGTTTGCAAAATAAACGTATAAGAAAGAGTGTTGTTGTTATTCTATTATACATTGCGAATTAAACTTTCTATAAATTTCTCATTTCTTACTCAAATTGCCCATTTTCTTATTCTACTTGGATAGTTTTTATTCTTTTCTACTACTCCTCATCTTAAGCTTGAACTCTAAAATATTTCTTAGTTTTCATGGCTATTCCAATTTTCTTGGCTTCAATTCTCTCTTTGATAACTATTCTTTCCCCTTTCTTGATTACTACTAATCTTGCACAATCCCAACCCTTTGATTTTACTTTCAATGGATTTAATGAATCAATAAATAGCCTCATCCTAGAAGAAGCAACTGTGATAAAACCAACTGGAGCACTTAGGCTTACTAACCAGTCCCATGATGTAACAGGCCATGCCTTTTTTGCCAATCCATTTCCTATTTTGAACACTACTACAACTTCCAATATATCTGCAGCTGCAAACGTTTCTTCATTTAGTACATACTTTGTTTTCCAAATAGTCCCCATCGCTGATGACCAAGGCGGCTATGGCCTCGCCTTCACTCTCTCCCCATCTCCTCAGTTCATCGGGGGACAAGGCGGGCACTACCTAGGAGTCTTGAACTCAATAAACAATGGACAATCTTCCAACAATATTTTCATGGTTGAGTTCGATACTGTCCGAGGATTTGAACAAAATTCTGATACAAATGATAATCATGTCGGAATCAATATCAATGGAGTGAATTCAACAGCTTCAGAACCAGCTTCTTATTTTAACAAGATTGATAGTAACAATAAGGAAGAAATTGACTTGCAAAGCGGACCAATTCAGGCGTGGATAGACTATGACGGTCCAAATAAAATTTTAAATGTCACGATTTCGCCTTTGGATGTACCAAAACCAAGTCGGCCTTTGATGAGTGAAGTAATCGATTTGTCTTTCGTGATGAAAGAGGAAATGTATGCTGGATTCTCTGCTGCAACAGGCCAATTAAGAAGCTCCCATTACATTCTTGGATGGAGTTTTCGGCTTAATGGCGTTGCGAATTCACTTGATATTTCTCGCCTCCCAATTGTACCTGCTGAATTAAGGTCCCCTTCTTTCAATCCCACTTTAAGAAAGGCCCTTATCGCTATTTTCTCGATTGCTATATTCTTTTTGTTGGTTGGATTATTTGTTTTGATTTATAAAAGGAGGCGAAATTTTGAAGTTCTCGAGGAATGGGAATTGGATTGTCCTAGGAGATTGTCCTATAAAGATCTTTATAAAGCCACCAATGGATTTCAACAGAGCGAGCTAATAGGTTCTGGTGGTTTTGGTGAAGTCTATAAAGGAAAATTGCGAGGAATTGGAGCTGAAGTCGCGGTCAAAAGGATTTCGAGCAATTCAGTGCAAGGAATCAGGGAATTTGCAGCTGAGATCGAAAGTTTGGGAAGATTAAGGCACAAGAATTTGGTGAATCTTCAAGGATGGTGTAAGAACAAGAATGATCTTCTTTTGGTCTATGATTATGTCCCAAATGGAAGTCTTGATCACTTACTATATAGTCCGAAAAATCAGGAAATGGTATTGAATTGGGAACATAGATTCAATATCATTAAAGGAATTGCTTCTGGGCTTCTTTATCTTCATGAAGAATGGGAGCAAGTTGTAATTCATCGCGATGTGAAATCGAGCAATGTTCTTATAGATGGCGAAATGAATGGGAGATTGGGAGATTTTGGACTTGCAAGATTATATGATCGGAACAAACATTCTTATACTACTAATGTTGTTGGAACAATTGGTTATATTGCACCTGAACTTACTAGAACAGGAAAGGCCTCGACAGGGTCCGATGTTTTTGCATATGGTATTCTACTTCTTGCAATAGTATGTGGAAAAACTCCGATTTTGTATGAACCGGCTCACGGGCATATTCCGTTGGTGGAGTGTGTTATAGAAAGCCTTCAATCGGGGAAAATTCGTGATGTAGTTGATCCAAAATTGAGCAACATATACGTGTTTGATGAAGTCGAGTTGGTTATAGGACTTGGTTTGATGTGTTCTCACCAAAAACAAGAAGCTAGGCCTACTATGAGGCAAGTAATGAAATATCTCAACGGGGATGATTTTTGGCCGGGAATTGGGAATTTAAGCAGTTTTGGTTCTCGACGAAACTTGGAAATTGTGTCCGGATTCTCCGGGTTTGTTTCCGGTGATATTCCGAGCACAACGGCTTCTTTTTAAGTGATCTCTAGTGGTGCAATTCTAGTTTCCTATCGCTCGTCATCCATAGGGGAGATGTCCACTGGTTCTTTTGGGAGCGATAGATAGAATTCTTTTTTGATATTAATTGTTTACTTATTTTTTATTTATATAAAGTGAAAATTCAATTGTAGATGATTCTTTTGTACATCAAGAATTGGAACAGTAGATTCCTTCAAGGAACTTGAGATGTTTTGTTTTCTTGTGTACTTTTTTTTTTTTTTTTGAGGCCCGAAGGCGATTGCCCCCGAAGGGGAAGAGCGGAGAATACCCTAAATAGGGAGATTGTAGTATGCCCCAAGCCGGGGAGAGAACTTAGCCTCACAAGGAGGAGAATTTTATTGCCCCATAAGGGGAGATACGGGAATCGACCACGGGACCTCCGTCCCGTGGCCGGGTAGCCTTACCACTTGGGCTACCCGATTCCTATGTTTTCTTGTGTACTTGATACAAGCAATATATAGGTTTGGAAGGATTAAAGAGCATTGAGTAGTAGTTCTTGACATCCTTGGGGGGGTAAGGAAAAAGAAAAGTTGTTGACATCCCATGTATTCCTATAGTAAAAAAATATTTGTAATGTAGCACACTAACTAAAAAAAATACTTTATAAAATTGTACTAAAAAAGTATCTAGCTTGATGGGTGCAACATGCCTAAGAACGCTTAACTTTATATTTATGATGAGATATGGTATATTAATGTTGGTGTGATCGCATCCCTTTATGTACTTATGTAGAGTTTAATTAGTTAATGTTTGATTTTGAAAAGAAACGTATAAAATTTTGTAAATATTAAGTTGCATCATATCATAAATTATACATTATACCTATAATACCTATGTAGAGTTTAATTAATTAATGTTTGATTTTGAAACAAAACGTATAAAATTTTGTAAATATTAATTTGCATCATATCATAAATTATACATCATATACATATAATAAAACTATCAATGTGTTTTGGCATTTTGGCATTTTTCTTTTCAATAATATCCTTGAATATTTATAGGTAGATTCTAATTCTAAAAGGTTAAAAATGATAATTAAAATAGAACTAAATTAGACACATTATTAAAAAGAATATGATTCTATAGAAGATACTGTTAGAAGAATAACCGGGTCAAAAACAAGTTTGCAGCGGAATAAAAATGACCCGCCTCTACCAGGATCTATCACGAGTAAGAACCTACGACTACGGGATAGTGTTATACCTTTTTAGATGCTAGAATAGCCGAAACGCTTTCGGTGGTGGTTGTAACGAACGGAACACCACAATGCAGGCTCCGTCTCTCCCAGTATCCACTCGATCTTCCGGGGATGGTCTTCTACTGCTTGGTTCTAGCTAACGCCTTGTAGAAGCTTTGAAGACACTCTTCAATGGAGTATGTATCTCTGACCTTTTAGAAGAACAAGATACAAGATTTCTAACTTCTTTTCTATTAGCAAAAAGCTAGAAAACAAGTCTAGAAATCTATCTTTTCTTTTCTCTCTAAAACTCACTTTTCTCTCTTCTCTCTAAGCTTCAAAAGCTGGAGGGAAAAACTGATAGGATGAATGAGAAAATCTGTATTTTCTCCTAGTCTATCAAGAGAGAGTGGGGAGAGAAAGTGGGGGAAGTGGGAGATCATGGAGGAAACCACTCCTCCACTTTCTCCACCACTTTAACCACCATTTGAGAGAGATAAAATGGCTGGATAATATCTCTAATTGTCCAGCCATAAGGTCGGTCCAAAAGCGGGTCGGGTCGGCCCAATCATATTGGTCGACCCTAACCCGATTAAGCGGCCCAATCCAATATCGGCCCGACCCGCCCTAATCGAATTGATTGATCCAAATGGGTTGGTCGGCCCAATCATATTGGTCGGCCCAACCCGATTAAGGGGCCCAATCCAATCCCAACCCGGCCTGGCCCGAAGCCCGGCCCAGCCCAATCGAATTGGCGCACCTTAGATTAAATGTACTCCAACAAGCCCAATCCAGTTGATCTATGAGTGCGACCCAAGAGGTATCTATGACGTTGGCCGTGACATCATATGTCACAGTAATGAGAGGTATCTAGCAACGCATCATTACCCCCCAATTCATAAATATCTGGGTGATTTATCATAATCACAACATTTGACATTTGTAGTTAAATCCTTTTTGTCCTTGATATCTAGATTGAACACAAGTCATGGAAAAAGTCACACTTGTATTGTCCAATCTTTTAGTTTCTTGATTCGCGAGTAGACTAATCAAATGACATCAATATCATATACTCGATTCACTTGTTCATGGCCATGAATTAGTCGACTCCATCAAGGGGCCCAAGATATCGCTCTCGTTATATAGGAGGGACAAATCCTTTTCGCATCCCACTCATCCCGAACAAGATTCGTGATATACCCAATAAATGCCTTTATTGCTCACCCTCATTACGGATAGCGTTTAACATTATCAAAGCATAACACTAGCCATGCAAGAACTCTTGTGAGACCTCAAGTCGAAGGATCTTTTATACAACCCAGTCAAAATTTTGAGAAACACCGTTGACTATTATATAACAACCCATGGTGTGTTTCTCATGTCGGGTCTGTCCAGTATAATAATTCACTAATCATATATACCCATGTGACGATCCGATATCTTATATCAATCAATGTACATACTAGTCTTGCGCATTATTATTGTCCTCGAAGATTCCATAATAATGTTCGACTAGGGACGTTTCGGAATAGTATCTCATAACACTTATGAATACTATTCTAAGGACATATTATTTATTTATGTTGTTAAGTACGCAGAAACATAATGAATAATACTGGAATTAATTGCTTTTTATTCATCAAAATGAAAATTACATTAAATACGGTACAATAATCTCCCACTTGCACTAAAGACCCAACTTACAATAAATGGTCTTTAGGGCATACTAATGACTGTCTCTAAAGATCAGCCCTCCAGATATCGGATACCCATAGCTAGTGTGACGATCATGCTGCTGCTGCGACAGTGGCTTCGTCAGTGGATCGGCGACATTATCTACCGAGTCTACTCTACATATATGCACATCACCTCTCTATAATCTCGCGGATTAGGTGAAATCGCCATAGTACATGTTTGGACCTCTGGTGAGATCTAGGTTCCTTAGATTGGGAAATAGCCCCATTGTTGTCACAATAGAGGTCTATCGGGTTCGCAATACTAGGAACCACATCGAGGTCGGAAATAAATTTCCTTATCCAAACTGCCTCCTTAGCTGCTTCACAAGATGCTATGTACTCGGCCTCTGTCGTAGAATCTGCGATGGTCGATTGCTTTGAACTGCGCTAGCTCACAGCACCTCCATTCAAGTTAAACACATATCCCGATTGCGATCGGAAATCATCTCTGTCGGTTTGGAAACTAGCATCGGTGTAACCTGGCTACAACGAGCTCATCCGCCCTCTATAAATCAAGAATGTATCCTTAGTCCTTCGCAAGTACTTGAGGATATTCTTAACTGAGATCCAGTGACGTTCACCGTAATTAGACTGGTATCTGCTCGTAACGCTTAAGGCAAACGAGACATCTGGGCGAGTACAAATCATGGCGTACATGATGGATCCTATGGCAAAAGCATAAGAGATCTCTTTCATGCGTTCTAATTCGGCAGGCATTTTAGAACACTGTTTGTTCGACAGAACAATACCATGTGCCATAGGAGAAAGGCCCTTCTTAGACTCCTGCATGCTAAACTGCTTTAGCACCTTGTCTATATATGTACTCTGTCTTAAGCCAATGAGTCTCGTGGATCTATCTCTATAGATATTGACTCCCAGAATGTAGCTGGCATCGCCTAAGTCTTTCATAGAGAAACATGTACTCAACCAAGCCTTGACAGACTTTAATGTTGGTATGTCGTTTCCAATGAGTAGTATGTCATCTACATACAAAACCAGGAATACGATTGAGCTCCCACTAACCTTCTTGTAAACACAAGGCTCATCCTCATTTCTAATGAAGCCAAACTCACTGGACGGCATCATTAAAAGCGGATGTTCCGACTTGAGAAGCTCTGTTTGAGTCCATAAATGGATCTCGAAGCTTACATATTTTTCCAGCATTCTCTGGAGTGACAAAACCTTCAAGCTGTGTCAAATACACATCCTCTTCAAGTTTTCCATTAAGGAAAGCGGTTTTGACATCCATTTGCCAGATTTCATAGTCATAGTAAGCTGCAATAGCAAGCAAAATCTGAATGGACTTGAACATAACTACAGGGGAAAAGGTCTCGTCATAGTCAATACCATGAACTTGTTTGAAACCTTTCGCGACCAGTCGCCCCTTGTATGTTTGTACATTCCCTTCCATGTCAGTTTTAATCTTAAAAACCCATTTGCACCCTATGGGAGTTACCCCTTCAGGTGGATCAACCAAGATCCAGACTTGGTTTGTATACATGGAGTCCATTTCAGATCTTAGACCTCAAGCCATTTCTCAGAATTTGGGCTATTAATTGCCTGTTTGTAGGTTGAAGGTTCATCGTGATCCACAAACATAACATCACCATGTTACGTTATGAAAAAAACCAAATTTTTTCCGGAGGTGGACGACGAACTCTACCAGACCTACGCAATTCTTGTGTTTCTTGAACTGGTGCTGGCTGCACAACTGTTTGTGGCACCTGCTGCACAATAACTTGTGGAGTCTGTTCAATTTCCATCTCATCATTAGTGCTAGTTTGAGAGTCTGGAACTTCAGTAAGTTCTACGCTACTCCCACTTGTGTTTCTAGAAACAAATTCTTTTTCTAGAAAGACTTCAGTGCGAGCAACAAACATTTTGTTCTCGTTAGGGATATAAAAGTAGTATCATTTAGTTTCCTTAGGATAACCTACAAATATGCACTTTTCAGATTTTGGAGCCAGCTTATCAGAAGCTGAGCGTTTTACAAAAGCTTCACAGCCCCAAATCTTGAGGAAAGACAAACTGGGGACGCTTCCCGAGTCCCATAACTCGTTTGGCGTCTTTGCAACCGATTTAGATGGAACGCGGTTAAGTGTTAAAGTCGTTTGTCTCTAGTGCGTGTCCCCAAAAGGAATTGGGCAGGCTCGTGTGACTCATCATAGAACGAACCATATCTAATAAGGTTCTGTTCCTCCTTTCAGATACACCATTCCATTGTGGAGTAGCTGGAGGAGAAAGTTGTGAAACGATTCCACAAGCTTTTAGATAGTCACAAAATTCTTGACTCAAGTATTCTCCTCCTCGATCAGATCGAAGAACCTTAATACTCTTGCCAAGTTGGTTTTCTACTTCTAGTTTAAACTCTTTAAACTTAGCAAATGCTTCGGATTTGTGTTTCATCAAGAACACATATCCATACCTACTGAAGTCATCAGTAAAGGTAATGAAGTAGAGGTAACCACCCCTTGCATGTATATTAAAAGTGTGACGCCCCGTCCCTCTCGGGTCGGGTACGCCGCGTGCCTCTCGGCACTGGGTTCTTTCTATTACATTACAATTTACATGTGGATTTTTTTTTTTAATCTAAATTCTTCTATGACTTCTAAGTTGATTTCGGTCTTTGACTGAATCCCAATGTACGAATTTCTAATCCCAAGCTTCTGTTGCGCACTCTGAATACCAAAATCTTCTAATCTGGGTCTGTGTCTAGCGTTGACTCAATTCTTTGTCTCGGTTCAACTCTATACTTCAAAATAGTCTTGTTCTATCCCCTCAATCCTGCAAGAACTAAAACAGAAAACAGAGAAAGGGTGAGCTATAAATAGCCCAGTGAGTCCCCAGTGAAGTGTGTGATAGCGATTTTGAAACTCATTTTATTTCGCAAACATTTTTATTTTGAAGACACGGAGAAACTTCCTTTATTTAAAAATACTTTTCCTTTTTCCAAAATAATTCCAAAATCATTATCTTTCAGAAAACATTCTCTTTATCTTCTTCCCAAAACAATTTAGAAATTTATTTTATTTTAGAAAATATTTGCTTTAACTGGAATGCTCTTTCTTTTCAATTTCAGAAATATCCACCGAAATAAAAAGACCATTCCGGATATTAGATTCAGAATTAAAAGAGTACATGACCGGCCAAGTCAATAACTCTTTAGTCAATACCAGCCTCACGCCAGACGTAGCCACGATTTATCTACCTTATCCTCCCTGTTAGAATTATAAAGCCATAGCCGGGGTACCGCGGCTTGGCGTCAGAAATACCAACAGCTCCTGAGTTAAACCTCCTAACCCCGGAGACATGCTATCCGTCAGAATTAAGAACCATATGTGGTGCACGTAGGGAATACAGTCAGCCCGTTGCTTTCCCTGTCCCTAACAATTCCCACACAGGCCTTGGGATCCCAAGAGATGAACAGAGTGTCCAAAACCAAAGGTGCGAGATGCCTTTGTACGGGTGACTAGCCTCGTACCAGTGCAGACCCCCAATGGTCGGACGAGGGGCTACCATATTCGTGCAGTGTAAGCGCCCTCTTCGATCAGAATTCCAGTAACATTCCAGAGTTATCGTTCATTTACTTTTCAGAAATATTTTCAATAAATACTTTTCAGAAATACCTTTTAGAAATACTTGCTAATAAATACTTTTCAGAAACATTTTCCAGCATTTTATTTTAGAAATATCGTAATTTTTCATTTATAAACAATTTCCATAAAACACCTTTATAAAACCAAGTTCTCCGGTTTTGAGAGGGAACTCACCTTGGCCTCTTCTCGTTTGTATCTTCTTTCCAGATATGAACCTATTTTGCAAATACCAACTCTTTAGAAAATACTTACGAATCTAAAAAATATGCAAGCCTTAATATGCCTAGACCAAGTTTCTAGGCTTCTGGGGTCTTTTGGGCAAATTCCTAAAGTGCAGGGACTAAACTGCAAATATTTATTCTACGACATTTCTACACTTATGAAGACATAAATATATCATACATATTATGATTAGTCTTATAGAATTTCCCAAAATGGTTCATAAGCTTAAAAGGGCCTATAGACTGGGAGAGAGTTTTGGTGTAGGGAGAGTTTAGAGAATTTCCCTTTTAGGGAAGTCTTAGGCAAAGCTTTACTTAGAGAGAAATGTGAGAGAGAGGAGAGAATTCCTTGTTTAGGAAAGGAATTGGTGCAAGTAAAAGTTTAGGCCAAAGGCCTCTATTTATAGTGGTAGGAAAGCCCTTGGTGGCAATTTCTTGATTTTGTAAAGACCTTTTATGTAAATAAATTTCTTATGTAAATAACATATAATTCAGGGACTTCTTATGCAATTATTTCTTATTGGATAATTATGACTTTATTTCATTTTCTTTTATTTCTTAATTATACAATTACTATTATGCCCTTGTCTTATGATATAATTACCAATTTATTGTTTGGACCATTTTACCCTTGCTAATTAATTAAAAGGACATTTTTAACCCTTTTCAAGTGAAAAATAATAAAATACTAACCTTTAAATTGGTACCGAAATTACCGGTCGTCACAAAAAGGGCCACATACATCACTATGTATTAGTCCTAATAAAGCATCGGCTCTCTCACCTAGCTTAGTGAAAGGTGATGCTGTCATCTTACCCAACAAACAAGATTCGCATCGATCATAAGACTCAAAGTTAAATGATTCCAATAGCCCATCTTTATGGAGTTTGGATATACGGTCTTCGTTTATGTGGCCTAAGCGACAATGCCAGAGGTATGTCGGATTAGAATCATTAGTCTTAATCCTTTTGGTATTTATATTTAAAATTGGCATATCAAGATCTAAAACATATAGACCATTAATCAAAGAGGCGCTTGCATAAAACATATTATCCAGAAATAACGACAATCGTTGGTTTTTGATCGAAATCTCAAAACCTTTCTTGTCCAAACAAGAAGCTGAAATAATATTCTTAATTAAACTAGGTACATAGAAACAGTTTTCTAAACCCAAAACAAGCCCTGAAGGCAAAGTAAAAGTACAAGTCCCTACAGCTAGGGCTGCAACACGTGCTCCGTTGCCAACTCGTAGTTCCACTTCACCCTTTGCCAACTCTCTACTCCTTTGCAGTCCCTGCACATTAGTACAAATGTGAGAACCACATCCGGTATCAAATACCCAAGAAGTAGTTGTATTTAAATTGATATCAATCATATTAATATCTATAACATAAATACCTGAGCCCGTAGCAACAATTGCTTTCTCCTTTTCAAGCCTTTTCCCTGCAAGATAGCTTTTGCTGTTCCTTTTCCAGTGACCCTTCTCACCACAATGATGACAGATAGAGTCCTTGGCTACACCCACCCTTAGGTTTCGGTGCATTGTTGAAAGTGGTTTGCTTGCCACTTGGGCTTACACTTTCGGTTTGCCTTTGGATCTCACAAAACCTTTGCCTTTGCCCCTTTTGCACCATCGGTATGGTGTTGGGCTTGGACTTGCCTATTTCCTTCTCGGCAGTCCTCAGCATGTTCAACAACTCAGGCAATGTGATACGGGACCAAGACAAGGGGCAGCCCTACTTCAAAGATCCTCTTATCAACATTCGAGGACCCGATGACAAGATCAAGATCGATCAAGACCTTAAAGAATATGGCAGCCCTAATCCGAGACATCAAAGTTAAAGAGAAGTGAACCTTCATCTAGAAGATAATGACAAAGCCAACCTCTTAACTTTCCGGAAGATACAAATCGTCCCAAAGAAAGCGAAAAGTGGCTAAAAAAGGGCATTTTAGTCTTTTTACATATTAAAGTCTATATTAGCCTATTCTAGACTATTCTAGACTTTAATTATTTTAAGTATTGTTATTTCCCTTTTAGCCGTGTAATAGCAAGTAGTTGCTATAATAAAGGACATGTTGTCCATGTGTTAGTTAGTTAGTTAGTTAATAAAGAGTCCTAATGCAACTAGGACTCTTCATAGATTTGGTAGTTAGTCTCCTTTCTAGCCGCCACTTTCTTGTTAGGTAGTTACTTGATAGCAAGTTGTTATTTAAGAGTCCTACTTCTTCAAGGACTCTTATTTGTTTTCAAGAGTCTTAATCCTTTAAGGACTCTTATTTCTTTTATGAGTTTCAACCGAAATCTCAACCTTACTTAAGGGAGATTTCGGCCATTGTAATAGTTACGTTAGATATATTGATATTTTGGTAAGGTTATTCCTTAGCTTCTCGTGTTTGAACTTCTGGATAGAAATTCATTCATTCTTGAGTTACTGTATCAACTAGATTGTTTCTCTAGTTGTGGTGTTTCAGCCTCCATTGTTAATTAACCTTCCCTTAGAGTTGCGTTGATTAAATTCCCATAGAAACTAGTTCGAGAATTGAAGAAAGATCGGGCTCAACTTAAGTCGAACCTTGCGGTTCTTCATCAGGTGGTATCAGAGAAAAAGGTTCTTCTCCAATTCCCGGTGTACCCTACGCACAAATTTTTTTCTTGTTTGCAGAAATTGACAGAAAAATACAAAAACAGCCGCGGCATATTAGTAAAAATTGGGCAGCCGAGTGTCATTAAAAGAAAAAGCCTCTCGGTCTAAAGAAATTGGTACCCGAGTTAGTATAGATTGAATAGCGAACTATAAAGCCATAAGCAAACTTCTTGGATTGATAGCGATCGAGCCTCGTTCAAGAATTGGCAAATGTTCCTCCTTGTAATTTTGAGCCGACACACATACTATAAATCGAGTTGTGATAGCGATAGAGCCTCACTACTTGATAAATTCGGTCAAGATCAAGGGAAAATTCAAGCAAACAAGAAGATCAAGAAAACCAAGAACATCAAGAAGATCAAGAACCGGTTTCTTTTCTCGATTAGGAATTCGTTTCTTCATCTTTTTCTTTCTAAAGCTTTTTGTTTAGGTCAAAGATAGGATTTCTTTCCTTATTTTTCAGCCTTGTGTCAACGCAACAAGTTAGGAACCCATTCTTTAAATCTAGAGTTTGAAGTTCTATACGAGCGGTGTTGGAATAAAGAGTGAAACTTTCTTTGCTATCTAACGTTTTTGAGTGTTTTCTTTTGTTTTTCTTATCTTATAACAATGTCTTTTGAAGGATCTCCATCAAAGAAAGGTGAAGTTTCTGATATGGAAAAGTTACTTCAAATGATGGCGGAGATGTCGGGAAGAATGGATTCAATGCAAGGACAAATGGCCGCAACAAATAATAATGTTCAACAAATTGCAAATCAGCAACGTCTTCAACAAGACAATGCCGAGATTTATGATCAAAGGGTTGAGAACATGGAACCGCCAAGGGCACCACAATTGCCGAGGATAAATGTGGCAAATCCGGCAATTCAAGCAAATCGGTTTAACAACAATCCGATATTTCAGCCGAGAAGAGGGGATTACATTCAGCAAATTGATGCCAATCTTGGTTCCATCAAGACCAAGATTCCCCCTTTTGAAGGTACAAATGATCCCGAACTATTTTTTAGATTGGATTCAGTAAAATTAACCATGTTTTTTGCTGTTCATAACTATTCGGAAGAAAAGAAAGTAAAGTTAGCAGCCATGGAGTTTTATGGATATGCATCCATTTGGTGGGACAAAGAATCCGCAACAAGGGCAAAAGTGGAACAACCGGAAATTTCCACTTGGGTTGAGATGAAAGCGGTTATGAAACGACGTTTTGTTCCTTTAAACTACTTAAGGGAACTTTATAACCGTCTACAAAGATTAAAGCAAGGCGATAAATCCGTCGATGAATACTACAAAGCCATGGAAATTGCAATGATTCACGCCGATATTTGTGAAAGTGATGAAGCAACAATGGCTCGGTTCTTGGCTGGCCTCAATGACAAAATCCGGATGAAGGTAGAACGTGACTGATATGTTATATTTTGCTGAACAAATTGAAAGGCACCAAAAGGAGAAGAGTTTAAATGCAAAACCGACAACTTTCCAAGCTTGGAGGAAGCCGAATTCAACTCAGCAATTTTCTACTGTTTTACCGAGCCAAAACAAAGGCAAAGAGGTATTTTATGAGGGCAAAACAGCCCCGGGACAGTTTGGGGCAGTAAGGTCTCAAAACACATCAAATCCGGGCAATACAAAGGTAAATTCGACTCAATTGTGCCTCGTGAATGCTTTAAATGTAGGGGGCAAAGGACATATTGCTAGGGACTGCCCTACAAAGCGTACAATGATAATGTTGGACGATGGATCGTGGGTAAGTGATGAAGAAGCCGAGACACCCGATTTGGAGGAAGAAACCGAACAATGTGAGGAAGATTCGGGTAGTGGGAACATTTTGGTTACACGGAAACTTCTTTATTCTCAACCTTTGGATGATCTTCACCAACATAGAAGTAACCTCTTCCAAATCAAATGTGAGGTAAAAGGTCAATCTGTTTTAGTCATTATTGATAATGGAAGTTGTACAAATGTTTGCTCTTATGATATGGTTTCTGCACTTGATTTACCATGTAAGGCACATCCTATGCCTTATAAATTATCGTGGTTGAATAATAATGGTTAAATCAAGGTAGATAAGCAAGTTGAGATAGAGTTCGAGATCGGGAGATATAAGGACTCGGTTCTATGTGATGTAGTCCCGATGACCGCAAGTCACATAATATTGGGGAAGGCCATGGCAATACTGATCGAAATGCAAATCACATGGGTAGAGAAAATACATATGTGCTTCAAAAAGATGATGTAAAGTTTAAACTAATTCCTTTGTCTTTAAATGCAGCTTGTGAGATTCATAAACAAATGGCCATCAATAGAGAGAAGAGAGAAAAGCAAAGAAAAGAGAGTGAGGGAAAAAAGCCGAGTGTCCCAAACCTTGAGGTAAAAACCGAGAGGAAAAATGAGGTAAAAGCCGTGAACTTAGTGAGACAAAAGGCAAGTTCCAACAAAGAGAGAAAAGAGTGTTTGTTTACAAGCCAAGGAAAGGTAGATAGGGCAATACGAGCAAAACAACCCCTTGTTTTGTTGGTATTCCGTCTAATAATTTTTCTTTTAATCTAACATCATCTTCTCTTCATAGTCTTGCTTTTGATCTTTTGAAGGAATTCCAAGACGTATTTCCCAAGGAATTACCGAGGGGGCTGCCTCCAATTTGAGGAATCGAGCATCAAATCGACTTCATTCCGGGAGCAAGTTTGCCAAACCGGGCTGCCTACCGAGCCAATCCGGATGAGACCCGAGAAATACAAAGGCAAGTCGATTTACTCCTTGAAAAGGAGCAGGTAAGAGAATCTTTAAGTCCTTGTGCTAGTCCTGTCATTTTAGTACCTAAAAGAGAAGGGACTTTCAAATTATGTACGGATTGTCGTGATATTAATAAAATAACTATTAAATATAGACATCCGATTCCTCGCTTAGATGATATGCTAGATGAGTTAAGTGGCGCTTTGATATTTTCTAAAATTGATTTAACTCAAGGCTATCACCAAATTAGAATGAAAGAAGGTGATGAATGGAAAACTGCTTTTAAGACTAAATATGGATTATATGAATGGATTGTTATGCCTTTTGGTCTTACTAATGCACCTAGTACTTTCATGAGATTAATGAACTACATATTTAGACACTGTTTTGGCAAGTTTGTTGTAGTTTATTTCGATGATATTCTTGTTTATAGTAAAAGCTTAGAGGAGCATCTAGAACATCTTAAAGCTGTTTTTACTATTTTAAGAGAGGAAACCTTATATGTTAAACTTGAAAAATGTGTTTTTGCACTAATTCGGTTAACTTTCTTGGCTATATAGTTAGTTCTCAAGGTATTTGTGTTGATCCGGTTAAAATACAAGCCATTCAAGAATGGCCGAGACCAACAAGTGTGACACAAGTTAGATCGTTTTATGGGTTAGCAAGCTTTTATAGGCGTTTTATTCGTGATTTTAGCACGATGGCTGCCCCATTAAATGAAGTAATGAAGAAGGATGTCTCATTTTTTTTGGGAACAAGCCACAAGAGGAATGTTTTGAGAAGATGAAACAATTACTTACTTGTTCTCCCATTTTAGCTATACCTAATTTTGATTTAATGTTTGAAGTTGAATGTGATGCTTCGGGTTTAGGTATAAGGGGCTGTTTTGCAACAACAAGGTAAGCCTTTAGCATATTTTAGTGAGAAATTAAGCAATGCTTCGCTTAATTACCCTACTTATGATAAAGAACTATATGCCATTGTTCGAGCCTTGGAGACTTGGCAACACTATTTGATCGCAAGAGAATTTGTCATTCATACCGATCACGAGTCAATCAAGTATCTTAAAGGCCAAAGTAAGTTGAATAAAAAGACATGCAAGGTGGGTTTCTTTTATCGATACTTTTCCTTACATCATCAAATACAAAAAAAGGTAAAGAAAACATCGTTGCCGATGCTCTCTCTAGAAGATATACTTTACTTTCTTTAATGCATGCTAAATTACTTGGGTTTGATCATATCAAAGCATTATATAAGGATGATTCAGAATTTTTCAGATTTATATGCTCAATGTGAGCTCTCGGCTCAAAATTCATATTATAGGTTTGAAGATTTCTTGTTTAAAAACAATAGATTGTGTATTCCTTCATGTTCTATTAGAGAGTTAATTGTTAGGGAAGCACATTGTGGCGGTTTAATGGGTCATTTTGGTGTTGTTAAAACTTTAGATATTTTACATGAACACTTTTATTGGCCTAAAATGAAAAGGGATGTTAGGAAAATATGTGAACTTTGCTTCAAATGTAAACAAGCTAAAAGTACAAGCAAAGCTCATGGATTATATATGCCTTTACCTGTTCCTTCTTCACCTTGGATTGACTTATCCATGGATTTCATCTTAGGATTACCGAGATCTCACAAAGGTAATGATAGTATCATGGTCGTCGTAGATCGTTTTTCTAAAATGTCTCATTTTGTTCCTTGTAGGAAAACAAACGATGCAAGTCATGTGGCTGATTTATTCCTAAAAGAAGTAGTGCGGCTTCATGGAATTCCGAGAACAATAGTAAGTGATAGGGACGTAAAGTTCTTAAGTTACTTTTGGAAGACATTATGGAATAAATTGGGGACTAAATTGCTATTTTCCACATCTAGTCATCCTCAAACCGACGGCCAAACTGAGGTAACAAATAGAACTGTAGGGGTCTTACTTCGTTCTTTAATTCAAAAGAACTTAAAAGGATGGGAAGAATGTTTACCTATTGCTGAATTTGCATATAATAGAACTCTACATTCTACTACAAATAATTCTCCATTTGAAATTGTTTATGGTTTTAATCCCTTAACCCCGTTGGATTTAACTCCTTTACCTGTTGATGAGTATTATAATATAGAAGGTGATTCTAGAGCTGATTATATACAAAGGTTACATCAACAAGTAGCCGAGAATATCAAGAAAAGGAATCAACAAATGGCAAATAAGGCCAACAAGGGCCGCAAGCACATTTCCTTTGATATTGGTGATTGGGTTTGGTTACATCTTCGGAAAGATCGCTTTCCCAAATGAAAGAAAGAGTAAATTACATCCAAGGGGCGATGGACCATTTCAAGTTGTTTCAAGGGTCAATGATAACGCATACAAAATCGATTTAAAAGGTGAGTATAGCGTACATTCTACTTTTTTAATGTTTCGACTTATCTCCCTTTTGATTTTGATGAGGACTTGGTGGCTGATCACGATGATGATTCGGGGACGAATCATGCTTTTCAAGGGGGAGGGGATGATACGGGGCCAAGACAAGGGCAGCCCTACTTCAAAGATCCTCTTATCAACATTCAAGGACCAATGACAAGATCAAGATCGATCAAGACCTTAAAGAATATGGCAGCCCTAATCCGAGACATCAAAGTTAAAGAGGAAGTGAACCTTCATCTAGAAGATAATGACAAAGCCAACCTCTTAACTTTCCAGAAGATACAAATCGGCCCAAAGAAGCAAAGTGGCTAAAAAGGGCATTTTAGTCTTTTTACATATTAAAGTCTATATTAGCCTATTCTAGACTATTCTAGACTTTAATTATTTTAAGTATTGTTATTTCCCTTTTAGCCGTGTAATAGCAAGTAGTTGCTATAATAAAGGACATGTTGTCCATGTGTTAGTTAGTTAGTTAGTTAATAAAGAGTCCTAATGCAACTAGGACTCTTCATAGATTTGGTAGTTAGTCTCCTTTCTAGCCGCCACTTTCTTGTTAGGTAGTTACTTGATAGCAAGTTGTTATTTAAGAGTCCTACTTCTTCAAGGACTCTTATTTGTTTTCAAGAGTCTTAATCCTTTAAGGACTCTTATTTCTTTTATGAGTTTCAACCGAAATCTCAACCTTACTTAAGGGAGATTTCGGCCATTGTAATAGTTACGTTAGATATATTGATATTTTGGTAAGGTTATTCCTTAGCTTCTCGTGTTTGAACTTCTGGATAGAAATTCATTCATTCTTGAGTTATTGTATCAACTAGATTGTTTCTCTAGTTGTGGTGTTTCAGCCTCCATTGTTAATTAACCTTCCCTTAGAGTTGCGTTGATTAAATTCCCATAGAAACTAGTTCGAGAATTGAAGAAAGATCGGGCTCAACTTAAGTCGAACCTTGCGGTTCTTCATCACAATGGCTTGTCAATTTCATTCATGTGATAATTCAGAATGAACTGACTGAATGACTCAGGCAACGATTGCAAGATCAAATCAGTCGACAGCTCTTGTCCCATACTAGTTAACTAGGACCCTAAGTTTTAGCCGGCGGATATCACAACTTATCCTTCGCGCCTCACCCGGATAGACACGTATGCACAGCTTTGGCATGTCCCATACTAGTGTCGATCTAGGCCTTGACGAGGGCCAAACTTAGGAAGGCACTAATTAATATTTTATTGAGGGGTTTTGTTTTTAACAATCTCACCAAAAAGCATAAAGAAAACAGTTTATGCTTATATACATATGCATCCAATACATAAAAGTTAAATGCAATAG
The DNA here is from genome assembly GCA_026122235.1 of Vinca minor. NCBI lineage: Eukaryota > Viridiplantae > Streptophyta > Magnoliopsida > Gentianales > Apocynaceae > Vinca > Vinca minor. Next base: position 737,389 of record JAOCZM010000020.1, read on the forward strand.
TAATCGCCATATCCTATTCGGTTTTTCCAAGCCAATGGAAAAACCGTGAAGTCAATCTAAGGTGTGAAAAGAAAAGCATTCTATTCTACACCGTCTTGACCTTCAGTTGGTTGCCTCCAAATCATCACAGCAGCTGTACCTTCTCCTAATCTAGAATATTACATAATTCTAAGGAAAAATTACAACTTTTGATATTAAAATAGGCACGATACGCAGATCGTATTATAAAATAAAACCAATAGGGTAAAGGCGATTACTATGCATCATGCTCAATTAACATAACAATTTATGGAAAAACGAGCAAGCAGCAAACAAATTAACATTTCATATTGTCTCAGGTTCGGTCGACCGGTCAGGTTCTTCGGTCGACCGAAGACCAACTCAGATCGACCGAAGACCAACTCGGTGGATCCGAACTAATTACCATTTAGCTACTGTCTTGCTTCGGTCGACCGAAGATGAGTCCCGGTCGACATAAGTGACAAAAACTGAGACTTTTTCCAGCTTTTGAATGACTTCAAAACTGGAAATTCTCAACTAATATACATACAAAAAGCTGGAAAAGCATGTCATACATGATTTACAATATTTCTAGCAATCCTAAGGCATGCATAACATAGATTCATAATCTATATTCAAACACTATAACACTTAAAGTCTATATAGGGTACTCGTGAGTGGCTCTGATACCACTGTTAGAAGAATAACCGGGTCAAAAACAAGTTTGCAGCGGAATAAAACTGACCCGCCTCTACCAGGATCTATCACGAGTAAGAACCTACGACTACGGGATAGTGTTATACCTTTTTAGATGTTAGAATAGCCAAAACGCTTTCGGTGGTGGTTGTAACGAACGGATCACCACAATGCAGGCTCCGTCTCTCCCAGTATCCACTCGATCTTCCGGGGATGGTCTTCTACTGCTTGGTGCTAGCCAACGCCTTGTAGAAGCTTTGAAGACACTCTTCAATGGAGTATGTATCTCTGACCTTTTAGAAGAACAAGATACAAGATTTCTAACTTCTTTTCTATTAGCAAAAAGCTAGAAAACAAGTCTAGAAATCTATCTTTTCTTTTCTCTCTAAAACTCACTTTTCTCTCTTCTCTCTAAGCTTCAAAAGCTGGAGGGAAAAACTGATAGGATGAATGAGAAAATCTGTATTTTCTCCTAGTCTATCAAGAGAGAGTGGGGAGAGAAAGTGGGGGAAGTGGGAGATCATGGAGGAAACCACTCCTCCACTTTCTCCACCACTTTAACCACCATTTGAGAGATAAAATGGCTGGATAATATCTCTAATTGTCCAGCCATAAGGTCGGTCCAAAACGGGTCGGTCGGCCCAACCCGATTAAGGGCCCAATCCAATATCGGCCCGGCCCGGCCCAATCGAATTGATTGATCCAAATGGGTTGGTCGGCCCAATCATATTGGTCGGCCCAACCCGATTAAGGGGCCCAATCCAATCCCGGCCCGGCCTGGCCCGAAGTTCGGCCCGACCCAATCGAATTGGCGCACCTTAGATTAAATGTACTCCAACAGATACATACCACAAACAGTTTCTGTCATATAATAAGTCATCTCATAAATGGAAAAAAAGAAAATGTTTAATAAAATTAAACTAAATAAGGTATATCATAAAAAAGAATAGAATTGTCTCTAAGAATTGTGTCTATTTCCAAATCAGTAATAAATTAATTTGTTGTTCTTTTCTATGCCTAGCACATTGGATTATTAAACAAAACAAGTCCATAGTTATTTTTTATAAACTAGGTTATATATCTCGTGCGTTGCACTGGAACATTTTCTAATTGTTATTTGAAATAATACTATTTTTAGTCACAATAAAATAAGAGTTCTTTTTGTTGAATAAGAAATATGAATTTTTATCATACAACAAATGGTATATATGACAGAAGATCAATATAGAAAATTAATGAAATTTTAATTTCAAGACAATATACATGATCATTTTTATTTTAATGAATTGATAAAATCTTTCAAATTATAAAATCATTTATTCTTCTGTTTTCCTTTTAAATGCATATTATTAGTCTAAGAAATTTATCTACACCTCTCCATTTTTTCTACCTCTTCCTATTTTGCAATTTGAGACATTTATTTGGGAAGGATTTTTAGTGGACTAAAACAAAACAAAAGTCGTATTGTTAAGTTAGAAAAATATAAAAACATGTTCATTTTCCAGAATAATACATACAATTACAACACATGACTCAAGTCAAAGGATTCCGAGAAATTATCAACATTATTTTCATGTGTACATTAGAAAGGTATGATCAATCCACTCCATTCTTATAAACAAATAGAAATTCAGTATATAAATTCTACCTTCTTCTCATCCTAGATTTTTTTTTGCTAAATATCTTCTCATCCTAGATTATTGGACCAAATATTGGAGCCTTTGAGAAGCTTTCTCATGCGTTAATATGCTTTGTTATGCAATTTATTTGTTCCAAAGCTTCCGTAAATCCACGATACTCTGGCGAAGTCCTCAAATCTGGTCTAAAATAAAAAAAAAAATCATTAATTTTGTATACGCATAAATTTATTGAGCAAAAATAAAAAAGTAAATCTATTGATACTTGGTGCTGAAATCTTGAAATACTCTTGTAATAGTAGATTGAATAATAATATGGGGAAAAATCCAAAGCTCTTGCATTCAAAACATTAATGAGTAAATACGGTCTACAATTTTAAAAACATGCTCTAATATTTACAACAATTTTAGCTAGAGTAATCCATCAAAGTATTATAATGCAAATTGCACGCTTTCATGTTGGAATTTGCATTATCTGATGATTAGAGGTCCACAGAGCGAAGAAATGAGGTGGTGTTATACATCTTATATATTGTGCTATTTATACTTTTTGAGTTGACTCTTAGGTTTCTATTGGCTTTTCAACTTCTTCTTTATTTAGGTTAGTTGTCTCTTTGATTTCCACCGATTTTTCAATTGTCTTATTTTTTGGTCAATTAACTCTTTGAATTCCAGTGTCTTTTCATATGTTTTTCGATTTTTTTTTATCTCTCGATTTCTCTAACATCTATTATGAAAAGATATAAGTTTTTTTGTTAGATTATATAATCCTATTTTTTATGTAATGATATTAGTAATAATAAATTAATAATTTTATAGCATTAAAGAAGATGAAGGTGTTAAAGAATATGAAGTGCTGGTTATAAATTTTGTACATTTCAATTTAATTATCATCAATACATATACCATGTAGTATAATTATGTTCTTTATTTATTTGTGGAGATTTTAATAGACTCAAAAGTACTCTTCAATTTTTAATCTCCATAGATGTAATTAATAATATGTACTTTTAATATGGATTTACAATGTTATTTATAATTAATGAATCTATTTAGAAAAATGATAAAAGAGATACATTAGTGAATATAATTATTATAAATACATGTATATTTTAATATAATTATTCGTGTTATCAATTGTTAAAAAAAGTTATAATAAATTGACTAAGTATTTATTCCGAGATTTAATTTCCTTCTCTTTTGACTCTTTTAAAACTTTTTATTATTATCATTTGATCTGCATAAATTCCTACATGTACTTTTTTATTTTTTTGCTTGATGGTTAAGCTGGAAAAAACTATTGAACTTCTTTTGCACAATATCTTGATTTTTTTTTTTTTTTTTTTAATGAGATGACAATATATTGAGATTTGCATCACGATTTTGTAATCTATTAATATTGTAGAAAGCTATAAAACTAATATTTGTCGGATTCGGCTTTAAACTATACCACTTTAGTTGATTGTTTTAGCTATTGTTCATTTTGTTGTTAATTATTATTAGTTATATAATATAAGTTTCTTCTATGTAAATGAGTACCTATATATAGCTGTAAAGATTAATACTAATTATTACAATATTAATTAAAAACTTTAATATTCACGTATTTAGCACACTTAATAGATTTATAACTTATTTACTATGAAATTTAACTAATGTATTCTACTTATTTATTATACATGGAATTTTCTAATTGGTCCACATCCCACAAAATACCACATGTCACTTCATGAAGCTTCTACCTCAACTTGGACTAACTTTCATTAATATAACTAATGAACTAAATAAATATAATTACTATAATAAAAGTTACAAAACTCTTCTACTTCATTCATTAATATAACAATTGAAAACTATTGAACTTTTTTATTTAAAAAAAAAATTAAACTTTTTTATTTAAAAAACTCATTCAACTTTTTCATTTAAAAAGAAGCAACAATAAATAAATATAATTACTATAATAAAAGTTATAAAACTCTTATACTTCATTCATTAATATAACTAATGAACTAAAAATTACTATAATAAAAGTTACAAAACTCTTCTACTTCATTCATTAATGTAACTAATGAATTAAATAAATATAATTACTATAATAAAAGTTACAAAACTCTTCTACTTCATTCATTAATATAACTAATGAAGTTTATAAATATGTAATTGTAGCCATTAGCTATAGAAATCTAAACTTTATAAATATGTAGTTATAGCCTTTAGCAATAGATTACAAACATTATAAATAATTATAATTCAAGCTTTTGCAATTCCATATAACATTAATACATGAGTTATAATTTATAATTAACTCTTTTAGAATTTCCTTGCATGAATGAGAACTCCAAAAGTCACTTGAAACATCATAACTAACAATAGTTAAAGTTTTTCCAATTCCAATTAACATTAATACATGCCTTTTAAAATTCTCTTACATGAATAAAAACTCCAAAAGTCACTTGAAACATCATAATTCATTATATTTCAAACTTTTCCAATTCCAATTAACATTAATACATGAGTTACTCCCTCCGACCCAAATTATCCGTCCACATTTCCTTTTTAATCTGTCCCAAATTATTTGTCCACTTTCTAAATAAATGGTGCATTAATGATGATTTTTCCAATACTACCCCTTGCATTAAATGTTGGAGAGAGAGGAATATAAAGAGAAGAGAAGGTAGAATTAAATTATGACTAACATTAAATAGGGTAATGTTTGACATTTTACCATATTCCATTATAGAATTTGGTGAAACCTTAATCTCCGTGCAAAATACAAAGTGGACAGATAATTTGGGACGGAGGGAGTATATCATTAATTGTATGTTATAATTAATACTCATTTATACTTTGTGTGTGTATATATAGAGCTAAAATTTCTTATAGCTAAAATTTCTAACTTCATATTTTATCTCAATAGCAATTTAAGACTTTGGCTTAAGTTATTAGCTAATGGAGCACAACATCTTTTGCATTTTAGAGAGCTTACATTGCCACATGTAAGTTTTTTATTGGGACACATCTCACAATATACCACATGTCACTCCCTCAAACTTCTACCTCAACTTGCACTAACTTTATATATTATAGATTTGTAAATATTTAGTGTTGTAAAAAAGTGAATTTAACTATCAGATCTTGAATCTAACACTAATAGATGTTTCATACGTAAGATATTTAACATTTCACACTATACCCAAATTGAATTTAGGTGGACTATACCATCAAGCAAGGTCGTTTGACTTTATTTATCACAAAAAAAAAGAAAAAAAAATATCGTTTTGATATTGACAAATCCAAAGGTTTACGAGTCTATCATATACCAATTTCTTATTCAAATCTTCATTTTATGCATTTCCCTTCACTGCAAAATGCAAAATGCAAAAAAAATAAAAAAAATAAAAAAATCACCACAATATGCTTCAATCCATGCAAATTAATGTACCCTCACGAAACCAAGAATTTGGCGTTGGGGGAAAAATTGTAACAGTATACCGAAATATATATAAAAATTGCAAAAAAAAAATGTTGGAGGCGAATTTGATAAAATATTCCGAATTACATATAAAATTTACTATATGTAATAATATTTTTAAAAATCTCGGGACAACTGCCATCCCGCCCTTTATCTTCGTCCCTGCCCTCATAATCAATTCAGAGATATCCAGGCTTTCTTTGATGATTGTTACTTCCTAAATGCCCTTAATGGTAGCCTAGATATGTTTATTATTATTATTTCTACTTAGTTGTCACCTTAGAAAATTTAGAGAGTATTGAATGGTTTTTTTTCCCAAGTTTACTCCCCTATTCATACTACCTCCTTCTCAAATTGTTTGTAACATTTTACCTTTTACACAGACTTAGGTAATCATTAGAAGACATTAATCATGAAGAAAAAAAAGTCTAAATTACCCCTAATTAATGACTAAAATTTTATTATTAGTGGTTAGTTGAGTAATAAATTAGGAGTATAGATAGAAAAATAACAATAAAGATGTATTGATTTCTTAAACGTGGTAAATAATTTGAGATGTTTCAAAAAAATGAAACGTTACAAACAATTTGGGATAGAGGTAGTATATAGTAAGGATAAATACTTAGGAGGTAACTTTGAGTACGAAGAGAAGAATAATATTACTCCCTTTGTTAAGGATGGAAACGGGGCGGGTTGGGGGCGAATTTCTAAATACCCAAACCCACGCTATTGATCTGCCGCCCCGCCCCGCCCCGTGATTCGCAACGGGGCAACACTTATCGCCCCACGCCCCGCCCCGTCCGATTTTTCTAAAGAAATATAATTAGCATATTTTTTTTCTTAAGTATAATTACTGTGTGTGTGTGTGTCTATATATATATATATATATATATATATATATATATATATATATATATATATATATATATATATATATATATATATATATATTATTTTCAAACCCAGGTCGAAGCAGGGCGGGAAACATCATATTCAAACCCAATCCGTTCTGTTCACGGGGCGGGGCACGGGCCAAATTGCCATCCCTACCCTCCGTCCCAAATTATCTGTCCACTTTGTGTTTTGCACGGGTATTAAGGTTTCATCTATAAATTATTTTCAAACGGGTCAGAACGGGGCGGGGAAACATCATATCCAAACCCGATCCGTTCTGTTCACGGGGCGGGGCACGAGCCAAATTGCCATCCCTACCCTCCGTCCCAAATTATCTATCCACTTTGTGTTTTGCACGAGTATTAAGGTTTCATCAAAATTTATAGTGCGATATAATAAAATGTCAAATATGACCCTATTTAATTCTAGTCACAATTTAATTTTATCTTCTTTTATCTCTATATTCTTTTCTTTCCAATATTTAATATAAGGGATAGGATTGGAAAAATCACCATTAATGAACACTTTATTTAGAAAGTGAACAAATAATTTGAGACAAATTAAAAAGGAAACGTGGACAAATAATTTGGGACAGATAGAGTATTTATTTAGCATTTAATGTGGACAATCCAATTACTTTCTTAATTGTCTTAAAGTGATAGTTAATTGTAAATAGAGGGAGTACCTTTCTTCTTTTCTTTCCCGACCAAGTGGCAAATTAATGACGCCATATTTTCATTAACAATCTAATACTTTTCCATCTTATGAGGACACGTTATGGACCTTATCGGATTGGCAGAAGAGAAAGGGTGTCCTGAAAGTCGCAAAGGTTTCCATCAGGGAAAGGGAATGCCAAGGAATTCACTCCACCTTTGATAGTGCCAAAACGCTTCTATATTCCTCCATATTCTATACATTTCAAAGCAAAAGTGGAGAAACTTCTTTATATTGGTCCCAAAATTAAGCATTGGTTGATATTAAACTTGAAGGGAAAAAAAAAACAAAGACTTTGACTGATGTTTGTTTCTAAATTATTTGAATTAGGGAACAAAAAGTTACCGCTTGATTGGCTGATTTGATTTAAAAATGAATAACTAAATTGCCAATAAACAAATTGATTTTTGTGTTAATTGTTTATTATGTGTTTAATTGATGTACAATTGTTAGGGTGGCCTTTTAAAATTTAACCTAACTTAAGCGACTGAATTGTAGACTAGTTGGAACTTATAGATTAGATTAACACTTGTGAATAGTTGTGTCTCTTGGGGGTGGTTAGTGGGAGATATCTGAAGTTAGAAGTTAGGGAGGTTAGAGAGAAAAGGGAAGAAAGAAAAAGGAGAGAAAAGAAAGAAAGGTTTTCTAGAAAAACATAGTGCTGGTGAGAGATTTCATAATTGAAGTAGCAATTGGGCACCAAAATTAGCAATTCTTGTTGCTAATCGAAGCTAACGCTTAAGACTATGTGTGAGAAGCAACTGGGGGGGATTGATTTTGAGTTCTCAGCGAACGGTTTTTCACGTTTGAAGTTACTGCTTGTGTGCATATTTTCTGGTTTATGTAATTGCTTGCTTGCTACCAAGTAAGACTCTTCACCCTTGTGTTTTCAGTTATTAAACTCATGAAATGTATACTTTATACTCTTTGAATTGTGTATTGGAAGTATTTTAATCTCATGATTTCCTGCATAGGATGAAACATTGAAATTCCATATATGTGTTGATCATTATACTTGTTTGTGCATGTTAATTTGTCATCATCACACATCATGATCATGAAGTCTTCTTATTTCTGCTTTGGAGTCTTAAATGCTATATGTTCTATAGAGTCGTCGTTGGTCGAGCTCTTGTTTAGAAATGACTTCATTGCATGATTCTTTCGAATGTGCATATATGATATTTTGTCATTGAACTCGTGAGCTCTTGACATGAGTGAATTGAGTGATGGTGAGCGCCCGTTCCTAGCCAGGAGAGATGTTAGGGACTGCAAACGGTCTTTGTGGAGTCACACGGTGGTGGGCAATGACACAATACGAATGAAGCCTTAAAGTGGGAGCCTTTCGTTCGGGGAGAAACTGAACTCGTGCTTTTGCATTGAAAGCTTCCCCTTCTAGGCTGAAAAATTGGGGGTCATTGTAGTAATTGCTTTAGAGTTGTGTCTTTACAATTGAGCCGGTTCATGTGAATGTTGTGTCATAGCATTAGTCGTATTCGAAGGATCCAATGTTGTGTATGGCTTACGTCCGTATGTTGGATGAGTGAATGCATGGAGCTTGTGCCACATTTCCGATGTACTAATGTTGGATTTAACGAGTGCGGGTTATGTCTTATGTATTTATATGTTTGGCTTTCTCATTTATATGTTCATATGCATCAAAGTTGGTCATTTTGGGTTGGGATTCGGATTGTGCAGAAATGCACGTTTCCTTCACAAATTTGCATTGAAAAATGGACTGACTGGATCTCAGACGACCGCGTTCAGTCGACTGGAGCATTATCCTATCGTTCGATCAAACTACTAGGAGAAAACGAACGATGTGAAAGTCTGAGTATGTCGACCGGGTTAGTGTACCCCTCGACCGAAGTCTAAGTCGGTCGACCGGCTGGTGGTATCGGTCTACCGAACTTTGGACATTGTGTTGTCCTATTTTTCTCAAACCATTAGGTCGACCGGCGGGAGAGCCAGGTCGACCAGAGTAATGGTGTTTTGGACTTTTATGTTTCTAATGTCTTGGTTCCTTCTAGTGATTTCTAAATGGTTATTGGTGAGGTTTGTGGTGTAAAATGAGTCTAGAGAAGGGACTTAACTTGCATGGTTTCAAATGGGATTTGGGAACTGGGAAAAGTGTTTTGAGTCTCGTTTGGTGTTTCATCCCGAGGGTGTTGATTCTTACTGGGATTTATAACTCATGTCCTTACTTTTCTTACTTGCAGATGATGATGTGCCTGATGACGGTGCTTATGTGGAAACTTGGGATAGGGAGGACTACGAGTGATGCATAATGTAACTCGTGTTAGATTATTTCATTTATAGTACTTGAACTGGTTATGTAATAAACGTAGTACAACACTTTACTTTCTGTTGGATTGTATAACTCTAATAATTAATGTAGTAACTAACGCTTTCGCTTTTAATAGTATAACAAACTTTACTATTTCTGCTTTGGTTCTGTGCCTCATTGGCATATGAGGTGCTGCCAAGTCATCACCCGGTTTTGGGGTGTGACATAAGTGGTAACAGATCAGGTTGAACCTTAGGGATAAAACCTGGAATGAAGATAGGATGAACTTGGTAGATAACATGTGAGATGTGTGATGGGTAGAGACTCTGGAATTAGAAGTACTTGTTACTTACTCCTTTATACCTCGTTGTTGTGTTATGTGCTATATATGTTGTATTATGTTATATTTTTTAATTGTTTGAGCATGCTATGTGAATTTATCGCTTACTACATACTTTGGTTATTCTGTGGAGAATGATGGACCGAAACCAAGACAACAACAACAATGGAGACGATGTGAATACCCCGATAGCGGAGTTGGGCCGTCATGATCCGAGAAACAATTGACATCCACTTAGGGGTTCATCAAGCTAGCAACAGGCTGGGAGTAATCAGACTGGGCCGGAATTTGTATAACCACCACCACCAGGAAATCCTCCTATGTCAGCAGAGTTTGGGGCTGCGTTTCATCTTCTTACACAAATGGTTCAGACACAACACCAGTCGCAACAGAATATGCAATAGACACAACAAAACATAACTCAAATGTTGCAGAACCAACAAACTCAGATCAACCAAAATATGGGGCAAGATATGTGGTGTATGTGTTTATTATCAAATGTTATGTCTGTTTCTTATTTATCTTTGCGCCTACCTCAATTATTGGACATTTAATTATTATGTTATTGTTTTTAGTGTTTATGTATTGTCACGGGTGGGGGTATTTTGAGCGCAATGTTTAAAGGATTTTTAACATTTTTAAAAGATATAGTTGACAACATATACAATACAACTACTTTAAAATTTATGATTCACAATGGAATTTCACTTTCTAGTTTTCCCTGGAATCGTAATTTCGATTCTGAAAATTGTGGTTTTGAAGAACCTATTTTAGGTAGTAACAAATCATGAGAACAGTATGCAGAATCTCTCTTTCTTTATATTATGTCCCAACTCAGACCAACACTAAACACTCAACAATTGACTCAAATATCACTGATTGAACTCGAAACAAAATAGAGATTGTGGTGGCGATATAGAAATTGTTAAAAAAATTAAAGAAATTGCAGATAATAGTCTATATAACTAAGCTTATACGAAGATGTTCATTATTTACCTAAAAGTATCCTAAATGGTTATTGTCGAAGAAAATCATCTTATTTTTTCCAGTCTCCTCTCAAAGATTTGAGATTTTTAATATTTTCATTGTACAAAGACTTTTCTTTTCTTTTTTAACAATAATAATAACACAACTCATTAATTTCACAATTATTGGGGTATGAGCGGGAATAGAAAGGAGACAAACATATGTGATTGACTTAACATTTGACAATAAATGAACGAAGTGATTGCTCACAGAATATACTGAATCAATAGTCTCCTGTACCGTAACGTTTGCTACGGAATCATTCCCTCACATAAAAGTTAAAAGGCATCAGAAAAGACAGACTCAACAATCATTTTGATTTATATACACATTACCATATTTTTTTCATTCAGAATTCAAACCATTTATGTGCACGGTTGAAATAAAATCCAGAGAAGGCAGACCATTTTTTTTCTTTCTCAAATTTAAACAAATTTCTTTGGATTAAAAAATAACCATCCTCATAAGTGCACATCCTGCATTATCCAAATAACCCAATGTAGAAGAGCGGTGAGCCCAACACTGCATTTATTTATGAGAATGGGCTTGTAAATAAATTAAATTAGGAGGGCAGGTTTCCAGACTTGAAATCTTCCCCCTCCTTTGTTCACAATTTAGTTTGGGGGCCTTTTTTACTTTGGAAATTTCGTCGGGTTCTTCTATATGAATAATTGCCTAATTTGATTCAAGAGCAATTGCCTAATTGCCTAATTCGTGTTTGAAAAGATAAGGTTTGACAAATTATATTTTTAAATATTCATTAGTATATTATTCCGGGGCGGGGCGGAACAATTAAAGTCACTTGAAAATTATGAGTTAACACATTTATCGCTAGCGATGGCAAACGGGGTTAACCCAACTAGTTAGGGGCGTGGTGGGTTGACTAGTCAACGAGGCGAGGCGGGCTGGGTCCAACTCGAAAAATGCCGGACCCTGCTCGCCCCGTTTGGAAAACCGGTAACTGTGAGTGCCGGGTTATGTGGGTTGGCTATTTTTTTGTAAGTGTTTTTTACAAGTATAAGTTGAAAATAAATATAGAGAAAATCACATTGTAGTTCAATATAACACACATATAAGATATGTGTGTTATTGTATGTGTACAATAACACACATATCTTACATTTAACTTTGAGAATTTCCTCATTAAATACCATATTTATGATAGTAATTAAGAAAATAGAGTAGGAGATGATAGTGCGAGTTTAGTGTTAGTTTGAGGGGATTTGAGTAGGTATTTATAGGATATACTTGAGGAACAATTCTGTTGTGGACCTGCACTATATGCAGGGTTATGGACCACTTGGTCCACATTCAGCCACATCACTCTTTTGATTAAAATAATAAAAATACTCCCCTTTTGGTGGGCCTTATGAGGCATTTTTTTTTTTTTTTGTTTTCAAAAAAGGTGATGTGTCTGACTATGTACAAAGTGATCAACAACCCCGCATATAGCGCAGGTCTATATCAGAATTTTTCATACTTGAGGGGTATTTATACCATACTTGAGAATTTTCATTGTACACAAGTGCGATAATGAAGTGAATCATAAAACGAACATGAATAATGATTAGTCTTAAATGTAATCAATAAAACCTGCAAAAGAATGATTACTCTTAAAAAAGAAAATCAATCAAACCTGCAAAAGAAGCAAAAAACTTGGCCACCGCGTATAATCTTACTGATCGTGTTAGTTCCAGACTTGCCAATTCAAAGCCCTTTGGCTCTGTTAATGTATTCAATATCACCTAAACTACTCGTCTTTTTAGTTCTCACTTTAATCCCGAGGAGCCTAAAAGGAAAAACAAATACGTACGGACCAAAAACAAAAGCAAAAAATAAATAAATAAATAGACATGAGAAATTGCAAGATTTTTTTATGAAATACTTAAAAGATAACATGTTCGCATAAACTTTTATATTTTTTTATAAAATGAACAAGCGTCAAAATGAATTTTGTATATATCTAAAAGAGCAATTTACACTTTATTCTGTTCTTACATCAATAAGATCGAAATAACCTTTTAAATAATTCGTAGTTTATGACATATAACATACATATCAATTGTCATGGTATTAATTAACAAAATATTTCCCAAAGCAAAAAAGGGTTTTAAATCTCATTTCTCATAAATAAGAATTAAAGCAAACTTTATTCTTCAAACAAATAGGATGAAATCTTACCCATGACTTGGGAATCATTTACGGGACATAAATTTCAGATCCATTTTAATCAGTTACCAGACTGATAGTCAGGGGCGTCTCAATCATTTTGGAGACCCTGTGCTAAATTAAAAAATGAGGCCCTACATAACTGGAGAATAGTGACTTTTAGGTAAATATAACCAACAAATCATTATAATTGTATCATAATTTTTGTTCTCCAAAATGTACTAAAGCATTTTAAACAAAATTTTAAAAATATAAATACTGACAAACTTTTTTCATTTGAAAATAACAATCATTCTATATTTCTTTGAAGCAAAATAATCAATTAAATCTTCATATTTGATTTGCTCCAAAAGACCATTCTCAATTGCTATTGTCGCTAATTCATTGAGTCTTTCCTAAGATGTTGTAGAACGCATGTATAACTTCAACAACTTCAATTTTGAAAAACTCATTTTTGCAAATGCAACAGTAACCAAACAAGTCAACAAAATTTTGTATGCAATTATTGCGTTAGGAAAACAATCTACACGCTTCAAGAACTATCAAAATATCAATAGGTCCCATATTTTCATTAGGCAAGAATTCTCTAAGCAACTTAAGCTCTACATTCAAATCATTTCCATCGATATCAGATTGTCCATTATTCATAAAGGCGTTTCTATCGACTTGATTTGTTATTAAGATGGAGGACTGAAAGAATTGTATTATTGTAATTGGCTAATTACTGATGTAGAAAAATCTTGGTAAAGAGTCAACAAGATCACGAACTAAATATATATAATTGTAAATCATAGAGTAGACACTAGAACATATAAAATTAAAAAAAATAAAAATTGCGAATGAACTTGATAACCTATTTCACGTTTTTGAGTTTTTAGCTGTAAATAGAGTGGGCTGGTTTGTCCAAAAAGAAGAATAACAATATTTAATGGTACTTATAAACATTTAAAAAAAAAAGCTAGACAATTTAAATCAATAGCTAGACAATTTAAATCTCCAAAAAAAAGATTTTTTTTTGTCAGAGCAGCCTAGTATGTAATCGATACCTTCATTTATTGTTTCATTTTAGTTTTGAGGAACAATCTATGTTATGTTTTATTAGTTTCTGCTATGAAAGATTTTGATATAATAATTCTATTGAAAGATTATTAAGTTATATAAAGTTTCTTTTGAATTTTTTTTTTTCAAGTTTTAAGGTTTTGAGACCTTGTGTCAATAATATGACATCCCGATACGGGCGTGTTTCGCCTCTTAAGAATGGAGCAATATGTTCGATAGAACTTGAGAACAAATAATAAGATTAAGAAGATGATTAAGACTCTTAATTTAATTCCTTTAGAAACTTAGTGATGATATGCACTAGGTAATGATTTTTTAGTATATGTGATGATGATTGCTTTAGTAAATTGGAAAATATTTCCTAATGTAATAGATTACCTTATTTCAAGTTACTTAGTATTCTCTTTTGGAAAAAAACAAGTATAAAAACTTTAATTGCTAAGTGTCACACTCCGTTTCCGGAGTGATGACATGGCAGTGCCCCATTGATTAATGAAGTACCAAAGCCGCAATCAGAGAATTACTAAATAAAGGAGTTCATTATTCAAGTCCATAAATAGTAATAAAAGCACCAGCAGAAGCATTATTCTGAAAAGGAAATATGTCTAAGTTATTACATCTGAAAGGAAACTACAAGTTCCAAAATAAATAACTATAAATGAAAGAACAAGTGTGAACTTATCCAGTTATGATCATTACCCGTAGTCCCCTTCCCAAGCGTTGCCATAAAAGGTATAATCCACATCTACAAAACTGTTTCACAAAACTTGAAACAGCAAAGTGGATAGACTGAGCTCTGGTGCTCATTGGGGGACCTAAAACAGTAATAACAATAACAATATATATATCGACAGAACAAAAATCAGATACAGAAAATGCAGATGTCCGTTTCCCAAAATACCCGAAAAGATGTATATGCAAACGACTCATCCCAAGTCTCGTAAGACTAAGAACTCAGTGTAGTACATAATATATCAGAACATAACAGAGGGATCAGAGCAGAACAGAACAGTGGACTGCACAGCTACGGACGAATGCTTCGTTCCCGGTGTCGACGACAATCCATGGATGAATGCCGTCCGCAGCATCGTCCGCGACAGACAGTAGGTGACTTTCTTTGTGCAGACGAATGCAAGGACGAAGCGTAGGACGAATGCTTCGTTTGCGACCTGCGTTTTTTTTATAAAAATGAGTTTAAAACTTGTGCAAAAGTGCACTAAACAATACCAACTCTCTCCAACTCATATGCGACCAAAAAGACTCCAACAAACATCAATTAAAGACCCAAACAAGGAAGAACACATGTAATGCAACAATTAAGCATTTAACAACATTCTTCGCTCCTAAACAATTCCATGACTGAGTATACGACAAGCACCGCGCGTTGCCCATCCGGTACACCCAATCACATACTCGTCTTAGATATTTAGAACATCTCTAAGGCTATGGAACACAATCCCACCACATGAGCTTACTCGTCTAGTCACTTGTACTCATCAATAAAGATAGTGATCCCAGTTATCAATTAAACTAGGAAGGTTCAGTATCAACACGTGAGTTTGAATTTCCCCCCGAATGAAAGGACCCGGGTTGAAGGATCCATCCATTACATTGTATCATCATCCCCAATCAGGGACTCCACAAAACCACTACCGTATGTGATGATTTTCCCTATCAAATGCGAACCACCAAACAGAACAGAGCAGAAGACCTCTTGGGTCACAGAGCAGATCAGAACGGAAGGCAGACAGATCGTGCTAACTACTCGTTCCTAGACGCATCTCAATAGAGGGCGACGACTCGATCGACCAAACCAATTAGGACAAAACAAGGACACCAATTAGACGACTCCAAATAAGACCCTAAAGCAATTAACAAAGAGGCAATTACAGAACAGACCGTACATAACAGATACAGGACAGTTTATGTGTTTATAGAAATTAATGAAAACAATAGGAAAGAAATTTTTAAGGCATTCTCAATTTACCCAATTGAAGACATAAATCAAATTAACAACTGGAAACCTAAATATTCAATAATTAATTAATCTAACAGTTTATGCATTTAATTATACCCAATTACGAAATTACGCATGTTAGATTAATGCTCAGCAGGAATCAGTAATACAGAACATTAATTAATAATGGAAAGAGGGTCCCCCACCGTTACGAAGATGAAAAGAGAGAAGAAAACCAAAAAATCAGCCTAAGGGTGAAACGCTCCCGGGGTAATAAGTCGCGATCTGGGGTACTCGAAATGTGATCCGTATGCGTTCCCACGAAGCCTTCACGATTACCTTCGATTCAGTATATCCCGCGCTGGAAACTTATCTCTCAAAGACCTTCGATTGTTCACTCGAAGATTTAGGCAGTGTTTCTCTCTTCTCTCTCAATTCTAAAAGATCATTGTTTTGTTTCCGAGGGTTTCTAATCGTAACTAATGTACAACCCCCAAGACCCTCCAGGCTAGGAAATTAAAGTTTAGGTTAATTACCAATTAGATCCCTCTCCCATATTTAATTACTCTCATGTCCCCGCTCACCAAATTAAATGTAACACATGGGAAAAGTCATTTAGCACGTAACATTTACATGACATTAATTATAAAAATCAAATATATTATGCAATGGAATCATTTAGACACATAATCAAATAAATTAAATTAGGAAAAAATGTCAGGTATCACATCCTTCCCCCCTTACAAAAGTTTCTTCCCCAAAACTTGCACTCTCTAAAACAAGGATACTAACACTCCCCCCCTAAATGAAAGGTTCTATGGGTATTCAAATAGAAAGTACGGTACTAAATGCAACCTAACAGTATCACATAAGTGTACCTCTCGGTGTACCAGTATCACATCTCATATTATGATGAGGGAGGGCGAACACTCAAAAGTTGGGCTTAGCCTCGGTGTTTTCTGCCTTTGGTGTGGTCCCAGAAGTCTGACCCGTAGCTGGTGGTGGCTCTGGACATGTTTTCTACCTTGCCACACATGAAACAAACCCCGAATGCCCATCTGTTGCTCCCAGCTTGCATCCTTCCGCATCTACCACATACTACCATAGGCTGACCTGTACTTGGTGCCTTTGCGGGCCCCCCAATAATGGTCAAGTTAGCTTCAATCCCGGCCCGTGGACTATAGGTGCTGGTTGCTCCCGGTGTGGAAGCAAACCTCTCCCCAGCCAAAGGTGCATCTGAGTTGGGACGAGAACTCTGACCCTATGATACAGTTGAATAGGGAATCTTCCTGTCTGTCTCAGTGGTCTTGAACTCAGCCTCCATATCAGACTCCTCTGGTACGCATCCATAAATGAAGTGGAATGGTACCCAGATAGCCTACCCCGAATACGAGACAACAACCACCGTACAAACCTCTGAGTTCTCATCTTACCATCCGGAATAAAGGTAGCAACATACTTACCCATACGATTAAACTTACTAGTATAGGGAGAGACCTTCGATTGTTTGCTCGAAGCTTTAGGCAGTGTTTCTCTTTTCTCTCTCAATTTTAAAAGATCGATGATTTGTTTCTGAGAGTGTCTAATCGTAACTGATGATCAGCCCCCAAGACCCCTCATGTTAGGTAATTAAAGTTTAGGTTAATTACCAATTAGATCCATCTCACTTATTTAATTACTCTCATGTCCCCGCTCACCAAATTAAATGTAACACATGGGAAAAGTCATTTAGCACGTAACATTTACATGGAATTAATTATAAAAATCAAATATATTATGCAATCGAAACATTTAATCACATAATCAAATAAATCAAATTAGGGGAAAATTCCATGAATCACATCCTTCCCCCTTACAAAAGTTTCTTTCCCGAAACTTGTACCCTATAAAACAATGATACTAACACTCCTCCCCCCTAAATGAAAGGCTCTATGGGAATTCAAATAGCAAGTACGGTACTAAATGCAATCTAACAATATAAGAAATATAATAACCATGTATTCACATAAGTGTACCTCGTGGTGTACCCGTTTTACTTCCCCCATTATGCTGAGGGAGGGCGAAGTCTCGAGAATTGAACTTAGCCCCCGGTGTTTTCTATCTTTGGTGCGGTCCCAGAAGTCTGATCCGTAGCTGCTGGTGGCTCTAGACACTCACCGACCTTGTGGCCTACCTTGCTACACATGAAACAAGCCCCGGATGCCCATCTACAGCTCCCAACGTGCGTCCTCCGCATCTACCACATACGACCATAGGATGACCTGTACTTGGTGCCCCTACGAGGTCCCTCAATCCTGGTCAAGTTAGCTCAAGTCCCTGCCCTAGACTATAGGTGTTGGTTGCTCTCGGTGTGGAAGCAAACCTCTCTCCAGCCAAAGGTGCAGCTGAGTTGGGACGAGTGGTCTTGAACTCAGCCTCCACATCCAAACTCCTCTAGTACGCGTCCATAAATGAAGTGAAACGATACCCGGATAACCTACCCCGAATACGAGGCAACATCCCCTCTTACGAACCTCTGGGTCCTCATCTTATCATCCAGAATGATGGTAGCAGCTTACTTACCCAGACGGTTGAACTTACTAGTATATCGACAGAACCGGAACATATGCAACAGAAATTAGATACAGATAATGGAGATGCCCGTTTCCCAAAATACCCCTAAGATAGTATAAGCAACGACTAATCCCAAGTCTCGTAAAACTCAGAACTTAGTGCAGTGCAGTACAAAATATATCAGAACAAAACAAAGGGATCAGAAAAGAACAGAACAGTGGACTACACATACATCCATGTAAATGTTGCATGCTATATTCCTTGACTATCTCTGCCTATACTAGTAAGTTTAATAGTCTGTATAAGTATGCTGCTACCATCATTTGGGATGAGACCCATAGGGTCGTACGGGGGTTGTTGCCTTGTATTCGGGGTAAGTTATCTGGGTACCGTTCCACATCATTTATTGACGCGTACCAAATGATTCTGAATGTGGAGGCTGAGTTCAAGACCATTGAGACGGACATGAAGAAGCCATATTCAGCTACACCTGTGGCTGGGGAGAGGTTTGCTTTCACACCGGGAGCAACCAACACCTATAGTCAAAGGGCAGGGACTTGAGCTAACTTGACCAAAATTGGGGGACATCGGGAGGTACACTTATGTGAATACGTGTTAGATTGCATTTATTATCATACTTTCTATTTGAATACCCATAGAACATTTCATTAAGGGGGAGTATTAGTATCCTTGTATTAGAGAATGCAAGTTTCAAGGATGAAGCTTTTGTAAGGGGGGAAGAATGTGATACCCGGGATTTTTCCCTAATTTGATTTTTTTGATTATGTGATTAAATGATTCAATTGCAAAATATATTTGATTTTTATAATCAATGCCATGTAAATGTTACGTGCTAAATTACTTTTCCCATGTGTTAGATTTAATTAATGTCATGTAAATGTTACGTGCTATATTCCTTGACTGTCTCTACCTATACTAGTTACTTTAACCGTTTGGGTAAGTATGTTTCTACCATCATTCAGGATGATAAGATGAGGATCCAGGGGTTCATACGGGGGTTGTTGCCTCGTATTCGGGGTAGGTATTTTCGGTGTACCGTTCCACTTCATTTATGGACGCGTACCAGATGAGTCTAGATGTGGAGGCTGAGTTCAAGACCACTGAGACGAACAGGAAGAGGCCCAATTCAGCTGTATCACAGCGTCAGAGTTCTCATCCCAACTCAACTGCACCTTTGGCTGGGGAGAGGTTTGCTTCCACACCGGGAGCAACCAACACCTATAGTCCAGGGACAGGGACTGAAGCTAACTTGACCAGGATTGGGGGACACCGGGAGGTACACTTGTGTGAATCACATAATTAAATTAGGGGAAAATCCCGGGTATCCCGTCATAAAATGTATTAAAGGATTATTAGAGTGATATGTTAGAATATCTTAATTGTAAAAACTTTTATAATTGATTGCAATTTAGGTCTCCCCTAATGAAAACTCTAGTAATATTGGACTTGATTAAGGAAATTAAAATACAAAACAAAAAGTAGAATTAGACAAAATAAACAACAGATTAAATCACTCATAATTCCTTTCGGTTTCTTCCTATGCTTGTTCACCTTTTGCTGCATTTTGATTCTGATAATGTGGATGATACCTTACTACAAACAGTTGCATGCCCCTTGAAGGGAAATTAAGTCGTGCTAATACCGGGAGAAAAACCATGTACAATCCAGGTCAAACAAAGAGGACCATATTAATAAAACTTATTCTCCTACAAATGAATCGCAATCCCAAGTGATACCGTCACCATCATATCCAAAAAAACTAAAACCTTAAATAACGAGCTCTTCTTCTTCTTCTTCTTCTTGTTTTACAATTGCTTGTTGTTGATGCAGCTGAACTTTCATTCACCCTTGTTGTTGCAATGCGGCCATTCACCGCTATTTTGTGGTCCGTGCTTCCTCTCTAATGTCGGGGATGATAAGAAAATAATAAAGTAGAACATGATGTCTAAGTATGAAATTACAATAGGAATATCATACTTCTGCCCCAAATTTAGACAAACAATTGCTCCAAAAATAGGCATTGTTAGAATGAAGATGAACATAAGACAGATGTAGATGTATTTGTTCTAACCGTGTTTTTTTTTCTAAAATCCAGAGGAGTAACGAGGTATGCCAAGAAAGTTACTGTAGGGAATACTATCTTTTTGTGAGACTTACATGATAATCAATATTATCATCAAGTGCTGTGGCCCGGGACCGAGAGGTCCCGGGTTCGATACCTCCCTCACACAAGGGGAATGATTTAATTGTCATTTCTTTGGGTTCCCTTGTGTGAGGTCTTATACACCCCTCACGGGGCACCCGCGCAACGGGACTTCTACGACATCCGCTCAACGAGGTCATCTACTTCTCCCCTCTCGGGGTCCTTATACGACACCCGCTCAAACGGGACTTCTACGACTCCCCTCACGGGGGCACCCGATCAACGGGCTCTTCTACGACACCCGCTCAACGGGACTTCTACGACTCCCCTCACGGGGGCACCCGCTCTGCCGGGCTTCTACTACTCCTCCTCTGGTGAGGCCGACCTCCTCTGGAGAGGTCTAATATATAAATAATTGTAATAAAACTAGACCATACTTATAAATGGTCTAGTTTTTTAAAAAAAAAAAAAAAAACATGATAATCAATATTTATCTCAATGAGTATGTATCTCACCAACCCTACAATGGCACTGTAAACCCTAATGGCTAATATGTCGGATATAGGAATTGCTAGAATGGCTTCGAAAAAATAGGTATTGCTAGAATGGAAATGAACGCAAGGGAGAAGTGGATGTATTTGTTCTAATCATTGTTTTTTCTAATCGGAACTCCTATAATTTTGTGAGACTTCCATTGTAATCAACATTTATCTCAGTGATTATGCACTCCACTAACCCTACTTTGGCAAAAATTACGCAATAAACAAAAAACACCAACTTCCGAAGGTCGAGCAGACACTGAATAAAAATTCTAACCACGCATTCGAAGAATCGAATCAACATTTGCATCATGAGGTTGTTGTTATCAGGGCGGTTCTACGGATGCTATGTCAATGTTTCTATGATGAGAGGATGTAGAAAAAGTTGGAGATTAAGTTTTTTTTTGTGTTGCGAAAGAATGTGAGACTTGTGAGAAATGAACGGCACAAGACAATGAGCTATATGGTTTCACATTTGTGTGCTTTCTGATGTGATTTGATGAGAGAAAAATTTAGAAGAGGGTTATGCCTTCTTAAAGAGAAAGAATGGGCAATGATGACTAAGAGAATCGTTGACTAAGTAACAAAATTCTTATTATCAGGTGCTTTATTTCGTTCCTTTGTTTGCTACTTTTTTATTATTTTCAAATTATATTGTTGTAAGATTTTCTTCTTTCTAAACAAAGAAAGTGAATATAACTTGCTAGTTTTTGCGTCAATCTTCATCTTTTAATGGTCTGAGTTTATCTATTCATTTAGTTCGAATTACATCTCGATTGCAAATTTTTTATACTCGGTTAATTGGTTTTTTTTTTGGAAAATAATACAAAGTTAATTAGTTAAATTGCATAATTTAACTTTAGACAATAAATTCGCAGACTACTGCTATGCCTAACTAGTCCTTAAAATTATCACACTAAATTGTTGATGACCCTATGAAGGGAAACTAAGATGTGCTAATACCGAAAAGAACTTGTACAATCTAGGTAAAGAGAAGAGTAACATGTTGACAAAATTATTCTCTCGGACGTGAATCACAATCCAAAGTTCTACCGTCACCATAAAATCCACAAAACCGAAATCTTCGACAACAAGCATTTATTCTTGTTGTTGTTATACTACTGTTTGTTGTTGATGCGGCTGAACTCTCATTCTCCGTAGTTGTTTTGCCTCCGGTCGTCACTGTTTGTGACCCGTGTTTCCTCTCCGATATCAGTGAATGTATGATAAGAAAATATTAAAGCAGAGCATGCTGTTCAAGTATGAAATTACAACATTAATTTTATAATTTTACCCCAAATTTAGACTAAAATGGCTCCAGAAATAGGCATTGCTAGAATTAAAATGAGCATAAAGCATAAGTGGATGTATTTGTTCTAAGCGTTATTTTTTCTGAAAACTAGAGGCGTAACGAAGTATGTCAAGAAAGCGACAACCGATACTACTATCATTTTGTGAAACTTTCATTATAATCAACATTGATCTTAATGATGTACCCCACTAACCCTACTACGGCAAAAATCTGCAACAAACAAAAAAAATGTTAACTTTTTATTTATTGGGGGAGAGAGACTTATCTATTACAAGAAATTGGGAGATTCAAGAAGTGGGGAGGGGATTCGAACTTTTGACCTCTGCGTACTCAACCTTGGCCACTTGACAAATGCCCAATTGGCAGAAGTTTGTGTTTTTTTGAAGGTTCTAATGAAATCATAATTCCAGAAAGTAACATTGACATAGCACAACAAAAAGTACTTTCAAAACATCAGAAAATAAACCACCCTCAAATCTTCCTGATGAACTCAACACTCAAATCTGAAGTACAGATCTCCAGACCATTATAGCGGAAGGTAGTATCTAGCATAATCAAAATTTATCCTCTTGACTAATGCCATCGGTTATTTCCCAATAACCTTGCTATTTGTACTCTAAGGGGGTAACATTCTCGTATATAAAAACTTCCATCATCCTTCCTCGTATATAAAAGCTCCCCCCATCCTTCCTTATATATTCTGATCATTTGCCGAATCAAGCACAATTACGGCCTGGAAGCTGACATTTATTGGTATGCCAAACGTACCAACTTTTCTGCATTCACGGCACTTCAACAACATATTGAAGGTCGAGCACACACTGAATAAAAATTTCAGCCACGCATTTGAAGAAATGAATCAACACCTACATCATGATAATTTTGTTATTGGGTGGTTTTACGGATTCTATTTCAATGTTTATGTGATGAGAGGAAAATGTAGAATAAGTTGGAGAAAGGATGTGAGACATGTAATATCAAATTAATTAGTTTTTTTGGGAAATAATGCTAAGTTAATTAGTTAAATTGCAGAATTTAAATTTAGGCAAAGTGCCACTTAAATCCACAAAATCGAAATCTTCGATAACAAGCATTTGTTCTTGTAGTTGTTGAACTAATGTTTGTTGTTGATGATTGTTGATGCGGTTAAACTCTCACTCTCCATAGTTGTTGTGCATCCAGTCGCCGCTGCTCTATGGCCCGTGTTTCCTCTCTGATATCAGTGTATGATAAAAAAAATTATAAAGCAAAGCATGCTGTCTAAGTATGAAGCTACAAAATTAATTTTATAATTCTGCCCCAAATTTAGACTAAATGGCTCCAGAAATAGGCATTGCTAGAATTAAAATGAACAAAAATCCGAATTGGATGTATTTGTTCTAAGCATTGTTTTTTCTCTCTCTAAAAACTAGAGGCGTAACGACTAACGAGGTATGTCAAGAATACGACAACGAGATATTACAATCGTTTTGTGAAACTTTTATTATAATCAACATTTTATCTTAATGATGTACTCCACTGACGATACTACGGCAAAAATCGTGCAATAAACAAAAAAACGCCAACTCTTTTTTTAAAACTTTTATTTATTGGGGGGCGAGGGACTTATCTTTTACAAGAAATTAGAGGATTCAAGAATTGGGAAGGGGATTCGAACTTATGACCTCTGCGTAATGATGTCTCAACCTTGACCATTAGAGAAATGCCTCATTGGCAGAGGTTTGTGCTTTTTTTAAAGGTTCTAATGAAATCATAATTCCAGAAAGTACCATTGACATAGCATAACAAAAGTACTTTCAAAACATCATAAAGTAAACCACTCTCAAATCTTCCTGATGAACTCAACACTCAATTCTGAAGCACATATCTCCAGACCATTATAGCGGAAGGTAGTATCAGCATAATCAAAATTTATCCTCTAACCAATGTCATCGGTTATTTCACAATGACCTTTTAATTTATACTCTAAGGGGGCAACATTCTCGTATATAAAAGATTCCCTCATCCTTCCTCGTATATAAAAGCTTCCCTCATCTTTTCTCGTAAATCAGGCACAATTACGCCCTGGAAGCTGACATTTATTGGTATGTCAAACGTACCAACTTTCCTGCATTCACGACACTTCAACAACATATTGAAGGTCGAGCACACACTGAATAAAAATTTCAGCCACGCATTTGAAGAAATAGATCAACACCTACGTCATGGTAAATTTGTTATTGGGTGGTTTTACAGATTCTATTTCAATGTTTATGTGATGAGAGGAAAATGTAGAATAAGTTGGAGATTATGTTTTTTTGTGGGTTGAGAAAGGATGTGAGAAATGTAATATCAAATTAATTAGTTTTTTTTTGGGAAATAATGCTAAGTTAATTAGTTAAATTGCAGAATTTAAATTTAGACAAAGTGCCACCGCCACCATAAATCCACAAAACCGAAATCTTAGATAACGATCATTTGTTCTTGTTCTTCTTGAACTAATGTTCGTTGTTGATGCGGTTAAACTCTCACTCCCCGTAGTTGTTGTGCATCCAGTCGCCGCTGCTCTGTGGCCCGTGTTTCCTCTCTGATATCAGTGTATGATTAAAAAAATTTATAAAGCAAAGAATGCTGTCTAAGTATGAAGTTACATCATAAATTTTATAATTCTGCCCCAAATTTAGACTTAAATGGCTCCAGAAATATGCATTGCTAGAATTTAAATGAATGTATATCAGAATTGGATGTATTTGTTCTAAGCATTGTTTTTTTTTCTAAAAACTAGAGGCGTAACGAGGTACGTTAAGAATGTGACAACCGATACTACAATCGTTTTGTGAAACTTTCATTATAATCAACATTTATCTCAATGATGTATCCCACCAACCCTACTACGGAAAACATTATGCAATAAACAAAAAATAACTTCTGAAGATCATGCACACACTTACTAAAAATTTCAGTAAGGCATTTTA
The DNA here is from genome assembly GCA_026122235.1 of Vinca minor. Lineage (NCBI taxonomy): Eukaryota > Viridiplantae > Streptophyta > Magnoliopsida > Gentianales > Apocynaceae > Vinca > Vinca minor. The sequence goes on from JAOCZM010000020.1 coordinate 763,159, forward strand.
AGAGACAAATCAACATCTGCATCATGACGTTGTTGTTATTGGGTGATTCAACGAATTCTATGCCAATGTTGTCTGTGATGAGAGGAAAATGTAGAATAAATTAGGGATTATATTTTTTTTTGTGTTGCGAAAGGCTGTGAGAATTGTAAGAAAGGAAATATAAAAGACAAGGAGCCATGTGGCTTCAAGTTTGTGTGCTTTATGATGTGATCTAATGAGAGAAAAAAATATAAGAGAGTTGTGCCTTCTTATAGGGAAAGAAGGGGCCATAATGACTATTAGAATCCTTAATTAACTAAATTATGATTACTCCAAACAAATTATAATTAAGTAACCACAGCCAACATACCCATCAAATGAATAGTTCTTAAGCACTCCAGTTTCAAGGGAAGTCACTTTAGAGGAATCGGGCCTCGAACACAATTCAGCGCCGGTCCGACCTATAAAAAAGGTAGGGTCGCGCCGATCCTAATTACGGCCAGCAATTACAAGGACCTAAATATTTTGGACGCTCCTTTTAAAGATAGACATAAATTATTTCAAAGCTTTCGGGAGCTCAATACACGACTCAAGTCAACTGTCAGACACATTGACATAATTGAGCAAGCGGATAATGAGTCTCTTGCACCAGAAATTACAGAGGTTGCGGACACAGGATCTTTTGATGCATTGGCAGATCATCAGTTGGATGACGATTACGACGACTTTATTCCTGTTCGCACTCGCAAAGGAAAAAAGGGAAATATACACGCTTCTATTGAGCATCATATGGAGACTAGATACAAGACTTTTAAAAGACGTTAGGTCTTACAATTATTAATATTTATAGTCTACTAGGAACGATGTTCCTTATGTAGTAGTAGATTTGTTTCCACCTTTTATTCGAGGGTAGGCAACATCTCCTCGTCGATTCTGAATTTTATTTCAATAAAAGAATTTTATTTTAAAAAAAAAGTAATTAAATTATTAGTATTATGTATTTTCTTTCGTTCCTTTGTTTACTACTTTTTTATTATTATTTTCTAATTATGTTGTTTTAAGATTTTCTTCTTTCTGAACAAAGAAAGTGAATATATCTAGCTAGTTTTTGCGTCAATCTTTAATCTTCTGATGGTCTAAGTTTATCTCTTCCTTTAGTTCTAACTTATAGGGATGTATTCAATTCGAATTTTAAATTATTTTAATTGATTTTCCAAAGTCTATGATTCTGCTTACTGCATTGATTATTTTAACTTTATGCAGACTCTACATAAATTCTATTAGATTTTATTAGATTGATTTCTTTTGATTTATGAAGTCTATAGATTATTTTAATAACAACCAAAAAGAAAGAAAAGACTGATTCCGTGTTGTATTAATATACATATCCAACGGTGTTGAATTTTCAAAGTCAACATATGTTTATCAATCTTTTTATTTTGGAATCAAATCATTTTGGTAAAATTTAAAAAGTTTGGCGGTGAGTCTTTAATTTGTTTGGAGATCACGAAATATAATTACTTACTGATATTTTTTCTTTGGCTTAATTAAGGTATGTTTTGTTTGATTCTTTTTTTCCCTTTGATTTTCTCTTTCAGAGAAATGAAATCAATGTTTGGAAAATATACATTTGTGGTTAGATAGAGAAGAAATTGTTTGCTTTCTTTGATTTATGTTTGAAGATGATCATAAAGAATATTGATTGGATATTATGATAATATATATTATTTTGGAGACATAAACATTTTGTATTGAGTTTTCTAACGTGGTTAAAAAATTTCTCATTAATTTTTTTTTGAGTTTGGACATTTCTTTATTTTTCTTTTAATTTTAAAGAAATGTGATAACTAAAAAATTTGTAATCTCAGATAAAACTATTAAAGACATTTAATTTTAATATTAATGATAGAATCCCCAAATTTTGAGGAAAAAGAAGAGATTTCTCAATACATTTTTAGGCCTAGGAAATCCATCAAAATCCTTCATTTAATGAAATCTATGAGAATCTATAAAGTTTTCAATACCAACCGATTTCAACAGATAATCTACAATATGAATTGAATACCTCTATATTTTAATGGACTTTTTAAAATCTAAATTGAATACCTATGGACTTTAAAACTCCTTAAAAATCCTATAGAGTCTAGATTCAATACACCCATCTTAGTCTCGATTCCAATTCTTTATATCAAATTAATTATTATTTTTTGGGAAATAATAATAAGTTAATTAGTTAATTTGCGGAATTTAAATTTAGAGAACTAATTCGCACCATGCAACTATGCCTAATTGATCATTAACCTATTATCATACTAAATTGTTGATACAAATGAAAGGAAACTAAGTCGTGCTGATATCGGAAGAAAAAACTTGTACATCCTAGGTAAAGAGAAATGTACCATGTTGACAAATTTATTCTTCCGAAAATGAATCGTAATCCCAAGTACCACCGCCACCATCATATCCACAAAACCGAAATCTTCGATAACGAGCCTTCTTCTTGATGTTGTTGTACTACTGTTTGTAGTTGATGCGACTGGACTTTCACTCTCTGTAGTTGTTGTTGTGCACTCAGTCGACGCTGTTCTATTGCCCGTGTTTTCTCTCCAATATCAATGCATGATAAGAAAACAATAAAGGAAAGCATGCTATCTAAGTATGAAATTATAACATGAATTTCATACTTCCGCTCCAAATTTAGACTAACAATGGCTTTAGAAATAGGCATTGATAGAATAAAATGAACGTAAGATATAAGTGAATGTATTTATTCTAACCATTAATTTTTCTAAAAACTAGTGAAGTAACGAGGTATGTCAAGATAGCGACAACTGGTACTACTATCATTTTGTGAGACTTCCATTATAATCAACCTGTATCTCAATGAGTATGCACCCCACAAACCATACTACGGCAAAAATAACGCAATAAACAAAAAAAACTTGAAATCACATAAATTAGGGAAGAAATATTAGGGAGATATAGTCGGGGGTTTTTTTTTTTTTTGGTCATAAAAGAGAGAAAATTAGAGATTAAATGTGAATAAATTAAAGAAGAAAATTTTAGAGTAAAAAAATTAATTGAGAGAGATTAATATTCATTAAAAGGGTAATTTGGTCCCATTTAAAATCAAATTACCTTAACAGTAGAAAAATTTACCTTAACAATATCACTAGCCGAGTCCTAGTGGCTCTGAATCCCGCTAATGTCGTTCGGCATAAACATCCATCTACCCACTTGCCAAAAACTAAGATTTCTTATTTTCATTGATGGTTAATGAACATTTAAAAAAAGAATGAAATAGATTTATGTACTTAAATAGAAAATAAATCCTTTTGTTTCTAACCTAAGAAATCCTGCTCTATGCATATTAAATACTCAAATAAACCTATATATTACCTTATGATTTTACTCATTTGCAAACATGGAGACAAGACTAAGCACTATAATTCTGGTTCAGTCTCTTTTCTTTTCTTGAAATGAGTAAAATGCCTAAAATTTCATCAACTCCAGCGAGCCAGCTCGAGTGCGAAATACTTATGGCCATCGGATTAAATATTTAACTGCTGAGATCAATAAATATTATAAAAAATGTGTTAAACCAAATAATCTCAATCGTCAGATGTTAGATCCGACAGCCATAAGTGTTCGGCCTCGGTGCGGAACAATTAGTGTTCCGCACTGGAGCCGGGGTGAACTCCAGTAGAGTTCACTCACTTTACATTAGGAACAAGAACCACGGTTTGAACCGCGGCTCCAGTGCGGAACAGGGTAAGTTTCGCACATGCGAGAGTTATCCTCGTCGTCGGATTAAAATTTTGACGATGAAAATTAATTTAAAACGGACACTTGTCATAATTTTATGATACTTGTCGTATTTTTTAAGAATACTTATCGAATTTTATGTCTCAAAATACCTATATTAAAGCATTTCGTACGTACTGCCTATTTTTTTTTTGTTTCGAATAGAATCCGGACTGGGTCTGAGGGGATGGAGAACGGAGATAAATAGCTAACAAAAGCATTTTCTTTTGCCCATTTATAAAGGTAATAGGCAGAACTGGGATGGCAATTTGACCCGTGACCCGCCGATCCGCCCTGTCCCAACGTCTTTTGGGGCAGCCCCGCCCCGCCCCGTTGAGAGAACGGGAAAGATCGCCCCGCCCTGCGAACGAGGCAGATCGGGACATGGTATTTGTGTCCGCCCCGCCCCACCCCGCCCCATCCCCAGCCCATGTTATATTATTATGAAAACCTAATAATCCTCTTTAAAGTCCTCTCTTCTTCAAGATTTTTTTTCACTCTCTTCTTCTCCTCTCTTCAAGATTTCAAGATTCAAGATTTAATATTTCAAGATTCGATTTTTGTTTAGTTTTAGTACCACTTTTTATTTTCTTGACCCAATGGAAGACAAAGATCCGATTTTTGTTTATTTTTAGTACTAGTTTGCTATTTTCTTTACCAAATGGAAGAAAAAGATTTGATTTTTGTTTAGTTTTAGTACCACTTTGTTGTTTTCTTGACCAAATGGAAGACAAAGATCCGATTTTTGTTCATTTTTAGTACTAATTTGTTGTTTTCTTTACCAAATGGAAGAAAAAGATTTGATTTTTGTTTAGTTTTGGTACCACTTTGTTGTTTTCTAGACCAAATGGAAGACAAAGATCCGATTTTTATTCATTTTTAGTACTAATTTGATGTTTTCTTTACCAAATGGAAGAAAAAGATTTGATTTTTGTATAGTTTTAGTACCACTTTGTTGTTTTCTTGACCAAATGGAAGACAAAGATCCGATTTTTGTTTATTTTTTGTACTAATTTGCTGTTTTCTTTACCAAATGGAAGAAAAAGATTTGATTTTTGCTTAGTTTTAGTACCACTTTGTTGTTTTCTTGACCATATGGAAGACAAAGATTCGATTTTTGTTTATTTTTTAGTACTAATTTGCTGTTTTCTTTACCAAATGGAAGACAAAGATTTGTAAAAGAAGAAGAAAAATGGAAGTTGCCATAAAAAAATGTAAAGAGCTAAACTGCTTTTGTTCTTTAATTATAATGAAAATGGTTATTGTATGCAAACTGTAGATAATTAAGGAAATTACTAAAACTGAGCCATACTGTTAAATTGATAATGAAAATGGTCATTGAATGCAAATTGGATGAAAATTGTCATTGGATGCAACAATATGGACAAATATTCTCTACCAAAACTGAGCCATACACATACTCTTGAATTGAGGAAATTACAAAAAAAATAAAATAAAATAATGTAAAATTATTGATTTAAAAAAAAAATAGGATGGGGCAGGGTGGGGCATGGGGCGCATTTTTTTTGATCTGGGACGGGGGCGGGGGCGGGGCGGGGCAACAGATCAAGAGGGCGGTGATATTTGAGATACCCGTCCCGATCTGCCCCATTGCTATCCCTAGGCAGAAGTATTATAACGGCGGTGGACAAAAAAAAATCTAAGTGATCAGATCTCACATTTGACGATTAAGATTTGTTCTCTACGTACAAAATAAATTACATTCTTCACTAAATTCGGACTGATTTTCACAAAAAATAAAACATATCCATTAAAGGCAGTACAAAAATCTCACCATGAAGTATGCCGATTAACCACATAATTTAAAAAAATTTGAGAAAGTAATGGCTGATCAATTTCCTCAAATAAAAGACGAATTTGAGAGAAAATATCTTTCAAACAATTATTTAATTAAAGGTCAATTTTTTCTCTTAGAAAATAGGCTGGTCGTCCAAAAAAGAATAAAATATTAAAGAAAAATCACCACAGCCCAGATTTTACAAGAGTACGTATAATAAGCATTACAGGGAAAGCTCGTGGGGTATACTTGTCGCATGTGAAGGAGGGTTGTAAAATCAAACATGTGCGGATTCTATGCAAAACAACAAAAAATCCGTACATTCGAATCGCAAGGGATAGGTTTCCTAAACTCATACCAGATGTCTTGCATGAAAGATGTAAATCAGGTAAGGTGTCCGTTTTTTAATCAATTTTAACCGTTAAAACTTTAATCTGACGGACGAGTTTACCCCCGTTCCGCACTGGAGCCACAGTGTCTACAAGGTCATTTTCTGTTCAACTGCACAGTAAAACCTTTGTGCGCGCCGAACCCAAAACTACTATTTCTACCGTCTCCTTTACGTTTACGCGTCATTCCCCCAAATTCAAACCAAAAAAGAAAAAAGCAATTGCACATAGCCGGAGAGGAGGAAGGAGGCAATGATCATCCATGGCCGCCATACTGTCACGGTTACCGCAGTGTATTAACGGCGAGAGAGGCATCGTAGTTCTATTTATATCTAGGATCATCTATTCCGCGTCTCTCGATCTCCTAGCTGAATTCATCTCATTGTCACTCCGTACTATTTTTGCCACTTAGGGATTGCAGACAAGAATGGAAGCGAGAAGGCGATCAGAAGCCCCAGTAATGACAGCACCCTTTCTTTTGACCAGCATCAGATAATTCAATGCTCCTTCTGTGATGATCTCACCGGGAATAAGCATCGGTACCCCTGGTGGGTAAGGACATACAAGCTCGCCACATATTCGACCAACGCTATCTTCAATGCTAACTTTAGTTTTACGAGCAAAGAAAGCATCCCTGGGGCTCAGACTCATGCTAACATTCTCAAATGGTGCAAATTGCTCGGAACCATTCCCGTTGTCTTTTGTGCACTTATTGTGCACTGAAATTGCTGAGAGATGCTTCAATCCTGAGATAAGCCTCAAAACATGCTCCCTTTGAGTCCCGAGAGTAAAAGCTAGTGTAATAGATTGAGTTCCAACAAGTTCGGCAACAATACCAAAATCCCTGCTTAGGAAATCATCAGCCTCGAAACCAGTAAGACCAAGCTGTCTTGTGCCAATTGTGATACGCAACGGATCTATAGCAGGAAAGTAAGAAAAGTCTTCCAGTTCAAGGACTGAGATTTTAGGAATTTTATTCATTAAATTTCTCGCTTCAACAGCCAATCCAATTGCTCTGCTCAAGATAATTTCTCCGTTCTCATTCAGTTGAGCCCTTGCAGCATCTAGTGATGCTAAAAGTAAATAACTAGGACTGCTACTTTGAAGCGTTTGAAGGCATCTGCAGATTCTATATCGATCAACAATATTACCAGACACGTGTAACATCGAGGACTGTGTCAGAGAGCACAATACTTTATGCGTAGACTGTATGGAGAGATCAGCACCTTGAGAAAGAGCTGAGCTGGGCAATAGCGGATGGAATCCGAAATGAGCCCCATGAGCTTCATCGACAATTAGCGGGATATTCTGAGAATGACATAGCTGAGATATTGTAGCCAAATTGCTACAAATACCTTGGTAAGTAGGAGATACAACAAGGACCGCAGCTGCTTTTCGACCTTCCATTTCCAGTTCCTTAATTGCCATCTCCACCTGGTTAAACAATTATCTTCAGTTCCTTGACTGCACCCGAAAATGGAAAGACTCGATCATAACCAACATATCTTAACTTCAAAGAGACCATTGAAATGTAAAATAAATTCACAGTTGTTTTATGCTGCACTTGCCTGTGAAGGAGTAATGCCACCAGAAATATCCCAGTTAGAATCATAACGAGGCACAATGTACTTCGGCAGCGCACCAGAGACTACCATAGCAGATACAGCTGAGATATGAGCGTTACGAGGAAGAATAAGAATGTCTCCTGGTGAACAAGTAGCCATAATTGCAGCCTGGATACCACATGTACTACCACCCACAAGGAACCATGTTTCTGATGCACCGAAAAGTTCGGCTGCCTTTTTTTGTGCTTCCAAAATCGGCCCCTCTGGGGCAAAAAGGTTGTCAAGCTCGGGAAGCTCAGGCAAATCATGAATAAATGGTTTTTCACCAATGAGATTGGTTAGAGATGATGGCGCCGCATGTCCTCTATTATGTCCTGGGAAGTGAAAACTTGCAGCATTTTCTTCGGCTGTAGCCTTTAGAGCACTAATCAGAGGAGGGAGCTTGTACCCTTCCACTTTTTGAGAGTTGTGAATATTGATAGCATCTGTCGAGACAGATCCTACAATTTTTTGTTGCCACTGTAAGCCTTCATTCCTTCTCTGCAACATAAGGTACTTCTCCTGCAAGTAAATTTCCGAGAGAGTTGCAGAAGTTATATCTACGATCTAGTTCTTTCGGGACGATGAAATTAAATAACTTTTATGTAGGCATAGGAAAATTGGGATACTTGATTCACTTCTATGTATGAGTTACCGGTTCTCGCATGAATAGCTCAAACGTCTAATTGGTAATTTGGCCACCCTTTAATTCTCACCAAAATTCATGTTTTACAGAAAAGAAAAAATGTATATTGATATCAATGACATGAACCGGCTTTTATTTATGACTGTTCATTTCATGATAAAGAATCTCTGGTGCACTAATCTATATGCAGTGCAAAAATTTTAAGTTTACTTGTCCCCTTTCTCAAATAACAAGAGTGGATATAGCAAAATATTTGAATTTGGAGACCCTCGAAACGAATATAATGAGTCTTTCGATGAGTCTTGCCTGATGTCAAGACAAGTAAAAAGACATCTGTTAGATACTGCCGTTAAATTCATAGCTACTAGCAATAATTGCATTGTTAAGTAGCAGGTAAATGCAACAAAGCACAAATTGGGAAGCTTTACGCTATGCTGCATTCATCAATCAGAAATTTACCCACAATAAATAAATTACAGCAAACAATTAGCTTGCATTTCAAATGCTTGTTTAATGCTCTTGTTAAATTCCAAGAATATCAATAAGCAGATATGCGCTTAGCAGAGAAGGGAGGGCGCAGGAAACGGGAATTGAAAATCTCAGCCACGCCATTGAAGTATCAACCACACCATTCTACTAAGTATATTGAAATTATTCGAAAATGCAGAGTACATAAAAATAAACACTTAAACGTCAAAAGACTATGAAAACTCAGATAATTCTATACTTATTAGGGAATTGACTTGGAACAAATTTTACATATTATGAAATTAAACCCCAAAATGTCACTCAGCTTCAGAAAACAAAATACTCCCTTCGTTTTCTATTTAAGATCTTTTTAGCTTCTTCATCTCTTCTCCAAATGTCTTTTTCCAACTTTTAAGATTGTTTTTGCAATATTGACCCTATTATAGAGAAAAATGTGAGGGGTTGTATTTGAGAATAAACTAAATTATTTAAGGGTATAAGAGTACAAATGTCTCTTTTCTTCACATTCCTTAATCTTTGCTAAACTAACTACTACCTCTATTCCATAGCAAAAGTCATATATGACATGTGGCGAAAATTAAAGAAGTAAAAAATAAGGCACTTTGTTAGTCAAAATATCACTATCACTCTGTTAAATAGGGCTAATATACCACTAATTCTTAAATTAAGAGAGTAATAATGATATCTTCATTAAAAAAAACCTTATTTTTTTCTATTTTAACTTTCGCTACATGTCCTAATCGACTTATATTATGGGAAGTAGAAAGACTTCTATTAAAAAGATGGAGGATGTATTACCAGAAAAACCATCATAAACTGAAATATTCATTAAATGGAAGAGTAAAACTAAGACTATAAGAAACCCCAAAGTCCTTATCAAACTTGCAAGTAATTACAACAGAATTAAAAGATTAATGCCAATCAATTATAAGGAAATTGTAAAGAACTAAAGGGATTTTCTCACTTTTGACATATGAGATTTAGACCTTCCATTGTGTCTGCCGATCCAGCTACTCCCAGAACTCAGACTAAAGCTCTGATAAAAAAAAAGAACCCAGAAAATGATTGAGTGGTATTAGACAAATTAAGTTAGTCTTATTGTATGAATTAGTATGAAAGAAATGGACGCTTTTGTAGTGGGCAGAAGAATTGTTGTACCATATCCAGAAGAAGAGCATAAACTAATGTTGAAGTTGCAGAGAGGAAGGTTTGGAATTTGATTTTGGATTGCTAAGCGATAAGGTGACCGGTTCGTCCATATGTGGGTGAATTTCATTTTGGTGAGCATAAATAATTTGGAAGGTCAAGTTTGTTCTTAAAATTTAAAAAAGTATTCATGTCGTTTTTGGAAATGACTCGCAATATCAAGTTTGTCCATAAAATTTTAGATATGTCAATATCGTTTCTAAAAATGTCTCACAATTTCAAGTTAATCCTTGAAATTTCAGAAATGTCAACATCGTCACTGAAAATAGCTATCCCGTTCCAACAAAGACCTTCCGTCTTTGACTAACTTTAGGCTAACAAAGACTAATTGAAAGTGGGAATAAATGCTAAATTTTAAAACTTGTGGAGAGAGTGAAATTGTGAAAATTTTGTTTCATCTTAATTTCTGAAATCATTTTTTTTTATCACATCTTCCAGAATCTGATTGCCGTAGGAAGATTTTCATCTAAAAATGGCAGAAAACAACAATCCTCCGATAGGAATTGTCAATGAGCAGATAATTTTCTTTCACGATTCCTCCATTCTTTCATTCATTCTTCTAAATTTCTTTAAACTCCAGTAAAAAAAATTAATTTTAGAAATAAGGGAAGATGGAACCAAATTTTCACAATTTCACACTTTCTCCCTACAAATTTTAAATTTTAGAATTTCTACCCACTTTCACATAATCTTTGTTAGCTTAGAGTTAGTGAACGACATAAGGTTTTTTTATACAACATGAGGGCCATTTCGAATTACGAGGTTGACATTTCGGAAATTTCATGAACGATCTTGACACTGCGTGTCACACCTCGTGTCCGCGGGCCAGAAGTGCAACACATGCGCCTGGCAGCACCCACGATAATCTACTTGGCAACCGAACTCGCAATGCCAAAAGAGATATCCCGAGATGATATTGGGTACTTAAGTACACCTTATATACCAGTCACAACTTTCATACTTATCCAATATGAAACCTTTTTCACATATAGGATGGGGTTTCACATTCACCCCTTCTTAAGGCCCAAGCGTCCTCGCTAGGCGCCCCACACATATTAGCCCAAGACCAACCATGTATGTAGAATTCTAGAGGTGGCCCCCTACCGCTTACGACGTGACACTTAGTTCCCATCAAGATTTTAGATGTGACCCCTACCCCTTGCGGTGTGACACTTAGTTCCATCGGTATTCTAGAGGTGACCCCACCGCTTTCGGCGTGGGACTTAGTTCCCACACGTCTGCCTGGTCACCGACTCTAGTACCATAAAATGTCACTCCTAGTGCCCGCGGGCCCGAAACGCAACACATGGGTCTGGCAACACACAATCATCTAATTGGCAACCGAACTCACTATGCTAAAAGGGATATCCCGATATGATATTGGGTACTTAGGCCCACATTATATACCAGTCACAACTTTCATTCTTAGCCAATATGGGACATTTTCCCATGTGGGACTGGGGTTTCACATTCACACCTCCTTAAGGCCCTAACGTCCTCGCTAGGCGCCCCAAACATACTTAGACCAGGACCAACCAGGTGTGCAGGATTCTAAATGTGGCCCCTACCACTTACAACATGGCACTTAGTTCCCACACGTCCGCCTAGTCACCGACTCTGATACCATAAAATGTTAGGACCCGTGCCCGCAACGCGACACATGGGTCTGGCAGCACCCACGATCATCTACTTGACAACCGAACTTGCTATGCCAAAAGGGATATCTCGAGATGATAGTGAATACTTAGGCACACCTTATATACCAGTCACAACTTTCATTCTTATTTAATATGAGACATTTTCCCATATGGGACTGGGGGTTTCACATTCACCTCTCCTTAAGACTCTAGCGTCATCGCTAGGCGCCCCAAACATACTTTGCGCAGGATCAACCAAGTGTGCAGGATTCTAGAGGTGGCCCTCACCGCTTGCGGCGTGGCACTTAGTTCCCATCAGGATTCTCGAGCCATTTATAAAGATGAGATTGACATTTCTGCAATTTTATAGACGAACTTAATACTGCAAACCACTTACGAGGAACAAAATAAAATTCACACTCCATATGTGGTAAGTAAAATATGCCGAATGAATTTTTTTTGTTTTTTTTTCGTTTTTGTTTTGCACGTGTTGTGCACAACATGTCTTATTAACGTGACACGACTATAGAGTACAACACAAAAAATTCAGTAAATTATTTAATACTTTTTTACAGCTATTACATAGTTTTAGGCAAGTGATACATTCTATGTAATATGTGTTCTCTCTTTAACAACACATGTTTTAAGACCTGTAAGACATGTTTTATGCAACATTTCAATAAAAGTTTTCAGAAAAACAATTGAATGGAAGAATAAACTAAGACTATAAGAAACCCCAAAGTCCTCATCAAACTTGCAAGTAATCACAACAGAATTAAAATATTAATGCCAATCAATGTAAGGAAATTGTAAAGAACAAAAGGGGTTTTCTCATTTTTGGCATACGAGATTTAGACCTTCCATTGTGTCTGCCGATCTAGCTACTCCCAGAACTCAGACTAAAACTCTGACCCAAAAAAAAAATGAACAAGGAAAAAATATAATTTTATTTTCCCCCAAAATACCCTTAAAATGATAATGTGACTTGCACATTCCCATCATCAATTAGAGTTAATGGAAAAATGAATGAAAGAGTTAAAATTGATACTTTTACAAAGTTGAAGCGTAAAAAATATCACGAAATTTAGTTTAGATAATAAAATAGATAATTGGTGATAGTTTAGGTGTGCTGCAATTTTTGCAATATGTTCTCTTTTGATCAACACATGTTTTGAAATCTGTAATACACGTTTTACGCAACAGGTATTAAAAAATCACAACACATGTTTGATCGAAAAAAATTTGTACCGACAAATTTTTAATTTGAGGGCAAAAAAATTCACTATGTACTGAATTTTTTATATTCAACACCATATACTGGACCGTTATTAACGATACATACATGATGCACAAAATCCTAGCAAGTGAACTAGTGTCCAGTTGAGTATATAAGTAAGACAAGTGTCGTTCCCACAGAGATTATAATTAAGTATCAAAATTGTTTATTATCCTAATTTAGACCGACAAATATTTTTTAGAGTTTTACTAACTAATGCTTAAAATTAAATAACAACTAAATGAAACAAATAAGAAAGAAGATATCAAATAATGAGAGAAATGTTGATTAGGACATTGATCCAACTTGTTTTCCCAATGATTAGTTGAAAAGATTCCCTTTTTAATGTGTCAAATTCCCTTAAATTTATCCTAATTCATTAACGGTAAAATTCCCTAATCTAGGTTTTATTCAATTCCTTGCAAATAAACCCCCTAATCTCAATTAACAAAAACCATATGTCTATGTGAAATTGATTAATGAGACAACATTAACGATTTATGGAATTCCCCAATTTCAATCCCCGTAGTTATTTACTTTTGGAAATCGCTCAATAGAAACCGAATCTATTCCTAGTCAGTTTTACTACGAGTTATTATTACTTAGTTCATAATTAATTACTTCACCTCCCAGTCCTTTGCAATTAAATTATGACATCATGTATAGAGTGATCAAATCCAAACAAGCATTAAACTCACCATAAAAATAATTAATAAAATAGGGATTAAGGGAAACATAATAAACTAAATTATTGGTCCAACAAAGTTTTCACAAGCCTAATCAACTAGAAAATTTAGCCAATCAATGACAATTAATTTAGACATGAGAAAAATTACGAATCAAGAAAATAATAAAAAGAACGAGTTTAGATTACAACTTGATATCGAAATTATATGAAAAGATGATGGATTGGTGGTTGGTGATGTGATGATGATTTCTCGCAAGAAGCAGAATGATGATTTTGTTGACTTTTTGCGGCTGCCTTGTTTGTTCTTCGCGGCTGCTTGCGGTTGACCCGGTCAGTCTTTCGTGGCTGCTTTGGGGTTGATTCGGGGTTCCCTCTCTTAGGGCTTCATGCCTTCTTTTTTATAGAGATAGAGATGTGAGTCTTTGTTTCTTTTTCCATATTAGAGGTCTATTTTTCTTTACAAAATGCAATTAATTCGTTAATTTTCTTATATGCTCCTAATTATTTATGTATTTACGTATTTGTGTATGAATTTCAAAGAGTATCCTTGTGTTCTTACGTTTAGAAGTATAAATATCTGACACTTAAACAAGTATCTGTATTTGATACCCGTAACCGAGTACAGATAATAGAAATATTAAGGGGGTATATTCAATCCGGATTTTAAAAGATTTTAACTGATTTACAAAAGTCTATGGATTTTGTTGACTTTATGGATTGTTTTAACTCTATGCAGAGTCTACGCAGAGTCTATCAGATTCTATTAGATTGATTTATCAAGATTTCTTTTGATTTATAAAGTCTATAGATTATTTTAATAACACCAAGAAATAAAGAAAATAATGATCCAGTGGTGTATTATACACATCCAGCGGTGTTGAGCATCCAAAGTCAACATATGTTTATCAATCTTTTTTTTTAATTAAATCATTTTGTTAAAAATTTAAAAAGTTTGGTGATTGTCTTTGATTTTTTTTTAGATCACGTAACTGCGGCTTTTTTTGATTTATTTGTTCAAGGTTTGTATAATTTACTTACTGGTATTTTTTTTCTTTAGTTTAATTAAAATATGTTTTGTGATGGGTTTTGTTTCAACTCTTTTTTCCCTTTGATTTTCTATTTAAGAGGAAATGAAATCCATGTTTGAAAATAGAAATTTGTTGTTAAATAGAGAAGAAATTGTTTGCTTTCTTTAATTTCTATTTGAAGATGATTAAGAAGAAAATTGTTTGGATATTATGACAATATTTCTTGTTTTTGAAAAATAAACATTTCATATTGAGTTTTCTAACGATGCTAAAAAAAATTCTCATTTTTTTTTAGTTTGGATATTTCTTTATTTTTCTTATAATTTTAAAGAAATGAGATTATTAAAAAAAATTGTAATCAAATACATTTAATTTTAATATTAATGAGAGAAAATCAAAATCTTAAGGAATTAGAAGAGATTTCACAATACACATTTAAGCCTAGGAAATCCATCAAAATCCTACCTTTAATGAAATTTATGAAAATCTATAGAGTTTTGAATACCTCTAGATTTGAATGGACTTTTTAAAATCTAAATTGAATACCTATAGATTTTAAAAATTCTATAGATTCTACATTGAATACACCCCCTAAGTGATTTTAAAATGTTTAGAACACCTCAAAATGAGAGGTGCGATTCTGCATATCACTTTGAACATGTAAGTGCCGGGCATGTATGAGGGATGCAAATAATAGCTGGTCGAAGAAACTTTAGATGCATGCGTTTAACATTTATGATATGAGGTGTAACCAACTCCTTGTTTTCTTTGAAACATAGCCGCAAAGTGGGTTGGCAGGCTTCTCGAATCCAAACATTGTTCTTTAACACTTTGTGTCAAGTTATGATAACATGTTGGCTTGACACTACCTTATAAATATTTCCTATTTGGATTACTGATATTTTTGTTTTTTATAAGGTGAAAGTAGCTTTAAGTACTCAATATTATTATTGACAATAAAAATAAAGCATACCGAAATATTTTATGGGATGACTTGGTAAGCTTTGTTAAGGGTGAAATTGAAGAATTTGTTAATAGATTTTAAATAATATTTGAGAGGGTGAAAAATAATTGTGTCAAAAGTAAATTTTTTAATATTTTTTAAAAACTATGTGGTGTTGTGTAATGATAGCTCACTTCGTCCCTTAACCATGAAACCATGAGTTCGATTGCAGTCTATAAGAACGAGGCACATTTCATGGCAACCCGTTTACCCTGTCACGCCCATAATTGCGGGCCCATGAGCCTGACAGCACCCACAATTATCTACTTGGCAACCGAACTCGTTATGCCAAAAGGAATATCCCGAGATGATAGTGAGTACTTATGCCCACCTTATATACCAGTCAAAACTTTCAGAGTTATCCCATGTGGGATGGGGTTTCACATACCCCTTCAGAGAACTCTTGCAATGAAGAAAATTAGTCACTGTTGTCGGCGATCGACATCTTATTTTATTTTAGACCAAAACAAATAAGTTTTTTCTACAAACTTTCAAACGAAAAAAACACAATTTTAGAATAATGGGTTTGATTACAGCCCCTTGTGGCTACTAGATCATTGTGCCGTATAATTTATATTCGCTCACGTTTGTTCTCTAATCTAATACGGTAAAGGCTTCGTAGGTTATTTATCTGCGAATTCTAATTAAAAGTTAAAAGTATTTGAGTGTATCACCTTATATTTTTGGAGAAATAGAAAAACTATTTAACAATAATTAATCTTGTCTATGTTTTTATGGAGGAGGAAACCGTAAGAAATTTAAAAAGGAATAGGGATTGCATATTCTTTGATCCGTCTGTATAAACCCCAAGGACTTTAAAAGAGATAGTTAAAGGAATCACAAATATATTGAGTTTGTAGATGGTTGTTGAGGAACTGTGCCTCGTGCAAAAAGGTAAACAATTCTAAATTATAAGGGATGAAGATCCCATGAATTGAAAGTAATGAACTAACAAAGAACAATTTGAAATGTAGTCTAGGATCTTAAATGCTAAGACGGTGTTATTCGGTACGGGGAGAGTTGTTGAAGAGCAATTTCATTGTTGTGTATTGTTGAATTGTATTTTTTCTTCGTCCGATACTCCGCATTTTATAGATGAATGTGACCGACTTTCTCTCTGACTTAAAGATGATAACTCTCAATAAATTTCTTTGTTAATCATGTCTCTTAATAGTTTATTTTCTAGTTCTAGATTTCCTAGCTGATGAAGAATCCCAAGTCTTTCTTCTTGTTGTCTCGCTTCCTAGCTCATCGAAAAAAATAGCTTAATTAGTGATTTCATTAAAAAGGAGACTTTCTGAGTTCTTCAGCGATAATATTTTATGTCGTCATTATATCTACACATTTATTGACTAACTTTTATCGTCACATGAATTCTTGTCATTGAAAATCATTTCTCCTGTAGTGTTTGGTGTGAAATATTTAACCGTTAGTCTTAGTGCTAAAACAAAAGAACTATAAGATACTTTCTTCATTCCATAATATAAGTCGTTTAGGACATGTAGTGAAAATTAAAGAAAAAATGTAAGGTAATTTGTTAGTCAAAATATCAATATTACTCTATTAAATAAGACTAGTATATCACTAATTATATTTAAGAGAGTAATATTAATATTTAACTAACAAAGTACCTTATTTTTTGTTTCCTTAATATTTGCTACTTGTTCTAAACAATTTATATTATCAAAATAAAGATTGTATAATTTTCTCAGAATTAGATGTCCTTTTATATATACAAAATAAATGTGAAAGCAGCTAAAGAGTATGTATTTTATTCAGAAAATTATAATAAAGACTAGAAACATCGTGAGTGGGAATGGCTCTTCAAGGGGTACTAGAAGACCTTTTCGACAGAAGAAATGAACAACTTTCACAAAGGAAAGGTTACAATCCAACATTTACAGTACCTATGACTGTCCTGTTGTCTCTTGTCTCAAATGAACATATAGAGTGCAACTAGTACATCTAAATCTTGCTTTTTCAACCAAAGATCTTCAAGAAAGAATAAAGTGTATGATCACAATACATAAAATTTGCAAAATATCACATGCTGTGCCTAGCTAAATTATTGCATTTACAAGACTATAAATAATATTTTTCATCTCAATCTTAAGTGATATTTTCTCTAATATTGTTATGGAAAATGATTTACTCCTAGAATTTTGGGGATAGAAACCCTAAACCCCCAAATTGAGGGTGTTAAATGACTATCTCACCCCCTGCTGGTATAAGGAATTCACCCAACCATAAGGGCAAAAATGTCCGAAAAACTATTTTAGTCAATCTTTTAGCCAATAATTCTAGTAGCCTAGCAATGTCCGTTTGTTATACACTTCCTGCACAGAATTGAATGTCACATTCTACTTTTAAAAATATATGGAACAGAAAGTTCTAGTACTCACAGCGTTTCAAATTAAATTTTTACAATATGCTTACGCAGGAATTCAAAAAAGTAATTTGACTATAGATAAGTTACAACAATATCTATAAATATATAAGTACCCAAATGGTAGTGGAACTTGCATCAGAATTGAAAAAAGTAACTTGACTATATATAAGTTACAATAATATCCTTAAATATAGGAGTGCCAAAATGTTGGTGAAATTTGCATTCTATAAATATAAAATATTTTATTTTTTATTTATTTTTCACTAGAAAGAGTGGGAACATAAGAAGCAGAAGGTTTTGAAATGTGGTCAACCTTAGCTACTAAAACAACCCCTCATCAACAAATATAAAATGTTAGTAATAAGAGTTTAGGTAAAAAATATATCAGTTTATTTCGAGACAAGCTAAAATAGAAAATGAAGATTCACTTTGAGACATAAAGAGATTTTTTGTATGAACTTTCACAACCATGCTCCTAGATACTTGATTCAAGGGAGTTACACTCCACTATAACTAGCCTCCTTAAACTCGTTGATTTAATTCCACTAACGATCATGTCATCACTATGGAAAAACGTAAGTTCATTAAAATTTAAATTTTCTCTATTCTTGTACCAAGTAAAAACAAGACATTTAACCATTCATAAAAAAAAGAGACATTTAATTCTCTCATTGGATTCTATGTGATACTCTTTTTGATATTTTTTATAATATTTTTAATTTTAATCATATTCACATTTAGAGAACAACGAAGCGCAGCTCATGCAGTAAGACGCTTCACTTCCAACTGGTAGGTTGAGACTTTCAATCATACTGTAGGGTAAGTGAGAAACTACTATTGATCCTCCTTTAAAAAAAATATATTCATATTTAGTGTTTATCGAAATTACCCATAGAGCTTATCTATTTTAATTTAGATTGTTTAAATAAAAATTTCTTTAATTAAAATGTCGTACGAAGTGTCACAAAGATTTGAACGGATGAATTTTGAATGAGAGAGTAGTACTTAATATTTAAGATTCATCTTTTATGATTAGAAAATGAAAATATTTTTTAATAGAAGAGCTATTACCGAGAAACTACGTAATAGTATCTGAACCGCTCAAAAGAACAAAAAACAAAGAGAGAAAAAGAGTACGGCAAAAAAACCACGTTTCCAACCATTTAAAACTTTCCGCATGTATATAAAATTAGAAAAAATATACACATGATAAATTTTAAATGGTGAAGATCAGAGACGAAGATAGAACCCCCGATATTTTTAAAAATACTAATTTTATATGTAGTTTGAAATATTTTATCAGTTTCGCCCCCAAAATTTTGTTTTTTCCTTTTTATATGTAGTTCGACATACTATTGCAGTTTTACCCCCCACAATATCAAATTTCTGGTTTCATCCCTAGTAAAGACATGTATAAGAACAAACAATTTCTTACTGATTCTACCACTATAAATGAAGTCAAAATATGCAATTCTTCATTATGTGTCATTATGTCTAAGAGAGTCTTGCATGAAGAAGAAGAGAGTGGATTGCAGCCAAGGATGACTTGCCGGCCAGAGATTCAAATTTATGGCCGTTGATCGGAAAAATCGTCGGTCCGGCAAGCCGTCCTTGGCTACATTTTGTTCTCTTCATCACATTTGAGGCTCTAGAGATCAACCCTTTGGTTATATTAGGTACCTGCTGGTTTCACTAAATTGTAAGTTTATCATTTCTTTTCATTAGCATTATTATCCTTGCGCTTGGGGGCAATAACGCAGCTAGTGAGATACTAATCGATGCACGTGTATTGCTGATTGAACCATAATGATCTTTAATTAAATGATGTGTGTAATTGCTTTCTCGAATAATTTAACGAATAAAATCACTTTAATATGTTTTGATTAATAGTAGTTTTCTATTTTTCCTCGAGCATTACTCGAACTCCCAATGTATTGATTGGAAGTAAAGCGTTTTAACACTTGAACTACATTTCATTGTCATCACTTTAATATGTTTGTGTAGTGATATCATTTTGCATCATTAATTCACTGATACAGTCATATTGTATTGACATTTATTTAAAGGTTCAAATATTATCATTTTGTATGGAATGATTCAGAATATTAGACAGGTTATTTTCATAGGATATTCAAAGATCATATACATCCAGTCGGATGGGTAACCAGGGCTAAGACAGTTTCATTGTTCCCTCTTTTACAAAAACATTGCGGACCTCTATATTTACATGTAGACCCCGCATGAAATTTATGGTAATTTTGTGAGAGAGAATCAAAAGTATCGTCCTCGAAAAAAGTTTTCCAAATAAAGATTAAACATAGTTTCTAATTTTTTCCGTTGAATTTTTTAATAAACTGTCTTATTTTTATTCAAGATCAAAGGCTATTCTAATAATAACTTGATGCTGGAATGTCTGGCTCATAAGTTGGGAAATCGGAAACCAATCCCTAACTACTTCAAAAGAAATTTATTCAAGACCAAATGTAAATGGAAATCTTCATTTAACAATTAGGCAGGAAGTACTGTTCTTTTTGGGATGGGGAGGGGAGGAAGAGAAATTTTTTTACTTCAATATTTAGAGTCCTTAATCCATTTTAAAAACTAGTTTGAGTTGACGTGTGAGAATTTCAATTTCTTATATAATTTTTCAGTCTTTATTATATATAGTGCATTAAAATAATTGAATTCTTAAAATATCTAACCATCTTGGTTAGATCTTGAAGTACATTTTTCCCCCTCTCTCTCTCTCTCTCTTTTTTCTCTTTTTCTTCCTCTTAAAACTTCTTCATTTTTTGACTTTTATGGCTATGGTTGGATCTAGCCATCTTTTTTTCACTTTTGATGTGTTCACCACTTCTTTTGCCGTAAATCTTGATGAAATTTTTTCAAAGCAGTATTATTCAAGATTCAAGACTCAGATGCAAGACCAACTTCAAATCCTTTCAGATCTGGAGTTTATCTCTATACCCGGAGTTGTTCTGGACACTTTCTCAGTTTTCTTCATCTTTCTGAGATAATCTATGTAACGGTTGATACGCCCATGGTCTCGTAGATTGATGATTTCTAAGAAAGCTGATAAAACTAAGCTTGCTACTACTGTTCCAGAATCTCGAAGAAGTTGCTGTGAAATTTTTTATCATGTATTTATTTTTTTACTATTTTTTGTGTTGTTTACCTGGTCCGGGGTGTGAACTTTTATCTGTTATCATGGTGTTTACACCATTGTATAACTTTTATTTTTCTTGTATTTGTGTTTTATCTTTTGATTGTAATAGCCTTGACTATTTTATGATTAATGGGTAAATCTTTATTTAGCGCAAAAAGCAATTGTAGATATTGCTTTAGAGAATAATTCTTTAATGTTCAATTATTGGTTATGATCCACCCATGTTCATTTTTCTTAGTTCTCTTGTATATGTCCTTTTAAAACTTGTCAAGTCATGTACCTTTAAATTTAATTTTTGAGCATTAATAGGAAATATTTATTCATTCTCATAAACGCTAAGAGATGGTATTTCTAAATGTCTAATGGAAGTTTATGATCTATTTATTCAGAAGCATATTACAGCCACTCTAGTAAATCTATATTGCTTCTCTTCAACTTCCAAAAGATTTCTTTGAACTCTGGGGCAAAACTTTGGAGTTTCATGTCAATTTTCTAGGGGTTAATTTTAAAAAAAAAAAAAAATGCTGAAATTTTCTAGGAGTTTCAAGTCCTTATTTATTGTTTAATATTTTTTCACCGGAGAACCATTTGAATTTGTTTTTCCTCGAACAGGTCTTACAAAAATATTCATATATCTAATTGATTGATGAGTCATAAGAGGACCATTCACGGTTTAGCTATTTAGTAAGAAGGAAGAATCTAATTGATTTTATTTAGTATCAAGATTCAACAACGGAAGGTTGAATTCAAATATTTCTCTCTTGAAATAGTTTCAAGGGGAATATTATCAACGCAACACTAAGTAGAATGATTATCAATGGGGATGAAACACCACAATAATTGAAACTAACTTATTGATATAGTAATTCAAGAATGAATGAAAATTTAAATAGTAGTTCAATTCACAAATATCTAAGGAATAACTTTACCAAATATCATATATCTAACGTACCAATAAAAGGATTCAGCAAAAAAAGAAAAAAAACGTACCAATAAAAGGTGGCCGAATTCCCCTTTATATAGAGGTGGAATTCGGCTATTAAACTTTACAAATAAGAGTCCTATGTGAATTAGGACTCTACCTAATCTCTAAAATAGTAAACTTGCTATAAAAGAACACTACCTACATAAATGAACATATCCTTTATTCTAACATCACTTGGCCCACTCGGCTTTAACTAACATAAATGCCTAAAAATAGTAAATGTAAAGCTTAAAATCTAGACTTTAATGGCCCTCTAGCCATTTTCCTTCCATTAGTGTACTTTTCCTTCAAACGAGATTAAATGGATTTGATCTTTTATGTCTTGCTTTCTTTGAAAGTTTTTTTGTCCCATAAACCTTTAGATTAAATGTTTTAAGAACTTGACTCATAGACTTTCTTCGAGAACTTGGACTTGGAATGAATGAGTTAAGAACTTGATCATTTGGATGAATGACCTTCATTAACTTTAAACTTTAGATATGAGTCTTTTAGTTTCATGGATAGATCCTCGTTAGACGAATTTTGGTTCTCATACATGTCTTCACCATTCAAAATTTTATAAAATTGATAATTTTCCCCAATAAAAAAGAAAAAAACGTTACAACTTAAATTTTCATCATAGTGTTAATCAAGCTCTCGACATCATAGCATATTATAATCTTGGAATATGTACGACTTTTGCACTTAGTTTAATACTTCTTCCATTCGATAATATAAGTCGTTTAATAAATATAGCGAAAGTTAAGAAAACAAAAACTAAGGTAAAGAAAACAAAAACTAAGGTATATTTTTAATCAAAATATCAAAATTAGTGAATAATACTACTATTAAAGATTGACTAACAAAATACCTTATTTTTTACTTCCTTAATTTTCGCTATAGATAATAAACGACTTATATTACGGAATGGAGGTTTTATCTTTCAATTCATTCAAGACAATAAAATAAAGAAGAGAAAAATGAAATCCGATGAAGGTTTTTTTTTGCTAAATAAAGATTTACCCATTAATCATAAATAGCCAAAGTCATTACAATCAAAAGATAAAACGCAATTACAAGAAAAATAAAAGTTATACAATGGTATAAACACCATGATAACAATTAAAAGTCCACACCCCGGATCTGGTAAACAACACAAAAAACGGTTAAAAAATAAATACATAATAAAACTCTTCGCAACAGCTTCTCCAAGATCCTGGAACAGCAGTAGCAAACTCAGTTTCATAACCTTTATTAGAAATCAACAATCTACGAGACCATGTGCGTATCAACCGTCCCATAGATTGTATCAAAAAGATGGTGAAAAATGAGAAAGGGCCCAGAGCAACTCCGGGTTTAGAGATAAACTCTAAATCTGGAAAGATCTGAAGTAGGTCTTGCATCTGTGTCTTAAATCTTGAATAATACTGCTTTGAAAAAATTTCATCAAGATTTACGGCAAAAGAAGGGGGTGAACACACCAAAAGTAAAAGGAGGATGACTAGATCCAACAAAGAATAGTTGGATCTAGCCATGAAAACTAAGAAATGAAGAAACTTTAAAAGGAAGAAAAGAGAGAAAAAGAGAGATAGAAGAGGCAGAGAGGCAAAATCCGATGAAGTTACATTGCTAAAACAATTGCAAAAGTAGATGAAGTATGGTATAAAAAAACAAGATCCCCTATAGTGGAATCATATAATGTTTGATCGTCATATCCCACATTTTTGCAACAAAAAACCACAACAATTTTATGCCAAAATAACTAAGTAGTAAAAAAATGTAACATTCGTTTATGTCTGTCGTACCCGTGTCGTCACGTCACGACACAACACGACATGGGTATGTGAATGTGATGATTATCGGATATGGTCAACACGGATCAGACACTTTATTGTAGATATTTAAGTACCCGACATCTAAATACATGCTCGTACCCGAATAACATTGAAAAACAATTCTAAGGTATTAGATTACACAAAAAATCAATTTTATTGTCAGAAACCAAGAGCTTCAGCTTAAAGAATTGTACCTTTTAGCACTTGAAATCTTCCATGGCGACTCTTTTAAACTATCAAGTTGTTTTCGCCCAGTCAGAGATCAAGAGAAAGAGAGAAATTTCCATCTGCATAATTCCAGAAATGTCGATGAACTAAAGCTTAACAGATGTCATGTACCCAACACAAAATACACACAAAACTCACACCAACCAGCCTATTTGCATCTAAGTGGCCGCAGCCCCAATCAATTCAACCCACAAAAGAGAGAATATAACTGTATATATATAGATTCCTTCCAACTCAGCTAGCTTCTGACAACCTCCATAATCAACAGCCAGTGAAGGAGATTCCTTCTCAGCCAATGAGGACAGAGCAGATGAGGACAAAGCAGTCCTCTTTTGGTACTCAGAATTCCCGATTGATTAAAGTGAGATTTGCCCTAATTCAGCAGCTTAAACGACACAATTTTGATAAAATACTTAAATACTACTAACAGATAACCTAACCGGAATTCCCTCCATTTATTAACTTTGAAAATCAGTTTCTCTTTCACTCACCAAACTTGACAACAGAAAACCTCAAAGTTCACAAAATATATGCAACACGATTATCGATGTGCCACAGATTAACAATATCCATGAAATTCAATTCAACTGTTCTGATCAATAATTTCTAGCACATTATACATGAAAAGTACTAACAGATTGTGTAGATATTATTCTCGTGGAACCAGATATTTGAAAAGATCTAACAATAAAATAGTATTAATGGCTTTCTGGGAGCAAAATACTAAGTTTCGAAATTTAGCATTTAGTGAAATTTTGGTCATCTACTTAATGTGTAGAGGATATCGAAGATATGAGTGACAGAAACAAGCCTGAGATGATAAAAATGTATTTGGAAAATGTTCCGTCCTTTGCGGTAGAAGGGAACAGCCCCTTGGTATGAACTAAAACATGGAAATGAACGAGATCATCGGGTCTGTGAAGGAGAACAGAGGATGCCAGATGCATCATATCCAATTCCAGCAAGCTCACAGACATTACATACTTGCCCCTGCTGGTCTGGAAGAAAATGAGTACCACAGTAAGGACAGGCGATGTCCTTTTGTCCACGGTAAATAGGACCGTTGTGGCTCCACACACCACAAAGGGATTTCTGAAGTCGTAATTCAGCTGAGAAAGATCTCTCATGTTCCTCTCCAGAGCGGGCTGATTTGGTGTGGTTATCTGCAGTTGGATTGGTTTCCAAGAGCCGCCTGGCAAAGTTGGCTGCGGTACTCAGATTACCAAGCTTTGTAGCAAACAGTCATAGCATTCATTAGAGCAAGTCTCAAGTGGGGAATTTGAAGGTTGCAGTGAGTGAAATAAGCAGCTAGTTCCTGCTGACGAACAGGGTCGCCCTTCAACTCCCGCCTCTTTAGTTCCATTTTCAATCCCAGAACATATTCCTTTGCAACGACAATCAATTCCTTAACTTCATCTACTTCCCTACGTGTCTCAACAACAATAAGAGGTATTGTATGAAGGATAGCCATAAAAAGTCGTAATGTTTCAGTGAATTTCCCTCCAGTTGTAGCCTTGTAAGCAACCTTCAGCTTCTCATCCAACTGAGAAAAGTTAAAAGGAAGTGCAGGTGGACCCCGCACATTCGGACTTACTGACTCGCTCCAGCGCCTTTCTAAAGCTACAGTGATCACGGGTGCTGAAGAAAGTGCACGCAAATACGATTGACTTCCAATGCAAAGATCAGCAAACAGTGGCTTCAAGGGAACAAAGTTTTTTATTCCGAGTTGCCGGCTTAATAGACGCATTGAAGTATCAAAATTTCCAGCAGCTGCATGTTCAGCAGCAATGGATGATTTCTGGATCCAGATCTGGCTAACATTCATACCAGGAGCAGGGGCGGATCCAAGGGGTAGTCAAAGTATGCCCAGGGACCACCCAAGATCAAAGAAACAAGTTTAATTTCCACGCTAAATTGTTGAGGGACCACCCTAAATTTCAATCCTGGATCCCCCGGTGCAATGAATACAGCAGATCGTTGGTTTACTGTTTTCGGAGTATCAGCTTCAGAAGGCAGATCCAGAACCTCAAGATCCCATCCTCCATCCTCATAGTTTTCATCATGTGCTTCCTCATCCTCCAACAATGCACTGATATCGCCATTCTGCAAGTTTTCTATATCTCCAATATCCAAAGTTTCGCCCCAGTCAGTGTCACACCCCGTTTCCGGAATGATGACATGGCAGTGCCCCATTGGAAAATGAAGCACCAAAGACGCAGTCAGAGATTTACTAAATAAAAGAGTTCATTATTCAAAGCCCATAAATAGTAATAAGAGAATTAGCGGAAGCGTTATTCTAAAAATGTAATTATTTTTAAATTATTACATCTCAAAAGAAACTACAAGTTTTCAATATAAATAACTATTAAAGCAATAATCGGTGTGAACTATCCAGTTAGGATCACTCTTCGTAATCCCCATCCCATGCTCCACCATCACAGGTATAATCAACATCTACAAAACCTGAAGAAAAAAAAACCGGATATCGGACTGAGCTCCGGTGCTCAGCAGGGACCTAAAACAGTAATACAGATAATAAAGACAGAACAGAAACAGAGACAGAAGAAACATAAACAGATAATGCAGATGCAGATGCCCTTTTCCCAGAATACCCCTATGGAAGTATATGCAAATGACTCAATCCAAGTCTCGCAAGGCTCAGAACTCAGTGCAGTACAGTACAGAACAGATCAGATCAGAACAGAGTTCAGAACAGAACAGAACAGTGGACTGCACAGCTGCGGTTTTCAGAAAAATGAGTTTTAAACTTGTGCAAAAGTGCACCAAAACGTTACCCAACATTCCCGATTCACATGAGACCAAATAAACTCCAAGTAAACATCATATAAAGACCAAACAAGAATGAACACATAAAATGCAACAATTAAGCAAATAACCACCTTCCTCGCACCTAAACGATTCCATAACCGAGTATACGACAAGCACCACGCGTTGCCCATCCCGGTACACCCAATCACATACTCGTCTTAGATACTTAGAACGTAGCTACCTACTATGACATGACTCCCGCCACATGAGATTACTTGCCTATTCACAACTACTCAGCAATAACGGTAGTGGTCCCAGTTATCAACCAAACTAGGACGGTTCAGTAAATCTGCGTGGGTTCGGATAGTCCCCCCAAACGAAGGAGCCAGATTTTAAGGTTCAACCCTATACATTGTCTCATCATCCCCAATCAGGGACTCCACAAAACCACTACCGTAACTAGTGATTGACCCCACTAGATGCGGGCCTAGTACAGAACAGAGCAGAAAGACCACTTTGGGTCGCAGAGCAGATCAGAACAGAAAACGGGCGGAACCTGCTAACTAGTGATCCTAGGCTCGAGCTCAATAGGAGGCGACGACTCGGTCGACCAAACCAATTAGGACAACAATAATGACTCACAATAGACGACTCAAATGCAATCAATTTATACGGCATGCTGAATTTCCCCAATTCAAGAGATAAATCAATTAATAAACGGTAACATCAAAGAATAAATTTTCTCCAACAGTTTATGCGATTAATTATGCTCAATTATATCTTAAAACATAACGGAACAATACCCAACAGTAAAAAGTAATCCAGAACAGAATTTAACATAGGAAAGCGTGGTCCCTACCTGTTGTGGATGCGATAAACACTGAAATTTCGTAAACAGTGCTGGCAGCCTCACTCGCGGTGCGATAACTTTCTGCTGGAAACTCCGAATTGCGTTCCGTCTGCGCTCACTCGAAGCTCTTTCAATTATCTTCGAATTGATATGCTGTGGGTAAAAAACGGAGGTCGATAGCCCTCTCAAACATCCTGTCGAAGTTCTGGACAGACTATATTTAATCGCACAAAATCTGGTTCTGCCCTCCATTTCTGAGATACATTACGGAAGATCTAACGGTTAAAATCTCAATCCCTCCGGTCAGATTATAGCCTTATCAGTCTAGTTTATAAATAAAAAAGAATTACTCCGTTTAGAGTTTGTATGTTACCTGTACGACGATTCTACTGGAACTGTACAGAAAAGAAATTCTGAAAATCAGCCCTCGTTCTTGATGCGATATCTTCCAACTCCGAAATCGAAAAGTGAATCCGATTTCACGCCCTTGTAGCCTGTTTCGTCGTGATCAATATCCATATAAGGATTTTCGAAATCCGATAAGGATTGCCCACTCAAAAATCCTCTCAAAGTTGCTAGAAAAATCAAGATTCAAAATCACCTCCTTTTTCTTCCCTGTTTGCTCACGGCTACAACGTTTCATTTCTTCTTTTGCCTTCTGCTGGCACGTTTCCCGAGAAGAGAAAGCCTTTGCATTTTTATTTTATTTACAACCCCATAATCCCCCCCACGGAATCCCACATATACATATATTGTTTTCTTAAAAGAAAACTGATGATACTTCAATGCTTTCCTTTAACCCCAAAACAATAACTCACGCCTTTCCGTTTTCTTTTCTTTTTTTTTTTATTCCATTCACATGCGTCCTTAAATTGCAATACGTGTGCGAAACGCTCCTAAAAAAATATACAAACATAACACGCAACATGTTAAATTAAAATAGACATTTAGTCAAATAGTCACACGAAATAAATTACGCTTAAATCGTTAATCGCGAATAATTAATTCACACGTCAAAAATCACGTACGCAAAAATTACGGGTTTCACAGTCAGCATCTTCATACTCTTCAATTGTATCCTTGCCAACATTATCATGACCACCCTCAAAGATCCCTTTGGTAACCATCAACAATGGCCAATCTCCACCACATAATATTGGTTTTGGCGGAATCAACAATGATGGTGACTTACCATTTGGCAAAGAAGGAACATTGCCACCCAGTTCTTCTGCAAGACGTTCTGAAATATCATGAAGTCCATGCACCGAAGCTGTGATATAGGCAAGTGACAAATGGCCAGCATTCTCCAGTATCTTAATACGCTCTTGAATGTCTCCCATGTAAAGGGCATCGTGGAACTGACCCATAACATTCTTCTTAACTTCAGCAATTTTCATCATTTTTGACAGCTTATCCAAATTACCAGTTATCAAGTAAAGGAAGGATAGTCTTTCGAAGTTCCTGGTCCTCTGGTATGCATACTCAACAATTCCAGCATTACCCTGACGAAGAGCCTCGACCCCCAGCCTGTACCAATAATGTTCTTCCTTATCAATCTCTTTAGCACGCGCAACTGCTATTTGAATGTTCCCACTTTCGAGAGCCAAGTTGAAGCGAGTTTTCTCAACCTTGACAAAATGAAGAGCAACTTTAGGGGTGGAGCGCACTTGCCAACAGAAGTTTGACAGAGAAGAGGTGTTGCTAAAAGAGATACAAATCTAGTGTGGTTGGTGTACAAGTCAAGCAAATCAAAATGATTAAATCTAGACGGTTGAATTGGAAGGGTGGAGGATTGATCCGGTATATTTCGGGTGCATGGATCCAAAGGTGCATCGAGTGTCTTAAACCAAAGTGGGTTTAGTGAACTTTGAACGTTGAACAGTTTGTTCCGTTATTGATGTTGCCCTGTTTGACCGTTGGTCAAAGTTGACTAAACATAGCTTAGTCAATTCACCTCAATTCAACGAATGTTCAAGTGTTGAGTAGGGGCATATGAGACGTGGAACATATGGGACGTGAAGCGTACTAGTTGGAGATTGGTGAATACGTGTCAGGGTGTAGATTGTTGGGTTTTGACCCATATCCAATGGATTACTAATTAGATATCAATTAGGTTAAAAATTAGTAATTAGGTAAATTGCTTATTAGGTGCACTCGTAATTTGATACTAATCAGGTTAAGAATTAGTAATTAGATAAATTTACTAATTATGTGAAACTCCTGATCCTTTTAGCTAAAAGGTTACTACTCATATATATATATATATATATATATATATATATATATATATATATATATATATATATATTGTTTTGGGGTAGTAAGGCGAGGGAGAGCTAATGGGTTGGTGGAATCTCCATTGTATTCTTGTTTCTCACTTATAATGAGAGTATGTGCTCGCCTTACCCGTGGATGTAGGTCAGTTGACCGAACCAATTAAATCATTGTGTCCACTTATCCATTTCCTTGTTGAGATTTACTTGCAAGTTAGAATTGGAAGATGATTAATTTCCTAATAGAAGTTTCATGATGTGACATGTGACATATTATGAGATGTGATCCAATCATAAGATTCCACCTGGCAACTTTGTCATTAATTTTCTTCTAAAAATAGTGCTTCATGAGGTATAATCTTCATCTTCATTCTAATGTTACGTATTTATAGATTCTACAAAAAAATGTAACATAAATGAATTGAATTTAAGAAACTCTTACAATTCTCTATTCATGGAAAATAAATGTATTCAATCCAGTAGACCAATGACAATGTTAGAAGATGAATAGTTTAGCTCATAAATGATACTATAAGTTTTATGTATAATTATAGATTATAGAAAAAATATGTAAGAATTGAATTTAAGATACTATTACAATTCCCTATACATGGCCATTAAATGTATTCCATAAAGTAGATAGTTTAGTACGAAAATTTATGTAAAAGTAATTTATTTATAACTTTTATCAATAATTGATTAGCACGAAAAATTATATTAAATTATACATGTATCTATTATAATTATATTCACAAATGTATCTTTATCAATTTGTTAACTAGATTAATCAATTATACATAACATCATAAATCCATATTAAAAGTACATATTATTAATTACAGCTATGAAGATTAAAAAGTGAAGAGAAGTTTTGAGTCGATTGAAATCTCCACCAATAAATAAAGAACATAATTATACTACATGTTACATGTATTGATAATAATTAATTTGAAAAGTACAAAATGTAAAAACCAACACTTCATATTCTTTTACACTTCATCTTCTTTAATACTATTAAATCATTAATTTATTTTACTAATATCATTACACACACACACACACACACACACACACACACACACACACACACACATATATATATAACCAAAAAAATTATGTCTTTTCATAATAGAGGTTAGAGAAAATTGAGAGATAAAAAAAGGGAAAACATATGAAAAGACATTGGAATTCAAAGAGTCAATTGGCCAAAAATTAAGACAATTGAAAAATCCGTGGAAATAAAGAGACAAATAACCTAGAAAAAGAAGAAGTTGAAAAGCCAATAGAAACCTAAGAGTCAACTTAAAAAGCATAAATAGCACAACCCAAAAGTTGTGCCACACAAACTCATTTCTTTGCTCTTCATGTATCCAATCATCAGATAATGCAAATTCTAGCATAAGAGCGTGCAAATTGTATTATAGTACTTTGATGACTGACTCTAGCTAAGAATTGTTGTAGATATTAGAGTAGATGTTTTTAAATTTGCAGGTCGTATTTACTCATTGAAGTTTTGAATGGAGAAGCTTTGTATTTTTTCTTCTTATGATTATTCAATCTACTGTTACAAGAGTATTTTAAAATTCCAGCACCAAATATCGATAGATTTACATTTTTATTTTTGCTCAGTAACTTTATGCGCATACAAAATTAATGCTTTTTAATTTTTTTTTATCAAATTTGAGGGCTTCGTCAGATTATCGTGGATTCATAGAAGTGTTGAGACAAATAAACTGTAAGCCCTAAGGGCGAACAAACTCAGTTTTTGATAATGGACAAACATTTGATGTTGTGTCTAATGGTTTCAATCTTTGTGATAGAATAATGGTTCTCATAATGGAAGCTCTAAGTACTTCAATCAAGCCATGATCAAGATTCAAAGTTATACTTGAAGGCACATCTCATCATGTTTGAAGATTGAAGACTTAGGTTTGGTTAGAATAAGCTTAGTCTCTATAGTCGTTATCTTATAAGCTCTAACCAATGCTCTCATGAACATAAGCTCTCTACACTCAAGTCTTGCATACATCATAAACACGTTTTCAAAAGGCTAAGTTTCAAAAGGATTCTTATTTCCAAAAGCCTTTGTTTTCAAGGTCTAAGTCCTTTTAAATGGTTTTCCAAATGTTCTTAGTTGTTACCTTTTGGGAAAACCTTTTAGACTTCAAAAGATTTCAATACAAGGGTCAAATCAACATCTCTCAAAGCTCAGGAGGTCGGTCGACCGAGATTAGCTCGGATCAACCGAAGAGAAACAGAGAGTTGAACATATATAGGTCGGTCGACCTATGGCCAGCTTCGGTCGACCTATGGCCAGCTTCGGTCGACCGAAGTGATGTTCGGTCCACCGAGGTACTTGTTCGGTCAACCGAACTCTATATAAACTAGCCGTTATTTGACCGTTGCAGAGTCGTTTTTCAGCCTATTTTGAAATGTATAAATACTCCAAAGCTAGAGAATGACTCTAAGACTTGCACTTCAAAGATACATTGATTTCTTATCAAGTCTAAACACTTTCAAAGTAAAATGCACTTCATTTCCAAAGAGCTGAAATTGATCTAAATCATTCAAAGGTGAATTTCAAAAGCAAGACAAAGAGTGTGCTTCATATGTTCTAAAGAGCTGAAATTGATGTACTTCAAAGGTATATATCTTTCACTTAGAAGAGTGAACAACCTTGTTCTTTAAACATTCTTATTCCCTTTCTAAGTGATTGGGTTATTCTTGTATAAGTCCTACTTAGTGTGGGCAATTGACTCTTAGTGAGTTTTGTATTGTGGTTGTGTTGTAAAACTCTTAGTGAGTTAGCCACAAGTGTAAAAAGTCTTCTTAGTGAAGTTGTTAAAATCCTTGGGTGCGGCTCAAGGTAGTGGATGTAGATTCTGAGTGAATCGAACCACTATAAATCCTTTGTCTTGTTGTTGGGTCAGTTTTGCTTTTGTTCATCTTGCACAAACTTACACTTGCTTTGAATAGATTCGAAAAAGTTTGCAAGAGTGACTAAAACCCAATTCACCCCCCCCCCTCTTGTGTTTTACATAAACTAAATAACGAAGCATATTAACACATAAGAAGGCTTCTCAAAGGCTCCACATATTTGATCCAATGATTTAGGAGGAGAAGAATTTATAAATTATATACTGAATTTCTATTTGTTTATAAGAATGGAGTGGACATATCCTATCTTTCTAATGTACAGGAAAATAAGGTTGATAATTTCTCGGAATTCTTTGACATGAGTCATGTGCTGCAATTGTATGTATTATTTTGGCAAATGAACTTGTTCTTATATATTTTGTAAATCAACCGTACGACTTTAGGTTTGTTTTAGTCCATTGAAAACCCTTGCCATGTCTCCACATTGCAAAATAGGAAAAATAAATAGAAAAAATGAAGAGATGTAGATAAAACTCTTAGACTTAAACTAAGCATTTCAGGGGAAAACAGGAGAATAAATGTGCCCAAAAAGTTTGTAATGTGAAATATTTTATCAATTTATTAAAATAAAAAAGGTTATGTGTATTGCCTCGAAATTAAAATTTCATTAATCTTCCATCATTCTTTTGTCATATATACCATTTGTTGTATTATAAAAACCGATATTTCTTATTCAGGAAAAAAACTCGTATTATTTTGTGACTAGAAAAAATATTATTTCAAATAACAATTAGAAACCGTTCCTGTGAAATGCACATGTATATAACCTAGTCTATAATATATAAAGTTAGGCCAAGTTGATGTAGAAGGTTGTGATGATGACATTTGACATTCTATAGATTTATGTTTCAATGAAAAGCTTACATGTGGCTATGTAAACATTGATTACTCTCTAAAATGCAATGCCTCATTAGCTAATAACATAAATTGAAGCTTTAGATAGGTATGAAACTCAATATTTAGTCATAGTATTTTAGCTATTGCTCTTGAGCTATATATATATATATATATAGAGCTAAGAAATATAGCTATTCTAAGAGATCAAGTAAATAACTGTAGTTAATGCTATTAATTTTAAAGAATTGGAATAGACTATGGTTATGTAGTATATATTTAATGGATCTCATTATGAAACTCTTAGACTTCATAACATTATTAACTAATTAATTTTTATCACCTTTTAAGATCGTATGATGTTATAAGTATCTTTAACTATTTTAATATTATTCTAACCTCTTAGATTTCATAACCTTTTTAACTCATTAATTTTTATCACTTTTTAAGATACTATGATGTCATAAATATCTTTAACTATTTAATATTATTCTAAACTCTTAGACTTCATAACCCTTTTTAGCTCATTATTTTTCATTACCTTTTAAGATCCTATGATGTTATAATAAATTATATACACAATAAATTTAATTTGTGTTAAATGGAAGGAAAACAAAATGTATCTTAACTTTTGGGGGACTCTTCCCATTCTTAATTTAAGAAAACTTTTACGATTCACCAAATTCAAAACTCTCTATTTAACAAAACTCTTCCAAATCTTATTCAATTCGGGAACTTCAAAGGTCTTCCATTTCACTATAAAATCTAAATGTGAACCAATTCCTCTCACCAATATGCATATGAATCTCTAATCTCACCAAAATTAAGAATATTTGTCGTCGATACAATTTGCTTCGATAGGTATAACTAACAAGAGAATTGGTATGGTTGAAATCTATTTCTTTTCAATCGTTTTTAATATATCTTTTATGAAATTTATAGGAAAATATTGTGTTGAAAAATAGTGTTATCCGAAAAATTGTCCATCAAACAAGTGAGTCAAAGTTCCAAGTGAAAGACAAGCTTGAATCATTTGCAGGTAAAATTCATATTTAATATTTTAGCTCTCTTTGTTTTTTTTATTTCACCTATCATCGAGAGAAAAAAACTATAATCAAATTGACATTTATCATGATTTTCAAAGATTGTTTTCTTTCCTCTGGTATTTTTTGCATTATTATAACAGAGTAATAATATTAATTTTCTCCAAGATATTATCAATGATTAAGTAGCTAACATGTATTTGTGGCCTAAATGTGATTAGATCTATTAAATGTCACTTCACATAAAAAATTAATGGACTTGAAACATATTTGTTGACCTTATATGAAACTTTACTTTCATTTAATTGAAATGGAGTAAAAAAAAAACCGTGCAACGCGCGGGACTCGCAACTAGTGATTATTAAAATTTCGGACGATGAATAGCAAATTCAAACACAATTACTAAATCTAAAATACAAGAAATGATAGATCACACTACAAGAAAACAGTTAAATAGCGACCGAAATTTTCGGTCACAAAATGAACGACGGAATAACAACCGACTGGAAACCGAAAACCTAACGGTCGTTATTTCGTCGCCACTCCGTCGGCCATATCGGTCCGGTTGACCAAATTGAAACGACGTCAGTTTTTTTCACCCTTAACGACCGAATACCGACGGACATTAAAGATCGTTTACCGACGGACGGCATAATGACCGAATACCAACTAAAGTTAATGACCGCATACCGACGGAAACCATAACGATGTATATTTATACAGTAATAAATGAAAGACACAAAACGACGTCGTTTTGTGTCCGTTAACGACCGAATACAGACAAAAGTTAACGACCGTGTACCGACGGAATATATATAACGACCGAATACCGACGGAAAACATAACGGTGTATATTTATATAGTTAAAAATGAAGGACATAAAATGACGTCGTTTTGTGTACTTTAACAACCGTATATCGACGGAAGTTAACGACCGTGTACCAACGGAATATACAAAGACCGAATACCGACGGATTAGCGACCGAATATTCAAAACGACATCGTTTTGTTTGTTTTATCTTCTAATACCCTAAGTTTTTCACCCAATTCATCCCGTCGTCTCTCCCACTGTGAAACCACCACTCCCACTGCGAAATCACCACTTCCTTCCACTTCTGAAACTACCCTCTTCCCCGTCTCCTTTCCCCTACGCCATTCTTCATTTCTCTAATCGACAGCTCGGCCACCACTCTGAAGTCGCTGCGCCACACCCCTCCGAATTCACCGCGCCACCGCCACTACTCTGTATTCACCGCTCCACCACCACTCTGTAGTCGCTGCACCAAGGATTATATGAGAAGTGTAAACTATGGTTGTGTTGTAATCTAAATGAGAAGTGCACACTTTGATTGTGAGTGTGATAATGTAAATAAGAAGTGTAAATTTGTGGTTTTAGTGAGATAATTGGTTATGTAATGTTATTTTTGGGTTGTATTGATCATGTTTGCTATTTGGTATTTTTTTATATTGTTTTAGGTTCGTATCGCTGTTTGGGATCTTATTGATTTTGTTTATGTTTCGTAATACTGTTTGTCATAATAGGGATTTAATTATATTTCAGATTTCTTTTTTTTAAATTAAAAACATTTTGCGACGGAATAACGACGGAATTTCGGTGGCTATTGGTTTAAAGTTAAAGTCAAATAAACCCTAATCAGTCGCACATCCGTTGGTAATTACCGTCGCTAATCGGTCGGTATTTAAGTCAACAATGTTGACTACTTGGTCGGTCTTCTGTCGCTATTTGGCGACGGTAAAATCGGTCGCTACAAAGACCGTCGGCTAGTTAATAAGTAAAAGTCAAAGTCAAAGTCAACAATATTGACTAAGGTGTCGGTATTTCGTCGTTCTTTAGCGATGGAATACGAGGTCGCTAAACTTTTAGTCGCTAATCGGCCGTTGCTTAGTCAAAGTCAAAAGTCAACAATATATTATGTTCGGTCGCTATTACGTCGCTCCACAGCGACCCACTTTGCAGTCACCTGAAATATAGTCGGTAGTCGGTCGTTAACCGGCTTAGCGACGCAAAATACACGAC
Organism: Vinca minor; assembly: GCA_026122235.1. Classification (NCBI taxonomy): domain Eukaryota; kingdom Viridiplantae; phylum Streptophyta; class Magnoliopsida; order Gentianales; family Apocynaceae; genus Vinca; species Vinca minor. The sequence goes on from JAOCZM010000020.1 coordinate 800,032, forward strand.
CACTATTTCGGTCGGTAATCGGTCGCTATTCCTACGTTAGCGACCGATTAACGACGGAAACGGCCGTCATTGTTTCCCTGTTTTCTTGTAGTGAGATCTTTCAAGTTATAAATGTAATATAAATCTTCCAAGATCCAGTCGTATTAATATTTTAGAAAATGACATTGACATGACACTAAAAATTAGATAACCGTCCTCGACTTCCCTCTACCTCTTACATTTGCATGTCTTGATCCTTCAATTTTTCTAACCGAAAAATCACCCAATCTTCTTTTTATATGCCAAACCAACACAAATAGTTTTCTCTCATCATGTCTTCAATATATGTAACTTTTATCTTCTCTAAGATGATCTCATTTTTTACTTTATCCATCCTTATGCGCCATACATCCATAACAATATACGCATCTCCACTACACTTATTTGTGAATACTATTTTTTCACTGTTCAACAATTTGTACCATCTAACATTGCAAGTTTGGTAGTTGTTATATAAAACTTTCTCGTCAGTCCCAACATCATATTACAATCGCACGGGGATACTATCTACACTCTTCCATTTCAACCAACTAGCTTTGAATTTAGCTTGATGTGCATCACCACTAAACTCTCCATCTTACCGAATGATAGAGCCGAGATAATAGACACAATCATTCGCAAGGATATCTTTCCCATTTAACATAATTACACTCTAATCTCTACTTCTTCCAGTACTAAACTTATACTACATATACTTAGTTTACTTATACCAATTCTTCCTTATTGACTTTCTATGATGCCTTTTCGTGGAAATTATGGTGGCAATTTCGAATTGACGGTTCACTTTGGTCTAATTTTTTGCGCAACAAATATTGTGGGGGCCTGATACATGTTAAATTGAGTACGGAGGTTTTGGGGTGTTCCTCGAGTTGGAGGAGAATGATGAAAGTTAAAGACATGGTTGAGCCTCATATAGCTTGTCTGTTGAGAGGGGGAAAGCTAGTTTCTGTATGAAATTTTTTCTTTAACTGGCTGACTGGACTATTCGATTGTGAATCCGGAAGAGGCTCTTGGGCGATCGCGGGTGGTGGATTTTTGTATGGGCTATACCTGGGACCGAGAGGCTCTTTGCAGCCACATCACTTTGCCAATAATTGCAAAGCTATCGGAAGTTCAGTTGGGGTTAATCCAGGAGAAGGATAAGATGGTTTGGATGGAGGATCCACATGGTAATTTCACTCTTGGATCGGTGATATCATGCTTAAGGGATTCGGGAATAGTTTAACACTCGAGGAAATGCATTTGGGGCAAGGTACTTCCCTTATCCCTTTCTCTTTTTATGTGAAAATTGCTTAATAATTTTTTGCATTAGATGTGGATCGGAAGCGTTTTGGGGTTCCTTTGGCTTCCCGTTGTGCCTGTCTGGGGGCAATGGAGACATATGATCATGTTTTCATCCAACGTCCATTAGCTAGATGTGTTTGGCATGAAGCAACTGTTCGGGTGGGTTTAATAACAGATACAAGGAAGGTAAACTCTTTACGTGAATTTCTTTCACTTTGGTGGTTTGCTGGTCCTTCAAGCGGTGTTCAACTGATTTATTAATGGCTTGCTCGGAATGTTGAATAATATGGAAAACGAGGTTTCGTTTCGTGAATGAGGCCCAAACTGTTAGTAGTGCTCTAGGACCATTAGCATATGTTGTATGTTTTATATCTTTTTGAGCATGTGTTTGAATAGTGAATTTTGCTTTTGAACATCAAATGTGTGATTTGATAGTAAAACTCATTAGCTTATTCAATTACTATTCTAATTGTCCCTAGTTATATGTAATGTTCTTTACAATGAATTAAAACTAGTATGATGTATGATTGATGATTATGTTTTACTAATCATGTGTAATGGATGCAAATCATATCATAGATGCAATACATTGGGATATATTGTATCGGACGTGATCCGTTAGAGAAGTAATACTTCATGGTTCTTTGGTCATAAGTATTACTTCCTCAATACTATTTTGAATCCTTAGACCTTATGTCTCCATTGTTTCCAGCATGAATGTAGCTATTTTTTTACTCAGTCGGACGTTACTTTTAATCGAGTAATCAATACGACTGTTGATCGGATGTAGTATCCTATCATGGCTTGAATGTGAGAGACATTGTAAGGAATTTGTCCCTCTCTTATTAGAGAGAGATATACATGGGCCCCTCGATAGGGAAGACTGTTTAAATGCATGACTGTGCTAAAATGTATTTAATAAAGTGGGGTTATTAAATACTGTTTGTTGAAACAGTCTACCTGGAGATCGAGCATAAATACAATTAAGCTATATGGATGCATGCCGCGAGAGGAATGAGTTTCTCTGCTCCATTACAAACAGCGGTATCTCCACATTCCTTGTTATTTGCTTGGTGGGTTTCAGGATCAGGAAAGCGTGCAAAACGGCTTATGGTAATATCCTCTCTTGTACTTTGGCATTTATGGAAGGCGAGATGCAGTTTTTTCTTTGAAGGTCGTCGAACAACGAAGCAACGCATTATTATGGCCTTTGATAGGCATTTGGATGATCTAAAAATGACAATGAAGTGGTGGCTTGGCAACTGGGATGCAGACAAACACTTGGTCAAACCGGTGAGATGGAAAATGGTTGATTGGCAATCGGAGATGGTAATACTGAGCATTGATGGCGCATCAAGAGGAAATCCGGGAATATCAGGTATTGGCTGTGTTTTAAGAAGGGGGAGTGGAGAGTTTCTGGCTGCCTGTGCGGCCTATATTGGTGATCAAATAACAAATACAAAAGCTGAGTTGACTGCAATGGTCTACGAGATCAAATTAGCACATCGATTGGGGTGGCGGATTGATCTTATACAAACTGATTCCCAAGTTCTTGTTAGAGCAACTACAAAAGGACGGATTTCAAATTGGACTCTGGACGGTACTTTCCAAATGGCAGCGAAGCTATCAAGCGGAACTGACATTGTTCATATTTTTAGAGAAGCAAACATGGTTGCAGATTCACTAGCTAATTTTGGTTGTGATTCTAGATCAACTATGTTTTTTTATACTTTCATTTCTTTACCCCTCAAGACACGGGGTTTGCTACATTTACACCGACAAGGGATCCCGACTCTAAGGGTCCTTTGATCGAAGCACTGTAACCGAGATTCATTACTCAATAAAGCTCACGATTAAAAAAAAAAAATAAAAAAATAAAAAAAAACTACCATGCCTTATGCTTAATTTGGATATTGTGAGACAAAGGGATTAAATAGTGAATTGATATTAGGTTCCACCACATATTCATTCACTATGGGTAGTCACAATGTCTTGCTAAGGACCGCTTGTGATTTATGAACACATACTACTACTACTAAGTGTGTTTTCATTGCCATTGTGATATGAAATTACAGGGTCACACGCATAGACCAGTTAATGAGCTTCATGTCCAGATTCATTGTATTATGACATTTATTTTTCTGAGAATAATAAAACGTTATTATTCGAATTAGAGATTAATAAGGGGCATTTTTGGTATTTAGTTATAGCTGGGATTACGTGGGAGTTATTATCCGATAAAGACTCATACTGCCAGAAGAGGTGGAAAGGACATGGGAGTTGTGTTTTTGGAAACAACCTCTCACACCCTATATAAACATCTCTTGGCCGAAACTCTAGGAAATAATGCTTGAGCCGCAAAATACCTAAATCCCAGAAATCTGATTTCTGGTTCTCTGCCTCATTTTCTCTTTAGATTATTCGAAACACAGAAAAACGAAAAGCTAGCACTCGCTGCTCGTTTTGTCTTGTGGATATCGGTAGGGAGCAATTCCGCAAGGGAGGACTCAAGGTGGTTGCAGCTGAGAGCCCAAAACAGAATATTTAACCAAGAAACGTAAGTCTTTTTTGGTCTATTTTCGATTCGTTTGGTATGAGCGGATCCTTCAGGGGAGGACTCATGGGTGTTTTGACATCATTTGACTTAGAGTCTTATGAGACATGTGATTCTTGCTTGTTAGGCAAAATGACTAAAGCTCTATTTACTGGACAAAGTGAGAGAGCTTCTGATTTGTTGGGCCTCATACATACAGATGTATGTGGACCAATAAACAAAAGTGTTAGAGGATGTTTTCAGTACTTCATCACATTCACAGATGATTTCAGTAGATATGGCCACGTCTATCTAATGAAACATAAATCAAAATCTTTTGGAAGATTCAAAGAATTTCAAAATTAAGTACAAAATCAACTTGGTAAAAGTATTAAGATACTTCGATCACATCGAGGTGGCGAATCCCTTCACCAAGAGTTTGACGAACATCTTAGGGGTTGTGGAATTGTTTCACAATTAACTCCTCCTGGCACACCACAATGGAATAGTGTATCAGAACGAAGGAATCACACCTTACTAGATATGATTCAATCTATGATGTGTCAAACCAGTCTTCTAATTTCCTTTTGGGGCTACACCCTAGAAACTGCTGCATTTGTATTCAATAAAGTTCTTTCTAAAGCGGTTTAGAAAACTCCATATGAGATATGGATAGGGAAACGACCTAGTTTGTCATTTCTCAAAATTTGGGGATGCGAGGCGTATGTAAAAAGCTTATTATCTGATAAACTCGCCCCTAAATCTGACAAGTGTTTGTTTGTGGGATATCCTAAAGAAACTAAAGGATATTACTTCTATCTTCTCTCAGAGAACAAAGTGTTTGTTGCTCGTAATGTTTTATTCCTTGAAAGGGAATTTATTTCCGAAAAGGATAGTGGGTGTTAGATATATCTTGAGGAAATTCAAGATCCCCAAACAACATCTGAACCAGCTCTGGAACTTCAAGCAAGCTCACGTGCTGATACTGAGCTTCAATCTTTGACACAAGGCCTAAGGAGGTCAAGTCGGGTTCATCAACAGCCTGAGAAATATGGATTTCTTGACTGATGATCATCACATTGAACTGATTGGTCAAGATGAACCCACTACCTACAAAGAGGCAATTCGTGGTACTGAGTTAGATAAGTGGCTAGAAGCTATGAAGTCTAAATGCAATCCATGTACGATAACTAAGTATGGACTTTGGTTGACACACCCGAAAGGCGTAAGTCACTGATAACAAATGGTGTTTTAAAAAGAAAACCAACATGGCTGGTAATGTACACACTTTTAAATCTCGACTAGTAGTTAAAGGTTATAGACAAATTCATGGTATTGACTGTGATGAAACCTTTTCTCTTGTCGTTATGATAAAGTCTATTAAGATTTTACTTGCCATAGCCGCATATTATGACTATGAGATATGGAAAATGGACGTTAAGACTGCGTTTCTTAATGGAAACCTTCTCGAGGATGTGTATATGACACAACCTGAGGGGTTTGTTGGTCCGTCAAATCCTAGCAAAGTGTGTAAGCTTCAAAGGTTCATTTATGGATTGATGCAAACATCTCGAAGCTGGAATCGTCGCTTTGATGAAGCAATTAAAGAATTTGGTTTCATAAAAAATGAAGACGAGCCTTGTGTTTATAAGAAAGTAACAAATACCGCAGTAGTGTTCCTTGTGCTTTATGTGGATAACATCTTACTGATCGGAAATGACATTCCCACATTACAAAGCGTAAAAGCTTGGTTAGGGAAATGTTTTTCCATGAAAGACTTAGGTGAGGCTACATACATTTTGGGTATAAGAATCTATAGAGATAGATGGATACATTGACAAGGTACTGAAACGGTTCAGTCTGCAAGATTCCAAAAAGGGATTCTTGCCCATGTCACATGGCATTAAACTCAGGAGAACTCAAGGACCTTCCACAAAGGAAGACCAAGAGCGCATGAGTAAGATACCATATGCTTCAGCCATTGGGTCTATTATGTATGCCATGATATGCACTCGCCCGGATGTCTCGTTCGCTTTAAGTATGACTAGCAGATATCAATATGACCCTGGAGAGTCACATTGGACTGCAGTCAAGCGCATTCTTAAGTACTTGAGAAGGACTAAATATATGTTCTTGGTTTATGGAGGTCAGGAAGGAAGTCTGGTTGTAAATGGTTACACAGACGCAAGTTTCCAGACCGACGTAAATGACTTTAGATCGCAATCTGGTTTTGTGTTTTGTTTGAATGAAGGTGCTGTGAGCTGGAAGAGCTCAAAGCAAGAAACCGTGGCCGACTCTAAAACAGAAGCTGAGTATCTGGCTGCCTCTAAAGTAGCTAAATAAACTGTTTAGATCAGGAAATTTGTTGATTAATTAGGTGTTGTCTCTAGCATTGTGAACCCATTGTACCTTTATTGGATAGTACTAGTGCCATTTCCTAAGCTAAAGAACCTAGATCTCACCAACGATCCAAACACATTCTCAGGTGTTTCCATCTTATTAGAGAGATCATTGATAGATGAGACGTTAAAATTTGCAAAGTTCATACATACGACAACATTGCAGATCCATTGATCAAGCCACTCCCGCAACCAAATCATGAGAGTCATACTAGGTAAATGGGATTGAGGATCATGTATGATTGGACCTAGGGCAAGTGGGAGATTGTTAGTAGTGCCCTAGGACCATTAGCATATGTTGTACTTTTTATATCTTTTTTATCATGTCTTTGAATAGTTAATTTTGATTTTGAACATCAAATGTGTGATTTGATAGTAAAACTCATTAGCTTATGCAATTACTATTCTAACTGTCCCTAGTTTTATGTAATGTTCTTTACAATGAAATAAAACTAGTATGATGTATGATTGATGATTATGTTTTACTGATCATGTGTAATGGATACAAATCATATCAGAGATGCAATATATTGGGATATATTGTATCGGACGTGACCCGTTAGAGAAGCAATATTTCATGGTTCTTTAGTCATAAGTATTATTTCCTCAATTCTATTTTGAATCTTTAGACCTTATGTCTCCATTGTTTCCAGCATGAATAGAGCTACGTTTTGACTCTGTCGGATGTTACTTTTAATCTAGTAATCAGTACGACTGATGATCGGATGTAGTATCCTATCATGGCTTGAATGTGAGAGGCATTGTAAGGAATTTATCCCTCTCTTATTAGAGAGAGATATCCATGGGCCCCTCGAGCGGGACCGCCGACTGCTCTGCGTAGTGGCAACGCTTAAGACTTTGTATTTGTACTCGTTACCGTATTTCATTATGCTTTATGTGAGTTTTAGCATAGTGAATAGCATGGCCTACCATACCTCTATTGTTTTACATTTATTGGGCTGTAATTTTATAATACGACCTGCGAGTCATTTTTCAATGTTGTAAAATTGTAATTGCTTTCTTAGATTAGTTTTATTGCTTTACATTGATGGCCGGGTATGCCCATGCAAGTATGTAACAAGACCGGAGGACGCTGAATCGAAGACATTATCCATGTGATGACTATATTTTTGTCTTATCGGATTTAACAACTTTATTAAACTAAATTGTTTTAATTAAGTCTTAAAATGCCTACCATATCCTAAGCGCTCCTTTAGCTTGGATCATCATTTTGTCTGCTTGACAAAGCAACATATAGGTGGTTATCTAAGCCAAAGGAGATGGGAAAATAGTGATTTCCATATGCTTAGACATGGTTCGACTTAACTAGGCTACCAAAATAGTTTTGAGCTTAGGGCATAAAATGGGAAATAGCCGGGACAAAAAGGGAATTTCAAGAAGAAAGGAAAGGGAAAGCCCATGACCAATTGAAGGGCAAAGGCAACAACAAGCCCAAGCCGAAGGCCAAGGCACCAAAGGAAAGAGTTTGCTTCCATTGCAATGAACCAGGTCATTGGAAACGGAATTACAAGCTCTACTTGGAAGAGAAGAAAAAGGGTAAAGCCTATTTGACTGTCTCTCCAGGTATTTATGTTATTAAAATTAACATGTCTGCTCCTACTTCATGGGTATTAGATACCGGTTGTGGATCTCACATTTGTGCAAATGTACAGGGATTCAAAAGGAGTAGATCACTGGCAAAAGGAGAAGTGGACCTGAGAGCGGCGAATGGAGCAAGAGTTTTTGCTGTAGCTACAGGGACATTTAATTTAATTTTGCCAAGTGGCCTTATTATAGAACTGAATGGTTGTCTTTATGTTCCAACTTTGAGTAGGAATATTATTTCAGTACTACTTCTCTATCAAGTATATTGGCGCAATTCAGGGATTGTACTAGTATACTGATGAAGGCGAAGAATATTATGCCAAAGTATGCGTCGTTTCAGCCGCGCGAACTTTGGTGCTGAAATGGGGCCGAAATAATGTGGAAGGGGAGGCAATTTTGAACATTGATGGAGCTTCAAAGGGGAACCCAGGAATCTCTGGTATTGGTTGTATTCTTAGGCATCCTAATGGTGATTTATTAGAGCTTTCTCTAGTTACATTGGGGATTGCAAAACTAGTGTTGAGGAGGAATTAGAGGCTTTGTTCGCGGGATTGCAAATGGCGGTTATGTGTGATGTACCTCGCTTTCAGATTCAAACAGACTCATCAGTTCTGGCAGGGACATTACATAAATGTACCATTTCTTCTTGGAAGTTTGATTTTTCTTTTCGCAAAATTCTGTCCATTCTTGATGGTCGTAAAGTTGTTCATGTATATCGAGAGATTAATTCTGTTGCGGATGCACTAGCCATGTTGGTTTGTACAACCCGTGCGAATAATAGCTTTGAAGATTTTTCTTTGTTGACAAGCGAGGTTTGCGGTTTGATTCAACATGACAAAATTGGAACTCCATATGTTCGAGTATTGTAGTTTATTTGCATATATTTGGAGATGTTTTCTTTTGTAACTGTCTCGGCTAGGCCATATAATAAATGGTCATAGTCGAATTTTATGGTTTTGCGTAATAGCATAGATTTTATTTGTATCACCCTTGAGCATAAGCATAAATGCTCAAGGTTGCATTTTTATTTTGCTATTTATGTAATAGGTGGAACTCTTCCATCTTTTGGGAGGTATTGGTTTAATTCCTCCCTTCTTGAATATTTGCCAATTTTGGCTATATTAATAAACGGGGGTCCGTCCCACCACGCTGGTGGCTTCTCTAAATATATATATATATATTATATCAATTCTAAAACCTTTAGATTCCAATGTTTGTCTCCGTAACTCGGACTTAGTGTTAAAACCTATTTTTGTCTCATCAATCAACACTATAAGAAAACCAACCGACCGTGACCAACAAATGCAATCGAAAATTTCCGGTCACTAAAATTGGCTACCGATGCTAAATTCGGTATTTATTCGACCGTAATTAAAAGGTTTGACGGAGCTGCGTCCGACATATCGGTCGCTGTGCACACTCGTCATGTAACACCCCACCTCTGAATACTGGATTCAAGACCCGTAAGAATTTGACGTAATAGAACCGATCGCAACATGATCTTGGCCGTACTTCAATTACACCCCTAACTGAATAGGTAATTTTTGCAAACATTATTTCTAGGCTAAGAAAACTAAGTTTAGCACCTAAATGAAATAAGATAAAAATGGTTTGACTTGATTTAATCTCTGTTTGGACTATTTTAGAATTATGAGAACTTGATGGACTCACTTGAACATTTAAGAAAATCTAAGGACTTTTAAGCTATTTAGAATCCTAAAACTTCTATAAATACACCCCTTGGGTTCAAGATCAACCTTGTTTATTTTCTCTCCTTGTTATCCACGACTAACACAGACAATACACCCTAAACACACACTTTTCCCTTCTGCTAAATTTCCTCTTTTGATTTTGAGTTGTACACTATCAATCATGGATGCTCCTTGACGATCCAAGCTATAACTCTTCAATTTATTGTTTTAATTTGGTAAGTAAGTATTTCTCCACTTTTACCTCTCTTAAATTGTGAGTTATGCTGATGGAATTGGGGAGAATGGAGGATAGGCAGCTGCGATTTTTGCCTTAGGAGTTTAATTTTTCATATTTCTCACAGTAGTGCATTACAAGCTTTAGAGTTTTTTAAATGTACATCTAGAAGAAATGGGTTATTCATTCTGCATTTTCCTTGGATACTATGTGTAAGTATTGGAAGATATTATTTAGGACTTACCTAATTAATTAGGAAATACCTAATAAAGGTTTAATTAATTAGGACATATGATATATTAGTATAGTAGTTGCCTAAATATTGTGTAGTATGGAATAATTAGTATTTGACTAATATTGTGTAGATACACACATATAAATATTCATGTACTACTTCTTTATTTTATAAGAGTGAAATATATATTTCCCTTCAAATCTTTTATGGTATCAGAGCAAAACGATCCAGAGAGAAAAAGAGCGAGGTTAGGAAAAAAAACACTAGCCCCCCATATAGAGCAGAAAATCATTGGCAACTGATCATCTCCATTGTAGTGAACTCCTTCGCCTTTTAATAAATAATAAAAAAAAACCATTTTTTTATATCCTAGACCAATATGTCGGAGACAAGCAGTGTTATTGACACCACAGCATTACGCGAGCTACTCAGGACCTGAGCAAGACACAGCCTATCCAGTGCAGCAAATAGCTACTACTTCTTTGAACATAATTCAACTGTGGGAATTGGCTCAGGAAATAGCTGGAATACTCCAAGAAAATAAAGTCGCGAATTTTCACACCACTGGTAAAAACGTTGCCTTTTATTCTTTCCCATGGATTCTTGATAGCGGTGCCTCTCATCACATTACTTGCGAGAAAAATAAATTGGAGAACTTGTAAAATCTGATAATTCATATTAGCATGAGTTTGCCAGATGAGAAACGTATTTGGGCACAACAATATGGTACAGTGATTCTAAACTCCAATATTCGTCTTGCAATTTTATTTCTATCTCTTAATTAACAAGGGAATTACAATGTTGTGTCACCTACTTTGATGAGTATTGTGTTGTGCAGGACCTCATTAGGAAGACACTGATTGGGAAAAGTGAGCTAAGTAGGGCATCTATCGTCTTAAAGGCGTGATTCACCAAGGAAAATTAATGTCGGCTGTCCGATTTAGAAGAAAGTTGTCAACCGTGGCACCGAAGACTCGGGCACCCATCTCTTGGTACTGTACTTAATATTCCTGTTCCAATAAATCTCTCAAACGATAAATGTATACCTTGTGATGTTTGCCATCTTGCCAAAGATTCTAGATTACCTTTTCATCTTAGTCATAATAAGGCAGAACGTCATTTCGTACTAATACAGTGTGATTTATGGGGTAAATATCAAACGCCCTCTTTGACTGGGTCGCATTATTTTTTCTGTTTGGTGGATGATTTTTCTAGGTCCGTTTGAGTTTATCTTCTTAAGGAAAAAAGTGAAACAAAAATGTCTTTATTAATTTTTACAAAATGGTCTCCACTCAATTTCAAGAAGTCACCAAAAGGGTTAGGAGTGATAATGGAACCGAATTTTTAAGTCTTAGAGATTTTTTTCCCCAAACCTCATGTGTTTATTCTCCTCAATAAAATGGGCGGGTAGAGAGAAAAAATAGGCACATTCTAAATGTCGCACGAGCCCTTCGTTTTGAGGCACATCTACCAGTTTGTTTTTCTGGGGAATGTCTTTTAACCGCGGGGTATCTGGTTAATCACACTCCTAGTAAAATCCTACATAATAAAACTCCTTATGAAATATTATTTAGAAACCACCAAAATTTGAGCATCTTCAGGTTTTCGGGTCTCTTTGTTATGCCCATAGCGCAAATCCCACTAGAGATAAGTTCACCGAATGGTCCACCAAATCAAGGCTTGTTCGAGTCTCCAAATTGCTATTCTGATCAAAGTCTTTCTCTGCTTCCAGGAGGTGTATCGCGGCCTCGCGGATGGCCTCCCCAAGTCGCCCAAAGTGTTGTTTCCATTCCTACAAAGGCTGTTTTAATCTTTTCAGTTTCAACATAAACACATCCATACCATTACCCGCTATAGTATAGGCTCTTCCCAAGACTTTTTCACCAAATCAGTAAAACGATTTACCTTAGCCTACATATTTTGATAGCGAAAAGTGCTGCCCGAGAGGATTCCATTAAGCTGCAAGGATAATAAAAGCGGGCAGTGATCTGATCACTATTCACAAGAACTCGGTCCAATCGTCTCATCAAAGGTCTAGGTGAAGTACGACACTAAGTAAATAAGCTCCCCAAAATAGGTACTTCCAACAGACTACAATCACAAATGACAGTATTAAATTTAGACATAGGAAGTATGACCGGGGCAGAACCGGAGCTTTCTTCTAAAGTTGAGACAACGTTTAAATCCCCTCTAATAAGCTACACCCCGGTCTCCGCTCAGTGAAATCAACCATTTCAGCCCAAAGACCGCTTCGTAGAATATAAGAACATTTAGCATAAACAAACGAGCAAAATAAAGTAGTGTCCGTGACCGACTTAATTTGCAAATGAACCACCTGTTCCAAATCGCCTATAATATCCACATCTAAAAGTCCATTCCAGAATATCCAAATTTTACTACTAACATTCTCATATCCATGATCAAATCCCAAACGATTAGTAGTGATCAATAAATCATCCAAAGACAACATCGGTTCTAAAACCACAAGCAAAGCGAGCGAATGTTCATGTTTAAGATCTTTTAACCGAGCCATAGACGTCACATTTCCAGTTCCCCGTATGTTCCAAATTAACCAAATCATAAAGACAACTTGGATGGAAGTATAAGTAATGATAGAAATAATTTAAATAGATGCATTGGCAGCCTTACCAACGAGACCAACGAGTCTAGCCGATCGCCGTATTGGTTGTTTAGAGGCTGTTTTCCTCTGCTGCTTGCGCAGAGGGGCTGGTTGTGGCAGAATCTACTCCGTCGATGCAGATGGCAGTTCGGTAACATCATCATTGCCAGGGGCCTCAAGTAATATATGAAGATCATCAATCGAGTGGTACTGCTCATCTGATTGGACTGGTATAGTCACCTGTTGATGATGAAGATGTGGAGGTGTATACACAAATTCCATACTGTTGAATTCCTCCGCAAAGGTTAGAATGCCTCCCATTCCGCGTGAGCTTCTGTCCAGGTAAGTTCATGTCCTTGTATATTATTCACCGACCTAGCTTCATGGGAGAATAGGATCAGGGAGTTGTTTCGCAAATTGATATAAAAATCATCGATACTTACCATTTTCCGTTCAGGAACCAATGTAGTAGTAGTCGTATGATTTCCACTTCCACTCTGACCCCGACACGGGATTGCGAAAACAGATCCAAAGAGTCTGTACTCAGCACTGAATTCTCATTGGGTAATTATTTTGAGACTTCCTTGTGTTCGCAGATGGGATGTCCTCCGAGATGATTGGATTTTCTAAGCTTTGAGAGGCATCAATATCCACCACTGGTGCAATGTGCATAGTCTCAAGATCATTCCTAGCTACCAGATTATTCTCTACATTCCCTTTATCAGATGATCATTCAATAGGGGGAACCAAAGTATCCGAATCAACCTTTGCTGACTCCTTAAGAATCGGGAACTCTGTTTCTGCTACATTGCCCATCAAGGCGGACTCTGTATCTATCAAAGGAGCACTCGGGAGGATGAAATCTATTGTTTCAGTAACGAGGGGAACATTATGTTCTATTGCCTCTTTAGGTATCATGAAATGCTGAGTTCCCTTACCTAGTTCCACATGGCCGTGAGAAGTGCTGGCTTCACCTGCGCATTCTGTTGAGCGCTTGGCGGCCCAGTTCTGTTTTTTCTTTTGGAAATTGACAACAACCCCTGATTTCAAAAATTTGTTTACCTGATCTGAATCCGCTGTTGGTTGTTTTCCTCTGTCCATAATTTTGGCTGCTTGATCATAATGCGCTGCTACGAGCTGTTGCACTCTGCCTACCCGCTTCGAGTTTTCCAGTTTAGTCGTGTCCTTTGGTTGAGTTTTGGCAACTTCAATTTGTTTATGACATGATCCGTTATTGTGCCCAATAACTCAAAAAACAGAGCAGTATGCCGGAAGGTCATCATATGTAATCGGCTGCCAAAACCCTTTCCCCGAACGCTTGTGAGTGATTCGAACATGTGTTACTAAAGGCTTTAGCATATCAATATCCACACATACACGAGCATCATTCGGCCGACTGAGCCTCGTTGTTGGTTCATCTAATGCTAGAGGCTGTCCAACCGTGCTTGCTAACGAGAAAAGCTTGGATTTATGAAAAAGATGAATTAGAAGTCCCTCAAATCCAATCCATGTTGGGACGATCGACTCCTCATCCTTAAGGTTGAAATCATAGGTCCATTCAAAGACCCGCATCCGTAACCCACAAAAATTCCATACATTTTGTCGCCATAAACGACAAAAATCCTTCTCCAAATTGAATCGATTGGAGTTAGTTTCTTTGAAGAATATGTCTTGTTATGATTTATCTTTTGAGAATATGACTCTTAGGAGAATTTCAATGCTCACCATCTTCCATCAATTTGTTTCGAAATGAAATCATTTTCGAACGACCAAATGGATCTTTCATTAAGCAATGATATTTTCTTTCAACTCTACTAATAGAATAATTCATTTTCTTTTCATTTATCTGGCGTTCTATCGGCTGACGTTTATCAATTGGATCATAATTGGAATAGCAGTTGAACTTGAGAGTCTTTTTAATCTTTTAACATATTGGTCGGTCAATTATTTTTACTGTGATAAATATGAGAACCAAACATTAGGTAATCTATTAATATAGAGATGGTTAAATACTTGCATTCTATGAATATATATTTTCTTTCTTAATGTCAAAAAATTATCTTTGCCTTGTCTACTTTTATAAATATGAGACATCAAATTTTGACAATTCCGATTTAATTGGTAAAAAGAAAAAAATTATTCAATATGTACCAAAGTGTTCAAAACAATTTTTGCTCTTATTATGTTTGATGCATGGCCCTTATGGTCATTCATCTCTTGTTTCTCCATTGAGCGAGAGTTCAAAATTTGATGTATTTCATATCAGTAAGCGTCTTGTTCTTTCGGGACCAAATAGGGTTGAGTCGCCTAAGCCTTTGTCACCTTCTATAACGCCGAATGAATTTTTTAACTACCCTTCCGTATTAAGCGCGATAAAGGGAAAAGTTTCTACAGGATCAAACCCAAAGCATAATGGACCTGGTCCACCACTAACATCCCCTCCCTTACGAAACACAATAAACTGAGAAGTTCCTATGGGATCAAAACCCAAAGCACAATAGACCTGACCCACCACTAGGTTCCCCTTCCTTTAGAAGCACAATGGAGAGAGAAGTTCCTACATGATCAAATCCAAAGCACAATAGATCTAGCCCACCACAAGCATCACATTCCTCAAGAAGCACAATAAAGAGAGAGGTCCTACAAGATAAAACCCAAGGGACAATAGACATGTCTCACCACCAGCATCATTTTCCTTACGAAACACAATAAAGATAGAAGTTCCTACATGATCCTACACAAGGCACAATTGACCTGGCCCACCGCCAACATCCCTTTACCTATGAAGCTCAATAAAGAGAGAAATTACTACATGATCACAACCAAAGCCTCTAGTCTAGACTTTTTTGAAGGGATTAATGGGCAGAAACTCGTTCTAAACACCCATGAGTCCTCCCCTGAAGGATCGGCTCATACAAAAACGAATCGAAAACAGTGATAAATTACTCACATTTTATGGCTAAAGATGTTTTCTTTCGGATGTGTGCTGCTACCACCAAAAGCCTTCCCTTGCGGAATCACTTTCTACCGGTATCCACGCGACGAAACGAGCAGTGAGTGCTAGCTTTTCGTTTATGAGTTTCGGGAATATAGAAAGAAGAGAAGGGCAGAAATCCAGAAATTTGATTTCGGGAGAAATTGGTTTATTGCGGCTCAAGCATTAATTCTAGGGTTTCGGCCAAGAGAGGTTTATATAGGTTGTGAGAGTTTGTTTCAAGAACAACTCCCACGTCCTATCCACCTCTTTTGGCAGTGGGAGTCTTCAACTCCCACATCCCCTAGACTTCTACTGGTAGTGGGAGTCTTTATCGGATAATAACTCCCACGTAATCACAGTTAGAACCAAATACCAGAAATACCCCTAATTCTCTCTAAAAACAATTTTATTATTCTCAGAAAATAAATGTCAGATACAATGAACCTAGACACATTCTAGATTCATTGAATCTGGACATGAAGCTCGTTAACTCGTCTATGCGTGTGACCCTGTAGGTTCATATCACAACGGCAATGAAAACACACTTAGTAGTAGTGTGAGTTCATAAATCACAAGCGGTCCCTAGCAGGACATTTTGACTACCCAAAGTGAATGAATTTACGCTGGAACCTAATATCAATCCACTATTTAATCCCTTTGTCTCGCGATATCCTAATTAAGCATAAGGCATGGTAGTCGTCACCCTTATTAAGCTTAATTGTATTTATGCTCGATCTCCAGGTAGACTGTTCCAACAAATTGTATCTAATAACCACTTTATCAAATACATTTGAGCACGGCCATGCATTTAGACAGTCTTTCCCTATCGAGGGGCCCATGGATATCTCTCTCTAATAATAGAGAGGGACAAATTCCTTACAATGCCTCTCACATTCAAGTCATGATAGGACGCTACATCAGATCATCAGTCGTATTGATTACTCGATTAAAAGTAACGTCCGACTGAGTCAAAACGTGGCACCATTCAAGCTAGAATCAATGGAGACATAAGGTCTAAGGATTCTAAAATATTATTTGAGGAAGTAATACTTATGACTAAGGACCATGAAGTATTACTTCTGTAACGGATCACGTCCGATACGATATATCTCAATATATTGCATCTATGATATGATTTGTACTCATTACACATGATTAGTAAAATATAATCATCAATCAAACATCATACTAGTTTTATTTCATTGTAAAGTAGATTACATAAAACTAGGGACAACTAGAATAGTAATTACATAAGCAAATGAGTTTTACTATCAAATCACGCATTTGATGTTAATAAGCAAAATTAACTATTAAGATGAAATGCTCAAAAAGATATAAAATGTACAACATATGCTAATGGTCCTAGGGCACTACTAACAATCTCCACTTGCCCTAGGTCTAATCACACATGATCCTCAATCCCATTGACCTAGTATGACTCTCATGTTTAGGCTGCGGGAGTGGCTTGGTCAATGGATCTGCAATGTTGTCGTCTGTATGAACTTTGCAAATACTAACGTCTCCTCTGTCAATGATCTCTCTAATCAGATGGAAACGCCTGAGAATGTGTTTGGATCTTTGGTGAGATCTAGGTTCCTTAGCTTGTGAAATGGCACCAGTACTATCACAATAGAGGTCCACTGGGTTCACAATGCTAGGGACGACACCTAATTCGTCAACAAATTTCCTGATCCAAACAGCTTATTTAGCTGCTTCAGAGGCATCTAGGTACTCAGCTTCTGTTGTAGAGTCGGCCACGATTTCTTGCTTTGAGCTCTTCCAGCTCACAGCACCTCCATTCAACCAAAACACAAAATCAGATTGCGATCTAAAGTCATATACGTCGGTCTGGAAGCTTGCGTCTGTGTAACCATTTACAACCAGGCTTCCTTCTTGACCTCCGTAAACTAAGAACATATCTTTAGTCCTTCTCAAGTACTTAAGAATGCTCTTGACTGCAGTCTAATGTGACTCTCCAGGGTCGGATTGATATCTTCTAGTCATACTTAAAGCGAATGAGACATCCGGGCGAGTGCATATCATGGCGTACATAATAGACCCAATGGCTGAAGCATATGGGATCTTACTCATGCGCTCTTGGTCCTCCTTTGTGGAAGGTCCTTGAGTTCTGCTGAGTTTAAGGCCATGTGACATGGGCAAGAATCCCTTTTTGGAGTCTTGCAAACTGAACCGTTTCAGTACCTTGTCAATGTATCCACTCTGGCTTAGGTCAATCATTTTGTTAGATCTATCTCTATAGATTCTTATACCCAAAACGTATGTAGCCTCGCCTAAGTCTTTCATGGAAAAGCACTTCCCCAACCAAGCTTTTACGCTTTGTAATGTGGGGATGTCATTTCCAATCAGTAAGATGTCGTCCACATAAAGCACAAGGAACACTACTGCATTATTAGTTACTTTCTAATAAACACAAGGCTCGTCTTCTTTTTTGATGAAATCGAATTCTTTAATACGTTCATCAAAGCGACGATTCCTGGTTCGAGATGCTTGCTTCAATCCATAAATGGACCTTTGAAGCTTACACACTTTGGTAGGATTTGATGGATCAACAAACCCCTCAGGTTGTGTCATATACACATTCTCGAGAAGGTTTCCGTTAAGAAACGCAGTCTTAACGTCCATTTGCCATATCTCATAGTCATAATATGCAGCTATGGCAAGTAAAATCCTAATAGACTTTTTTATAACGACAGGAGAAAAGGTTTCGTCATAGTCAATACCATGAACTTGTCTATAACCTTTAACTACTAGTCGAGATTTAAAAGTGTGTACATTAATAAGGTGCTATTCCTCCGTTTTGACACGCCATTCTATTGTGGTGTGCCAGGAGGAGTTAATTGTGAAACAATACCACAACCTCTAAGATGTTCGTCAAACTCTTGGTTAAGGTATTCACCACCTCGATCTGATCGAAGTATCTTAATACTTTTACCAAGTTGATTTTGTACTTCATTTTGAAATTCTTTGAATCTTTCAAAAGATTCTGATTTATGTTTCATTAGATAGACGTAGCCATATCTAGAAGTCATCTGTGAATGTAATGAAGTACTGGAACCCTTCTCTAGCACTTGTGTTTGTTGGTCCACAAACATCTGTATGTATGAGGCCCAATAAATCGGTAGCTCTCTCACTTTGTCCAGTAAAGGGAGTTTTAGTCATTTTGCCTAACAAACAAGAATTACATGTTTCATAAGACTCTAAGTCAAATGATGTCAAAATTCCATCTTGATGGAGTTTTGATATGCGTTTCTCATTTATGTGGCCCAAACGACAATGCCAAAAGTAAGTTTGGTTTAAGTCATTGGATTTAAACCTCTTAGTATTAATGTTATAGATGGGCCTTTTAATGGATTCATCGAGGTTAAGAACATAAAGCCCATTCATCAAAGAGGCATCTCCATAGAAGATACGATCTTTATGAATGGTGCAAATTTTATTCAGAATATTTAATTCAAAACCTTCAATATCCAAACAAGAAACTGAAATAATATTCCTACTCAAAGTTGGAACATAAAGACAATTATTCAGTTCTATAATAAGGCCACTTGGCAAAACTAAATTAAATGTCCCGGTAGCTACAGCAACAACTCTTGCTCCGTTCACTACTCTCAGGTCCACTTCTCCTTTTGCCAGTGATCTACTCTTTTTGAACCCTTGCACATTTGCACAAATGTGAGATCCACAACCGGTATCTAATACCCACAAAGTAGGAGCACACATGTTAATTTCAATAACATAAATACCCGGAGAGACAGTCAAACTGGCTTCCCCTTTTTCTTTTCTTCCAAGTAGAGTTTGCAGTTCCGTTTCCAATGGCCTAGTTCGCCACAATGGAAGCAAACCCCTTCCTTTGGTGCCTTGGCTTTGGGCTTGGGCTTGGGCTTGTCATTGCCTTTGCCTTTGCCTTTCTTGGCCATGGGCTTTCCCTTTCCTTTCTTCTTGAAATTCCCTTTTTGAACCATTAAGACTTCAGGGGTTTTCTTAATGTTCAGTTCAGCCTGCTTGAGCATCCCGTGTATTTCATGTATGGTCTTCTCCATGGCATGCATGTTGAAGTTCATAACAAATTGGTCATACTCTGTGGGAGTGAGCCCAAGATCATATATGTGGCCATGTCATGAACTACGGGAGCCCCAAGTTTCTCAAGTTGATCAAGATAGCCCTTCATCTTAAGAATATGTGCAATTACAGAGGTGCCAGGAGCCATCTTGCAACTGTTCAATGCCTTAGTGGTGAGGAACCTTTCATGACGGGCTTGCTCTTGGAACATTTCCTTGAGCTGGCCCATCATCTGGAAAGCCTCAACCCTTCAAACTGTGTTTGAAGATCAGTGCTCATTGTGACTAACATGAGACAAGTCACATCGTTAGACTCATCAGAGTGCTTCTTCCAAGCATCTCTCTCAGCTCTGGGGGCGTTGTTTGCAGGCTGTTCAGGAATAGCCGTATCAAGAACGTATAGCTTTCTTTCCTGCTTAAGGACAATCCTTAAGTTGCGGGGCTAATCAAGGAAATTTGTCCCACTTAGTTTTTCCTTCTCAAGGACGGATCGCAATGAATTGTGTGATGTATTGGTTGCCATTATCTACATTAAATTATTTGCAAAGTTATTAATTTTTGAGCAAAAACATTTCCACAATTTCAACACTTGATAAATGGTGGAAAATAACATTTTACGATAGTTATAAGTTAGCTTTGGCTTATCCCCATAATTAAAGTAAAATCAACCTATGGGAATGACATCTATATATCCCGGCTATTTCCCATTTTATGCCCTAGACCCAAAACTATTTTGATAGCCTAGTTAAGTCGCACCATGTCTAAGCATATGGAAATCACTATTTTCCCATCTCCTCTTGCCTAGATAACCACTTATCTGTTGCTTTGGCAAGCATAAAAAATGATGATCCAAGCTGAAGGAGTACTTAGGATATGGTAGGCATTTTAAGATTTAATTAAAACGATTTATGTGACGTATAATAAATCAAACTCCATTAGACATAAAATAAGCATCACATGCAACATATCAAGCGTAAATGTAAATGTGATATAGCATGGCCTAATCCTATAATGACTCCCACGAGCCTTGTGGGAGCCAAGGGTCAATCTAAGTCAATATCCATCTCATGGATAAAGTCTTCGATCCAGCAGCCTCCAGTCTTGTTACATAGTTGCATGGGCATACCCAGCCTTCAATGTAAAGCAATAAAGCTAATCTAAGAAAGCGATTACAATTTTACAACATTGAAAAAATGGCTCGTAGGCCGTATTATAAAATTACAACCCAAAAAATATGTAAAACTAGAGGGGTATAGCATAATGAAATAAAAGCGAGTACATATACAAAGTCTTAGGTCAGCGGAAAGCGGACGGTCGCGCGACACGGACGGTCGCATGACGCAGACGGTGGTCCCGCTATTTAATCCCTTTGTCTCGCGATATCCTAATTAAGCATAAGGCATGGTAGTTGTCACCCTTATTAAGCTTAATTGTATTTATACTCGATCTTCAGGTAGACTGTTCCAACAAATAGTATCTGATAACCACTTTATCAAATACATTTGAGCACGACCATGCATTTAGACAGTCTTTCCCTATCGAGGGGCCCATGGATATCTCTCTCTAATAATAGAGAGAGACAAATTCCTTACAATGCCTCTCACATTCAAGCCATGATAGGACGCTACATCAGATCATCCGTCGTATCGATTACTCGATTAAAAGTAACGTTCGACTGAGTCAAAACGTGGCACCATTCATGCTAGAATCAATGGAGACATAAGGTCTAAGGATTCTAAAATAGTATTTGAGGAAGTAATACTTATGACTAAGGACCATGAAGTATTACTTCTCTAAAGGATCACATCCGATACGATATATCTCAATATATTGCATCTATGATATGATTTGTACTCATTACACATGATTAGTAAAATATAATCATCAATCAAACATCATACTAGTTTTATTTCATTGTAAAGTAGATTACATAAAACTAGGGACAACTAGAATAGTAATTACATAAGCAAATGAGTTTTACTATCAAATCACGCATTTGATGTTAATAAGCAAAATTAACTATTCAGATGAAATGCTCAAAAAAATATAAAACGTACAACATATGCTAATTGTCAACCCGATAGACATGACAATTAATATTTTTTTACAAGAAGCGACTATATTTAGCACTAATAACCTCAAGAAAGAAACTTTATTTAGTGATTATCCCTAATTTTAATAAGAAAAGAAAAGTATAAAGCAAAAACTAAAATTAAAATGAATATGCAATTTTCTCTTCGTTGTTTTTTTCCAAAAGGAAACATGAATATTTTTTAATCTAATAAACAACTGCTTTAATGGAAGATTAAATAAAATGGGGCATCCTGAAACAATACATAACATTGAGCAAAGAAAAACGACGACTTGCTTAAGCAAACTATTGGTGACCCAATACAATCTCATTCAACAGCAAACTCAAGCAGCCCAATGGAGATTACATTTTTTCTTTTATTGTCTCATATTCTCACAATAAAGAGAGAAATCCTTACAAGATCAAACCCGAAGGACAATAGACCAATCTAACCGCAAGCATCCTATTCCTTACGAAACACAATAAAGAGAGAAGTTCATACAAGATCCAAACCAAGGAACAATAGACTTAGCCCACCGCCAGCATCCCCTTCCATACAAAGCACAATAAAGAGAGAAGTTCCAACATGATCAAACCCAAAGCACAACATACCTGGTACACCTCCACCGTCTTCTTCCTTACTGAACACAATAAAGAGAGAAGTTCCTACATGATCAAAACCAATTCACAATTGACCCATCACCAGGGTTTCATTCCTTATGGTAAACATAAAAAATAGAAGTTCCTACAGGATCCAATCCAAAGAACAATAATGTTTTGTGCCCACAACCTAAGCCTCTAGTCTAGACCTTTTATCTCTTCCCTAAGGGATATATTTTTTAAAAAATGGTTATTCATTTTAGGAAGTATTAAGTAGACTAATCATCTGTATATATGTGGCCTCCATATGAGAAATGAATTCAGGTTAAGCAGAAAATAAAATATTGTACTATACATATTTGTTTCTTAATTATTTTGGATTAATCCAGAAAATAAAATATTAAGAAACATTATTCACCATTAGTTATCTGATTTCCTTTTTCTTTTATTTTTTAATGAATTCATAGTAGTGTCTTATCCAAAAGAATAATGGATACACAGACGAATACAAACATTAGATTCTTTAAATATTTTTTGTTAAACTCCCTATATTGAACCTTTTTTATCACAACGAAAAGTCTAATTTGTCATTTTCTATGAATGGTTTGTTAATTTGTGTGTTAAATAGAGTTAATAGCTATTTTGATTAATAAACTATTTTCGCATTGCGATTTTTGTCATTTAACTACTCCCTCCGATTTAAAATATTAAGTCTTTTTAGGAGTTATATTTTGTTGAAAAATATAAGTCTTTTTATAAAAATTGTGCATTTATCGAATAATTTACTCCCTACATTATTTTCTCCGTATATTCATTTAATCAAATAGAGAGATTAACCTTCATCAAGACGAGATCTGAGTACTAGAAAATAGGCCTGTCAATTGAGTATATTTAGCCTAAAATATTGAGTCCAGACTCAGACTCAAACCCACTAAATTGAGACCAAATTTGAATTTCTATTGAATTGAATCTAGATCTTTTCAACTAGAGTCTGGACTCAACCATAATGGATCTTGAATCTAATTTGGGTCCGCTCATTAAGTTTACTTATAAATTTATCGATACTCAATTTTATTGATCGAAACGTAAATATTTTTTTTTAAAAAAATAAATAATGATTATTAGCGAAATATTTTGTGAAAAAAATAAACATCGTTCATTAACATTAGCATTATATCCTTAGTTCTTATAAAACAAAATAAAAAATAATCTTAATTGGATCTTTGGATCCTTGGGTCTATGCAATTATAATTTAAACTCACAACTCTTGAGTTTCATACTTGGCTTGGATCCTACAGACACAATCTAAATATTAGCATAGGAAAGTCTATTTAGATCCAAATTAGATTTTATGAGTCCGAATCTGAATCTGAACTCTTGAGTCCAATTGACAGACCTAGTATCAAATTGACATGGAATTTTGCAATTCTACAGCCCATCATTTTCTGAAATTATCTGAACATAACTGCACATGATTTTGGTCATACGGGAGTCATGTGGTCCAATTCCATTCATATTTAATTGTAAAACTGAATGGAAGAGACAACATTAATACTCCATAACAATTTAGAGTTATGGACTTGACGTTTTTTAATTAAGGATAAAAAATCGAAATACAAAAAAGTTGGACGTAGGGACTTTGTACTCGTAATTTTATTACTCCCTCCATTCCTGAATATAAGAGTTCCATTCCATGTTGCGAAAATTAAAGAAACAAACACTACGATATTTTTGTAATCAAAATACAATGTTCCTCTCTTAACCTTAACTGACTTCAAAGGCCATTGTCCCAGTGAAGTGGTCAAGGGAACTCTAGGAGAAGCCTGACGCTTTTTCACTCTTAGTTATAATCTGGATACTCTACATAAGAGCAAGCTTGTTGCCCATTTATATATATGTTGAAATCTGGCTTCAAATACTTAAAAGGATGATACAATAATAATAACGTAACTCATTAACTTCTCAAAAATTGGGAGTACGAGCGGAGGATGGATAGGAGACAGGCATAACCTTAACCACAAATACTACTGAAACAAACGAATTGGAGACTGACCTAACATTTAACAACGATTGCGCAAGGTGACCGCTCGCAGAATACCGTTAACGCAGTAGTCCCCAAATACTTAAAAGGAAGATATGGTGAATAAATGAGATCATTGGACTTGTATCTGGGTGAAGAAAACTGGTGATATACATTTGCTAGACTTGTATCTGGTCAATATTGTGGGTTAGATGAGAAGGGAATAATGGTAAAAACAAGCATATTCATTAGGACCTTATCCTTCATTCTCATACTTTTTTCACTTTCTGTTTTGCTTCAACTCCCACAAACCAAGCCCATTCCCCCCTCCCAACTCCAAATACAACAACAACAATAACATAACTAATTAAGTCTTCAATAATTGTAAGTATGGCGGGGGATGGATAGGAGACGGACCTAACCTTTGACAATAAATGCACAAAGTGGTTGCTCCCAAAATAGCATTGAACAGATGGATTGGAGACTTACCTAATATTTGGCAATGAATGCACAAAGTATGCACAAAGTGACTACTCACAGAATACCACTGAAACAGTAGTTCCCCCTACTCCAAATATCCCAAAAAAATACAAGAATTCCTAGAAGATAACTTAATGTGAATGCATCAAAAGAAATGAGGTTATATTCATCTTTAGGACATGAGAGAATGTAAAGTGCAGATACTTTATGTGAATGAAAATGAGCACGCGTCTTAACAACACTGGGAATGAAACGTAAAAATAGACAGAGATACCAGTTTGTATTAAGACCAAAAAAGTAGAAGCAAACGGACGATAAAAAATCTTACCTTAGTCAATTTGATTCCTGATCCTGTTATCTAATCCATATAGAGGGCTAGGTTCATCAGCTTATATCCTCTGATCATTTTTCAGACTCCAAGGGAATGCAGAAACAAACCGAACCAACCAAGGCGTGTCGAAGACTATAAATACCAACCAGCATCAGAATTGAAATCATCAGGGGCCACAAATAAGAACAACCAAAATCAGATAATCCCTAGAGCTCCCTCAATCACTTCATTGAATACTGTTTTTTTGTGTATCCACTGAAGTGTTTGGGGGAACTCCGGGGCTCGTCTGATCATCTTGAATGCCCATTTCTACAAATATCAATTTATAATCAATGTTCGCGTTCCAAATCTTCTTGAATATCTAGAACATAAGGAAGCAAAAGGAAAGAATGACCGAGGATATCAGGACTCTCCTAGAGTTCCCTTGACCACTTCATTGGATACTTGTTCTTTTGCATCCACTGAAGTGTTTGGGGGAACTCCGGGGGCTACCTGATCTTATACAGAAAGAACAAAAGAAAGCAAAAAGAAAGATCAGTTGCGCTTTTCTTACCAAAATTTAGGTTGTCCGAGGCACAAAGTGTTTCCTTGCATGATGCTGCATAAACAAGTTAGAGCACTCCGAAGAATCTTTTGCTCATTTTCTTGAAATTTTAACAAGAGCGAAAAATGTATAAACAGCAAAGGCTTTACACTTTTACGCATGGTGTGTACCGACCAAGCAACATAGGTTAAGGTTCAAACATAATTTCCACACAGTCTTAACCAAAACATGTCCACATCTACAAGCAGGAATAACATGGTTTAAAAATGAATCAAAGCCAAAAACAACAGATGACAGAGAACTACTGCATCGCATGTAAACAAAAACCTTGAGGGCGTTTGATCAATTCATAAGCCTATTAATTCTAGTTCCGAGTTCTAGCAAGATACAACAAAAAACTAGAATTTATATAAAAAATAAAAGAAAAAAAGATAATTTCCTTACTGGCTTTACAATACCCGATGAGAACTATCGTTCGGTGTCTTTTCTCTTCTAAGTTTACCTTTAAAAGAATCTAATGCTTTATAAAAAAATAAATCGTGAGGAGAAAATTACAAATTTTATTCATTGTCGGTCAAGGTAACAGAAGTAAAGACATAAAATAAAAAATAAAAAAATATATTGTGCATCCATACATTTGAAAAATATCTATAAAGTTCTTTGGAGAAATTACTTTGGAACTTCTTAAATTCACTAAGTTAAAAAATTTGCATTAATTTCTAAAATACTTTCTATTTTTTTTTAAAAAAAGAATGATTTTGAAGACTTAAGAAAGTATGCCCAACAACGAAAAAGAAGCCTACTGTAGAAATTGTTTCCCAAAATTGAAAATCTAAAAACGTATGATACGGTTATTTCCTAAGGCTTTGTTTGACATGTAATCGTTTGTATTCGTCTGTGTATCCATTATTGTGCCTTACCAATAAAATATTGTACTATACATATTTGTTTCTTAATTATTTTGGATTAATCCAGAAAATAAAATATTAAGAAACATTATTCACCATTAGTTATCTGATTTCCTTTTCCTTTTTCTTTTATTTTTTAATGAATTAAGAAACATATTGGACAAAGTACTATCCAAAAGAATAACCTAATTTATGAATATTTGTAGTTAAAAAACACAATATCATTGTAGTTCTAATTTTTCTTTTCCCCACGAAATAAGAATACAATAGCATTATTTTCGACAATAAGAAAAGTACCACAACAATTATTTAACATTATTTTTTTTTATCTTTATATGCTAAATTAAGGAGGATAAAATTCTCATTTTGGATTAAAGGTTAGCCTCCCTTTTCTCATATGAGTTGAATTTAGTAAATCTCTAATGTTGATTTATTTTTTATTTTAAGAAATTATGAGATAAACGGAAATGTTTTTTTTTTTACTTTAATAAAAAATAGTTGGTAGATCAGCGCATTACGCTGAGAGACCATGTTTTCCCAGGAGAGGCCAGTTTCCCCATGACACATTATGATATAAATGTAAAATAGTACCCTGAGTGATTAATTATTGCAATTTATCTCCAACATATTTTGGTATTAATGTAAGATAGTATCAAACCGATAGACATGACAATTAATTTTTTTTACAAGCAGCGAACTTTATTTAGCACTAATAACCTGCAGCATGAAACTTTATTTAGTGATAACCCCTAATTTTCATAAGGAAAGAATACTATAATGAAAAAACTAAAATTAAAATGGATATGTAATTTTCTCTTCCTTGTTTTTTCCAAAGGGAAACATGAATATTTTATAATCTAATAAACAACTGCTTTAATGGAAGATTAAACAAAAATGGGCATCCTGAAACCATACATAACATTAGGCAAAGAAAACCACGACTTGCATAAGCAAACTATTGGTGACCCAATAAAATCTCCATCAACAGTAAACTTAAGCAGCCCAATGGAGATCACATTTTATTTTCTCATCTTCTCAATTTAAGGGGAACAAACCATTTTGATAACAATAATTACTTTGACGATTTTAATCAATTAGGATGATTTCACATAAGATTTCTTCGGGTATTTAGCAGAGCCCCCTATGCTCTATCTCTCGATAGACAGAGGCTTAGTAAAACCATTTTATCAACTCAATATTACACAACGAGATTCATAAGGTTATTACAAGTCGGTCAAAGATAATAAAAGCCTAGAACCTAGGAATTGATTCGTAACCAGAGATATTACAACTAAACTGAACGTTATGTATGAAATAGCTAATATAACCTAAACTGACCAAGATGGTCGGGTTTGACACGAAATGGTGCCTTTCAGCTAAAAAAGATCGCTAAATTGCACGTTTGTAATTTAATTTCATTAATTGGTGTCATTGTTAAGCTTTGTTTTCATGTTTTATCGACGATCGATTGGAGTTAGTTTCTTTGAAGAATATGTCTTTCTTTGATTTATCTTTTGAGACTTTGACACTTAGGAGAATTTCACTGCTCACCATCTTTCATCAATTTGTTTAGAGCAAATAGCTTTTTCTGCCACAAAACTAGTTACGAGTGCTATATCTGTCACAAATTATTTTTCCGTGCCTTTTTTGCCATTAAACATTTTATGAGTGCTAAAAATGCCACAAAAAGAGGGAGGGTGAAGGGAAAAATAGGTAAGAGATCAAATTAATTTCAATTAGACCCTAAAATCAAAATTTTATATTATATTGGGAACCTAATTTTATTTTATTTTTAATACTTGACCCTTCTTCCCAAATTTACCAAAACCCTCACCGCTACCTTCTTCTTTATTCTCTTCCCATATCGAGCCACCACCACCTCCCATCCCGTTACCCAATCCCTACCCCCACCCATACCCAAAGAGTACCAAATCTGACAAAAAATGACTGCTTGAAGATTTGGAGAGGTGTGGTGAAGGTGATAGCCTAGCAAAAATGTCTAAGAACAATTAGATATTCTTAGGAAATTGGTCTGCATTTTGCATATTGCTTTGCAAGAGTCCTTTTTGTTCAAGAATTCTGATGGTTTTAGATGCAAAGCATCTATGTTAGGTTAATTATGTACTGCAAATTAGTCTACATTTTGTTTAGTACTTTGATTGGTATGTATTTTGTTTAAATTTTTTTTGATGGTTTTAGTAGCAAAGCACTTGGTTAATCATGTAGTGAAAATTGATTAGCATTTTGCTTATTGCTTTGACTTATATGTATTTTGTAAAACAGTTTCTAAAGGTTAGAGGAGCAAAGCATTTGTAAAATTTGTTATATGTGTCTGAAATATAGATCTATAATTGCTTTCATCATATGGATTGCTATTCTTGGTTAATTTTCAGGGGCTATGTGTGGGGGGTTAGGGATTGGGTGGCGGCGGTGGCTCGAGGTGGGAGGAGAAGGAAGAAGAAGGTGGTGGAGACTTTGATAAATTTGGGAAGAAGGGGTCAATTATTTAAAAAAAATAATTTTTGTACCCAATTAAATATAAAAATGTGATTTTAGGGTCTAATTGAAATTAATTTGATCTCTTACCTATTTTTCCCTTCACCCTCCCTCGTGTTGTAGCATTTTTAGCACTCATAAAATGTTTCATGGCAGAAAAGGCACGGAAAAACGATTTGTGGCAGATATAGCACTTGTAACTAGTTTTGTGGCAGATATAGCACGAAAATGTAATTTGTGGCAGATATAGCACTCGTAACTAATTTTGTGGTAGAAAAAGCTATTTGCTCATTTGTTTATGTACTCAAATCTTTTTCGAATGACCAAAGGGGTCTTTCATCGGGACCTGATTAAGCAGTGCTATTTTCTTTCAAGTCTACTAATAGAAGAATTCGTTTTCTTTTCATTTATCTGGCGTTCTATCGAGCGAGTCTATCAATTGGATCATAATTGGCATAGCAGTTGAACTTGAGAGTCTTTTTAATCCTTCATAATGGTCGGTCAATTTTTTTTAATAGGCTAAATACGAGAACCGAACAGTAGGTAATCTATTAATTAAAGAGATGGATAAATGCTTGCATGCTATGCATATATATTTTTCTTTCTTAATTCTCTTATATTTATGCTAGTCGCAAATTAATCTTATGCCTTTGGGAAACAAAGACAAAAAAAAATATATATATATATATATATATATATATATATATATATATATATATATATATATATAACATTTGCTTTAAGCTTATCTCTGCCTTGTGTACTTCTATAAATAGAAGACATCAAATTTTGAATATTCTGTTTTAATTGGTAAAAAGAAAAAAATATCCAATATTTTTTTTTAAAAGGTAATAAGACCAGTGCAACAATTTTGCTCTTATTATGTTTGATACCTGGCCATTATGGTCATCCATTTCATGTTTCTCCATTGGGTGAGAGATCAAAATTTGATATCAATGAGCAGCTTGTTCCTTCAGAACCAAATGGGGTTGAGTCGCCTAAGACTTTGTCACCTTCTATAATTTCGAATGACTTTTTTGATTACCCATCCCTATTAAGGGCCTCTTCCTTACCAAACACAATAAAGAGAGAAGTTCCTACGAGATCCAACCCAAGGCACAATAGACCTCATCCACTACCAACATATTTTTCCTTACGAAACACAATGAAGAGAGAAGTTCCTACAGGATCAAATACAAAGCACAACAGACCTGGCCCACCACCACATTCTTCTTCCTTACGGAACACAATAAAGAGAGAAGTTCCTACATAATCAAAACTAATGCACAATAGACCTGGCCCGTCACCAGAGTTTCCTTCCTTAGGATAAACATAAAAAATAGAAGTTCCAACATGATCAGATCCAAAGAACAATAATGTTTTGTGCCCACAACCAATGCCTCTAGTCTAGACGTTTTATCTCTTCCCAAAGGGTTATAATCTTTTTTAAAGAGGGTTATTCATTTTAGGTGGCATTAAGTAGCCTAATCATCTATATATGTGGCCTCCATACGATAAATGAATTCAGGTTAAACAGCTTGTTGCTTCGACATGAGTTACATATTCTTCTTGTGCAATTTATCTTTGTATACATTGTAATGTAAATATTTGTTTCTTAATTATTTTGGATTAATCCAGAAAATACAATATTAATAAATACTATTCACCATTGGTATTTTGATTTCCTTTTCTTAAATTTTTAATGAATTCATAGTAGTGTCTTCTACTATGTAATAACCATGAAAGAAACATATTGGACAATGTACTACCCAAAAGAGTAACCTAATTTATGAATATTTGTAGTAAAAAAACACAATATCATTGTAGTTGTATTTTTTCTTTTTCCAACGAAATAAGAGAACACTAGCATTATTTTCAATAATAAGAAAAGTACCACACCACTTATTAAAAATTCTTTTTTATCTCTATATGCTAAATTAAGGAGGATAAAATTCTCATTTTAGTTAAAGGTTAGCCTCCCTCTTCTCATATGAGTTGAATTTAGTAAATCTCTACTATAGATTTTTTATTTTTATATCAAGAAATTATGAGATAATCAGAAATGTTTTTTTTTTTTTTTTTACTTTAATAAAAAATAGTATGTAGATCAGCGCGTTACGCGGAGAGACCATGTTATCCCAAGAGAGGCCAGTTTCCCCATGTTACATTATTATATAAATGTAAAATAGTACCGGAGTGATTAATTATTGCAATTTGTCTCCAACATATTTTGGTATTAATGTAAGATAGTATCAAACCGATAGACATGACAATTATTTGTTTTTACAAGAAGCGAACTTTCTTTAGCACTAATGACCTCCTGCAAACCCTTAATTTTAATAAGGAAAGAATACTATAATGCAAAAACTAAAATTAAAAGGGATATGCAATTTTCTCTTCGTTGTTTTTTTCCAAATGGAAATATGAATATTTTATAATCTAATAAACAACTGCTTTAATGGAAGATTAAATAAAATGGGGCATCTTGAAACAATTCATAACATTAGGCAAAGAAAAACCACGACTTGCTTAAGCAAATTATTTGTGACCCAAGACAATCTCCTTCAACAATAAACTCAAGCAGCCCAATGGAGATCGCTTTTTCTCTTTTTATTTTCTCATCTTCTTAATTTAAGGGGAACAAACCATTTTGGTAACAGTAATTACTTTCAAAATTTTAATCAAATTAAGATGATTTCACGTAAGATTTCTTGGGTATTTTTCCGAGCCCCCGATGCTCTATCTCTTGATAGAGAAAGGCTTTTCAAAACCATTTTATGAACTCAATATTACACATCGAGATTCATAAGGTTATTACAAGTCGGCCATAGATAATAAAAGCCTAGAACCTAGGAATTAATTCGTAACTAGAGATATTACAACTAAACTAAAACATTATGCATGGAATAGCTAATATAACCAAAACTGACTAAGATGGTCAGGTTTGACCCCGAAATGGTGCCTTTCATCTAAAAACGATTGCTAAATTGCATGTTTGTATTTTAATATCATTAATTGGTGTCTTTGTTGCACTTAGTTTTCATCTTTTATCGACGATCTCTGGCCTAGAAATGATCGATTTTTAAAACTAGACCATTTATAAGTATGGTCCAGTTTATTACAATTATTTATTATAAGACCTCACCAGAGGAGGAGTAGTAGAAGTCCCGTTGAGCGGGTGTCGTAGAAGTCCCGTTGAGCGGGTGCCCCGTGAGAGGGGAGTATAAGACCCACACAAGGGAACCCAAAGAAATGACAATTAAATCATTCCCCTTGTGTGAGGTGGGTATCGAACCTGGACCTCTCGGTCACAGGCAGTGGATGTTACCCACTGGACTACCATGCCTTCGATTAGAAATGATCGATTGGAGTTAGTTTTTGGAAGAATATGTCTTGCTTTGATTTATCTTTTTAGAATTTGACTCTTAGGTGAATTTCACTGCTCACCATCTTTCATCAATTTCTTTATGAACTGAAATCTTTTTCGAACGACCAGAGGGGTCTTTCATCGGGACCTTCATTAAGCAGTGCTATTTTCTTTCAAGTCTACTAATAGAAGAATTTGTTTTCTTTTCATTTATATGGCGTTATATCGGGTGACTCTATCAATTGGATCATAATTGGCATAGCAGTTGAACTTGAGAGTCTCTTTAATCCTTCAACATAGTTGTCGGTCAAATTTTTTTTTACTGGGCTAAATACGAGAACCCAACAGTAGGTAATCTATTAATTAAAGAGACGGTTAAATTCTTGCATGCTATGAATATATATTTTCTTTCTTAATTTTCATATTTTTATGCAATTCACGAATTAATCTTATGCCTTTGGGAAACAAAAACAAAAAAAATATAACATTTGCTTCAAACTTATCTGTCTTGTTTAATTTTTTATAAATAGAAGACATCAAATTTTTACTATTCTGTTTTAATTTGTAAAAAGAAAAAATTATCCAATATGTACCAAAGTGTTCAAAACAATTTTTGGACAGGAATGTTCTATATTCATAAAATATTTATTTTGAGCCCCAAAAATTATATTGGTTTAACAAAAATTTATTCTGAAGCCTGTCTTGAGAAGATAAATTTATATTTTTTAAGTTATAACAAATCAAAGATACAGTTGGTTATATATAATCTATGTATAGTTGAAACAAACAACGCGTAAAACAAACAACAAATATTTGGTATTTCCTTTCTATAAAAGCAGACAAAGGCAAAGAGAAGTTTACATCACACAATGGATTTTTTAAAAGGTAATAAGACCAGTGCAACAATTTTGCTCTAATTATGTTTGATACCTGGCCATTATGGTCATCCATCTCATGTTTCTCCATTGAGCGATAGTTCAAAGTTTGATGTCAAGGAGCGGCTTGTTCCTTCAGGACCAAATGGGGTTGAGTAGCCTAAGACTTTGTCACCTTCTATAACGTCGAATGACGTGCCTCTTCCTTTTTTTTTTAATAAACAATTATATATATATATATATATATATATATAGAAAGAAAACAAACGGAGGGGACTAGGCCAAAACTTTCCCAAAAGAAGAACCAACACCCACTGAAATAAGAAAGCAATAAAAGCAACCTTATGCATTTTAGAGATGCTCTCGGTTGTTACAGAATAATAGAGCGCGGAGGTAAAGCTAAGGGATCCGACTAGAGCCATTACAATGATTTCCAAATTACAAGAGTCGAATATATGGAGTACCCATTTTGTCAAGATGTATTAAGCCTCTAATTTGACTTGGCAATAAAGGGTATGCTTCAAAGCTAGTGGTTGAACGCGAAGTACAAGCCAAGTTTGCTAAAGCGTCTGCAACCGAGTTAATCTCGCGGTAAACATGAACAATCTTACGATCACCAAGAATAGACAGAATTTTTCGAAAATTAAAGTCTAATTTCCAAGAAGCAATTGTACCTTTTATCAAAGCACCTGCCATCTGTCTGAATTTGAAATTGAGCTATATCACACATTCGAGCCATTTGTAAACCTGCTAGTAATGCTTCTATTTCCGCCTCGAAACTCGTTTTGTAGTCACCAATGAAGCTCGAAAAAGCACTTATAAAATCCCCATTAGGATGCCTAAGAATACCACCAATGCCGGAGATTCCTAGATTTGCCTTTGAAGCTCCATCAATGTTCAAGATAGCCTCTCCTACCATTTTGTTTCCGCCCCATCTCAGCACCAAAATTTGCCTCGGCTGAAACGAGGCATTCTTAGGCATTATTTTCTTAGCCTTCATCAATGTACCCGTATAATCCCTGAACTGCGCCAAAATACTGGATAGAGAGGTAGTCCTGGCCTCATTCAAAAATCGACACCCCGCTTTCCATAGTAGCCAACAAGCCGAGCAAGCCATTACCAAAATCAATTGTACGCCATTTGAAGATCGAGCAAACCACCAAATAGAAAGTAACTCCCGTAACGTATCCACCTTATCGATATCCGCAATTAAACCGACCTGGACCGTGGCTTCATGCCATATCGTT
The DNA here is from genome assembly GCA_026122235.1 of Vinca minor. Taxonomy (NCBI): domain Eukaryota; kingdom Viridiplantae; phylum Streptophyta; class Magnoliopsida; order Gentianales; family Apocynaceae; genus Vinca; species Vinca minor. The sequence goes on from JAOCZM010000020.1 coordinate 834,668, forward strand.
AGAGCTAACGGACATCGAACGAACACATGATCATAAGTCTCCATCGACCCTAGACAAGCGCAACGAGAAGCCAAAGGGACCCCAAAACGTTTTCGGTCCTCATCCAATGCCAAAAAATGATTAAGCAATTTCCACATAAACAGAGAGATAGATAAAGGAAGAACCTTATTCCATATGCATTTCCTTGAGTGTTGAGCAGCTCCCAAGTCCCTCAAGCATGTTATAGCCGATGCAAGAGTGAAATGGCCATGTTGTGTTTCCCTCCAAATCAGTCTATCATCTTCTTGAAATGGCCCCAAATAAATTTCAGGCAGCTTATCAACAATAAGCTGAGGAAGGCAGCCTCTAAGTTTAGCCCTGTCCCAATTTTTGCCGTTACAAAAGTCCTTAACTCGTGAGCTGGCCAAAGCTTCGTTCGGGTTCATCAACCATTGTCCAAAGAGCCTTCCAATGTATAATTTTCATACACAAAGCTTGAGTCTCCGCCCCTAAAAGGACAAGCAATGTGGGGTTCAACCTTATTTTTAACTTGCATCATTCTCCTTCCACTCGGCGAGCACCCCCCAACCACCAAACTCAATTTAACATGACTCAGTTCCTTACAGTACATTTGCCTTAAAAAATTAGCCCATAGAGAATTCCCTGTTCGAAATTTACACCATAATTTCCATGAGAAGGCCTCATAAAAGGTCAAAAGAGAAATAACACTCACTCCATTACTCTCCACCTCTCGAGACATGTTTTTCCATGACATCCAATGTTTTTTTTCAACCCCATCTGTTTGTCCCCCAGACGAAGCGTGAGAACATTCGCTCTAAGGAAGTCATAACAAAACGGGGAACATTACAAGAAGAGAGAATATGCATAGGAATAAAATTAAGAATAGAACGTACCAACACAATGCGTTAAAAGATTCCTCTGCCATCCATCAATCCTTGCAGCAATTGTGTCAATCATAGGTCGAAAGTATTGAATTTTCGAACGTCCCGGATAAATCGGGCAACCAAGATATTTCATAGGAAAGTCCCCTTCTATGAAACCAGTCACTGATTGGATCATAGACTTTGCTGAATTATTCATACGATTTGACTTATAGAATGAGCTCTTCCCAATGTTTATTCGCTGGCCCGAATTATCCTCATATAGGCTAAGAAACTCCGTGAGACGTAGACTGCTTTTCTTTTTACCATTAGTAAAAATGACAATATCATCCGCGAAAGCAAGATGCGAAATAATAAGAGACTGCCTTGGAACATGATAGTGCTCAATTATATCTGTTGCAATCAAATTATTTAGCCCCCGGGACAGGCACTCGGCTGTCAAAATAAACAACAATGGTGAGAGAGGATCTCCTTGTTTCACTCCGCGCTTTGCATTACAGTAGCCATAAGAAGCACCATTGACCATCACCGAAAACCAATTCGATCTCAAGATATTATGTATCAGATTAATAAAATGATTTCCAAAACCGAAGCGGCGTAATATAATAATGAGGAAAGAATGTGATACTCTGTCGAAAGCCTTTTGCATATCAAGCTTAATGATTAAATTGCCTCCCCTGATCTTGTGATTGATAGAATGAACCATTTCCATTGTCATTAAAATATTATCAGAAATTGATCTACCCTTAATAAAGCCAGATTAATTGGAACAGATTATAGAGGGCAAGAGGGTGGCAATTCTCGAAGCCATAACTTTCGAAATAACCTTGTTAGCAAAATTACAAAGAGAAATAGGGTGAAACTCACCGAAGTTAGCTGGGATAGGTACTTTCGGCAACAAAATAATAGTAGTACTAGCAATATCTTTCGGCAGAGATATACCAGACCAAAAGTCACAAACAGCCAATAAAACATCATTCTTGATAATATCCCAGCAGTCCTGAAAAAAGCCGCCTGAATAACCATCCGGACCAACAGCACTATTACAGTCTAGGGAGAAGACCGCATCATACACCTCCGGTAAAGTAGGTAACCTAGATAATTCCCGATTTGATTGTGAGTTTACCAAGCATGGAATATGATTTAATAGCTCATCAGATGGTGGTACCACATCCTCAACTTCCCGACCGATTTCCTTGTCTTCTGTCAACCACAATCCCGATTCAGATTGAATTTTTGAGATACGCATGTGGCGCCGTCTGTGCTTACAAATGGCATGGAAATATTTGGTGTTAGCATCTCCTTCTCTCAACCACTTAATTCTCGATTTTTGTCGCCAAAAGGTTTCCTCTGCCCTAAAAAAGAATAGATAAATCTCTTTCGTCTCCTTCCATTCCCTCAACAATCCCTCATTCGGACAAACATCATGAACTCTTTCGGCTAACTTTACCTTGTCTTCGGCTTCTTTGAGCTTAACCGGGACAAAACCAAATTCCTCCTTATTCCACAAAATCAACTCCCTCTTCAATCGCTTTAATTTGCTAGTCAGAACCATCATACCATTACCTTCGACCCGGCCCGCCCAAGAAGAGGTGATCAAAGGTCGAAATGTAGAGTGAATGGACCACATATTTTGATATCTGAAAGGAGCCGAAGAAATAGGACCACTTCGTCTTATAAGAACATAAAGAGGGCAGTGATCAGATTCCGATCTATTAAGGAGCTCGAGTGCAGTCTTGGCAAAAAAAAAATCGCTCCATTGCACATTAATCATAACTCTGTCCAACCTACTGCAAAACAGGTGGTGGTAAACTTCTGCACCATGTAAAAGGGCTTCCAGTGAAAAATATCTTGCAAACCACTATCTCCCACAACTTCAATAAATTCAGACATCGGAAGCGAAGCAGGAATAGATCCCAAACTTTATGAGACATCTTTAACCACATTAAAATCCCCCCTCCCCCCACCAACCAAGGGACATCATGCGAAGAGTTAAAGAGACGCAATTCATCCCATAATTGTTAGTAGTGCCCTAGGACCATTAGCACATGTTGTGTGTTTTATTATCTTTTGAGCATGTAATTGAATAGTTAATTTTGCTTTTGATTATCAAATGTGTGATTTGATAGTAAAACTCATTAGCTTATGTAATTACTATTCTAGGAGTCCCTAGTTTTTTGTAATTCTTAATTACTATGAAATAAAACTAGTATGATTGTTGATTGAAGATCTTGTTTTACTGATCATGTGTAATGAATACAAATCACATCATAGATGCAATATATATACGGATACATTGTATTGGACGTGATCCGTCAGAGAAGTAATACTTCATGGTCTTAAGTCATAAGCATTACTTCCTCAATACTATTTTAGAATCCTTAGACCTTATGTCTTCATTGATTCTAGTATGAATGGAGCCACGTTTTGACTCAGTCGGACGTTACTTGTAACAGAGTAATCAATACGACTGATGATCGGATGTAGTGTCCTATCATAGCTTGAATGTGAGAGACATTGTAAGGAATTTGTCCCTCTCTATTATTACAGAGAGATATCCATGGGCCCCTCGATAGGGAAAGACTGCTTAAATGCATGGCCGTGCTCAAATGTATTTGATAAAGTGGTTATCAAATGCTATTTGTCGAAACAGTCTACCTGGAGATCGAGCATAAATACAATTAAGCTTAATAAGGGTGACGACCACCATGCCTTATGCTTAATTAGTATATCGCGAGACAAAGGGATTAAATAGTGGATTGACATTAGGTTCCGTTGTAAATTCATTCACGTTGTAAAGTCACAATGCCACTCGTGACTTATGAACTCACACTAATACTATGTGTGTTTTCATTGCCATTGTGATATGAACCTATAGGGTCACACGAATAGACGAGCTAACGAGCTTCATGTCCATATTCAATGAATCCAGAAAGTGTCTAGTTTCATTGTATCTGACATTTGTCTTTCTGAAAATAATAAAGTGTTTATTATTCGAATTAGAGATAGGGGCAATTTCGGTATTTTACCTATAGCTGGGATTACGTGGGATTTATTATCCGATAAGGACTCCCACTACCAGCGAAAGTCTAGGGAACGTGGGATTCTGAGACTCCCACTGTCGAGAGAAGTTGAGTAGAGGTGAGAGTTGTTCTAGTAACAAACTCTCACACTCTATATAACATCTCTTAGCCGAAACCTAGTAGATTAAGGTTTTCAGCCGAAATACCATATAGAATTAGAAAACCGTTTTCTATTCTTTCTTTCTCCCTTTTCTCTCTGATCCCCGAATTTTACAAAGACGAAGAGCTAGCAATCACTGCCCGTTTCGTCGCGTGGATACCGGTAGAGGGACATTCCGCAAAGGGAATTCCATTGGTGACAGCAAAGAATCCAAGAAACGTGATCTTCCATTCAAGAAGTAGCTTCTTGAATCCGCAAAAGTAAGTTCTTTATTGCTGTTTTTCGAATTGTTTCATATGAGCGGATGCTTCAGGGGAGGACTCATGGGTGTTTGGAACGAGTTTCCGCCCATGAATCCCTTCAATAAGGCCCTGCGTTCGGTGTAGGAGCATTTAGCATAAACAAAATAGCAGTACAGAGGGGAGCCCGCATAGTTATTAACCAAAATAGTCAAAACTTGATCCAGTATTACCTACAACAGCAATATCAAGAATACCATTCCAAAAAATCCAAATTTTGCCAGAAATATTACAAAAACCATCATCAAATCCTAAACGACGAGTATAAAAAGGCAATTGGTCATCCCCAAGCAAAGGTTCCAAAATGACATTAAAATTAAGTCTAAGATCTCTTTTAAGTTGGCGTACTCTTGCAATAGACTCGGCATTACCAATACCACGGATGTTCCAGATAACAAAATTCATAACATTCATAAAAGATAATGAGAGAGAGCAAAAGTTCCCATTACTGGGAGATACCAACAGATTTCTCCATCAAACGCGACGATTTCCGCTTAGAGGCCCCATGAAGCTTGTGACCACGTCCGCGGTTACCTTTCGCTGGAGTCTGAAAAGGTAAGGGGATAGAAAAGTTGGTAGAAGGAGGAGCAGTGGCCGCAGAGAAAGCAAAATCATCCATTGATCTGGGTAGAGCCCAGCTACCTTCCTCTTCTCCTTCAGATGGTAGCCCGAGCTCATCCGGGTACTCCGGGTCTTCGTCATCCGTTTCGGTTCCCACTTCCACTTCAGATATCCGATCAGTGTCTTCAATAACGTGGTCCCGTGCACCAGAAACTTAGTCTGAAGATCCTAAAGTAACGGGAACACTTGTAGGTACCAAAATAGTCTCGGTAGAACAGCCTGGCAGAGCATCCGAAACAGTTGCTGGTTCGCTGACCGAAACAGGGGAAAAATAGGAAAAAACCCCACTGCCATATTGACCGATTCAATGGGTAAAACAGGCTACCCAGGCGTGACTAATACATGTCTGACAGGTTTTTTCTGATGGTCTGGCCCTAGCAACCTAGATGGAAGAGTAATTTTGAACGCGCGCAGATCATCTAAAACTGTTGAGTTCAAACGATCATTCACTGAAATGCTTCCGGCCGAGTGAAAATTCTTGGAATAAGAGTGGAATTGTCACAACCTACCCGTATGTCATCAATTCCCTTGGAGGTTAAAATGAGAGGAGAATAAAAAATGGACTTATCAAATAAGGCTGCCGGATAGGGTGCATGAATAAGATCCGAAGACATCCCCCTTAACTCTGATACCAAGACCTCTGATTCTAAATCGACCACATTCGGAAGAACAGTCGGAGCCTTGGTCAACACGCCAACCATCTTCCTCGCGGTCTCAGTTGAAGTCTCGGACATACTTGGATCGTTCCTTTTACCAACCTTTACCTATTTGATGTTAATCACCTTAGGTAACACTGTGGCCTTCGGATCCACATTTTTGAATTTCTGAGGTACCGTAGTATTGTTTTTCCCCTTGTGTAAATTCATCGCCGGAACCTGTTTTGTGACAATCTGCTTTGGGGTAACCTTGAGGGGAGCTGCTGAAACCGTTTTACCACATTGTGAAATACGATGGCCAATACGATAGCATCCCAGACAATATACCGGAAGATCGTCATAACTGACCGATTGCCAAAAACCTTGACCTGTTTTAGCATGGGTTACCCGAATGCACTTGGGTAAGTCCGATAAAAGATCAAGTTCTACACAAACTTTTGCCACACTCGGACGTGAGGCGGCAGCGGTCGGTCCATCCAAAGCAAGAGGCTGACCCGCCACTTTAGCAAGAGAAAAAAAAATAGATTTGTTGTGTAAATGGATTGGTAAACCTTCAAATCCAATCCAAATTGGAACAATGGAGGGTTCAATATTAACATCGAAATCATACGTTCATTTGAATACCCTCATAGAGAGACCAAAGAAGTTCCAATAACCTTGACGCCAAAGTCGGCAATAGTCTTCTTCAAGATCAAACCGTATCAAAACATGACGTGGGTCAATCCTTCCAATCCAAAAATTCCCCTTAAATCCAACCTTATGAAAAGTCTAACGTAAAGAGTATAGAGCCGGAGCGTATTTATGGAATTTACCAACAAGAGCAAAACGCCAAGGTTGAATTAAGATATCATGTGCCTCCGCCGGGATGACTAAGTTTGGTTCTCCTTTAAAAATCTCTAAATGAGAAATAGGCAATATGGTAGCTTCAGATTGGGGTGCCTTGAGCAATTCTACGAAACGTTTCTACTTCCAAGGAGAAATAGGGTGGGGGCCATAGTAGCCTGCTCGGCAGCCATGACAGCCACAGGGAACAAAACTATGCTACGAGGTAAAAAACAAAGGACCGAAGCCCGACAAGGAAAATATCGACCCCAACCCGAAAACCCGAATCACAACAACAGTAAATTAAACAAGGTAGATCAAAAGAGACCCAAAATCGAGGAGAAAAGGGTACTACTAGCTAATCAGACCACAAAGATTAAACCTTTACCATAAAAACACCCAAGAAGAAGATGATACCAGCTTGTGAAACTCGCTCTGGTGACGTAATAGGAGAGTATGTACAAGGCAAGCCTTAACAAAACTATTAAGGGAATGGTCACCGATTACCATCGCTGAATGATGTAATCGATCAGAGATAACCACCGCCGCTCACTGTGCATCAAGTGCCTCTTCCTTACCAAACACAATAAAGAGAGAAGTTCCTACGAGATTCAACCCAAGGCACAATAGACCTGCTCCACCACCAACATCATCTTCCTTACGAAACACAATGGAGAGAGAAGTTCCTACATGATCAAATCCAAAGCACAACAAACCTGGCCCACCACCACATTCTTCTTCCTTACGGAACACAATTAAGAGAGAAGTTCCTACATAATCAAAACCATTGCACAATAGACCTGGCCCATCACCAGGGTTTCCTTCCTACAAGATCAGATCCAAAGAACAATAATGTTTTGTGCCGACAACCAATGCCTCTACTCTAGACCTCTTATCTCTTCCCTAAGGGATATAATCTTTAAAGGTGGTATTAAGTAGCCTAATCATCTGTATATGTGGCCTTCATATGAGAAATTAATTCAGGTTAAGCAGCTTGTTGCTCCGACGTGAATTACCTATTCCTCTTGTGCAATTTATCTTTGTATACATTGGTACTATAAATATTTGTTTCTTAATTATTTTGGATTAATCCAGAAAACAAAATATTGATAAATACTATTCACCGTTTGTATTTTGAATTCCCTTTCTTTTATTTTTAATGAATTCATAGTAGTGTCTTCTACTATGTAATAACCATGAAAGAAACATATTGGACAATGTACTATCCAAAAGAATAACCTAAGTTATGAATATTTGTAGTAAAAAAACAGAATATCATTGTAGTTGTATTTTTTATTTTTCCAACGAAATAAGAGAACACTAGCATTATTTTCAATAATAAGAAAAGTACCACACCACTTATTCAACATTCTTTTTGATCTCTATATGCCAAATTAAGGAGGATAAAATTCTCATTTTAGTCAAAGCTTAGAATCCCTCTTCTGTTATGAGTTCAATTTAGTAAATCTCTACTGTAAGGGAAATTCATTATGGTCATCCATCTCATGTTTCTCCATTGAGTGAGAGTTCAAAATTTGATGTATTTGATATCAATGAGCGGCTTGTTCCATTAGGACCAAATGGGGTTGAATCGGCTAAGAGTTTGTCACCTTTTATAACGTCGAATGACTTTTTTTTATTACCCATCCCTATTAAGTGCCTTTTCCTTACCAAACACATTAAAGAGAGAAATTCCTACGGGATCCAACCCAAGGCACAATAGACCTGGTCCACCACCAACATCATCTTCCTTACGAAACACAATGAAGAGAGAAGTTCCAACTGTTAAAGGAATAGCCGGGTCTAAAACAAGTTATGCAGCGGAAATAAAACGACTCACCCCTAATAGGATCTTTCACGAGTAAGAACCTTAGACTACGGGATAGCATTATACCTTTCAAAGTAGGTTTGTTGTCACGAACGGAACGCCACCAACGCAGGCTCCGCCTCTCCCAATATCCACTCGATCTTCCGGGGATGGTCCTCTACCGCTTGGTGCTAGCCAACGCCTCGTAGAAGTATTGAAGACACTCTTCAAGATGGAGTATATATTTATGGTGGATATAGGACCTAAAAGAAGAACAAGAAACAATTTTCTTACTTCTTTTCTATTAGCCAAAGCTAGAAAACAAGTATATCGAAAAGCTGTCTTTTCTTTCTATTCAATCTCTATTGAATGCTCTCTCTTTTTCTCTCTTCTCTAACCTTTCAAAAGCTGGAGAATAATGACTTAGAATACTAGGAAGAATCAGCTTTTTTCCTAGTCATTCAAGGGAGAGTGGGGAGAGAGAAAGGGAGAAGTGGGAGATCATGGAGGAAACCACTCCTCCACATTCTCCACCACTTCAACCTCCTTCTAAGAGATAAGAGCTGGAAAATATATCCAATTTTCCAGCCATAAGGTCGGTCCAAATGGGTTGGTCGGCCCAACCCGATTAAGGGCCCAATCCAATCCCGGACCGAAGCCCGGCCCGGCCCATTGAATTGGCGCACCTTAGATTAAATGTACTCCAACAAGCCCAATCCAGTTGATCTATGAGTACGACCCAGGAGGTATCTATGATGTTGGCCGTGACATCATATGTCACAGGTAATGAGAGGTATCTAGCAACGCATCATTACCCCCAATTCATAAATATCTGGTGACTATCATAATCACACCATTTGACATTTCTATTTAAATCCGTTTGTCCTTGATATCTAGATTGAACACAAGTCATGGAAAAAGTCACACTTGTATTGTCCAATCTTTTAGTTTCTTGATTCGCGAGTAGACTAATCAAATGACATCAATATCATATACTGATTCATTTGTTCATGGCCATGAATTAGTCAGTCTCCATCAAAGGGGCCCAAGATATCGCTCCTGCTATATAGGAGGGACAAATCCTTTCTGCATCCCATTCATCCTGAACAAGATTCGTGATATACCCAATAAATGCCTTTATTGCTCACCCTGTTATGGATAGCGTATCAAAGCATAACACTAGCCATGCAAGAACTCTTGTGAGACCTCAAGTCGAAGGATCTCATATACAACCCAGTCAAAAATTGAGAAACACCGTTGACTATTATATAACAACCCATGGTGTGTTTCTCATGTCGGGTCTGTCCAGTATAATGATTCTCTAATCATATATACCCATGTGACGATCCGATATCTTATATCAATCACTGCACATACTAGTCTTACGCATTATTATTGTCCTCGAAGATTCCATAATAATGTTCGACTAGGGACGTTTTAGAATCATAACAATTATGAATACTATTCTAAGGACATATTATTTCATTATGTTTTTAAGAACGCAGAAACATATTGAAATAATATTGGAATTTATGCCTTTTTATTCATCAAAATGAAAATTACATAAATACGATACAATAATCTCCCACTTGCACTAAAGACCCAAAATCATCTACTGATTGGTCTTTATGGGCATACTAATGACTGTCTCTAAAGAAAAGATCAGCCCTCCAGATATCGGATACCCATGGAGCTAGTGTGACGATCATGCTGCTGCTACGACAGTGGCTTCGTCAGTGGATCGGCGACATTGTCTGCCGAATCTACTCTACATATATGCACATCACCTCTTTCTATAATCTCGCGGATTAGGTGAAAATGCCATAGTACATGTTTGGACCTCTGGTGAGATCATGGGTTCCCTAGATTGTGAAATAGCCCCATTGTTGTCACAATAGAGGTTAATCGGGTTCGCAATACTAGGAACCACATCGAGGTCGGAAATAAATTTCCTGATCCAAACTGCCTCCTTAGCTGTTTCACAAGTTGCTTTGTTCTTAGCCTCTGTCGTAGAATCTGCGATGGTCGATTGCTTTGAACTGCGCCAGCTCACAGCACCTCCATTCAAGTTAAACACATATCCCAATTGTGATCGAAAATCATCTCTATCGGTTTGGAAACTAGCATCGGTGTAACCACTTACAACGAGCTCATCCGCCCCTCCATAAATCAAGAATGTATCCTTAGTCCTTCATAAGTACTTGAGGATATTCTTGACTGAGATCCAGTGACGTTCACCGTAATTAGACTGGTATCTGCTCGTAAGGCTTAAGGCAAACGAGACATCTGGGCGAGTACATAACATGGCGTACATGATGGATCCTATGGCAGAAGCATAAGGGATCTCTTTCATGCGTTCTATTCGGCAGGCGTTTTAGAACACTGTTTGTTCGACAGAACAGTACCATGTGCCATAGGACAAAGGCCCTTCTTAGACTCTTGCATGCTAAACCGCTTTAGCACCTTGTCTATATATGTACTCGACTTAGGCCAATGAGTCTCCCTGGATCTATCTCTATAGATCTTGACTCCCGAGAATATAGCCGGCATCGCCTAGGTCTTTCATAGAGAAACACATACTCAACCAAGCCTTGACAGACTTTAAGGTTGGTATGTCGTTTTCAATGAGTAGTATGTCATCTACATACAAAAACAGGAATACGATTGAGCTCCCACTAACCTTCTTGTAAACACAAGGCTCATCCTCATTTCTAATGAAGCCAAACTCACGGACGACATCATTAAAACGGATGTTCCAGCTTCAAAAGCTCGCTTGAGTCCATAAATGGATCTCTGAGCTTACATACTTTTCCAAACGATTCTCCGGAGTGACAAAACCTTCAGTCGTGTCATATACACATCCTCTTCAAGTTTTCCATTAAGGAAAGCGGTTTTGACATCCATTTGCCAGATTTCATAGTCATAGTAAGCTGCAATAGCAAGCAAAATCCAAATGTACTTGAACATAACTACATGGGAAAAGGTCTCGTCATAGTCAATACCATGAACTTGTTTGAAACCTTTCGCGACTCAGCCGCCCTCATGACGTTTGTACATTCCCTTCCATGTCGGTTTTAATCTTAAAAGCCCATTTGCACCCTATGGGAGTTACCCCTTCAGGTGGATCAACCAAGATCCACACTTGGTTTGTGTACATGGAGTCCATTTCAGATCTCATGGCCTCAAGCCATTTCTGAATCAGGGCTATTAATTGCTCGTTTGTAGGTTGAAGGTTCATCGTGATCCACAAACATAACATCACCATGTTACTGTTATGAAAAAAACCAAATTTTTTCCGGGAGGTGGACGACGAACTCTACCGGAGCTACGCAATTCTTGTGTTTCTTGAATCAGTGCTCGGGCTGCACAACTGTTTGTGGCACCTGCTGCACAACAACTTGTGGAGTCTTTTCAATTTCCATCTTATCATTAGTGGTAGTTTGAGAGTCTGGAACTTCAGTAAGTTCTACGCTACTCCCACTCATGTTTCTAGAAACACATTCTTTTTCTAGAAAGACTCCCGTGCGAGCAACAAACACTTTGTTTTCGTTAGGGATATAAAAGTAGTATCCTTTAGTTTCCTTAGGATAACCTACAAATATGCACTTTTTTCAGATTTTGGAGCCAGCTTATCAGAAGCTGAGCGTTTTACAAAAGCTTCACAGCCCCAAATCTTTAGGAAAGACAAACTGGGACGCTTCCCAGTCCATAACTCGTATGGCGTCTTTGTAACTGATTTAAGATGGAACGCGGTTAAGTGTTAAAGCTGCTGTCTCTAGTGCGTGTCCCCAAAAAGAATTGGGCAGGCTCGTGTGACTCATCATAGAACGAATCATATCTAATAAGGTTTTGTTCCTCCTTTCAGATACACCATTCCATTGTGGAGTAGCTGGAGGAGAAAGTTGTGAAACGACTCCACAATCCTTTAGATAGTCACAGAATTCTTGACTCAAGTATTCTGCTCCTCGATCAGATCGAAGAACCTTAATATTCTTGCCAAGTTGGTTTTCTACTTCTAGTTTAAACTCTTTAAACTTAGCAAATGCTTCGGATTTGTGTTTCATCAAGAACACATATCCATACCTACTGAAGTCATCAGTAAAGGTAATGAAGTTGAGGTAACCACCCCTTGCATGTATATTAAAAGGCCCACATACATCACTATGTATTAGTCCTAATAAAGCATCGGCTCTCTCACCTAGCTTAGTGAAAGGTGATGCTGTCATCTTACCCAACAAACAAGATTTGCATCGATCATAAGACATGAAGTCAAATGATTCCAACAGCCCATCTTTATGGAGCTTGGATATGCGGTCTTCGTTTATGTGACCTAAGCGACAATGCCAGAGGTATGTCGGATTAGAATCATTAGTCTTAAACATTTTTGTATTTATATTTAAAATTGGCATATCAAGGTCTAAAATATATAGACCATTAATCAAAGAGGCGCTTGCATAAAAAATATTATCCAAAACTAACGATAATCGTTGGTTTTTGATTGAAATCTCAAAACCTTTCTTGTCCAAACAAGAAACTGAAATAATATTCTTAGTTAAACTTGGTACATAGAAACAGTTTTCTAAACCCAAAACAAGCTCTGAAGGCAAAGTAAAAGTACACGTCCCTACAGTTAGGGCTGCAACACGTGCTCCGTTGCCAACTCGTAGTTCCACTTCAGCCTTTGCCAACTCTCTACTCCTTTGCAGTCCCTGCACATTAGTACAAATGTGGGAACCACATCCGGTATCAAGTACCCAAGAAGTAGTTGTATTTAAATTGATATCAATCATATTAATATCAACAACATAAATACCTGAGCCCGAAGTAACATTTGCTTTCTCCTTTTCCAGCATTTTTCCTGCAATATAGCTTTTGCAGTTCCTTTTCCAGTGACCCTTTTCACCACAGTGATGACAGATAGAGTCCTTGGCTACACCACCCTTAGATTTCAGTGCATTGTTGAAAGTGGTTTGCTTGCCCTTGGGCTTACCTTTCGGTTTGCCTTTGGATTTCACAAAATCTTTGCCTTTGCCCTTTTGCACCATCAGTATGGTGTTGGGCTTGGACTTGCCTATTTCCTTCTCGGCACTCCTCGAGCATATTCAACAACTCGGCAATGGCTTGTCAATTTCATTCATGTGATAATTCGAATGAACTGATCGAACGACTCGAGCAACGATTGCAAGATCAAATCGATCGACAGACTCTTGCCCCCCAAAGGAAATCCCAGCTTTTTTCAAGGTTCTGAACATAACCTATCATCTTAAGAACGTGAGTTCCTACTGGCATTCCTTCAGACATTTTGCATTGAAAAAGAGATTTCGATACGTCGAATCTCTCCTGGCGTGCTTGTCCCTGATATAGTTGCTTCAGGTGAGCTAGCATCTCATAAGCCCCCATGTCCTCATGTTGCTTCTGAAGCTCAGAGTTCATGGTGACAAGCATGAGGCTAGACACATCTAAAGCATCGCTACAATGCTTCTGATAAGCACTTCTTTCAAATGGGTCAAGCGCGAGCCTCCGGTGTATCGAGAATAGGTCGTTTCTAGAACATACAGACTTTCTTTCATGCTTGAGAACGATTCTCAAGTTCTTGAACCAGTCGAGGAAGTTAACTCCCTCTAATTTGTCCTTCTCAAGGACAGAACGCAGTGATAGTGTTTGGTTTGAATTTTCCATTTTTCTACAACAAAATACGGATTAATTGCCATTTGGGTCCCCAACATATTTGCGCGCAGCCAATTTCATCCTTTTTCTTTTTTTTTTTTTAACTTTTCACATCCCCAATATATTTTCAAACAGCCACTTTCATCCTTTTTAACTTTTTTCAGCCATTTTCATCCCCAATATATTTTTCTAGCAGCTACTTTTCATCTCAATATATTTTCAAACGACCACTTTCATCCTTTTTAAAGTAGTCGTTTGAAAATTTTTTGGGGATGAAAGTATCGCTAGAAAATATATTGGGGATGAAGATGGCAGTTTGAAAATATATTGGGGATGAAAGTGGCTGAAAAAAGTTTAAAGGGATGAAAGTGGCTGTTTGAAAATAAATTGATGACCGAAAAAGTTAAAAAAAAAAAAGAAAAAGGATGAAATTGGCTGCGCGCAAATATGTTGGGGACCCAAATGGCAATTAATCCAACAAAATACATATGCAAAGTAAGTACCGATAAAATCATTATTAGGTCTTTTATCTTTTTAATGATTTCTCCCACTATTTTCTTCGAGTGAATAACCCTCATTGTCAACTCGTAAAGTTCGTTAACTTTCTAGCGGGCCAAGATCCATAATTCACCTCGTTTTGAGTCAGCTTTGGCTGATCGCCCAAAACTTAGTTATTTAGGTAGGCAACGTTTGCCAATTACATCAAATTATGTAATTCTTGGTTAGTTGAGTGAATAACATTTATTCAAGCGTATCAATATACACTTTTCTCAACTCTTTTTCCTCTAGATCCTCAATCTATTTATTGAGATAATCCAGTTAACTAGGACCCTAAGTTTTTGCCGGCGGATAACACAAATTATCCTTCGCGCCTCACCCGGATAGACACGTATGTACATCTTTGGCATGTCCCATACTAATGTCGATCTAGGCCTTGACGAGGGCCAAACTTAGGAAGGCACTAATTAATATTTAATTGAGGGGTTTTATTTTTAACAATCTCACCAGAAAAGCATAAAATAAAACAGTTTATGCTTATATACATATGCATCCAATACATAAAAGTAAAAATGCAATAGTAATCGCCATATCCTATTCGGTTTTTCCAAGCCAATGGAAAAACTGTGAAGTCAATCTAAGGGTGTGAAAAGAAAACATTCTATTTTACACCGTCTTGACCTTCAGGTGGTTGTCTCCAAATCATCATCACAACTGTACCTTCTCCTAATCTAGAATTACATAATTCTAAGGAAACCTCGAGTTACATTCAAGGGGATTTGATGAGAAGAGAATTACAACTTTTGATAAAAAGAGATAGGCACGATACGCAGATCGTATTTATAAACTAAACCAACAGGGTAAAGGCGATTACTATGCATCATGCTCAACTAACATAACAATTTATGAAAAATGAGCAACCAGCAAAATGAACATTTCATATTCTGTTTCAGATTCGGTGGACCGGCACGATACGCAGATCGTATTTATAAAATAAACCAACAGGGTAAAGGCGATTACTATGCATCATGCTCAACTAACATAACAATTTATGAAAAATGAGCAACCAGCAAAATGAACATTTCATATTCTGTTTCAGATTCGGTGGACCGGCCACCCCGCTCGGTCGACCGGGTAACCAATCGGCTGAACCGACCTATCTCCTAATCGTCCGAACAAGAAACTGAGAGTACTCGGTTGACCAAAACAGGCATTGCGGTCGACCGAAAATCTCAACTCTCATACATACAAAATGATGCAAAAACATGTCATACATGATATACAACATTTGTAGCAATCCTAAGGCATGCAAAATATAGAATCATAATCCATATTAAAATACTATAGCACATTAAGTCTATAGGGTACTCGTTAGTGGCTCTGATACCACTCTTAGAGGAATAACCGGGTCTAAAACAAGTTATGCAGCGGAAATAAAACGACCCACATCTAATAGGATCTTTCACGAGTAAGAACCTTAGACTACGGGATAGCAATATACCTTGCGAAGTAGGTTTGTTGTCACGAACGGAACGCCACCAACAGTAAACTCAACCAGCCCAATGGAGATCGCTTTTTCTCTTTTTATTTTCTCATCTTCTTAATTTAAGGGGAACAAACCATTTTGGTAACAGTAATTACTTTCACAATTTTAATCAAATTAGGATGATTTCACGTAAGATTTCTTGGGTATTTTTTCGAGCCCCCTATGCCCTATCTCTCGATAGAGAAAGGCTTTTCAAAACCATTTTATGAACTCAATATTACACATCGAGATTCATAAGGTTATTATAAGTCGGCCAAAGGTAATAAAAGCCCAGAACCTAGGAATTGATTCGTAACCAGAGATATTACAACTAAACTGAAACATTATGCATGGAATAGGTAATATAACCTAAACTGACTAAGAGGGTCGGGTTTGACCCCGAAATGGTGCCTTTCATCTAAAAAAGATTGCTAAATTGCATGTTTGTATTTTAATTTCATTTTTTTTTGTCGGAATGGAATTTTATTGAAAGAGGCCGAAGCCTTCAAAAAAATACAGTGAACCGCATCCCAAGATGGGAATCAACGGGACAAGAATCTAACATAAGTCCTGCCTAATCTATCTTTATTACATTGGTTCCGTACCGACAAAGGCAGCAAACAATAATCGTTGAAATCACAGGCGGGTTGTTCATTGCACGCAATATTAGCAAGCAAATAAGCGACCTTGTTACCTTCCCGATAGACATGCTGAACAATGCTGTGATTAATTAACTGAAGCAGGCACTGAAATACTCCATCTAGTTTCCAACTGCTGATGTGAAGCTTAGTTATGGAATCCTGTAAAAACTTTGAATCAAGTATACCATCATACCCCATAGTAGTAGCCATTTGTAACCCCTGAAACATTGCCTCCAACTCAGCTGCACTATTAGTCGTTTGATTCCCCAGATAACGATAAAAAGCAAATATAAATTCCCCATTTCCATTACGCAAGATGCCTCCAACCCCCGAGCAGCCCGGATTGCCTCTTGAAGCTCCATCCACATTGAGAATCACTTTATCCCTATGAGCCGACTCCAACCATTTGAGGGCAATTGCCCGGCCTCGGATATTCCAAGTTGGCGTTCTAGGACCAGAATATATAGCATACAAATCCGCAGCCCGAAGAGCAGGGTGAAGAAAAGATTCAAACTCTCTATACAATCCGGAAGTAGTGACTTTGCATCCATCATATACAAAACGACACCTGGCCCGCCATAATATCCAACATACACTAGAACAAACAAAAATATGAATAAATTTCCATTTCCCACATCCCTTCCCCCAAAGAAATTTAACAAGAGAAATAGGAGAATCATAGCTCATTAATCTCCAATTAATCCCAAGTAAGCCACACCTTTTTTCCACAGAAAATCAGCAATAGGACATTGAAGGTAAATGTGACCGAAACTATCGACTCCCGAACCACAATGACAGTGTGAAGCAAGGGATACCCCCCATTGAAAAACCGCCACATAAATACACACAAAACCATTGTATTATAATTTCATTAATTGGTGTCTTTGGTGCACTTCGTTTTCATCTTTTATCGACGATCTCTGACCTAGAAATGACCGATTGGAGTTAGTTGCTTTGAAGAATATGTCTTTCTTTGATTTATCTTTTGAGACTTTGACTCTTAGGTGAATTTCACTGCTCACCATCTTTCATCAATTTCTTTATGCACTGAAATCTTTTTCGAACGACCAAAGGGGTCTTTCATCGGGACCTTCATTAAGTAGTGCTATTTTCATCCAAGCCTACTCATTGAAGAATTCGTTTGCTTTTCATACATATGCGAAATGAATTTAGGTTAAGCAGCTTGTTGTTTCGACATGAGTTACCTATTCCTCTTGTGCAATTTATCTTTGTATACCTTGTACTATAAATATTTGTTTCTTAATTATTTTGGATTAATCCAGAAAATACAATATTGATAAATACTATTCACTGTTGGTATTTTGACTTCCTTTTCTTTTATTTTTAATGAATTCATAGCAGTGTCTTCTACTATGTAATAACCATGAAAGAAACATATTGGACAATGTACTGTCCAAAAGAATAACCTAATTTATGAATATTTGTAGGAAAAAAACACAATATCATTGTAGTTGTATTTTTTTCTTTTACCAACGAAATAAGAGAACACTTGCATTATTTTCAATAATAAGAAAAGTACCACACCACTTATTCAACATTCTTTTTTATCTCTATATGCTAAATTAAAGAAGATAAAATTCTCATTTTAGTTCAAGGTTAGCCTCCCTCTTCTCATATGAGTTGAATTTAGTAAGTCTCTACTGTAGATTTTTTATTTTATTTTAAGAAATTATGAGATAATCAGAAATGTTTTTTTTTTTACTTTAATAAAAAATAGTATGTAGATCAGCGCGTTACGCGGAGAGACCATGTTATCCCAAGAGAGGCCAGTTTCCCCATGTCACATTATTATATAAATGTAAAATAGTACCCTGAGTGATTAATTATTGCAATTCGCTCCAACATATTTTGGTATTAATATAAAATAGTATCAAACCGATAGACATGGCAATTATTTGTTTTTTACACGGAGCGAACTTTATTTAGCACTATTAACCCCCCCATCAAACCCTTAATTTTAATTAGGAAAGAATACTATAATGCAAAAACTAAAATTAAAATGGATATGCAATTTTCTCTTCGTCGTTTTTTCCCAAAAGGAAACATGAATATTTTATAATCTAATAAACAACTGCTTTAATGGATGATTAAATAAAATGGGGCATCCTGAAACAATACATAACATTAGGCAAAGAAAAACCACGACTTGCTTAAGCAAACTATTTGTGACCCAAGACAATCTCCTTCAACAGTAAACTCAAGCAGCCCAATGGAGATCGCCTTTTCTCTTTTTATTATCTCATCTTCTTAATTTAAGGGGAACAAACCATTTTGGTAACAGTAATTACTTTCACAATTTTAATCAAATTAGGATGATTTCACGTAAGATTTCTTGGGTATTTTTCCGAGCCCCCTATGCCCTATCTCTCGATAGAGAAAGGCTTTTCAAAACCATTTTATGAAGTCAATATTACGCATCGAGATTCATAAGGTTATTTTAAGTCGGCCAAAGGTAATAAAAGCCTAGAACGTAGGAATTGATTCGTAACCAGAGATATTACAACTAAACTGAAACATTATGCATGTAATAGGTAATATAACCTACACTGACTAAGAGGGTCGGGTTTGACCACGAAATGGTGCCTTTCATCTAAAAAAGATTGCTAAATTGCATCTTTGTATTTTAATTTCATTAATTGGTGTCTTTGTTGCACTTCGTTTTCATCTTTTATCGACGATCTCTGGCCTAGAAAAGATCGATCGAAGTTAGTTGCTTTAAAGAATATGTCTTGATTTGATTTATCTTTTGGGACTTTGACTCTTAGGTGAATTTCACTGCTCACCATCTTTCATCAATTTCTTTATGAACTGAAATCTTTTTCGAACGACCAAAGGGGTCTTTCATCGGGACCTTCATTATGTAGTGCTATTTTCATCCAAGTCTACTAATTGAAGAATTCGTTTGCTTTTCATTTATCTGGCGTTCTATCGGGCGACTCTATCAACTGGATCATAACTGGCATAGCTGTTGAACTTGAGAGTCTTTTTAATCCTTCAACATAGTGGTCGGTCAATTTTTTTTTCTGGGCTAAATACGAACCCAACATTAGGTAATCTACTAATTAAAGAGACGGTTAAATTCTTGCATGCCATGAATATATATTTTCTTACTTAATTTTCATATTTTTATGCAATTCACGTATTAATCTTATGCCTTTGGGAAACAAAAAAAAATATAACATTTGCTTCAAACTTATCTCTGCCTTGTGTACTTTTAGAAAGAGAAGGCATCAAATTTTGAC
The DNA here is from genome assembly GCA_026122235.1 of Vinca minor. Lineage (NCBI taxonomy): Eukaryota > Viridiplantae > Streptophyta > Magnoliopsida > Gentianales > Apocynaceae > Vinca > Vinca minor. The sequence continues at coordinate 854,531 of JAOCZM010000020.1, forward strand.
TATTCTGTTTTAATTGGTAAAAAGAAAAAAATTTCCAACATGTACCAGAGTGTTCAAAACAATTTTTGGATAGGAATGTTCTATATTCATAAAATATTTATTTTGAGCCACAAAAATTATTTCATTTTAACAAAAATTATTCTGAAGCCTGTCTTGAGATGATAAATTTATATTTTTTAAGTTATAACAAATAAACGATACAGTTGGTTATATATAACCTACGTATAGTTGAAACAAACAACGCGTAAAACAAACAACAAATATTTGGTAATTCCATTCTATAAAAGAAGACAAAGGCAAAGAGAAGTTTTCATCACACAATGGATTTTTTAAAAGGTAATAAGACCAGTGCAACAATTTTGCTCTTATTATGTTTGATACCTGGCCATTATGGTCATCCATCTCATGTTTCTCCATTGAGTGAGAGTTCAAAATTTGATGTATTTGATATCAATGAGCAGCATGTTCCTTCAGGACCAAATGGGGTTGAGTCGCCTAAGAGTTTGTCACCTTCTATAACGTCGAATGACTTTTTTGATTACCCATCCCTATTAAGTACCTCTTCCTTACCAAACACATTAAAGAGAGAAGTTCCTACGGGATCCAACCCAAGGCACAATAGACCTGGTCCACCACCAACATCCTCTTCCTTACGAAACACAATGAAGAGAGAAGTTCCTACAGGATCAAATCCAAAGCACAACAGACCTGGCCCACCACCATATTCTTCTTCCTTACGAAACACAATAAAGGGAGAAGTTCCTACATAATCAAAACCAATGCACAATAGACCTGGCCCAACACCGTGGTTTCCTTCCTTAAGATAAACATAAAAAATAGAGGTTCCTACAGGATCAGATCCAAAGAACAATAATGTTTTGTGCCCACAACCAATGCCTCTAGTCTAGACCTCTTATCTCTTCCCTAAGGAATATAATCTTTTTTAAAGAGGGTTATTCATTTTAGGTGGTATTAAGTAGCCTTATCATCTGTATACGTGGCCTACATATGCGAAATGAATTCAGGATAAGCAGCTTGTTGCTTCGACATGAGTTACCTATTCCTCTTGTGCAATTTATCTTTGTATACATTGTACTATAAATATTTGTTTCTTAATTATTTTGGATTAATCCAGAAAATACAATATTGATAAATACTATTCACAATTGGTATTTTGACTTCCTTTTCTTTTATTTTTAATGAATTCATAGCAGAGTCTTCTACTATGTAATAACCATGAAAGAAACATATTGGACAATGTACTATCCAAAAGAATAACCTAATTTATGAATATTTGTAGGAAAAAAACACAATATCATTGTAGTTGTATTTTTTCTTTTACCAACGAAATAAGAGAACACTTGCATTATTTTCAATAATAAGAAAAGTACCACACCACATATTCAACATTCTTTTTTATATCTATATGCTAAATTAAAGAGGATAAAATTCTCATTTTAGTTCAAGGTTAGCATCCCTCTTCTCATATGAGTTGAATTTAGTAAGTCTCTACTGTAGATTTTTTATTTTATTTTAAGAAATTATGAGATAATCAGAAATGTTGTTTTTTTACTTCAATAAAAAATAGTATGTAGATCAGCGCGTTACGCGGAGAGACCATGTTATCCCAAGAGAGGCCAGTTTCCCCATGTCACATTATTATATAAATGTAAAATAGTACCCTGAGTGATTAATTATTGCAATTCGCTCCAACATATTTTGGTATTAATGTAAAACAGTATCAAACCGATAGACTTGGCAATTATTTGTTTTTACAAGGAGCGAACTTTATTTAGCACTAATAACCTCCATCAAACCCTTAATTTTAATAAGGAAAGAATACTATAATGCAAAAACTAAAATTAAAATGGATATGCAATTTTCTCTTCGTCGTTTTTTTCCAAAAGGAAACATGAATATTTTATAATCTAATAAACAACTGCTTTAATGGATGATTAAATAAAATGGGGCATCCTGAAACAATACATAACATTAGGCAAAGAAAAACCACGACTTGCTTAAGCAAACTATTTGTGACCCAAGACAATCTCCTTCAACAGTAAACTCAACCAGCCCAATGGAGATCGCTTTTTCTCTTTTTATTTTCTCATCTTCTTAATTTAAGGGGAACAAACCATTTTGGTAACAGTAATTACTTTCACAATTTTAATCAAATTAGGATGATTTCACGTAAGATTTCTTGGGTATTTTTTCGAGCCCCCTATGCCCTATCTCTCGATAGAGAAAGGCTTTTCAAAACCATTTTATGAACTCAATATTACACATCGAGATTCATAAGGTTATTATAAGTCGGCCAAAGGTAATAAAATCCTAGAACCTAGGAATTGATTCGTAATCAGAGATATTACAACTAAACTGACACATTATGCATGGAATAGGTAATATAACCTAAACTGACTAAGAGGGTCGGGTTTGACCCCGAAATGGTGCCTTTCATCTAAAAAAGATTGCTAAATTGCATGTTTGTATTTTAATTTCATTAATTGGTGTCTTTGTTGCACTTCATTTTCATCTTTTATCGACGATCTCTGGCCTATAAACGATCGATTGGAGTTAGTTGCTTTGAAGAATATGTCTTGCTTTGATTTATCTTTTGAGACTTTGACTCTTAGGTGAATTTCACTGCTCACCATATTTCATCAATTTCTTTATGAACTGAAATCTTTTTCGAACGACCAATGGGGTCTTTCATCGGGACCTTCATTAAGTAGTGCTATTTTCATCCAAGTCTACTAATTGAAGAATTCTATATGGCGTTCTATCGGGCGACTCTATCAACTGGATAACAATTGGCATATCTGTTGAACTTGAGGGTCTTTTCAATTCTTCAACATAGTGGCCGGTCAATTTTTTTTTACTGGGCTAAATACGAGAACCCAACAGTGGGTAATCTATTAATTAAAGAGGCGGTTAAATTCTTGCATGCCATGAGTATATATTTTCTTTCTTAATTTTCATATTTTTATGCAATTCACGAGTTAATCTTATGCCTTTGGGAAACAAAAACAAAACAAATATAACATTTGCTTCAAACTTATCTCTGCCTTGTGTACTTTTAGAAATATAAGACATCAAATTTTGACTATTCTGTTTTAATTGGTAAAAAGAAAAAATTATCCAACATGTACCAAAGTGTTCAAAACAATTTTTGGACAGGAATGTTCTATATTCATAAAATATTTATTTTGAGCCAAACAAATTATTTCGTTTTAACAAAAAATTATTCTGAAGCCTGTCTTGAGATGATAAATTTATATTTTTTAAGTTATAACAAATAAAAGATACAGTTGGTTATATATAACCTACGTATAGTTGAAACAAACAACGCGTAAAACAAACAACAAATATTTGGTAATTCCATTCAATAAAAGAAGACAAAGGCAAAGAGAAGTTTTCATCACACAATGGATTTATTAAAAGGTAATAAGACCAGTGCAACAATTTTGCTCTTATTATGTTTGATACCTGGCCATTATGGTCATCCATCTCATGTTTCTCCATTGAGTGAGAGTTCAAAATTTGATGTATTTGATATCAATGAGCGGCTTGTTCCTTCAGGACCAAATAGGGTTGAGTCGCCTAAGAGTTTGTCACCTTCTATAACGTCGAATGACTTTTTTGATTACTCATCCCTATTAAGTGCCTCTTCCTTGCCAAACACATTTAAGATAGAAGTTCCTACGGGATCCAACCCAAGGCACAATAGACCTGGTCCACCACCAACATCCTCTTCCTTACGAAACACAATGAAGAGAGAAGTTCCTACCGAATCAAAACCAATGCACAATAGACCTGGCCCATCACCATGGTTTCCTTCCTTAAGATAAACATAAAAAATAGAGGTTCCTACAGGATTAGATCCAAAGAACAATAATGTTTTGTTCCCAAAACCAATGCCTCTAGTCTAGACCTATTATCTCTTCCCTAAGGGATATAATCTTTTTTAAAGAGGGTTTTTCATTTTAGGTGGTATTAAATAGCCTTATCATCTGTATATGTGGCCAACATATGCGAAATGAATTCAGGTTAAGCAGCTTGTTGCTTCGACATGAGTTACCTATTCCTCTTGTGCAATTTATCTTTGTATACATTGTACTATAAATATTTGTTTCTTAATTATTTTGGATTAATCCAGAAAATACAATATTGATAAATACTATTCACCGTTGGTATTTTGATTTCCTTTTCTTTTATTTTTAATGAATTCATAGCAGAGTCTTCTACTATGTAATAACCATGAAAGAAACATATTGGACAATGTACTATCCAAAAGAATAACCTAATTTATGAATATTTGTAGGAAAAAAACACAATATCATTGTAGTTGTATTTTTTCTTTTACCAACGAAATAAGAGAACACTTGCATTATTTTCAATAATAAGAAAAGTACCACACCACATATTCAACATTCTTTTTTATCTCTATATGCTAAATTAAAGAGGATAAAATTCTCATTTTAGTTCAAGGTTAGCATCCCTCTTCTCATATGAGTTGAATTTAGTAAGTCTCTACTGTAGATTTTTTATTTTATTTTAAGAAATTATGAGATAATCAGAAATGTTGTTTTTTTACTTCAATAAAAAATAGTATGTAGATCAGCGCGTTACGCGGAGAGACCATGTTATCCCAAGAGAGGCCAGTTTCCCCATTTTATGAACTCATTATTACACATCGAGATTCATAAGGTTATTACAAGTCGGCCAAAGGTAATAAAAGCCTAGAACTTAGGAATTAATTCGTAACCAGAGATATTACAACTAAACTGAAACATTATGCATGGAATAGAAAATATAACCTAAACTGACTAAGAGGGTCGGGTTTGACCCCGAAATGGTGCCTTTCATCTAAAAAAGATTGCTAAATTGCATGTTTGTATTTTAATTTCAATAATTGGTGTCATTGTTGCACTTCGTTTTCATCTTTTATCGACGATCTCTCGCCTAGAAACGATCGATAGGAGTTAGTTGCTTTGAAGAATATGTCTTTCTTTGATTTATCTTTTGAGACTTTGACTCTTAGATGAATTTCACTGCACACCATCTTTCATCAATTTCTTTATGAATTGAAATCTTTTTCGAACGACCAAATGGGACTTTCATCGGGACCTTCATTAAGTAGTGCTATTTTCATCCAAGTCTACTAATTGAAGAATTCGTTTGCTTTTCATTTATCTGGCGTTGTATCGGGCGACTCTATCAACTGGATAATAATTGGCATAGTTGTTGAACTTGAGAGTCTTTTTAATCCTTCAACATAGTTGTCAGTCAATTTTTTTTACTGGGCTAAATACGAGAACCCAACAGTAGGTAATCTATTAATTAAAGAGACGGTTAAATTCTTGCATGCCATGAATATATATTTTCTGTCTTAATTTTCATATTTTTATGCAATTCACGAATTAATCTTATGGCTTTGGGAAACAAAAACAAAAAAAAATATAACATTTGCTTCAAACTTATCTCTGCCTTGTGTACTTTTAGAAATAGAAGACATCAAATTTTGACTATTCTGTTTTAATAGGTATAAAGAAAAAATTATCCAATATGTACCAAAGTTTTCAAAACAATTTTTTGACAGGAATGTTCTATATTCATAAAATATTTTTTTTGAGCCACAAAAATTATTTCGTTTTAACAAAAAAATATTCTGAAGCCTGTCTTGAGATGATAAATTTATATTTTTTAAGTTACAACAAATAAAAGATACAGTTGGTTATATATAACCTAAGTATTGTTGAAACAAACAATGCGTAAAACAAACAACAAATATTTGGTAATTCCATTCTATAAAAGAAGACATAGGCAAAGAGAAGTATTCATCACACTGTGGATTTTTTAAAAGGTAATAAGACCAGTGCAACAATTTTGCTCTTATTATGTTTGATACCTGGCCATTATGGTCATCCATCTCATGTTTCTCCATTGAGTGAGAGTTCAAAATTTGATGTATTTGATATCAATGAACGGCTTGTTCCTTCAGGTCCAAATGGGGTTGAGTCGCCTAAGAGTTTGTCACCTTCTATAACGTCGAATGACTTTTTTGATTACCCATCCCTATTAAGTGCCTCTTCCTTACCAAACACATTAAAGAGAGAAGTTCCTACGGGATCCAACCCAAGGCACAATAGACCTGGTCCACCACCAACATCCTCTTACTTACAAAACACAATGAAGAGAGAAGTTCCTACCGGATCAAATCCAAAGCACAACAGACCTGGCCTACCACCATATTCTTCTTCCTTACGGAACATAATAAAGAGAGAAGTTCCTACATAATCAAAAGCAATGCACAATAGACCTGGCCCATCACCATGGTTTCATTCCTTAAGATAAACATAAAAAATAGAGGTTCCTACAGGATCATATCCAAAGAACAATAATGTTTTGTGCCCTCAACCAATGCCCCTAGTCTAGACCTCTTATCTCTTCCATAAGGGATATAATCTTTTTTAAAGAGGATTATTCATTTTAGGTGGTATTAAGTAGCCTAATCATCTATATATGTGGCCTACTTGTGCGAAATGAATTCAGGTTAAGCAGCTTGTTGCTTCGACATGAGTTACCTATTCCTCTTGTCAATTTATCTTTGTATACATTGTACTATAAATATTTGTTTCTTAATTATTTTGGATTAATCCAGAAAATAGAATATTGATAAATACTATTCACCGTTGGTATTTTCTTTTCTTTTATTTTTAATGAATTCATAGTAGTGTCTTCTATTATGTAATAACCATGAAAGAAACATATTGGACAATGTACTATCCAAATGAATAACCTAATTTATGAATATTTGTACGAAAAAAAGACAATATCATTGTAGTTGTATTTTTTCTTTTACCAACGAAATAAGAGAACATTTGCATTATTTTCAATAATAAGAAAAGTACCACACCACTTATTCAACATTCTTTTTTATCTCTATATGCTAAATTAAAGAGGATAAAATTCTCATTTTAGTTCAAGGTTAGCCTCCCTCTTCTCATATGAGTTGAATTTAGTAAGTCTCTACTGTAGATGTTTTATTTTCTTTTAAGAAATTATGAGATAATCTGAAATGTTTTTTTTTTTTTTAACTTTAATAAAATATAGTATGTAGTGTTAGAGGAATAACCGGGTCGAATCACATTGTGCAGCGGAAATAAAGTGACCCGCCTCTACCAGGATCTATCACGAGTAAGAACCTAAGACTACGAGATAGTGTTATACCTTTATTCGGTGCTAGGATATCTGAAACGGTTTCAGCGGTATGTTGTCACGAACGGAACGCCTCCAACGCAGGCTCCGTCTCTCCCAGTATCCACTCGATCTTCCGGGGATGGTCTTCTACTGCTTGGTGCTAGGCAACGCCTTGTAGAAGCCTTGAAGACACTCTTCAAGATGGAGTATGTATGTATGACCTTTTAGAAGAACCAGATACAGTTTTTCTTACTTCTTTTCTATTAGCCAAAGCTAGAAAACAAGTCTAGAAAAAGCTGTCTTTTCTTTTCTCTCTAATGTTCTCTCTTTTCTCTCTTCTCTAAACTTCAAAAGCTGGAGAAAAATCTGACTTAAATCATTAGGAAAATCAGTATTTTCCCTTAGTCTATCAAGAGAGAGTGGGGAGAGATAAAGGGGAAAGTGGGAGATCATGGAGAAAACTATTCCTCCACTTTCTCCACCACTTCAACCTCTAGATAAGAAATATGAGCTGAAAATATGTGTCCAATTTCCAGCCATAAGGTCAGTCCAAATGGGTTGGTCGGCCCAACCCGATTAAGGGCCCAATCCAATCTCGGCCCGGCCCGGCCCAATCGAATTGGCGCACCTTAGATTAAATGTACTCCAACATGTAGATCAGAGCATTACGCGGAGAGACCATGCTATCCCAAGAGAGGCCTGTTTCCCCATGTCACATTATTATATAAATGTAAAATAGTACCCTGAGTGATTAATTATTGCAATTCGCTCCAACATATTTTGGTATTAATGTAAGATAGTATCAAACCGATAGACATGACAATTATTTGTTTTTACAAGGAGCAACTTAATTTAGCACTAATAGCCTCCATCAAACCCTTAATTTTAATAAGGAAAGAATACTATAATGCAAAAAACTAAAATTAAAATGGATATGCAATTTTCTCTTCGTTGTTTTTTTCCAAAAGGAAACATGAATATTTTTATAATCTAATAAACAACTGCTTTAATGGATGATTAAATAAAATGGGGCATCCCGAAACAATACATAACATTAGGCAAAGAAAAACCGCGACTTGCTTAAGCAAACTATTTGTCCAAGACAATCTCCTTCAACAGAGAGTCTTGTTGCTACATGTGCGAAATGAATTCATGTTAAGCAGCTTGTTGCTTCGACATGAGTTACCTATTCCTCTTGTCAATTTATCTTTTTAAACATTGTACTATAAATATTTGTTTCTTAATTATTTTGGATTAATCCAGAAAATACAATATTGATAAATACTATTCACCGTTGGTATTTTCTTTTCTTTTATTTTTAATGAATTCAGAGTAGTGTCTTCTACTATGTAATAACCATGAAAGAAACATATTGGACAATGTACTTTCCAAAAGAATAACCTAATTTATGAATATTTGTAGGAAAAAAACACAATATCATTGTAGTTGTATTTTTTCTTTTACCAACGAAATAAGAGAACACTAGCATTATTTTCAATAATAAGAAAAGTACCACACCACTTATTCAACATTCTTTTTTATCTCTATATGCTAAATTAAGGAGGATACAATTCTCATTTTAGTTCAAGGTTAGCCTCCCTCTTCTCATATGAGTTGAATTTATTAAGTCTCTACTATAGATTTTTTTTTATTTTAAGAAATTATGAGTTAATAAGAAATGTTTTTTTTTACTTTAATAAACAATAGTATGTAGATCAGCCCGTTACGCGGATTATCCCAAGAGAGGCCAGTTTCCCCATGTCACATTATTATATAAATGTAAAATAGTACCCTGAGTGATTAATTGTTGCAATTCGCTCCAACATATTTTGGTATTAATGTAAGATAGTATCAAACCGATAGACAAGACAATTATTTGTTTTTACAAGGAGCGAACATTATTTAGCACTAATAACCTCCATCAAACCCTTAATTTTAATAAGGAAAGAATACTATAATGCAAAAACTAAAATTAAAATGGATTTGCAATTTTCTCTTCGTTGTTTTTTCCCAAAAGGAAACATGAATATTCATAATCTAATAAACAACTGCTTTAATGGATGATTAAATAAAATGGGGCATCATGAAACAATACATAACATTAGGCAAAGAAAAACCACGTCTTGCTTAAGCAAACTATTTGTGACCCAAGACAATCTCCATCAACAGTAAACTCAAGCAGCCCAATGGAGAACGCTTTTTCTCTTTTTATTTTCTCATCTTCTTAAGTTAAGGGAAACAAACCATTTTGGTAACAGTAATTACTTTCACAATTTTAATCAAATTAGGATGATTTCACGTAAGATTTCTTGGGTATTTTTCCGAGCCCCTTATGCTCTATCTCTCGATAGAGAAAGGCATTTCAAAACCATTTTAGGAACTCAATATTACATATCTAGATTCATAAGGTTATTACAAGTCGGCCAAAAGTAATAAAAGCCTAGAACCTAGGAATTGATTCGTAACCAGAGATATTACAACTAAACTGAAACATTATGCATGGAATAGGTAATATAACCTAAACTGACTAAGAGGGTCGGGTTTGACCCCGAAATGGTGCCTTTCATCTAAAAAAGATTGCTAAATTGCATGTTTGTAATTAAATTTCATTAATTGGTGTCTTTGTTGCACTTCGTTTTCATCTTTTATCGACGATCTCTGGCCTAGAAACGATGGATTGGGAGTTAGTTTCTTTGAAGAATATGTCTTGCTTTGATTTATCATTTGAGACTTTGACTCTTAGGTGAATTTCACTTCTCACCATCTTTCACCAATTGCTTTATGAACTTAAATCTTTTTCGAACGACCAAAGGGTTCTTTCATAGGGACCTTCATTAAGTAGTGTTGTTTTCATCCAAGTCTACTAATTGAAGAATTCGTTTGCTTTTCATTTATCTGGCAGTCTATCGGGCGAATCTATCAACTGGATCATAATTGGCATAGCTGTTGAACTTGGGAGTATTTTTAATCCTTCAACATTGTGGTCGGTCAATTTTTTATACTGGGCTAAATACTAGAACACAACAGTAGGTAATCTATTAAATAAAGAGACGGTTAAATTCTTGCATGCCAATATATATTTTCTTTCTAAATTTTTATATTTTTATGCAATTAACGAATTAATCTTATGCCTTGGGGAAACTGAAACAAAAACAAAAAAATATAACATTTGCTTCAAACTTATCTCCTGCCTTGTGTACTTTTAGAAATAGAAGACATCGAATTTTGACTATTCTGTTTTAATTGGTAAAAAGAAAAAATTATCCAATATGTACCAAAGTGTTCAAAACAATTTTTGGACAGGAATGTTCTATATTCATAAAATAATTATTTTGAGCCACAAAAATTATTTCATTTTAACAAAAAATTATTCTGAAGCCTGTCTTGAGATGATAAATTTATATTTTTTAAGTTATAACAAATAAAAGATACAGTTGGTTACATATAACCTACGTATAGTTGAAACAAACAACGCGTAAAACAAACAACAAATATTTGGTAATTCCATTCTATAAAAGAAGACAAAGGCAAAGAGAAGTTTTCATCACACAATGGATTTTTTAAAAGGTAATAAGACCAGTGCAACAATTTTGTTCTTATTATGTTTGATACCTGGCCATTATGGTCATCCATCTCATGTTTCTCCATTGACTGAGAGTTCAAAATTTGATGCATTTGATATCAATGAGCGGCTTGTTCCTTCAGGACCAAATGGGGTTGAGTCGCCTAAGAGTTTGTCACCTTCTATAACGTCGAATGACTTTTTTGATTACCCATCCCTATTAAATGCCTCTTCCTTACCAAATACATTAAAGAGAGAAGTTCCTACGGGATCCAACCCAAGGCACAATAGACCTGGTCCACCACCAACATCCTCTTACTTACGAAACACAATGAAGAGAGAAGTTCCTACAGGATCAAATCCAAAGCACAACAGACCTGGCCCACCACCATATTCTTCTTCCTTACGGAACACAATAAAGAGAGAAGTTCCTACATAATCAAAACCAATGCACAATAGACCTGAGCCATCACCATGGTTTCCTTCCTTACGATAAACATAAAAAATAGAGGTTCCTACAGGATCAGATACAAAGAACAATAATGTTTTGTGCCCACAACCAATGCCCCTAGTCTAGACCTCTTATCTCTTCCCTAAGGGATATAATCTTTTTTAAAGAGGGTTTTTCATTTTAGGTGGTATTAAGTAACCTAATCATCTGTATATGTGTTGCCTACATATGCGAAATGAATTCAGGTTAAGCAGCTTGATGCTTCGACATGAGTTACCTATTCCTCTTGTGCAATTTATCTTTGTATACATTGTACTATAAATATTTGTTTCTTAATTATTTTGGATTAATCCAGAAAATACAATATTGAAAAATACTATTCACCGTTGGTATTTTGATTTCCTTTTCTTTTATTTTTAATGAATTCATAGTAGTGTCTTCTACTATGTAATAACCATGAAAAAAAACATATTGGACAATGTACTATCCAAAAGAATAACCTAATTTATGAATATTTGTAGGAAAAAAAACAAAAATATCATTGTAGTTGTATTTTTTCTTTTACCAATGAAATAAGAGAACACTAGCATTATTTTCAATAATAAGAAAAGTACCACACCACTTATTCAACATTCTTTTTTATCTCTATATGCTAAATTAAGGAGGATACAATTCTCATTTTAGTTCAAGGTTAGCCTCCCTCTTCTCATATGAGTTGAATTTAGTAAGTCTCTACTGTAGATTTTTTTTTTTTAAGAAATTATGAGATAATAAGAAATGTTTTTTTTTTTTTTACTTTAATAAAAAATAGTATGTAGATCATCCCGTTACGCGGAGAGACCATGTTATCCCAAGAGAGGCCAGTTTCCCCATGTCACATTATTATATAAATGTAAAATAGTACCCTGAGTGATTAATTGTTGCAATTCGCTCCAACATATTTTAGTATTAATGTAAGATAGTATCAAACCGATAGACAAGACAATTATTTGTTTTTACAAGGAGCGAACTTTATTTAGCACTAATAACCTCCATCAAACCCTTAATTTTAATAAGGAAAGAATACTATAATGCAAAAACTAAAATTAAAATGGATATGCAATTTTCTCTTCGTTGTTTTTTTCCAAAAGGAGACATGAATATTCATAATCTAATAAACAATTGCTTTAATGGATGATTAAATAAAATGGGGCATCATGAAACAATACATAACATTAGGCAAAGAAAAACCACGACTTGCTTAAGCAAACTATTTGTGACCCAAGACAATCTCCTTCAACAGTAAACTCAAGCAGCCCAATGGAGATCGCTTTTTCCTTTTTTATTTTCTCATCTTCTTAATTTAAGGGGAACAAACCATTTCGGAAACAGTAATTACTTTCACAATTTTAATCAAATTAGGATGATTTCACGTAAGATTTCTTGGGTATTTTTCCGAGCCCCCTATGCTCTTTCTCTCGATAGAGAAAGGCTTTTCAAAACCATTTTATGAACTCAATATTACACATCGAGATTCATAAGGTTATTACAAGTCGGCCAAAGGTAACAAAAGTCTAAAACCTAGGAATTGATTCGTAACCAGAGATATTACAACTAAACTGAAACATTATGAATGGAATAGCAAATATAACCTAAACTGACTAAGAGGGTCGGGTTTGACCCCGAAATGGTGCCTTTCATCTAAAAAAGATTGCTAAATTGCATGTTTGTATTTTAATTTCATAAATTGGTGTTTTTGTTGCAGCTTCGTTATCATCTTTTATCGACGATCTCTAGCCTAGAAACGATCGTTTGGAGTTAGTTGCTTTGAAGAATATGCCTTGCTTTGATTTATCTTTTGTGACTTTGACTCTTAGGTGAATTTCACTGCTCACCATCTTTCATCAATTTCTTTATGAACTGAAATGTTTTTCGAACGACCAAAGGATTCTTTCATCGGGACCTTCATTAAGTAGTGCCATTTTCATCCAAGTCTACTATTTTGAAGAATTCGTTTGCTTTTCATTTATCTGCATTCTATCGGGCGACTCTATCAACTGGATCATAATTGGCATAGCTGTTGAACTTGGGAGTATTTTTAATCCTTCAACATAGTGATCGGTCAATTTTTTACACTGGGCTAAATACGAGAACCCAACAGTAGGTAATCTATTAATTAAAGAGACGGTTAAATTCTTGCATGCCATGAATATTTATTTTCTTTCTTAATTTTCGTACTTTTATGCAATTCACGATTTAATCTTTTGCCTTTGGGAAACAAAAACAAAAAAAGTATAACATTTGCTTCAAACTTATCTCTGCCTTGTGTACTTTTAGAAATAGAAGACATCAAATTTTGACTATTCTGTTTTAGTTGGTAAAAAGAAAAAATTATCCAATATGTACCAAAGTGTTCAAAACAATTTTTGGACAGGAATGTTCTATATTCATAAAATATTTATTTTGAGCCACAAAAATTATTTCGTTTTAACAAAAAATTATACAGAAGCCTGTCTTGAGATGATAAATTTATATTTTTTAAGTTATAACAAATAAAAGATATAGTTGGTTATATATAACCTACGTATAGTTGAAACAAACAACGCGTAAAACAAACAACAAATATTTGGTATTTCCATTCTATAAAAGAAGACAGGCAAAGAGAAGTTTTCATCACACAATGGATTTTTTAAAAGGTAATAAGACCAGTGCAACAATTTTACTCTTATTATGTTTGATACCTGGCCATTATGGTCATCCATCTCATGTTTCTCCATTGAGTGAGAGTTCAAACTTTGATGTATTTGATATCAATGACCGGCTTGTTCCTTCAGGACCAAATGGGGTTGAGTCGCCTAAGACTTTGTCACCTTCGATAACGTCGAATGACCTTTTGGATTACCCATCCCTATTAAGTGCCTCTTCCTTACCAAACACGATAAAGAGAGAAGTTCCTACGGGATCCAACCCAAGGCAAAATAGACCTGGTCCACCACCAACATCCTTTTCCTTACGAAACACAATGAAGAGAGAAGTTCCTATAGGATCAAATCCAAAGCGCAACAGACCTGGCCCACCACAATATTCTTCTTCCTTACGGAACACAATTAAGAGAGAAGTTCCTACATAATCAAAAACAATGCACAATTTACCTGGCCCATCACCATGGTTTCCTTCCTTACGATAAACATTAAAAATATAAGTTCCTACAGGATCAGATCCAAAGAACAATAATGTTTTGTGCCCCCAACCAAAGCCTCTAGTCTAGACATTTAATCTTTCCCCTAGGGGGTATAATCTTTTTTTAAAGAGGGTTATTAATTTTAAGTGGCATTAAGTAGCCTAATCATTTGTATATGTGGCCTCCATATGAGAAATGAATTGAAGTTTTTTTATTTTTCATTTTTTTAAAAAAAAAAAAATCCTCTCCTTCGTGAAGACTTCTATGGTCCCTAAACTACTTTAGCCGTGGCTAGCATGACCACCATTGTGGCGGAGACGCCTTCTCAGGGCTGCGTCTGACAAAAAAAGTCGTTTGCGGACCTCTTGTCCCCCCCCCCACGCAACCAAAAGTTTTTCGATACCAACCAAAGATCTCACATCATACAAAGGAGAACCTGCTATAATTTTAAAGGAAGCAGATTTTCTCTCACTGGAAAAGCCATGGAAATTGGCTTTAGTTGGAAAATTTTCGCGAAGGGGTCCTCCGTTGGATATTCTGAAACGGGATTTACAAAAACTTCAATTCAAGGGAGGGTTTTGGATTGGTTGGTTAGATTCATGTCACGTGATAATTAGATTCGAGAACGAAGAAGATTATGGTCGATTCTGGCGCAAGGGATTGTGGGTTTTCAATGGGACACGAATGCGCGTGTTCAAGTGGACGTATGACTTTGATCCGGCGGTGGAGTTGTTAATTGTCCCCGTCTGGATACGTTTGGAAGGTTTGTCGATTCTTCTTTTCAACAAAAGTTATCTTTTTTCAATTGCAAAGGCTGTTGGGGTTCCACTTGTTCTTGATGAACCCACGGCTAATGTGACAAGGCCGAGCGTGGCACGAATTTGTGTCAAACTTGATCTATTGAATTCAATCTGCAATCGAATTTGGATTGGTCATTCACGTTCGGGGAAGGGATTTTGGAAATGAATCAAGTACAAGAATCTACCTCAATATTGCTCATGTTGTTGGAAAATTGGTCACGGTAATTCGGATTGTAGAGGGTCAGCGGATCATAGAACTGACGTAACAACCACTAAAGATTATTCCAGCAGCAAGAAAGCAGTTCCACCGCCTATGGTGGTAACGCCGCGGATTCTGAAGTCCGCCATTTTTGTCGGCAAGCTAGTGAATGTGGAGACTAGGGATGGGCCGATTGTGCATAGGCCGTTGGAGAACATGGTTGGCATTGGATCAGGAAGCAATAATGATCACGGTTCGGGAATAAGGGATACGGAGAAAGAGAGTACTCCGACCGATGTGGTCGAGAAGGTAATAGAGACCACGCTACCGCAAGTGGATTTGGTTTCGGATCAGTGTGAGAACTCGGGTCAAGGACATAATGCTCTGGTACAGAAAGAGCACTATCGGAGAATTGCTGTGGGCCAGGTTTTGACTGACGCGCCAAAGTAGCCGGCGGTGGACACAGGTCTGCCGGAGTTACGGAAGAGAAGGGGGAAGAAGCGTATTTGGAGCATGATTATGTGGAAGATTCAACAAATTTGTTGGAGGATTCTGTGGAAGACTAAACTTTGATTGTGGAGGATCAATTTGATCGTCAAGATCAAGATGATTTGGAAATCCCATTGCTGTCTGCCAACAATTTGGCACAAATACAAGGTGGCACCAACGGGCCTACATTATCTTTTGGGTCAAGAGGCCCATCGGCTGATATTGTAAGTGATTTGCCCAATTCAGGATTAATTAAGGGTCAAGCTGACCCACCTACTACGACAAATTTATTTGATTTACGTTCTGACATGAGTCAGGTGCACATGTCGCCGATGATGTTTGTTACTCCAATACCGGGTTCGTTAATGGTAGCTACTCCCTCAACGAACCCAGCGATCAAAATGGGCGGGGGTCGTTCACAAAGCCCGGAGGTAGAACGACAAAAATCTGCCCCGGTTCAAAAGGACCCGAATATTTTGGACGCTCCTTTCGAAGACAGACACAAATTGTTTGCAAGCTTTCGGGAACTCAAAAACAGACTCATGGGGTCAACTATCAAGGGACATGTTGATATAATTGCGCAAAAGGAGAGTGAGTCTCTCGTACATGAAAATATTGATGCTCCGGATTCTCAGCTGGAAAATGATTATGACGAATTTATTCCTATTTGCACCTACAAGGGTAAAAAAGCAAAACACCCTACTGAACACCATATGGATACTAGGTACAAACCTTTTAAATGACGTTAGTTTTTATAACTACTAGAGTTTATAGACTACTACGAACGCTGCTCCCTATGTAGTAGTGGATTTGTTTCCACCTTTTATTTGATGGCAGACAATGCCCCTCCATATCTTTTTTGTCTTACTTCAATAAATAAGTTTTCCTTAAAAAGATTAAAAAATATATATATATATATATATATATATATATATATATATATATATATATAGGTTAAGCAGCTTGTTGCTTCGACATGAGTTACCTATTCCTCTTGTGCAATTTATATTTGTATATATTGTACTATACATATTTGTTTCTTAATTATTTTGGATTAATCCAGAAAATAAAATATTAATAAACACTATTCACCATTAGTTATCTGATTTCCTTTTCTTTTATTTTTTATTGAATTCATAGTAGTGTCTTCTACTATGTAATAACTGTGGAAGAAACATATTGGACAATGTACTATCCAAAAGAATAACCTAATTTATGAATATTTGTAGTAAAAACACACAATATCATTGTAGTTGTATTATTTCTTTTTCCCACGAAATAAGAGTACACTAGCATTATTTTCGATTATAAGAAAAGCACCAAAACACTTATTTAACATTCTTTTTTATCTCTATATGATAAATTAAAGAGGTTAAAAATCTCATTTTGGTTAAAGGTTAGCCTCCCTCATCTCATATGAGTTGAATTTAGTAAATCTCTACTGTAGATTTTTAATTTTTATTTAAAGAAATTATGAGATACTCAGAATTGTTTTTTTTTTTTACTTTAATAAAAAATAGTTGGTAGATCTGCGCATTACGCGGAGAGACCATGTTTGCCAAAGAGAGGCCAGTTTCCCCATAACACATTATGATATAAATGTAAAATAGTACCCTAAGAAATTAATTATTGCAATTTTCTCCAACATATTTTGCTATTAATGTAAGATAGTGGCAAACCGATAGACATGACAATTATTTGTTTTTACAAGCAGCGAACTTTATTTAGCACTTATAACCTCCAACAAGAAACTTTATTTAGTGATAACCCCTAATTTTAATAAAGAAAAAAATACTATAATGCAAAAACTAAAATTAAAATGGATATGCAATTTTCTCTTCGTCGTTTTTTTTTCCAAAAGAAACATGAATAATTTATAATCTAATAAACAACTGCTTTAATGGAAGATTAAATACCATGTGGCGTCCTGAAACAATACATAACATTAGGCAAAGAAAAACCACGACTTGCTTAAGAAAACTATTTGTGACCCAAGACAATCTCCTTTAACAGTAAACTCAAGCAGCCCAATGGAGATCGCATTTTCTCTTTTTATTTTCTCATCTTAATTTAAGGGGAACAAACCATTTTGATAACAGTAATTACTTTCACAATTTTAATCAATTTATGAAAATTTCACATAAGATTTCTTGAGTATTTAGCCGAGCACCCTATGCTCTATCTCTCGATAAAGAAAGGCTTTGTAAAACCATTTTATGAACTCAATATTACACAACGAGATTCAAAAGGTTATTACAAGTCGGCCAAATATAATAAAATCCTAGAACCTAGGAATTGATTCGTAACCAGAGATATTACAATTAAACTGAAATGTTATGCATGAATTAGCTAATATAACCTAAACTGACTAAGATGGTCGGGTTTGACCCCGAAATTGTGCCTTTCATCTAAAAATGATTGCTAAATTGCATGTTTGTATTTTAATTTCATTAATTGGTGTCTTTGTTGCACTTCATTTTCATCTTTTATCGACGATCTCTGAGTTAGATACGATCGATGGGAGTTAGTTGCTCTGAAGAATACGTCTTGCTTTGTTTTATATTTTGAGACTTTGACTCTTAGGCGAATTTCAATGCTCACCATATTTCATCAATTTGTTTATGAACTGAAATCTTTTTCGAACAACCAAAAGGGTTTTTCTTCAGGACCTTCATTAAGCAGTGCTATTTTCTTTCATGAATATTGTGATACGTTATGTAATAACCGTGAAAGAAACATATTGGAAAATGTATTGTCCAACAGAATAACCTAATTTAAGATATTATGAGATAATCAGAATTGCTTTTTTTTTTTTTTTTTTTGTCATTAATAAAAATAGTCGGTAGATCAGCGCATTACACGGAGAGACCATGTTTACCCAAGACAGCCACTTGGCCCATGACACATTATGATATAAACGTAAAATAGTACCATGAGTTATTAATTATTGCAATTTTCTCCAACATATTGTGGTATTAATGTAAGATAGTATCTTACCTACAGACATGAGAATTTTTTGTTTTTACAAGCAGCGAACTTTATTTAGCACTTATAACCTCCAACAAGAAACTTTATTTAGTGATAACCCCTAATTTTAATAAAGAAAAAATACTATAATGCAAAAACTAAAATTAAAATTAAAATGGATATGCAATTTTCTCTTCGTTGTTTTTTTTTCCAAAAGAAACATGAATAATTTATAATCTAATAAACAACTGCTTTAATGGAAGATTAAATACCATGTGGCGTCCTGAAACAATACATAACATTAGGCAAAGAAAAACCATGACTTGCTTAAGCAAACTCTTGGTGACCCAAGACAATCTCCTTCAACAGTGAACTCAAGCAGCCCAATTGATAACGTGTTTTCTTTTTTTATTTTCACATCTCCTCAATTTAAGGGGAACAAACCATTTTGATAACAATAATTACTTTCACATTTTCAATCAAATTAGGATGATTTCACGTAAGATTTCTTGGATATTTAGCTGAGCCCCTTATACTCTATCTCTCGATAGAGAAAGGCTTTGTAAAATATATTTATGAACTCAATATTACACAACGAGATTCATAAGATTATTACAAGTCGGCCAAAGATATTAAAAGGCTAGAATCTCACATTCTCCCTTTTTATTTTCTCATCTTCTCAATTTAAGGGGAACAAACCATTTTGATAACAATAATTACTTTCACAGTTTTAATCAAATTAGGATGATTTCACGTAAGATTTCTCGGGTATTTAGCCGATCCCCCGTATGTTCCATCTCTCGATAGAGAAAGGCTTTGTAAAACCATTTTATGAACTCAGTATTACACAACGACATTCATAGGTTATTACAAGTCGACCAAAGATAACAAAAGCCTAGAACTTAGGAATTGATTCGTAACCAGAGATATTACAACTCACTGGAACATTTGCAGGAATAGCTAATATAACCTAAACTGATTATGATGGTCGGGTTTGACCCCCGAAATGGTGCCTTTCAGCTAAAAAAGATTGCTAAATTGCATGTTTGTATTTTAATTTCATTAATTAATGTATTGTTGCACTTCGTCTTCATATTTTATCGACGATCTCTGACCTAGAAACAATCGATTGGAGTTAGTTGCTTTGGAGAATATGTCTTGCATTGATTTATCTTTTGAGACTTTGACTCGTTGGAGAATTTCACTGCTCACCATCTTTCATCAATTTGTTTATGAACTGAAATCTTTTTTGAACGACCAAAGGGGTCTTTCATCGGGACCTTCATTAAGCAGTGCTATTTTTTTTCAAGTCTACTAATAGAAGAATTTGTTTTCTTTTCATTTATCTGGTGTTCTATCAGGTGACTCTATCAATTGGATCATAATTGGAATAGCAGTAAAACTTGAGAGTCTTTTTAATCCTTCAACATATTGGTCGATCAATTTTTTTACTGGACTAGACACGAGAAACCAAGAGTTGGTAATCTATTAATTAAAGAGATGGTTAAATACTTGCATGCAATGAATATATATTTTCTTTCTTAATTTGCATATTTTTACACAAATCACAAATTAATCTTTTGCCTTTGGTAAACAAAAACAAAAAAATATAACATTTGATTCAAACTTATCTTTGCCTTGTGTACTTTTATAAATAGAAGACATCAAATTTTGACTATTCTGTTTTAATTGGTAAAAAGGAAAAATTATCCAATATGTACCAAAGTGTTCAAAACAATTTTTGGACAGGAATGTTCTACATTCATAAAATAATAATTTTCAGACACAAAAATTGTTTCGTTTTAACAAAAAATTATTCTGAAACCGGTGTCGAGATGATAAATTTATATTTTTTAAGTTATATTAAATCAAGGACACAATTAGTTATATATAACCTATATATAGTTGAAACAAACAACGCGTAAAACAAACAACAGATATTTGGTATTTCCATTCTATAAAAGCAGGCAAAGGCAAAGAGAATTTTTCATCACATAATGGGTTTTTTAAAAGGGAATAAGATCGGAGCAAAAATTTGCTCTTATTATGTTTGATACCTGGCCATTATGGTCATCCATCTCATGTTTCTCCATTGAGCGAGAATGGAATATGTCGGCGCAACTATGCCACCGAATATGTCGGCGCAAAGGAGTCAATCTTTCTAGTGTGAATGCTTGTCTAATAATGATTCGTCCATTGTTCATGCCGACATATGGCATGGTGGTGCTTGATGTCGTAAATCTCAACGACGAAGAAGATCTTGAGAATTTGTGGGAAATCCAAACCGATATCAAACTACAAGGGATTCATGTTTATTCTTTGTTAGAACCTGTGCAGAGACAAGTAGATAGTTTTGTAATCCCGACAACAGATTTTTCTGAACAATCACAATTTGTTCGGAAAATTATTTTTCGATGTCAAATCGAATACCAAGTATGCCCCCACCGTCCAGTTACGAGCCTTCATTTTACGAACCGACCTCACCGAATCGTTCTCATGTAACTAATGTTACACAATTTCCATTTTATGATCCACCAACAAGACACAATGATAATTCGGTAATGGATTCGTTGGGTCCAACATCTGACATTGACGGTGTTCCGAAAACGGAAGATGATCGGGGTGATGCTAGTGTTGGAGACCACGAGGATGACGGGGTTGAGGAAGATCTTGAAAACGAATAAAATGATGTCCCCGAAATTCCCCAAGAAATCCACCAAGACATTCATGCACCAAGTAATGACGAGACAGTCCAAGAGACAGAACCTGCATCTACTAGCTCCGTTATACCGGAATGGAATATGTCATCATATGGTAATTATGCTAATTTTGCATGTTGGAACGATATGGGCAACAACAACCTGTTCCTGAACTGACTTACAAGAAAATACCCGTTAAAAAATGGAATCGCGATTTCCCTCAAATATGTTTGGGGATGCAGTTTAAGGATAAGCGGGAGGCAATGTTAGCAGTTAACATATGGCATGACCAGGTTGCCTCAAGGGAGTGGAAACGAAAACGGAGTAACAAACAATGGTTCAGCGGGGTGTGCATAAACTCTACACAATCCAGTCGATGTAGCTGGTATATTCGCGTTAACCATAATAGAGTGGATGGAATGTGGAATGTTACCAAACTCCAAGATAGCCACTGCTATTTGATGGATCAAAACAAAAAATGCAACATGTCATCCAGCTACATCGGGGTAAAAATTCTGCACCTTGTTCAAGCTGACCCCGAAATATCTGTTAAATTGATTATGGCTGCATGTTTAGATAAATTTTCTCTAACCTATACATATACAAAAGGTTGGTATGGCCGCCGACACGCTATTGAAACACTGTTTGGTACTTGGAAATCAACTTTCCAAGTACTACCGCATTATATGCGGGCACTCCAAGATTCTAATCGGGGCGCAAAAGTCAAATTGCTTTACCATCCACAACTCACTGTTGATGGCCCTAAGGTGTTCAAGTCAATGTTTTGGACATTTAAACCGTTAGTCGACGGTTTCAAGTGGTGCCGGCCTATAATTTCAATAGACGGCACACATCTTAGGGGGAACTATAAAGGGGTACTTATGATTGCAAGCACTATGGATGCTAACAATCAAATTTTACCCCTTGCTTTTGTTATTGTTGAATCTGAGGCACTTTCGACTTGGTCTTGGTTCCTTAAAAACTTAAGGGATCATGTTGTTCAAGACATACAAGTTTTTCTGATTAACGATCGTCGCGCCTGAATTCTAAGTGATGTGGCTAGTTTCCCCGGATGCCCACCACCAATGGCAGTACATCGATATTGCATATGGCATTACAGGTCAAATTTTCACACACATTACAAAAATAAAGAATTAAAAGATCTTCTGAAGATTGATGTTTCTCAAAAGAAGAAAGTTAAGTGTGATCAAATTCTTGACCTTATAAAACACAAAGATCAAGTTGCATTTAACTGGATAATGTAGCATCCGAAAGAGTTGTAGACTTTGGCCTACGATGGGGGAGAGCGCTTCGGGTGCATGACGACTAACATGTCTGAATCGCTTAACGGTGTTTTGAAACATTCCAGACCGCTGCCTTTGAAAGGTCTTGTGGAGATGGTATTTTACAAGCTTGTTCACTATTTCGACTCGCACAGGCTAGACGCTAATACTTGTAAAACGCCATTCCCTAAGAGAATATGGGATCAGTACTTCGCTTACGAACTTAAAGCTCAAAGTTTGATTTGCAAAGACCCCACAAAGAACAATGAATCTATAGGGTCCAGTCCCGACATAGAGGACTTGGTGAAGGTGGTAAAATATACTTAGCCAACTTATCAACTCTTGAGTGTAACTGCAATAAATGGTCTACTTATACAACTCCATGCATGCATATAATTGTAGTGTCCAAATCGTTCATTTAGGATGCTTCAAAATATATACACCCTGTGTTCTCTGGAATACTACAGGAATACATACAAGTCCATTTTATATCCTGTACTTGATCCCATGCATTGGAGGCAAGCTCCTTTTTGATAAGACACATCACCCTCCTAACATGAAAGGTTCACAGGTGGGTCGACCTCAAAGGCGGAGGTTTGAATGCCGATGGACAGAGAGAACCGGGGAACTCCAAGATCGAAGAAGTGCGGCAACTGTATAGAGATCAGGCACAACCGGAAGACTTGCCCCAACCAAGAAAATCCTAACCAACCACCTCCTAAATAATTGTATTTAAAATTTGTAACTTTTAATATTTTAGAATGTATCAATTATCAGTTATTTTAATTATCTGCAATCTTATCAACTTATTTTAATTTTATTTCATTCAATAAGAAAACATTGCAAATATTACAATGACGTATTATTAAAGTTGTTCCATTAAATTGTCAAAATCATCATTTCCGGCCATATAATCAAGGATATCGTAAGGGGCTGGATGGATTTGTACATGGTCACTGGGGTGTAATCTCGAAAACACAACAAACTCATGCCACCCAAACAAATAGTATTCGTCTCCGCCTTCGTCTCTAGTCACTTGGAGTGTCAGTTTGTTCTCGCGACTATTACGCATGTGTAGTATTTCAGGGATTCCAAGCTGCATTCTAACGCGCCATTGCATGTAGTTTCTACCTATCCACTATACATAGAAAAAAATTATAATAAATAACTTGAAGAGGAACGAATATTTTTTCAAGAATTTAATATTAAAAAACGTACCGCTTTTGAAAGTCCCGAGTAGGTTTTGTCTATATCTATTCAAAAACTATGTCGAAAAAAAGCCCCGTCGGAGGGATACGATAATTCTCCCTTCAAGTAACCGATCCCAGGCCTTATCAATAACCCTCCCTTAAATTAAATATTTAGTAGGTTCATCGGAGAAGGGATAAAATGAACTGCATCCGTCAGACGAAGATTGTTGTTGTAGACAAGTGAATTTTCAAGTAATTAAATTCATTTAATCCAAACTAATAAATAAATATTATTCGTCTGGGCTACTTGAATTTAATAAATAATGATTAAATATTGGACCACTACAACTGTGCCATATTAAATAAATCATTTTAAACAAGCCCAGATCCACTTGAAATAAGGTCCAAACAAAAAAGTGTATCAAACTCAATTGGGCTAATGAAATGCAAGCCCAAAATGCTAAGTTAAATAGAGGTCCATTAAGATAATGGATTAAATATTGGGCCGCCCCAAATAAAGATTGGGTCAACCCAACATAAGTGAATGGGCTGCTTAACCCAATAAGTAAACCCCTAGTCTTCATTTATACCTACAAATAGGGGTCTTCCTCAAGTCTTAAAGGATATTGAAGATCATTTTGGAAGCTACAGACAGATTTCAACTGACAAAAGGTCTCAGGAAATCTTCAACAGTCTTCAAAGGCGTTCTTCGCGACAAAATCCGGGAAGGCATAACGGCTTTGTAAAATCGTAGGTTCAGCGTTTGGAGTCAAATCGTATTTGATTCAAGATCAAGTATTCCAACACTAGGACGAAACAAATTCAAAAGAGGAGAAATGGAGGATAATTCCAGCTAAATTGGAGTCCTTCTAGTGATTGTAACTCCCTATTGATTTGACTAATAAAGATTACCTTGTTGCGTTATTTTCGTGTTTCTGTTACAGATTCAATTTTATAGCATTTACAAATTTGGCACGTCTAGTGGGACTCCTCTGCCTCCCATCTCTTCTATTCAAAACTTCAAAATCAAATTCACATTCAAGTTCAAGTCAAATCCATGGCACCAAAGAACGACAACTCAACATCCGCTCGTTCAAAGGCTACTGATAGCAAGGAAGTTGTTGCTGATACTTCAACCCCTCAAGTCTCAAACACGGGAATGATGACGAGGAGCAGAACAAAAGCATTCGCTGAGAAAGAAGTCCAAGGAGCATCAAAAGCTATTGGAAATAATGTTGCTTCATCACCATCAATTCTGAAGCCAAAACAAGGCGTTGCATTGGAAACTTCAAAGTCATCATCTCACATGGAGAAATGCTCTAAGTTCGACAATGATGAAACAAGTGTTAACTTCTCCCCCCAAGGTCCTCATGTTGTTTTTGGGTCAGATTTTTCCATCTCTGAGGATTCAAGTGCTCCCTCATTTGCTGCTGTCATGATGACTGGCACAACCAGTACAGATGAGCAACTCGCGCATCTGACCAGGCTTATTGAAGAGCTTACGAGGCGATCCCAAGAGCAGGAGAACTCCATCGCCCACATAAGGAGCCACTTGGAGAAAAGTGGAGAGACAAGTCAAGCTCCCCAAAAGAAGTCGGAGATCCGAGAGGAAGTGGAATCGACAAAGAAAGTTCAAGGTATTCAAGTTTCTTCCTATGGCTTCATCCATGTTGACCAATTGAAGGATTTCGCCATGGGAACGATGAACGAAAAAGATAACAAGTCTGTTAATACCTACGCCAAACCTTACACCCAAAGAATTGATAGCATGCGGATGCCTACCGGTTATCAAAAGCCAAAATTCTAACAATTCGATGGGAAGGGAAACCCAAAGCAGCATGTGGCTCATTTCATTGAGACCTGTGATAATGCTGGAAGCTATGGATATCTTTTGGTGAAGCAATTCGTGTGGTCTTTGAAGGGCATTGCATTCTATTGGTATACTGACTTGGAGGCTGGAACTATCAATAGTTGGAATCAACTTGAACAGGAGTTTCTCAACTGCTTCTACAGTACCCGGCGAATTGTTAGCATGGTAGAGTTAACCAATTCTCGACAATGGAAAGATGAGCTGGTAATTTATTACATCAACAGGTGGAGGAATCTGAACCTCAATTGTAGAGACCGCCTGAGCGAGTCCTCTACGATAGAGATGTGCATTCAAGGTATGTGCTGGGAGCTTCAATATATCCTCAAGGGAATTATGCCGAAAACCTTTGAAGAACTTTCTACGCGCACTCATGACATGGAATTGAGCATTGTTGCAAATAGAGGCAAGGCACTTGTCCAAAACTCAAGTGCTAAGGCAAATAAGAAGCATGACTATAAGAAAAGTGGCACGATTTTTTCCCAAAAAGAAGCCAATGAGTCCATGGTGATGAATGTTGAACCAATCAAGATGTCCCAAAATATGACGAAGAGAATTGATGATCCTCGTGAGCGAAAGAAATTAACCTTGGAAGAGATGCAAGCGAAGGAGTATCCGTTTCTGGATTCCGATGTCTCGACAATGTTTGATGAACTTGTTGCTGCAAACGCTATTGAGTTGCCGAAGTCAAGCGACCAGGTGAGGCGGGACGTGAGGGTGATCCTAATTACTGCAAGTTCCACCGCTTAGTTGGTCATTCGTTTGAGAAGTGCTTTGTCTTTAAAGATTTGATAATGCGATTAGCCCGTGAAGGACATGTGCTCCTCGAAGAGGAAAATGAAACTGCTAACCAAACTTCGATAGCATATGCTCGTGTTGACTTAGCTTTATTGGAATAACCAGTCTATGAAATCAAGTTTGGGGGTTCAATTATATTAAGGTGAGAGCTAATGGACGCATTCTTACTATGGAAGAATGCGGTCAACATGTTGAGGAGTGTTCAAGAAGTGGAAACCTGCTATCCGATGATGAAGGTTGGACGCTTGTGACTCACAGAAGAAGAAGCCGCACAAAACCTGCAAAAACTGGGAACGCATGTCGTATGAGAAGCGAATTCGTTAAGAGGCATGTACCAAGCGCGAGAGTAAAGGAGGTTGAGCGCTCCCCTATAGCACCAAGTACTTGGACCAAAAGGTCACAACTTCCTATCACATTGGGAGATTTTCTGCCAAGAGAATTCATGGATCTGAAGATGTCTTCATGTTATGCCACACATACATACGAGGAAGAAGAATACTTTGAGGAAAATGCAGTGGATTGTGCTGAAATTACCTTCAATGATGACGACTTATTACTCTCCACAACAGACCATTGTTTGTGACTGGATATACAAAAGAACAAAGAATCAACTGGATCTTGTTGGATGGTGGATCCGTGATTAACATTTTGCCCCTGCGCACGTTGAAGGAATTGGGGATTGTAACGGATGAGCTTTCTCATAGTCGGCTGATGATTCAAGGGTTCCACCAGGGATGTTAATGAGCAATTGGGGCCTTGCGAATTGAGTTGTTAATAGATGATATGGTTTCAAGTGTTTTCCTCCATGTCATGGACACAAAAACCTCTTATAACATGCTTTTGGGGAGACCATGGCTTCATGACAATGGTGTGGTAGCATCTACACTCCATCAATGTTTCGAGTATTGCCGCAATGGTATCATGAAAAAGGTTACTGCCGATGATAAGCCTTTTACTGAAGCTGAAACATACATTACTGATGGCCAGCACTACATTCGCAAGGAGGGTGAAACATCTAAAGATCTTTCATTTGCAAAAGGAGAAGTTCAAAAATCTATTTCCTCACAAAGCGGGAAGGAGAAAGATGGCATGTTTGCTTCATTTGGAAAAAAACTAGTCATATGTCCAATTTACAAACGCAAGCAGTTGACGCCAAGTAGCTTGGAAACATCAAGCGAGTTTATCATGCCTTTAACTAAAATTGAGTCTATCAAACCGCTGGTTGCTCACCTAAAAGGGTTCGTCCGACCAGAGGAAGGTGCAAAAGTGGAGCATGGAGAGTTGCCAACTGCACGCATAGAGGATGGTTTTGATCCAAATGATTACAAACTCCTCGCCAAAGCTGGATATACCCCGCAAAATTAGGATTTGCTAGGAAAGCTGCCTCAAGAATCGGTTAATGGAAAAGGCTTGACTGCTAAAGCCGGTTTGGGATACTAACATCCATCTCCCATACACCTCAAGGTTAAGAGAGCGACCACTCAGTACATCATTGCAGATGATGAAGGTACCTCTAATCCAAAAGCTGTTGTTTATGGTAGAGTGGATCCTCGAGTGTCGGTCTTTCACCGACTTGGTCAAAAAAATCAGACTTCTGGAGTATCGGTCTTTCATCGACTTGGACCTTCTCATATATCGGTTTTCAAAAGGCTTGGCACCAATGCTACTTTACAGAAGAAACATCGTAAGGATTTTATTTCTGGAATTAGGGTGAATGTGGATTGCGACAACATGCCCAAAGTTAAGCAATGCACTGCGGTGTTCACCGATCCTCTTGTGGAAGGAAACGAAGAGAGCGTTGGCTCATCCTATCAGATTAATTGTGTTGAGGGTGTCATTTCTCCATTGCCTGCTCAAAGGCCAAGTGCAGTCACTCTGCAAGTGGAAAGATGGGTTGAAGATGGTTATCTCCAAATACCGAAAATCTAACCATCCACAATGTTCAAACAAGAAGTAGAAGAATCCGAACAACAATTAGATTTGAGAGGCAGAATAGGCAAAATATTGTTCAAATGGATAATGAAGAAGTTGTCGCCGTAAATCATATCAGTGTTGTGGATAAAGAATCTCTCGAAGAAGAAGATGTTGAAGATGCCCCTCATGAACTTGAGGAAGGTCTGAAAATCACCGTTAATGAATTGAAGGAAGTCAACTTGGGTACGGTGGAAAATCCTCACCCAACTTATATAAGTGCTCTCCTTAGCCCCGATGAAGAAGAAGCTTACATAGACCTCCTCAAGGAATACAGAGACGTATTTGCGTGGACTTATAAGGAAATGACTGGCCTAGATCCAAAGATAGTTGTCCATCAATTAACTGTGAGGCATGGAGCAAGGCCCTTAAAGCAGGCCCAACGACGTTTTCGGCCTGAGTTGGTGCCTTCATTGAGGATGAAGTTAATAAGATTATTGAAGCTAGGGTTCATCCGTGAGGACAAATATCCTACATGGATCTCAAATATTGTTCATGTGCAGAAGAAAAATGGTCAAATTCGTGTTTTGTGTTGATTTCCGAGACATAAACAATGCATGTCCAAAATATGACTTTCCGCTTCCAATCCCCGAACTAATGATTGATGCGACTACTGGTCATGAAGCGCTTTCTTTTATGGACGGGCCATCTGGCTATAACCAAATCAAAATGGCGCCACAGGATGAAGAGTTGACCACATTTCGTACCCCAAAAGGAATTTATTGCTATAAGTTAATGCCTTTTGGGTTGAAGATTGCTGGAGCCACCTATCAAAAAGCAATGCAAAAAATCTTTGATGACATATTACATAAAGTGGTAGAGTGTTATGTTGATGATTTGGTAGTGAAGTCGCGACAAAGAGGCGATCATCTCCATGATTTGAGGATAGCATTTGAGTGGCTTCGAAAATATCAACTCAAAATGAATCCTTTGAAATGTACTTTTGGTGTAGCTTCTGGAAAATTCCTTAGCTTTCGTTGTTCGTCGTCAAGGAATAGAGATTGATCAATCAAAAATTGATGCAATTATGAGGATGCCCGAGCCTCAAAATATCCACGAATTGAAGAGCTTACAGGGAAGGCTAACATATCTACGAAGGTTTATTTCAAACATCGTCGGACGTTGCCAACCATTTAGTCATTTGATAAAAAAAAAGGTGTACCGTTTGAATGGGATGAAGCATGTCAAAATGCCTTTAGGAGTATTAAGTCATACCTCATGAAGCCTCATGTGCTTGCTGCGCTAATCCTTAGAAAGCCATTGATTTTGTATGTTGCCACTCAAGACACCTCTATGGTGGAATTACTGGCTTAGGAGAATGAAAATAGAAAGGGAAATGCTTTGTATTACTTGAGTTGGAGAATGATGCCAAATGAGTTGAATTATTCACCCATTGAAAAGCTTTTCCTGTCATCGATCTTTGCCATTCAAAAGTTGAGGCATTACTTCCACGCTCATACTGCGCATCTTGTCTCAAGGGCGAATCCCATAAAATATGTTATGTCAAGGCCTGTGCTGTCCGACCGCTTGGCTAGGTGGTACTTGCAACTTCAACAATTTGAGATTGTCTATGTCCCGCTAAAAGCTATTAAAGGACAAGCATTAGAGGATTTCTTGGCCGACCACCCGATACCTGCTGAATGGGAGTTAGATGATGAGCTTCCTGATGAAGATGTTTTTATAATAGAAGTTTTACCTCCATGGAGAATGTAATTTGATGGTGCATCACACCGTGAATGAGCTGGAGCCGGTGTAGTATTTCTTACTCCTGAAGGTGATATTTTTCCATATTCATTCACTTTATCTGAGGGCTGCTCCAACAATATGGCTGAATATAAAGCTCTTATACTGGGACTTGAATTGGTTGTTAACATGAAGCAATTAGAACTCAAAGTATATGGAGATTCTCAATTAGTTGTCAAGCAATTGCTCGGGGAGTATGAGGTCAAGAAGCCTTAGTTGGTCATGTATCCTAACTATGCAAGACGTCTCATGGGATGGGACTGGGTGATGTGACAATAAACCCATGTGCCCAGGAACGAAAACAAGCAGGCCGATGCATTGGCTAGTCTCGCCTCTAATTTAAGTCTACCGGACAAGCGTGCTCAAGTGCCGTTATGCCAAAGTTGGGTAATGCCCCTATGTTCGATGGTGACATTGATGAGGATTGTGAATTCCATTCTGTTTCGGTCTATTAGGTTGATACAGAGGATTGGCGCCAAGTATTTGTTGATTATTTCAATCATGGGAAACTGCCAGATGATCATCGCCGACGCACCGATGCTCGTCGTCGCGCACCCCGCTTCATTTACTACAAGGATACACTATTTCGGCGGTCTTTTGAAGGCATTTTATTGAGATGTTTAGGTGACGAGGAAGCTGCCAAATCAATGGAGGAAGCTCATTCTGGTGTTTGTGGAGCTCATCAGTCTAGCCCAAAGCTTTATTTTCGCATAAAAATAATGGGATATTATTGGCCGTCTATGGTGACGGAGTGCATGGATTACGCAAAGCGATGTCAAGCCTGTCAGTTCTATGCAAACTACATACACCAATCTCCCGAACCTTTACAACCAACTGTTTCTTCATGGCCATTTGATGCATGGGGTCTTGATGTTGTTGGACCTTTGTCGAAGTCATCTCCTGGGCATCTATACATTCTAGCTGCTACAGATTACTTCTCCAAGTGGGCGAAAGTAGTTTCACTGAAAGAAGTTAAGAAGGAAAATGTTGACTTTATCCGCTCGAACATTATCTTTTACCGATAATGGGAAGCCGTTTTGCAATAGTTTGATGACCAAGCTACGTGAGAAGTTCAAGTTTAAGGAACAAAATTCATCCATGTATTATGCTCCTGCAAACGGATTGGCGGAGGCATTTAACAAGACCCTGTGCAATTTGCTGCAAAAAGTGGTGGATAAGTCCAAGCGAGATTGGCATCTTCGAATTGGTGAGGCACTTTGGGTTTATAGGACAACTTATCGCACGCCGACTCAAGCCACTCCTTATGCTTTGGTTTATGGTGTTGAAGCGGTCCTCCCTCTCGAGCAGCAAATTCCTTCCTTGATGATTGCGATTTAGGAAGGGTTGACAACATAAGAGAATGCTTTATTGAGGTTGGAGGAGCTAGAGGCACTTGATGAAAAGATATTGGAAGCACAACAACGTTTAGAGTGCTATCAAGCTCGCATATCAAAGGCCTTTAATAAGAGAGTTCGACCTCGCTCTTTTCAAGTTGGGGACATGGTGCTTGTTGTAAGACGACCAATCATCATGGGGCAAAAAAAGAAGAAATTACATCTAAGTGGGATGGTCCGTGTGTTGTCCAGCAAGTCTATTCAAATGGATCTTACAAGATAATTGATGAAAAAGATCGAGTGAAAGTTGGTCGTATCAATGGCAGGTATTTGAAGCGTTGTTACGCATAGTATGGAAAAATCCCAGACTGCATGAGTTTAAACTGCAAAGTCAAATCTGTTGAACTAAATTATGACTTGATTCTCAATCTTATCTCTTGGGATACGTAGGCAACTTGAAAGAAATTTCAAGTCCAGCTACCCCTTTTAAAAAATAAAAAATTCCTTTGAACTGCGTGTTGACTTGATTCTCAAACTTATCTCTTGGGATACGTAGGCAACTTAAAATCACTTTTAAGTTCAATCATTCTTATTAAAGAAAATAAAAAGTCTAAAAGTGCAATTGTGCGCTTTATCAATTACCGTATTTGTTGTTCGTTAATTGTTTCATTCAAATAGTCAAAGGAGAAATTGATTATTGCAAATAATGATGAAGACAAAAGGAAATTGCATAAAGGATGTTAAATTCAAATGGAAATTTCATTAATAAAGTTATCATTCTACTAGTCTTGAAGTACAGAATAAGCAAAACATGGAAGTAGCTACAACTCAAGGAAAAAAAAGAGAAAATAAATGGAAATAACTAGGGGAGAAGTTTAAAGTTCATCAACTCAGTGCTGCTGACTTCGAACAAGTCCTGCATTTTCTTCAGAGTTTCTTCTTCTTCCTTTGATAGGGGAGTAGAACTTTCAAGCTTGTTGACTTCCTCTTTTATAGATGCGTTTGATGCTTGAAGTGTTGGCAGCTTTCCTTTACCTTTCTCAATTGACGAAGTTTTCTTTTTAATTATAGCATCCAGGGCCTCAAGTCGCTTCTCCAGATCTGCTTTTTCTAGGTGTCACTTTTGATCTTCTCATTTTGTTCATGTTCTTGGAACTCCACTTCACCTAGTTTCTTTGCCAAGGTAGAACGTGTTAGTAGTGCCCTAGGACCATTAGCACATGTTGTGCGTTTTATTATCTTTTGAGCATGTAATTGAATAGTTAATTTTGCTTTTGATTATCAAATGTGTGATTTGATAGTAAAACTCATTAGCTTATGTAATTACTATTCTAGTAGTCCCTAGTTTTATGTAATGCTTAATTACTATGAAATAAAACTAGTATGATTGTTGATTGATGATCTTGTTTTACTGATCATGTGTAATGGATACAAATCACATCATAGATGCAATATATAGGGATACATTGTATTGGGACGTGATCCAGTCGAGAAGTAATACTTCATGGTCTTAAGTCATAAGTATTACTTCCTCAATACTATTTTAGAATCCTTAGACCTTATGTCTTCATTGATTCTAGTATGAATGGAGCCACGTTTTTGACTCGATCGGACGTTACTTGTATGAGTAATCAATACGATCGATGATCGGACGTAGTGTCCTATCATAGCTTGAATGTGAGAGACATTGTAAGGAATTGTCCCTCTCCATTATTAGAGAGAGATATCCATGGGCCCCTCGATAGGGAAAGACTGTTTAAATGCATGGCCGTGCTCAAATGTATTTGATAAAGTGGTTATCAAATGCTATTTGTCGAAACAGATCTACCCGGAGATCGAACATAAATACAATTAAGCTTAATAAGGGTGACGACCACCATGCCTTATGCTTAATTAGGATATCGCGAGACAAAGGGATTAAATAGTAGATTGATATTAGGTTCCGTTGTATATTCATTCACTTTGGGTAGTCACAATGTCCTGCTAGGGACCGCTTGTGATTTATGAACTCACACTACTACTAAGTGTGTTTTCATTGCCATTGTGATATGAACCTACAGGGTCACACGCATAGACGAGCTAACGAGCTTCATGTCCAGATTCAATGAATCTAGAATGTGTCTAGGTTCATTGTATATGACATTCACTTTTCTGAAAATAATAAAGTGTTTATTATTCGAATTAGAGATAGGGGCAATTTCGGTATTTTACCTATAGCTGGGATTACGTGGGAGTTATTATCCGATAAGGACTTCCACTACCAGCGAAAGTCTAGGGAACGTGGGATTCTGAGACGCCCACTGCCGAGAGAAGTTGAGTAGAGGTGGGAGTTGTTCTAGTAACAAACTCTCACACTCTATATAACATCTCTTAGCCGAAACCTAGAAGGTTAATGCTTCGGCCGCAATTAAACAAGAAAACCAAAATCAGATTTCAATATTCTCAGCCTCTCCCTTTTCTCTCTAATTCCCGAAAATCAGAAAAGACGAAGAGCTAGCAATCGCTGCCCGTATCGTCGAGTGGATACCGGTAGAGGGACTTTCCGCAAAGGGAGATCAATCGGTAGCAGCATCCGATCCAAGAAACGTCATCCTCCATTCAAGAAGTAGCTTCTTGGATCCAAAAACGTAAGTTTTCTTGCTGTTTTCGAATTGTTTCATATGAGCGGATCCTTCAGGGGAGGATCCATGGGTGTTTGGAACGAGTTTCCGCCCATGAATCCCTTCAGAACGCATGACGTCCATAGATTCTGCAGAAATTCTACTAGAAGCTTGGGACTTTGCTGAGGTAAATCGAGCAACATTCTCAAATAATGTGCGGAAAAGGATTTCCAAATGGGGAACAGATGGAAGGTTTCCATATCGCATCTCGACGGGGATTTTGGTAGCTTCAGCCTCAAAAGCATGCATTTTCTCCAGTTTTATTTGCGATAGCTTTCCTATCAAGTTGGCCCACAACATGGAAGTGTAAGAGTAGCGGGCGCTTTGGATTACATTCTCTTAGTGAAATTCCGAAACTGTTGATTTTGCTAGAAAATATGGTGGCTTAAATGGCTTTGGGAGAAATCTCCTCTGAATTTCTTTTTCAAATTCATTCCGCTATCTTTTGCCTCTTGCGAAAGTGCTGAGGTGGCAACTTGCTCCGCCAGTAAATTGTAAGCATCTGGACCATCCACGGAGCCCACACTATGGGAATCCTTCTCCAGATCTATTAATTCTTCATCATTAAACTGTCAAGTCAAAAATTGAGAAACATAAGTAAGTAATTGAGAAAAGCACAAATAGCAAGTTGATTGAGAAAGTGCTTACGAGTTGTGAAAGATGAATGTTCGAGACAGAAACACTTGTAATGCCTTCAAAAGAAGGTCGAAGGGTCCAAATCAATAGCGTCAACAGGAATTGTTACCTTGATTTTATGTCGCTTCCAATGACGATCGTTGTTAGTGCTACTCCCATCATATGAATTCTTGCTCTGTTGTCCTCGCCCTTTGGATGAAACTGGAGTTGTTTCCTTGTCAACATATGAAGCAATACGAGGAGGCTCAGGTAAGTTCTTTCCTTTTCCAAGACCAACATGATGCTTCAGATCTTTCTCTCGATGCTGGTCGTCCTTGTTAGGGGTAAGCTTAATCTTCAATTTCACTCCTCCAGAAATACTTAGGTCTTCTTTTCCTTTCAAGGAATCTCCAAGGTTTATCTCATTCTCTTTGGGTTGTCCGGTGCTAACAAAAGTCGCACGATTATCCACAAGGTACAGTCCATGGACTCCCGACCACCATTTGGTGTAAGCTTTGGAAGCATTCTTCTCCAGAAATTGAGGGTAAGGGGGGAAGGATACCTGCGAGAAAGTCGTTGCACGAATACAAGAACGCCAAAGTATCTTGGCTATGTCAAAAGTGGTCTCGCGAAGCTCTACCACAAGTTCCCGCAGAATGTCCTGGTAAAACCCAAACTGACGAGTAAATCTGTAAGGACTGTAAGGTTCCACCACGAAGGAGTTTTCGATATGAAATGCCAAGTCACCGGAGCGGATGCTGAGAAAGTACTCAAGTGAT
This sequence comes from Vinca minor, assembly GCA_026122235.1. Classification (NCBI taxonomy): domain Eukaryota; kingdom Viridiplantae; phylum Streptophyta; class Magnoliopsida; order Gentianales; family Apocynaceae; genus Vinca; species Vinca minor. The sequence goes on from JAOCZM010000020.1 coordinate 890,298, forward strand.
GACGTCCGCAACTTCCTATCATTAACTAGCGTTATGTCTTTTACATCTGCGGTTGCAAGCCAGTTGATCTCCTTGCCTTTGTGAATGAGATCTCGAGCTGTGTTATTGTCAAAATATCTCGCTCCACCTTCGCCGGAGATTTCAGTCATCTTAGGGAGTGGCAAAGGATTACTGGTCACATAATGAGTCCTAAAGTGCAGAGCCATCCAGGCATAGATGTAATGCATAGGGAGACAAGCCCTCGCGCATCTAGGGTTAGCTGATTCTGCAATGTTATTCAATCCATTGTAAATTTTTAAAAGAACTGGGACGCCGAGACAAAGCTTCATCCCGTTAGCCATTATGCTTGCTGCTTTGAAAGTTATTTGCCTAATCTTCTCATCCCCATTTGGGAATGCGAATACACACAACCAGCATGAAATGAAGGCCGCCAAGTGTGTCCTTCCCATAAGTCATTTTTTACTCCAAGGCTTTTGAATATAGCCTCCTCAGCACTGGACCACTTCCGAGGCGCACCAATGCTCCCGTTGGGATTTTGTGTTAGCTTGGGACGTGATGATTTCTTGTAACGCATGACCTTCGGTTGAGAGTATTTTGTGTCATGTTTGAACCAGAACTTGACCCATTCCAAAATGAACACGTGGCCTTTTTTGCTTCCTTCCTCATGCAGCTGATGATATGCAGCAAATAGGTGTTCGCAGTTTTGCAGAATGAATCTCCTGCCCTCTGCATCCATGCCCATCAGATCCTTAGCAAAAGAGATAACCTCATAGTACATCCCTCCATAAATGGGCAGCCCTCCATCTTGTGCAAGTCCCAAAGGAGAGGGATAATTCTCCCGCTGAGGTTTGCAAAGTGTTGGTCTACGGACTCCATGCTTCCAAAAATGCTCGCACAATGTCAGAACTCCGGTCATAAGTGAAAAATGATGCAAACAATGCCTGGTACATCTCGGATTTGTTCAATAGCTTCCGGCTGCGACCAAGTACCTCCTCAAACCATTCCCAGTATATTGGAACAAAGCCAAATTCTCCATTAAGCCTCAATGCACAGGTCCAATACGCGGATCCAGCTATGATTCGCCTCCCGAGTGTTTCAAAACCTCCAAGCCTCCGTTCACCTGTGTGAATAGAGCTTTGCAAGGAATAAGATGGACTTTCATCTTCCCGAGCTACTTTGACCGACCATTCCTGCAGATCGGATTCTAGCGGAAGTGCTGATTTTGGGGTAAAGCAGCCATGCATCGGAGTGTGTACGGAAAGCTTAAATGCTAGCTCCAAGGATTCTCCCTCGCGCTTGAGGATGAATAAGTAATCCAAGCCATCCTTAGCTAAGTCCTTGAAGATTACCATGATCCCTTTTGATTGCAGTCCTAAAAGAAAACAATTTTTTTTTTTTTGACATTGTTAGTCTAAAAAAAATTCAAGCCTCAGTTCATATTATGCACAATACCTGAGACAAAAAAAAAAGTCTCAATAAAAAAAAACCAGATACCAAAATCCATGGGGAACATCAGTTTGTTAAGGAAAACATTAACATCGGATGCTCAAGATGGGGAATTGAGACGTCATATTATTAAAAAAAAATTGATGACACAGCAGGCTTTAAAAAAAAAAAAGGAGAGAAAACAATGTGCTTATGTTGGCAGGCAAATTTGGCAGGCTTCGAAAAAGCAAAAAAAAATAGTTAAATAAAGAACACTACATGTATGGATAGGGTCCACTTTGGGACTAATCTCGATCCCGGATTCGCCACATCAGCTGTATTTCCTCTCTCTCCTCATTCTGCAGGGGGATGTGGCAAATCGAATCACATGGTCACGTACGATCCCTGGGTCAATGTCAATTTTCCTTAAATAAATGGGGAGACTTCGCCGCCTTCTTGCCTTTGATGACGAACCTTTATTGCATATGTGCCTTTATTGCTTTGTGTATCTGATGTCATTTGCTTCGACTTTTCTTCTCTTTATATAGGCACGGGAAGTTGCATGTCATTCAATTCAAGTCCAACTTGATTCTATTAGAAGAATTGTTTTACTTATCAATTTCCAACTCATATATGGAGTCCAATTCTATTCAAGATGACCAACCTATGGATTCCAATTTGGAGTCAATGTCTATGTCGACTTCTCTGCTTTGTTATTACCTTTGAATTTGGAGCAAAATTCATCTTCAGGAGATTGGGTATATTTTTTTTTTTGATGAAATGGAGATTGGGTATATATGCATATTAGCGGAATTTCTTCAAATAAGTGTACTTCAAGTATTGTCCTTGAGTTCTTTGATCAAACACTCAATCCGAGCCTTGAAGTGGCGGCATTTGTAGACAAGTGAATTTTTAAGTAATTAAATTTATTTAATCCAGACTAATAAATAAATATTATTCGTCTGGGCTACTTGAATTTAATAAATAATGATTAAATATTGGACCACTACAACCGGGCCATATTAAATAAATCATTTTAAACAAGCCCAAATCCACTTGAAATAAATTCCAAAGAAAAATAGTGGATCAAACTTAATTGGGCTAATGAAATGCAAGCCCAAAATGTTAAGTTAAATAGAGGTCTATTAAGATAATGGATTAAACATTGGGCCGCCCTAAATAAAGATTGGGCCAACCCAACATAAGTGATGGGCTGCTTAACCCAATAAGTAAAACCCTAGTCTTCATTTACACCTATAAATAGGGATCTTCCTCAAGTCTTGAAGGATATTGGAGATCATTTTGGAAGCTACAGACAGACTTCAACTGACAAGAGCTCTCATGAAATCTTCAACAGTCTTCAAAGGCGTTCTTCACGACAAAATCCGCGAAGGCATAACGGCTTTGTAAAATCAAAGGTTCACCGCTTGGAGTCAAATCTTATTTGATTCAAGATCAAGTCTTCCAACACTAGGACGAAACAAATTCAGAAGAGGAGAATCAGAGGATCATTCCAGCTAAATTGGAGTCCTTCCAGAGATTGTAACTCACTATTGGTTTGACTAATAAAGATTACCTTGTTGCGTTATTTTCGTGTTTCTGTTGCAGATTCAATTTTATCGCATTTACAGTTGTCACGCAAAAATTCTTGTAAAACACCGTTTAGACAGTACTTGTCATCGATTTTGGTTACATCAACGCACCATTGATTCACAATGACGTCCTTCAAATAGACACAACTTGCTAAGCCGATACCAGTTCGCTCCAACCAATTTGTGTACATTGATGGAAGAAGCTACAAAAAATCATATTACTTAAATAGTTCAACACATTTGATAAAATAAAAAATTACACATAACAAAATAAGATATTACCATTTTTCTTTTTGTCTAATTTCCGACAACAATTATGAATTGGTGTCTGAAGTACTCTTCCAGGGCGGGAACCATTTCGCTATTCATTTTCAAAATGTTAAGTTTCAGAGTAATTACCTAAAGTTTTGAATGAAATTTGGAGAGAAATATGAAAATTGATATGATTTTGGAAGGATAAGTATGGATGCATGTATATATAAAGGAAGGTTCAGAGGATTTAAAAGACTGCAATATAAGGACGGAAGTGGAAATTCCGTCCTGAAAGTCACGGACGTTTTAGGGTTTTAAGGGTTTTATTTAAAGACGGAAGTGGGACTTCCGTCCTGGGACCAAAATAGAAGTCCCACTTCCGTCTTGGTCTGACGTGGAAATGCGCGTCTGGGAAACAACACGTCAGACCAAGAGAAGTGGGACTTCCGTTTTGGTCCCAGACTTCCGTCCTGGACAAAAAAAAAAATTTGAAAAAAAAATTCATGCCATGTTATGACCATTATGCCAAAACACTGACAGTCTAATGCAAAGCCCTAAATCTTCCACATTATCACTTGAGCGAAACTGTTGAACATCAATGTCGCCACTTCCATTTGGATGTCCGTAACATTAAGAATATGTCTCGTTAAAACCTTATTAGAAAAAAAAACCTGAAAAACACAAGAGGGGGGGGGGGAGGAGGGTGAATTGGGTTTTTATAAAAAGTGGCTTCTTTTTCTTTGAAATAATGAAGTGTAGAACTTGTATATGAAGCTTGGAGAAAGTAGAGCAAATATGAAAACAAGGAGAGCAAGACACGAGATTTAGAGTGGTACGATTCACAAAGAATCTACGTCCACTACCTTGAGTTTCTACCAAGGATTTTCAACAACTTCACTAAGAAGATCTTTTTACACTTGTGGCTAACTCACAAAGAGTTTTACTCAAATAACCACAATTACAATCAACACTCACTAAGAGTACAAAGCCCAACACTAAGTAGGACTAGACACAACAAATACCCAATCACTAAGAAAGGGAAAGATGGAGATATAAAGATACAATTTTCACACTCAAGAAGTGGAGTAAGGATACCTTTTAAGATCACACTTTAATGCTCTTTTGAACTTTTGAATTCAACACTGTGTCTTGCATAAATGAGATGGATTTGAACTTTTCAATACATAAAAAGAGATGGATATGCTTTTTAAGAGCTAGAGCTTTTGTATATTCAATGTAGATCAGCTCTAGTTGTTGTTGTAGGAATATACAGCTTTAGAGCTTTTATACTTTTAAAAAACGTCCAAAAAACGATTTTAAAACGGTCAGATAACGGCTAGTTTTTTTTACAGAGTTCGGTTGACCGTACAGGGACCTCGGTGGACCGAACATACACTTCGGTCGACCAAACAAGGCTTAGGTCGACCGAGCCTAGAAATTTCAACTCTCAGTTTCTCTTCGGTTGATCCGAGGAAAGGTCGGATGATCCGACTTCCTGAGCTTAGAGAGAAGTTGATTTTTCACTTTTATTGAAATCTTTTGAAGTCTAAAAGGTTTTCTCAATATGTAACAATTAAGAGCATTTCGAAAAACCATTTTAAAAGACTTGAACTTTGAAATCAAAGGCTTTTGAAATACGAACACATGTAAGGATCATTTTGAAACTTAGCCTTTTCAAAACGTGTTTAGTATGTATGCAAGACTATAGTGTTGTATGCTTAAGTTCATTAAGAGCATTGGTTAGAGCTTATAAGATAACGACTTATAACGACAAAGCTATTCTAACCAAACCTAAGTCTTCAATCTTCAATCTCGATGAGATGTGCCTTGAAGTATATGAATTTGAATCTTGATCATGGCTTGATTGAAGTACTTAGAGCTTCCAATATGAATTCCGATATTCTATCAACAAGATTAAGATCATTAGACACAACATCAAATGTTTGTCCATTATCAAAAACTGAGTTTGTTCGCCCTTAGGGCTTACAAAACCAGTTGGAAAAAAATACGTCTAGTCAAGGAAAAAGAGTACATTATTATTATGTCAAATTACCTCTCTTGCTAACAACATCATTGAACCAATGCATATATATCTTGAAGATCAGCCTTAACAATTGTAATTGGTATTATCTTGGTGAATATTTGTTCTAGATTTTCATAGGATCAAAAAATAAATCTTCCGAATGTTACAATTTGTAAATACTAGCCGTTTCCAAAACTTTTAACATCTTATGCATATTCAATTTGGAACTCTTCTGCAGTTAGCAAAATATTAACCAACTTATTTACACCACTTTGCAAATTTTCTTTCTGAATTAAAATTCTTAACAATGATATCCCCACATCATTCATTACTCTGTGCCCCCCTGATGTGGGATAACTTATTTCATCAAAATACTAAAGATAATAATAAAATAAATGCTGCAACCAAACTATTATACATGCAAATATGTTATCTTTCCATACTGCTTTTACAAAACATTAATCACTAAGCCATTGATGTTTGCATTCTTCGGGAAGAATTACTTATATGCTTCTGGCATATCAAGTTCTTCGATTGCTTCATATAAATGTTGTTACTAAATGGCAACATTATTTACTTAATAAGTGTTTGTGAGCTATTCAAATACACTTGAATCCACCATCAAAGTAATTTATTTGTTCGTTATTCTAAACAAATATCTTTCTTGGATTACACTTCAGGTATATAACTTATGTAAGGAATATATTTCACTTCAAGTGTATAATTTCAGTAAGGAATACATTTACACTTCAAGTGTATTAATTCTCCGTACATACTTTTCATAATTTGAGGTGAACTCAATGGTCTATTTTGACCAATCATCTCTACACTTTCAATTTTGAGTCTGCAGACTTTATATTAAAGATCCTCATTCTATTACGAGCATAAATAATGTCGGCATTTGCACAATTTTATGTATATGGTTTCATCCACTTCCAAATATTTGAGATCTCATAATTCTCAAGGTACCTATATTTCTTTTGGAAATAGTATAATATAATGTTTGGAAAAATTCTTCGAAAATTTTCATCTTCTCATTTTGACCATATATAAACTTTTACTCCGTTTGCGAGAAGTTTTACTATTTGAAACCATAATGCTACCACATTTCAATGACTCAAATTTAATATTATTGGTAGCTTATCCTTCAGGGATATTAAATATCATGGAGCTTTTTCTAACCGAATTTTAGTCATAAAATATGTCTGACTATTCAACTTTTGACCTCTGGTTCAAAACTCATTTGTTTGAGGATCAACAAGAGACATGACTACAAATATCTTGTTCGGCTATATATTTTCCCCTTTTGTTGTAACAACATATATGCCCATTAGCAGGATTGATAACTAACATATAATTTATCCTCTTTTGAGGACTCATCTCAACACCTTGTGGCGGAGTATGAAAGCACATTATATCTTGAGATGAAGAAATATCTTGGTCTGCAACCATAAACCAATTAAAAAATAGGAGAACTAAGAAATCAATAGTTGACAAAATATTAAAAATATACATAAACATTCAAAGTAATATATGCTTCTACATGACCATTTATTATATGAACATATTTTTCAGGATATGCAACTTTTATTCTAGATGTCATACAATATCACTAGTACCTTTGAAACAAATTATATTTATGGGAGAATCTAAAGATATGAGCTCATTAATTTATCAAGAAAAATGGAAACTCTAAGTTGCGGATTAACGATATACATATATTGATGCATCAAATAAATTATATTCATCACGAAAATATATTCAATCACAATATTCAAAGTACTAAGTAAAATATAATTGCTTAGAAAATACGAATCTAAATACAATTAATTATTTCGTATTTTTAATGAACCGGGATGGTCTAATCAGTCATGCAAACTAATATTTATTTTTTAACCAAGTAAGCTTCATGCTTAATCAATAATGCATCTCAATGCAAATACTTTCAGTGCAATATAATTTATAAGAGAAAAACAATAATCTCTTCAGTGCAAATTTATTTGCTAATAACAATAACAATGATTGAAAATGCATTTCTTCACTATCTGAATTATTTTATATAAGAAAATTATAGATAATAAATCGATTACGTAGATCTCTTAAAAAATCTTTAATCAACCAGCTCTCCATTAGCTTTAAAGACTACTTCTTGCTAGAATTCTACAATAATTTTTATATTTTGAACATTTATACCTTCAAAAGTATTGAAACTACTTTCAATCTTTTTGCACTTCCGGAGCTTTTCATCTATCTATTCGACCAGTTATATTTCTTCAGGAACTTTTACAAAAAAAGCGTTGTTTCCAATTTTTCATGATGAACTAACTCGTTTCCTGGAATTAATAGTCATTTTGGTCATCAACTTATTTACGGTTAGCCACTTTCATCATTTTTTACATTTTTTTGGTTTTTTTTCAACCCAATGATTTTACTGGTTGCCACTTTCATTATTCCGTCAAATAATTGCAAAATTTCCGTCCAAACTAATGGTGTGGCATAACGAGATTGAAAAACTCTCTCTCCTGCAAGGGAAAAATGGGAAAGAAAATCCCATCCCTTTAATTCCTGCTTCTTCACAACATCTCCCTCTCCACCGCACTACCTCTCAACAACCGACTACTTCTCCCCCAAATAAACAATTCGTATTTTTCCCCAATACCCCTAATTCCCTTTATCTCAAACAAATCCACCACCACCGTGTAATGATCTAGAGAATTCCAACTAGAACACACAACTCAAAACACACACAAAATTCCAACAATAGAATATAGGACAATAGTTTATATTAATCAAGTAAATCAGTTCTCCACCCTTACACCAATATTACTAAAGTACTTAGATCAAATGATCAAATAAACAAGAACTGAACAATAAGATAATCTAAAACTAAAAACTGGATAAAAGGAAACAAACACAAGTTGTCTTCAAGCTGCAAAGCACACCAATGTTCCTGCAGTTGGATAAGCTTGAATCAGTCTCAGAAAGGAAGAGTATGATGGATTTTAGGAAAGAAAGGGATTAGAGTGCAGGAATATACCAGAGGGAAATTTGGCAGCTGCCACTTGGTTTGTGATTTTCTGAATGCCCTTCACTTCAGCAGAGCTGGGTCTTTTATACTTAGGGTTGTGCTTCCAAGGTAAATCTCGCCCATCCAGCTCACCCCTTAGCTGATCTTGTCAGTGCATCAACAGCCATGAATCTTTACCTTTGCTGCCAGTGATGAAGATGCAGCAAAAGGCTTACCAGGCAGTTTCCCTTTTTGCCCGCAACCTTCCTATTTAGGTAAGTAACTAAAACGAGATTGTTTAGGCTCATTTACTTTCATTTAAATAGAACGACGTAGTATTGGGAAATCAGTCTTTAATTGAATTGCCCAGCCTAATCCCCAATCCTCTCCTTTAACAAACTTAACTAAACTTTCCTCCACAATTTATTCAAATTCCTTCTTCTTCTTCAGCTTCCTGACACTCCCTCTCCCTTAAATTCAGCCTTGTCTCAAGACTGAAAATCTAGAAATTGCCTCTGTATGTAGTCAACTTCTTCCCAGGTGGCTTCCTCTGGGGAAGATTTTCCCACTGGATTAAGCATTGCACTTGTGCCTTGTTGTTCTTCTTCACCAATCCTCTCTCCAAGATAGATGCTGGATAAATTTTCAACTGTCCTTCTTTTCCCACTGGAGGAAGTGCAGTGTAGGCTACCTTCCCTTCACCAATTTTCTTTTTAAGCAGGCTGATGTGGAATACTGGATGTATCATGGAGTGTTCAGGCAACTCCAATTTGTAAGCCACTTTTCCAAACTTCTGCAAAATTTTAAAGGGCCCATAATATTTTGCTGAGAGTTTGAGATTCCTTCTCACAGCCACAGTAGTTTGTCTGTAGGGTTGTAATTTAAGATAGACCCAATCCCCAACCTCATACTCCCTCTCAGACCTCTTTTTATCAGCAAAATACTTCATCCTCTCTTGAGCCTTTTGAATATTCTCCTACAGCATCCCTTCTATCCTCTTCTATGTAATCCCTTACATCCTCATTACTCCCCAGGTGATATGGTCCAAGTGCCAGAATTGGGGGTTTGTAGCCATAAACTGCCTCAAAATGGGTCATCTTAATGGCTGAGTGGTAGGTGGTGTTATACCACCACTCAGCTAAAGACAGCCAACTTAGCCACTTACTAGGTTTACTTCCACAAAAAAATCTTAGGAACATTTCCAAAGTTTGGTTAACTCTTTCTGTCATACCATCAGTTTGTGAATGGTATGCAGTGGACATACTGAGTTGTGTTCCCAAACCTTTGAAAAGGATTTGCCAAAATCCACTAGTAAAAATCTTATCTCTGTCAGTCAATATACATTTAGGTAATCCATGGAGTTTGTAAACTTGATCCATGAATACCTCAGCCACAGATGAAGCAGTGAAAGTGTGGGTTAAGGGGATGAAATGACTGTACCTGGATAACCTGTCAATCACTACCAGGATAGTATCTCTTCCCCCAGACTTTGGAAGTCCTTCTATGAAATCCATAGAGATGTGTGTCCATGCCTGCTTTAGAATTGGCAGTGGTTGCAATAGACCAGGGTAAGCTACCTTCTCCTCCTTGTTTCTCTGGCAAGTGTCACACTTCCTTATCCATTCTTGAACTTGTTCTTTCATTGAGTGCCAAATGAAAAATTGTTTACACCTGTGGTAACTTGCCTGTATACCAGAATGTCCACCTTGTTGTGTAGAGTGCAGTTCTGCAATGAACTTTTCCCTTATGCCACATCCTGCTCCAATGTAAATTTTTTGATTCTTGTATAGAATGCCATTTCTATACTCCCATGCCTCTTTCTTGTTTGTGTCAATCAATAGCTCAGATATAGTCTCCTGTGCTATTACATCTCCTTCATAACTGTTGATTACTTCAATAATCCAAGCTGGGGTAACTGTGGTCATGGCATTAACCTCTTTTTTTCTGGACAAGGCATCAGCCACCTTGTTCTCACATTCTTTTTTATATTGGATTTCAAAATCCAGTCCTAAGAGTTTTGATGTCCATTTCTGTTGAGATGAAGCTGTCACCTTTTGTTCCATCAGGAACTTGAGGTTCTGATGGTCTGTCTTGATGACAAAGTGTGCTCCCTCCAAATAGTGTCTCCATTTCCCAACAGCAGTAGCCAATGCCAACAGCTCATTTTCATACACACATAGACGATTACAGGGGGGCGGCCGCCCCCCCAAGATTTTTAAAAATACTACTATTTTTAAAATTTTATGTGTATTTTGGAAAATTTTATCAATTTCGCCCCCCCAAGAATTTTTTTTTGCCTTTTTTATCGCCCCACCAAGAATTTTGGAATTTTTTTACCAGTTTCGCCCCCCCAACATCAAATTCCTGGCTTCGTCCCTGCATACACAGACAGCTCCTTGGGCCTAGGGCCTAGGGCTTTGCTCAGGTATGCAATAGGTCTTTTGTCTTGCATAAGCACAACACCTATGCCTATGTCTGAGGCATCTGTCTCAATGGTAAATGGTCTTTCCCAATCAGGCATGGTGAGGACTGGAGTGCTGCTCATAGCTTCCTTCAGAGCTTCAAATGATTGTTTGCCTTCTTCAATCCATGTGAAACATCCCTTTTGTAGCATTTTGCACAAGGGTTTGCTGATGATCCCATAGTTTTTCACAAACCTTCTATAATATCCAGTGAGTTCCAAAACCCCTCTCAGTTGAGTCAAGGTCCTAGGCAGGGGCCAATTCACCATCTCTTGTACCTTTGCAGGATCAGCAGCCACTCCCTCCGTGCTGATAATGTGACCTAAGTATTCTACTTTAGGTTGAGCAAAAGTACACTTACTTAACTTAAAAAAAAAGTTGATGGTCCTTCAGAAACTGAAACATCAACCTTAAATGTGCCAAGTGGGCTTCCAAGTTGGGGCTGTACACTAGTATATCATCAAAGAACACTAGTACAAACTTTCTTAGAAATGGGCCAAATATCTTATTCATGAGAGCTTGAAAAGTTGCAGGCCCATTTGTCAAACCAAAAGGCATCACCAAAAATTCATAGAGAGGTGTGTCCTAAAGGCTGTCTTAGGTACATCCTCAGTACTTACTTTAATCTGAAAGTATCCTGACCTTAGGTCTATTTTAGTAAAGTATTCAGCCCCCTTAAGTTCATCTAACAGCTCATCTATGATGGGTATGGGAAATTTATCCTTCACAGTTATAGAATTTAATTACCTATAGTCAACACAGAACCTCCAGGTTCCATCTTTCATTTTTACTAACAAAACAGGAGAGGCAAATTGGCTGTTACTGGTTTGTATAATCCCTTCCTCCAACATCTCTTTCACCAATCTTTCAATTTCAGTTTTTTTAAAGTGGGGATATCTATATGGTCTTAGTTTAAAAGGTTGTCCTCCCTCCACTAAGGCAATCCTACTCTTATGACCTCTAGATGGAGGCAAACCTTGAGGTTTGTCAAATACCTCAGCAAACTCCTGGATAACTTGACCTACTTCTTTGGGTATTACTCCTTCTGCTTCAGTGCCCATAGCAAGTAGCTGACAGTAGAAAACCTGCTCACCCCCTTTCCATGCCTTAAGTACTGACTCAGCCTTTGTTGGTTCAAATTTCAGCTGGTCCTTCTCTCCAATCAGAACCACTTCTTCCCCATTTTTTTTAAAGGTCAGGCTGATATCTATGAAGTCAAACATAATGGGACTGTACTTAGCCAACCAGTCTACACCTAGTATCATATCACTACTCCCCGATGTTAACCCCCTGATGTCATGCCTATAAACTTTGTGTCCCATTTTCCACACAAAATCTCTATACATATAGGTGCTTCTCATAGAAGCTCCATTTGCAACAGTGTTTTTCATAGGTTTGCTGTCAGTTTCCCTAAGGCTCAGTTCATTGACAAGTTTGCTGTCAATGAAACTGCCAACGCTACCTGTGTCAATGAGTATTGACAACTTTCTTCTCTTGATCCAGCTAGGAATTCTAAATGTGCTATTTGACAATTTACCAGTCATAACATTGATTGAAATTTCAGCTACCTCCTCTTCATCTTCAATTTCCTCTTTTTCCTTGCTATAAAGCAAAAATTCCTTGTCATCCTCCTCCCCATCCACATCATCTATCACTACTATCTTCAATTCTTTCTTAGGACAGATGTGCCCTGGTGTGAACTTCTCCTCACACCTAAAGCATAGACCCTTCTCTTTTCTTAACTGATATTCTCCCTCAGTTAGTCTCTTAAAGGTGGATGGTCCCCTATTCCCAAACCTATTCTGATTTTGTCCCCCTTTAGGAAAAGTGTTGTTATTAAGGTTTTTAGCATTGAAGATTTGTTGTCTAGGTGTTGGTAATAGGGAAGATGTCTTTTTAACAGGTTTAGAGAGAGCATCTAAGGTTCTTTGGAGGTGAATGGCTTTATCACATACTTCATCTAAACTCTGCAAATCAAACACCTTAATTATGTGCTTTAGCTCTTCTTTCAACCCCCCAATAAATACTGATATGTAGTATTCTTCACTGGCTTGGGGCATCTGAGTTATGACTATGGACCTAAGCTCTTCAAATTTGTCAATGTATTATTCTATGCTGCCCTTTTGTTTTAGCCTGCTAAAGTCTTCCATCAATTGTCCCTCATCAGCCTCACCAAATCTCCTACACACTGCTGAGGTAAATTGATCCCAAGCCTCATGAGGGTGGGTAACTGTTCTGCTTCTAGCCCAAGTGTATGCTCTACCTCTACAGTTGAGTTTAGTCAAGGTAATTTTCTTCTGCTCCTCTACACGATGTAGCTTAAAATAGTCTTGGCACATTCCTCTCCATTCCCTAGCCCCTGAACCATCAAATATGGGAAAATCTAGCTTATGTGTCTTGTAATCAATTCTTCCCTCCCTCCTATACCCTACAAGATTTCTAGGGTAACCATACTCAGGAGTGTTGGTAATGTTGACTGGTGTTCCCCCTCCAGTTACACCACTGGCCTGTCCCATTTCATGCTGCTTGCCCTCTCTAGACTCCTCTTTCTTAGATTCATTCATAGAGGTAGTCATTTGTACCATCTGTGCAATCATGCTTTCCATTTGTTTGTGCAGCCCATCTTACTCCTTAATCAGTACATCTATCATATTCTTATGTTCTATTAAGGTGTAACTCATCATATCAGACATTCTCATACGTTCCCCCATTTGACCTTGTATTTCTTTGTTGTCAGCTTCTATTTTCCTTAGTTTATCCTCTTCTACTAGTTCCTGTGTATTTCCTTCCCTAGTTTGACTTCTAGTGTTAGCCATAACTCACATGTCAGTAGGATTTTGCTCAGATACCAATTTGTAATGATCTAGAGAATTCCAACTAGAACACACAACTCAAAACACATACAAAATTCCAACAATAGAATATAGGACAATAGTTTATATTAATCAGTAAATCAGTTCTCCACCCTTACACCAATATTACTAAAGTACTTAGATCAAATGATCAAATAAACAAGAACTGAACAATAAGATAATCTGAAACTAAAAACTGGATAAAAGAAAACAAACACAAGCTGTCTTCAAGCTGCAAAGCACACCAATGTTCCTGCAGTTGGATAAGCTTGAATCAGTCTCAGAAAGGAAGAATGTGATGGATTTTAGGGAAAAAAGTCATTAGAGTGAAGGAATATACCAGAGGGAAATTTGGCAGCTGCCACTTCGTTTGTGATTTTCTGAATGCCCTTCACTTCAGCAGAGCTGGGTCTTTTATACTTAGGGTTGTGCTTCCAAGGTAAATCTCGCCCATCCAGCTCACCCCTTAGCTGATCTTGACAGTGCATCAACAGCCATGAATCTTTCCCTTTGGTGCCAGTGATGAAGATGCAGCAAAAGGCTTTCCAGGCAGTTTCCCTTTTTGCCTGCAGCCTTCCTATTTAGGTAAGTAACTAAAATGAGGCCGTTTAGGCTCATTTACTTTCATTTAAATAGAACGACGTAGTATTGGGGAATCAGTCTTTAATTGAATTGCCCAGCCCTAATCCCCAATCCTCTGCTTTAACAAACTTAACTAAACTTCCCTCCACAATTTATTCAACTTCCTTCTTCTTCTTCAGCTTCCTGACACTATTGTCTTTGACTACCATCAACAACGCACAAAAGGATTTCATTTGTGTTGCAGAAAAATGATAAGTGTCTTTCATTCTCAAGCAAGATAAAATTTAAAAAAAAAAAAAAATTTGAAGAGTATGAGTTAAGAACCTTTATGATTCCCTTTAAATTATGAGTTAAAAAAAATTATGATTTTAGTCATTTTGTATATTGTTCGGTGTCTCATTGGTAGATTAGACACTCTCAGATTACATGGTGCGACATATTTGAGAGGTACGAATTTTTTGTTTAAACGAAAATAGAAAGATTCGTTGGAATTTAACGGCGGAAAATTTCAAAAAAGAAGTGAAAAGGTCGTTGAAGGGGGAATTGTTTAACGTCTAGTTCGGTGGGTGGGGTGGGGGTGGGTGGCCGGGTGGGGGGCTGTAACGGTTAGTGGTTTAGGTTGGGCGGTTCGTGGATTTGGGTGGGGGGGGGGGGTGGCCGAGGCAGGTTGTGGGTTATTACGGGCCAGACCGATTAATTTTTGTGAGATGGTCGACTCTCCCCGGCTCGTTTAGTAAAACCACTTAGCCTATGGGACAATATAGGTTTAAGCGTGTCCAAATGTAAATCGAATTTAACGGGTCGTGCCGAGTTATGAGTGGGCCCAACCCACTTATCATCACAGATCGGTACCAACATAATTAATTGCCCCTTGACACCTAGCATATTGAAACTCCCTATAACAAGATCAATTCTGTCATGGACCAGGCCTACTAAGTGGGGATATAGACCACTTGGTCCACATTCAGTCACATCACAGTTTTGATTAAAATAATAAAAATATTCCCCCACTTTGGTGCATTGTTTGAGGCGTTTTTATTATTTTTTAATCAAAAGAGGGATATGGGTGATTGTGGAAGCAGTTTGGCCTATGCCCCCTACTCAGAGCTGCGCCTATATCGAAATTTTTCCTATAACAAGTTTTCAAGTTGCAAAATTTCTTCTGCTGATGTGTCGCGATGCGATGCAAACACATCGTTAATTTTGTTTAATTGGCTACCCGTTAAACTGATAGTTGTAATTTTTTTACCAAGAATCAAATATTGACTTTTCTTTTTGAGTAATTCTAACGAGTATTTTGTAAGTTTTAAAATAAAGATTATAAATTTAACTATAAATTATTATGTTTCCAATATTACTGTTGAACTTCATAACTTCATAACAGTTAACAGTGGCGGCTAATAGGGAGTTTAAAGTAATCGACCGCACAGGGCTTCTAAAAATTCGGGGCCTCAAATTTTTTTTTTTTATATATATATACAAAAAAAAAACTTGTGGCCCCAATTTTTTTATTTATATATATATATATATATAAAGTCAAAAATTCGGGGCTTTAAAAATATTTTTTAGATTATATAGGGTTTTAATTTAAAATTTGGCACAGGGCCCCCAAAATGTTTGAACCACTCCTGACAGTAAAAAATTTCAAACATATCTCGTGTAGGATAGTCTCATACGTTAACAAATCAAACAAACGAGTCCGCTTACCAAAAAAAGTCAAAATCTGTTGAAAACTCATTTAAGGAATATTTGGACTTCTGTTTGTGGTTTAGCAAGCAAATTAAAGTTCATCAAAGTCTATATAAATATTTCTCATTCCCTCTCTAGAATTTGCTTTAACTTCTCTCTAGAGTTTGTGTTCTTCCTTTCATTTATATGGCTCTTCTTCAAGTTCCAACAGTGGACCTCTCTCCTTTTCTCAGTGCAGATGAAAATGGAAAGAGAATTGTCATAGACAAAATTAAGCAAGCTTGTTATGAGTATGGTTTCTTCCAAATCATCAACCATGGTATTTCCTTGGACCTTATGAATCAAGCACTGAAAGTTTCTAAACCATTTTTTGAGTCTCCACTTGAAGAGAAACTCAAGTTTGGACCAAAGCCAGATTCACCTCTTAGAACAGGTTATAGCAGGAAGCCAAATCCTGAGTATGAATTAAGTGAGTATGTTCTTATGTTTCCACCTGGTTCCCACTTCAATATTTTCCCAACCACTCAACCCCAAATCAGGTATATTCTTTACGCTGCCCAACACTTTTTTGTTTTAATTATGTATTTTTTTTTTATATGCGTATTAAGGTTTTTGTGAAATATTAGATCGGGCCCACAACAGAAAAAATAGAAAAAAGTAAAATTATTTTGGAGTTGAAACCAATACAAATAGGATTTCTATATTAGTTCGAATTTTCCGTAGCAAATGTATCGATATATGCAATTATTGTTTTAATAGTATTCTGTGAGCAAACATTTTGTTGATTGATTGTCAAATGATAGGTCAGTCTTCAATACATCTGTTCCAGTGGTCTGCGAGCAGACACTTTGTGCATTTATTACCAAAAGTCTTATTCATCCCCGTACATATCCTTATTAGTGGTCGTCGGATCAAGAATCTGACGACTAAAATTATTTGGACGAGATAATTAAAAAAAAATATTCAACTCCCACAATCCTAAATAATCTCAGTCGTTAGATTCTTAATTCGACAAAGACCAAATTCCAAATGTTCTACACCGTATCCGGATTGATTATGTTATTGTTGTTGTAGTATTGATCACTTATGGTTTTGTTGACTTAACACATTGCAGAGAAGTGATGGAAGAATTGTTTACCCAATTTTGGAAGACAGCATCTACTATTGAGTTTATCCTAAGTGAATGCCTTGGACTTCCTCAAAACACTCTGAAAGAGATAAATAATGACAGGAGTTCCGATTTCCTTATATCTTTATTTTATTTGCCTGCAAAAGAAAATGAGAAAATTGGATCAAATCCACACAAAGATGTTAGCTGTTTCACAATTGTATTACAAGATGATGTTGGTGGGCTAGAAGTTGAGAAGGATGGCCAGTGGGTCCCAATAGCCCCAACCCCTGGTGCTCTTGTTGTCAATATCGGCGATGTTCTTCAGGTAATAATCTCTTATTCTTTTCTTTCAAAATTTGTCCACAATCAGTTTCTATTCTAATTCGTTATCCCATTTTCTGTACCATTAATAAAAAATTAACATGTGTTAATTTTTTAATTAAAAAATTATAACATAAAAGAAATAGTGAAACTCGTAGAAAAAACGTTAACACATGTCAATCGTCTAATCGTGAGAAAAAAGAACGAGACACCGAATGAGAATAAATAATTTTTTTGGCCAAAATTTGTCTACAAGGAGAGTGAGGAACAAAAACGTTGTCTACAAGGAAGTGAGAGGGAAAAAAGTCAACATAATCTATCAAATTGACTAGGGTTATTTTGGACCTTCTACCTAACTCCTGCTATGAAAGTCCACAAAAATTTAATACTCGTATAAAAGAATTTAAGGTAGATAGGACATATATTTTGAAACAGATAGAGAACTTTTGACATAAAGTTGTACAATAACTCGTTTAACCGCTTTTTCTGAATTTTTAAAAAAGGTATTAACAAATGACAAATTCAAGAGTCCGAATCATCGTGTATTGAGGCCAAAAGGACGATCGAGAAACTCTTTTACTTTTTTCAACAATTTGTCACCGCAAAAGTGGTTGGAACCATTGCCCGAATTTACAAGAGAAATTGGAGAGAAACCAAAGTACAAAAAGTTCTTGTTCAGTGAGTATCAAAAGCTGAGAGAAAAGAATAAGGCCAGTCCTCCTTCAAGGCTTGAAGATGAGATTACCATTTCACATTATGCAATAAATGTTGATGAATCTTGAACTTGAAACAATGGGATTGATTGTTATTATGTCACTCAGATAATAGCTTAATGATAGAATTGCAGGACTTGTAGTTAAGGAGACTAGGGATCTCCTTGGCAACGTCGAAAAAATAAAAATAAAATATTATTATTATTATTTATATTAAAAGTGTTAAAGAGTTTTGGTGTTTTGCTTTTTTTTTTTCAGCAATACTCTTAGATATTTATAAGTAATCATACTTTAATTTTAATTCTACATGGTTAAAAAAGGTAATTAGTGTTAAACTAAATTATGCATGTTATAAAAATAATAGGATTGTGTTAGAATATACATACAAAAAATAATTTCTTTCATATAACAATAAGTCATCTCATAAAAAAAAAAAGATTACAAAAAAATAATTTCTTACGTATAATAAGTTATCTTATAAAAAGAAAAGGATTTTGTTTAAGAAATATTTATTATTTATGTTATGTCATAAATAATAAAATTTGAACGTAATCTACTTCAATATCGGATTCTTGCAGCGCGTTTTCGTTTTTTAATAATGCTCAAGAACATTTATAAGTAACAATATTTAAGGGACTAGAGTTCTCTCTAGAGTCTCTCGCCTCCGGTGAGGCTCCGACTATGTCGGAACATCTACCTAGAATTCTAAGTTTTTCTCCGCCTATACGGTGCATAGCTCCCAACCGGATGGTAAACTCTACCATCAATCGGACTTTTGATGGACAATTGATCTCATTATTAAGCATAGTATTGAGGTCCTCAAACAATTCTATGGCGTTGTCACTGTGCAAAGTAGGATCTAGCCGACAATCTGGCTTGGTGGTTGAACTGAAATTGAGGGAGGGAATGGTGGCAACGTTGCCGGAGATGAAGATGACGGATGGCTATGGGATTCCGACGCGGGAGACAAAGTTGGGAGGTCAAACTCTTGAAACTAATTGGGCCTCAGGCTCCTTTTTGGAACACACGGCCTGCGGCCCAAATGGGGTATTAGACCATGAATATTTTTTCATAGGCCTGACTTTGTATGGCCCACCTAGCACTAAACCATCTATTGGGTTATTTGAGGCGCTTTTGACTAGACTGGCTAAGACAGTTATGATGCTGATTATTATAGATGGATATGTCTCTGCCAGTCAGTTCCATGCAAGCTCATATGGGATTATGTTAAATGATAAAAATGGAACAATAAGCGTGCCAAATTGGTGGAAGAAAAAGCTTGACAACGATGATAAGGCGGTGGTCGCAAGTCGGGCCCGCCAAGGCCCATGAGTTGCTTGATTTGGAATTGTCCGGGACTTCACAACTCCTAGACAATTCCATTTTTAGTGAGCCTCATTTTGGCTCATAATTTTAGTAGTCGTTTCTTTTTCATAATAAGATCGTTTGCAGACTTCGCGTTTTATATTATTGTAGGTTTTATTTCATGTTTTACATTAGGATTTATTTCAAGTTTTTTTGTAAGCAATCGATATGGGCGACCGTCTCAAACTTGGAGAATCACCCATCAAGATAGAGTTTTATTGCAATATGGCTTCGAATGGAGGATCGTGAGCGGACTTTCTGTTCGTATCTGGCGTGGTCGCTGGCCAACTACTGTACGCGGTTTTCAGCTGATCTCCCCTCCTAATTTTACGTGTTTTGAAAGTTTGCAGACAAGAACTCTAGAAGTTGTGGAAGGCTTCTGGTTTGTGCGTGACCTCGGTTTTGCTTTTGTTTGTTTGGTAGTAGTGTTTGGTTATACGGTCATAGAATTTTGTACTATAGGGTATTTATTCTCTAGATTTTTCTATGAGCGCGAGTCTTGTAATGTTCTGGCTCGTTGGTTAGTTGGAATATTTCTAAGGCTTGATGCCTCATTTCAAAGGGTAGGGGATAAATTGGAATTCCACCTCCCTCATGTAGTTACTAATATCTTTTTTTTTTTTTGAGCAATAAAAATTTGGACCATTTCTCGATTTGTGCGTGTCATCCTTACGCATCTATTAATGATATTATTTTCTTTTAAAAAAAAACAATATTTAAGGGAAATGATATTCACACTTATAACTTAGTTTCATGCCCTCCTCTTGTCTTGTGTTATAAATGGAATGATTGTAATACCTTTGGATATACATGCCATGGAGTGTTAGCATTGAGCTCGATTTATTAAATTTGGGAATTAAAATAAGGAAAGTGTTGTGGTGCCGAATGGGTAAAATTTCGGCACCTAAAAATTAGATTTAAGCGAATAAAAAATTGACACGTGGAATAAGTAACCTGCTATTGCAGGTTTTCAGGTGTTTTTTTTTTAAAAAAATTTAAATAAATGAAATGGACGAATAAGAGCTTGCCACGTCATCCAGACAAATGACCGGTTACTTGTCAAACAGGTGTGTTGACCAGATTTTTAATCCACAAGTAACTTTTATATTTTTAATGGTAAAATTAAAACCAAATTTGGTAAATTTTAATAAATAACTAGTAAATGTTGAATATTACTACTTTATTTTATAATCTTACCATTTTTAATTTGCAACTTACTATTTTTATCATGAATATTCATATTATACAAAATAGTAAATTTACAAAGCAATAATGGTGAATTCCATGACAAACATAGTAATTTATTTTATAATAATGGTAAATGGGGTGAAAATTTAAACTTACTATTTTAAAATAAAATTTATCACTTTAAGTTTTAATACTACCGTTTTTATCTCATTTGTAACCAATTGATAAAATGGTAAGTTAGTGACAAATTTGGTAATTTTGTTTACATTGTTTGTAAATTTTGTTAACAAATTAGAAACTTTTGTAAAGAATAAAAATCAATATATAAATATTCAAATTCAAACAAATCTTACCATTTTAGATTGGATTTGAATATTTTGTAAATTGGTAAAATTTACTGTACACACAAATTACTCGTCGGTAAAATAAACAAACAAAACAAGTAAATCGGCACAAATGATAATTTAGATTAATTAAAATGTGGTTACAATCTCCGGATTATTCTCGATTTGAGAATTGGATCCGCTGATTCTTCTCGTCGATTTGACCCGGGGCTTTGAAGCTTAATTCCGGATTTGGTGGCGGAACTCCCTCTGATTTGATGAAGAATACCGTGAATTTGACTTGAGGATTTGAGAGGAAGTTGGTGAAATCCTCTGGTCGTCAGAGCTACTTGCCAAATGATAATTTTTTCTCCCCGTTCATCAACACCCTTAGCCACTATTTATAGATTTAGGATGAAATGAGAACATGATCACATTTCAAATTTGAATTTGATATTTCTATTAATTTAATAAATAATTATTAAATTAATTATATTCCTAACTAACTTAATATAAATTAAGAAAATAGAAATAATTTGATTGGCCGAATCTTCTCCAACGAGTGACGTGGCGCGATTTCATTTGTCGCAAGACTTCTTGGATTTTTGATTGGACGAAGGCTAAAACTTTGCCACTTGTCCACATTTAATTGGTCCAAGTATTTCAAATTTTGACGGACCAAATAATAATATAAGGAAATTAATTTGGTATATTTTTAGTGTCTACAAATTGCCCCCTTAAAACTTGTTCACGTGCACGGTCCAAAGTGTAGCTTGAACCAAAAAATATGTCTTGACCGGACAAGTTTCAACTGGATCTTTTTTTTTATCCGAAGAAGTAGAGATTTGGGCCGACACCATTTTTTTTCCTGAGATCCGTTGCTTCTTTTTATTAATTTAGGCGGGCTTGGGCCCGAGCCTGAAGAAGTAGAGAATTGGTGGTTAAATCCCCTGAAGAGTCCCCTAAATTGAAAACAACACCCAAGAACTTTTACATCAGTCCCGCTTGCATTTTTCGGCAATTTTTTTTATTTTTTTGAATATGGAGTATATCTTGGATAGAGTTATACTAAACATATGAATACAAAGACAATCTAAAATCACGTCTTTATTCATTATTTGTTTGAGACAAAGACTCTAGTAGGATAAAGATGAATGAGATATGTTTCACTCATCAAACACCTCTAATTCCTCTATAAATAGAGCTGATACTCATGCCATATATTTCATCCATTCTCTAGCCTTTTTCGGCGCTTTCTAAGTTGCTCCAATTCTTGTATCCCAAGCCAAGCATGTGCCACGAGGAGTCAATTGGGTGAACATGACCTTTGAATGCAATTAAAGCAGGAGGCAAAGTTCCAAGCTTCCAAAGTGTCAGGTTTGACTTCAGATTCTCCTTAACCCAGGAATGATGATGATGATTGATGACCCCACTAGAATAATATATATATATATATATATATATATATATATATATATATATATATATATATATATATCCCAGTACCCTCTTTGACTTTTTTTTTTTTTTTTTTTAGATTGGGAAACGAATTTCTTCTCCTTTGAGTTTGTTTTATTGACTTATTATTTTTATTTATTAATTTATTTATTTTTCAGATTTAAGAAAGGTCATTTGTACGTAACACAGCACTTGAAATTGAAGAGGAAAAGGTCTCAATCTCAGATCTTTTCTTGATCGCGATCTGGAACACTTTGACCTTGTGGAATAAAACTCGGCGCCCAGAGGTTTTGAAACCTTCGAGTTTTTCGTCACATAGCTGCACCTTTGATCTTGGGAATAAAACTCGGCGCCCAGAGAAGTTTTGGAACCTTCGAGTTTTTCAACACATAACTGCTGAAATGGAGATTAAAGACCGTGATAAGGCAGATCCAAGTATCTTCATTGTTGACTATCGTAGAGGATCTCGCACAAAGGCCTTAACTTTAAAGACTTATCCAGCGGTGATTAGGGCATTTCCTGTAGAGCGAACACCTGTTGACTTGGAGATTCTACATCTTCCTCAATGGACTTCATCATCAAAAAAATATGTGGTCGATTCAACTGCGAACGAGTCAAATCAAATGGTGATACTGCTGCATTTTTCTACTCATGATACAAAGAAGAACTCCAACAACTTTTATCTCCCTTTTTCCCATTGCAATGTTGATAAGATTATTTGGGATGTTCCTTCCTCAGTTTTTGGCGAGTCGTTGTACACGAGAAGTTATTGGGAATGGGCTGAAGATGTGATTTCAAAGCACCATGATGTTCTTTCTAAAGCAAAGATTGATGCCACCGTAAAAGCCTCTTTATGCACGTATGACTGTTGTGAAAGTGTGATGCGCGCCTTTTGTGAACTTTGGCGTCCTTCCACAAATACATTGCATACCCCAATTGGAGAAATGTCTATTTCACTTTGGGACTTACGCTCGCTTGGGGGTCTTTCGGTCCGGGGCACCTTCTTTGATGAAGTTATCCCTTCTGCCAAGGAGCTTTATGATGTAGATGATGAAGGGAAATGCTTTCTCCCCTTGAGTTGTAAGTATCTTTTCTTTGCATTTACCAGACTTGCTCAAGGTGATCCTCATGGCGTGTCTTTCGATACTTGGATTCGTTTTTGGTTTAAAGGGCCCATAAAATATGCATCACCTCCTCCAAGAAAGAATAGAAAAAAGCTTTCATCGAGACCGACCAATGTTTATAACTCCACATACTTCAGTCCTCAAAACCAAGATTCGGCAAGGATCAAAGGAGAAGATGAACCATTTAACATCCTCAACATTCCAAAGATTTCGAGAGGAGAAACGTATTTGGCTGCATTCTTATCCTGCTGGATTTGCAAGTTTCTTCTCCCCGGTAGAGAGGCTGGCCATATTCGTCCTAGTGTTTTCAAACTGGCGAGTCGCATGGCAATATGTGTGAAGTTCTCTCTTGCTATACCTGTTCTAGCAAGTATCTATAATGGTTTAAACAAAGTTGTGCAAGCCTCATCGTTGAAGAGTTGTCGAGCCGTATTTCCCATTCATTATGTCCACGGATGGATTGCTCAACACTTTGACACCCACTTTGCTCATCCAGACTATATCGCGGAAGCTAGAATGAGAAAATTCCGTGGAGAGAAAATGTCCAAATATCTCGAGGTTTCTGAAGCACAACTTGTTTTCCAGAAAGTAAAAATCTCGCATTTGGATTCTCGCAGCTTTGCTGACACGGACGAGAGGACTTTGGTCGATCATGGGAACCTCTCTTCATATTGGTCGGATTATCTTATTAGCATTCGCTCCAATATCTTAACCCACAGTCGTGACAACATTTATTTGACTGAGCCTTATAGTCCACACAGATTTTCTCGGCAGTTTGGATATTGTCAAGATGTTCCTGGTATTGCTAGAGAGGGGTTTTATTCCGCCACCTTTGAAGATGTAATCAGACTATGGGAATCCTTTGTTTGTCTTGAGACGAGGTCTAAGTTGACCGTGTTATCGTCGTTCGCGAGTCCACTTTCCACTAAGGAGTATGAGGTTTGGGGGAGTTCGAAGTCATATAAGAACTCAAAGAGCATGTTCATTGTGAAACCCATAAATTCCAAGAGGTCTCCATCTATTGTTGAGGTTGGGGGTTCGTCTACAAATATAGTTGTCTCTCGACCGCACAAGACATCTTTGCATATCCCTGAGGCACCAAAACTTCCATCTAAGATAGCGAGTTCTTCGGCGGCACCTGCTCATGTATTTCGATCTAGTGGAAGTAATACCGATGCTGATCAAGATCGTCCTTGGAACCGGCCTCCCAAAAGGAAGAGAACTTTAGATGATGATACACTTTCTTCTGGTTTCTTGAGGGGTGTTCCTAGCTCTACTATGCCACTCCAGGATTTGGTTGCTCATGTAAGTGCATTTCCTTGATTCTTTTAAGAAAACATTCAAACATGAACTAACATCTGTTCCATCTTTTTAGTTGAACGCACTTGAAGTCTCTCAGAACTTGGAAGAAATTGCCCCCTTTGGTGAAAACACGCAAAATGAAGATGTTGTGGACTTATGTGAGAGTGATGGCGACACATGACAGAGCCCATATTTTGTTCCGTCATCAGTTAGTGATCCTGTAGCAGAACCGGTCAAACAAACAACCACGAATGCATTGACTTCATCCCATGAGAAAGCAAAGTCTTCTAAAGAGTCCCCTGCTGTTGCTGTTTCTGAATTTCACGGGGCCAAATTGATCAGAGAATCTCATCTTTATTTTCTTCAGTTTTTATGGAAGAAGGTGACAGATAAAATTTCTCAGACTTCTATTGACTCCATTTCTTCTATCGGATGGGAAGTTGATGTAATCCTAGCGGAAATGAAGAAAATGACTTTTATAGATATTACACCTGTATAAGCGATGTTTCATGACCTCTTTGAGAAGGCTCGTCAATATGATTAATCAAGGTCTAAAACAAGTGAAATGATGACACAAGACGCCTATCTTGCATCTTTTTCTAGCGCCAAAGCACAACTTGGGGATATCACAGCAAATGAGGAAGCCGAGACCGCTCAGCTAACCACGTTGACTGCAGAACTCAACACTATTGAAAAGAAGCAAAAGGTACTTTAAATGCAGCTGAGGGACTTGGAGAAGCAAAAGAAGCACGTTCAATCCTCCATGGAGCACAGTCAAGAGAAAGTGAAGAAAATTCAAACAGAGGCAGTCTCGAAGAAGGAAGAAATTTCTGCTATTGAGAGTACTTCTTTCCAATCTGATGAAGTTATGCAGGATTTGGAACAAAATAAGAGTGTCTTAGAAGCAAGTCTAGCTCAACTGGTCAATTACAAGTTTATGCTTTGATAGGATTCCCATTGTACCACTTGCTTATTGAACTTTGAGAAACATAATAACATTTCAATGCCATTTGTTTTGCACTTGATTCTTGATCAAACATGACTTGTCAATTTTTTTTTTTTTTTTTTTTATATATTTTTTTTTTTGTGTTATTTTCATCTTCGATACAACTTGCAAATTTTTTATTTCTAACAAGAAGCACCTGAATGTTTAATTGTTATGACTGAACTCAGAAATGAATTTCTAAGCTGCCTACGTATCCCAAAAGGAATCAAGTCAAACGTAGTTCAAAATGAAGTGAATCATTATTTGGAGGGGGCGTACACAGTTTATACTCGTGCGGGCCAGAAGTATCCGTTTTTACCAACTTGGACTTGTTGGGGATGTTTCAGCAGTTTAACCACATACTACACCTTTGGTGGTTGCCTTTCACAGTTTATACTTATGCGGGCCAGGAGTAACCTTGCAGTTTAGGCTCGTACAGTCAAGGAGCAGTTTGCTTTTCACTATCGTTTTAAGAACTTTCCATTAATGGGCCTAACTTTGAAACCATCATTGTCAGCAAGCTTGCAGCAACCATTTGTGTAGACTTCTTGTACTACATACGGGCCATCCCACTTTGGTGTAAATTTCTTGATCTTTTGAGGAAAGATGATTGGTCTTCGAACAGACAGTACCATATCACCCACTTGGAAAGAACGTGGACGAACTTTCTTGTTAAAAGCTTTAGAGATTCGAGCTTGATAACACTTCAAACGTTGTTGAGCTTCCAATCTTTTCTCATCCAAAGCCTCAAGCTCTTCAAGGCGCAATCGAGCGTTTTTCTCCTCAGTGAGCCCTTCTTGGATAGCTATCCTTAACGAAGGTATTTGACGCTCCAGTGAAAGAACAGCTTCAACACCATACACCAATGCATACGGAGTAGCTTGAGTAGGAGTTCGAAATGTTGTACGGTAAGCCCACAAAGCTTCTCCAATCTTTAAATGCCAATCTCTCCTAGACTTATCGATTACTTTCTTCAGCAAATTGCAGAGAGTTTTGTTGAATGCTTCAGCCAAACCATTTGCCGCATCATAGTACATTGATGACTTGTATTGCTTAAAGCTGAACTTCTCGCATAGCTTTTTCATCAGACTGTTGCAAAAAGGCTTCCCATTATCAGTAATGATGTATCTTGGCACTCCGTAGCGAAATATTATATTGCCACGAATGAAATCAACAACATTTTCCTTTTTGACTTCCCTCAGCGCCACAGCTTCAGCCCACTTTGAGAAGTAATCAGTTGCTGCCAATATGAATATGTGTCCACCGGAAGACTTTGGCAATGGTCCAACTATGTCAAGTCCCCAAGCATCAAATGGCCATGAAGCAACAGTTGGATGCAACGGTTCGGGTGGTTGATGAATATAATTTGCATGAAATTGACAAGCTTGGCATCGACGAGAATAATCCAAGCAATCCTTCACCATTGTAGGCCAATAATATCCCATCCTTTTGATTCGAAAATGAAGCTTTGGTCCAGATTGATGAGCACCATAAATGCCAGAATGAGCTTCTTCTAATGCCTTCATAGCTTCTTCATCTCCTAAACAACGTAAGAGAACACCTTCAAATGATTGCCGATAGAGTGTATTCTTGTAGTAAAGGAATCTTGGAGCACGACGACGAACATCACTTCTTTTTCGCGGCTCCTCAGGCAAGATATCATAACACAAGTAGTCAATCAATGGTTGGCGCCAGTCTTCTTTTTCAATGTCACCAACAGAAATAGCATTAGACTCATATTCTTCCTCTTGTTCCTCTTCTTCTTCTTTGTCTTCAAACAGAAGTGGAACAATCCATCTTTGACAAATCGAGACTTGAGTTTGTGAACCTGGGAAAGAAAGAGTAGAGGCAAGTTTGGCTAAGGCATAAGCTTGTTTATTTTCATTCCTCGGAATATGATCTATCTCTACATCGTCTAACAGTTCATCATCAATTTGGCATACTTGCAATAAGGAAGCAATTCTGGCTTTTTCACTTCATATATGTCGAGAACTTGATTAACGACCAGTTTAGAGTCCCCAAAGATCCTAAGTTGCAACAACTTCAAATTAACGGCCATTTCCAATCCCAAGCTAAGAGCTTGATACTCAGCCATATTATTCGAACACTGTTGGGTCAAGGTGAATGAATATGGAAGTACGTCACCTTCAGAAGTGACGAAGACTATTCCAGCCCCAGTACCACCTTGATGAGCAGCACCGTCAAAATACATCTTCCATGGAGGTAAGATTTCAACTACAAGCACGTCTTCGTCGGGAAAATCGTTATTCAACTCCCATTCTGCAGGTATAGGATAATCAGCCAAGAAGTCAGCAAGAACTTGCCCTTTCACATCCTTTTGAGGGATGTACATAATTTCAAACTGTTGCAATTGTAGATACCACCTTGCCAAACGATCAGATAACACAGGTTTCGTCATGACATATTTGATTGGATTTGCTTTAGAGATAAGACGAACTGTGTGAGCCTGGAAGTAATGCTTCAAATTCTGTATCACAAAGATAAGGGCCAAGCATAGTTTCTCTATTGGCGAATATTTGAGCTCTTCGGAGTCATCATCCTGCTTAAATAATACAATGCATTTTCCTTACCCTTTTTGTTTTCTTGAGCGAGCAAGGCTCCTACAGAACTTTCTTGTGCAACAATGTATAACAGTAGCGGCTTTCCATGTACGGGAGCGGCCAAAACAGGGGGCTTTGTTAGGTAAGATTTGATACTTTTGAATGCATTGTTGCAGGAATCATCCCTGAGATAACAATGGTAATATTATAACATTAATGTGATAAATATTATTTTAAAATAGTAAGTTTAAATTTTCACCCCATTTACCATTATTATAAAATAAAATACTATTTATCCCATGAAATTCACCACTATTGCTTTGTAAATTACTATTCTATATAATATAAATATTCATGATAAAAATAGTAAGTTGCAAATTAAAAATGGTAAGATTATAAAATAAAGCAGTAATATTCAACATTTACTAGTTATTTATTAAATTTTACTAATTTTTGTTTTAATTTTACCACTAAAAATACCAAAATTACTAATACTACAAAATATTGGTAAAAAAAGTGTGTTGACCGGTTTGACAAGTATCCGGTCATTTGACTGTATGATGTGGCAAAATCTTATTCGTCCATTTCATTTATTTAATCTTTTTTTAAAAAAAAAAAAACTTGAAAACCTGCAATAGCAGGTTACTTTATTCCGCATGTCAATTTTTGATTCGCTTAAATCTAATTTTTAGGTGCCGAAATTTTACACATTCGGCACCACAGCACATCCCTTAAAATAAAGGATGTAGGTTTGGGTATTAATATTAATTGTACTAAAGGATGTAGGTTTAGGTATCATAGTCGCTTTCTTTCTTGTTGTGGGATTGTTCCTAACGTTAATAATTCAAACATATAAGATGATGAATAAAATGAATAGATTAAATTATTATCACAATTCCAGGATTAGATATTATTGTACTATAAAAAGGCATCTGGTACTGCTGTCTGCGGATGTCGACTTTATATATCGATACTTGTGCGATGATTTCGTTGGAAGCAAACCTAGCTACCTTGTCATTCTTCTCCTTCTTCTTTTCTTGGC
Organism: Vinca minor; assembly: GCA_026122235.1. Taxonomy (NCBI): domain Eukaryota; kingdom Viridiplantae; phylum Streptophyta; class Magnoliopsida; order Gentianales; family Apocynaceae; genus Vinca; species Vinca minor. The sequence continues at coordinate 919,675 of JAOCZM010000020.1, forward strand.
AAAATAAAGTATTTTACAAATACTAGGAAATGTCTGTCGAAAGTGCAGAATCAAAAGGATTACAAAGTAACCAAGGAAACAAAACTCCAAGGGCATCCCCTGCCACTAGTTGGCTAACAAAAGGGAGAAATTTCCTATATAAGATGATCAAACCATTAAACCTATATTTAAGAGAATTAACAACAATAAAGACTCTCACATAAAAATAGTTATTATTTCTAAAACTGTTAGTAGTGCCCTAGGACCATTAGCACATGTTGGACTCAGTCGGACGTTACTTGTAACAGAGTAATCAATACGACTGATGATCGGATGTAGTGTCCTATCATAGCTTGAATGTGAGAGACATTATAAGGAATTTGTCCTCTCTATTATTAGAGAGAGATATCCATGGGCCCCTCGATAGGGAAAGACTGTTTAAATGCATGGCCGTGCTCAAATGTATTTGATAAAGTGGTTATCAAATGCTATTTGTCGAAACAGTCTACCTGGAGATCGAGCATAAATACAATTAAGCTTAATAAGGGTGACGACCACCATGCCTTATACTTAATTAGGATATCGCGAGACAATGGGATTAAATAGTGGATTGACAATAGGTTCCGTTGTAAATTCATTCACCTTGGGTAGTCACAATGTCTCGCTAGGGGGCAGCAGTGACTTATGAACTCACACTACTACTAAGTGTGTTTTCATTGCCATTGTGATATGAACCTACGGGGGTCACACGCATAGACGAGCTAACAAGCTTCATGTCCAGATTCAATGAATCTAGAATGTGTCTAGGTTCATTGTATCTGACATTTGTTTTTCTGAAAATAATAAAGTGTTTATTATTCGAATTAGAGATAGGGACAATTTTGGTATTTAACTATAGTTTGGGATTAAGTGGGAGTTGTTATCAGATAAAGACTCCCACTACAGCTGAAGTCTAGGGGACGTGGGAGTCGAGTCTCCCACGGTAGGGAAGAAGTTGAGTAGACGTGGGAGTTGTTGCGGGAACAAACTCCCACACTCTATATAACATCTCTTAGCCGAAACCCTAGTAGATTAAGTCATTCAGCCGAAATACCAATACTAGAAAGGAAAAACGTTTTCTTTCTGCTTTTCCCTTTTCTCTCTAAATTCCCGAACTTGAGAAAGGCGAAGAGCTAGCAATCACTGCTTGTTTCGTCGGCGTGGATACTGGTGAGGGAAATTCGCAGAGGAATTCCGTTGGTGAAAAAGAAAACTTCCAAGAATCGTCATCCTCCATTCAAGAAGTAGCTTCTTGAATCCAAAAAATTGTAAGTTTTTACCGCTGTTTTTTAATTGTTTCATATGAGCGGATCCTTCAGGGGAGGATCCATGGGTGTTTGGAACGAGTTTCCGCCCATGAATCCCTTCAAAAACTTGACAAATGATAAGACTATAAAAAAAATTAATGTTTATAAAATTTAAATATGATATCACAAAAGGCATTTTCAGTTTTTCAGCACTATAGAGTTTTCGGGTCCTCAATTTAATTTCGTAAAATTTTGATTTTTTTAATTATTTTAAAAATATAAATTGGCATCTTTAATTTATTCAAATTAAATTGTATAATTTAATATATTTATGGTTTTTTTTTCTTCTATTTTAATTTTCTAGATTTTTTTTTCCTTTTCAATATTATTCAAGATCCCACATTGAAAGTGTACGAAATTTTTGGAGTTTGACAACATTATAAGGGGTTGAACATATTTTTCAATATAATGATTTGATGAGTTGGTATTTAACCTATTAAATTCAATGGCAAAGTCTCGTTTAGTAAAACCACTTAACCCGTGGGACAATGTAGGTTTAAGCGGGTCCAAATGTGAGTCGGGTTTAACGGTTCATGCCGAGTCACGAGTGGGCCCAACCCACTTATCATTACAGATCGGTACCAACATAATTAATTTCTCCTTGACACCTAGCATAGTAAAACTCCCTATAACAAGTTTTCAAGTTGCAAAATTTCTTCTGCTGATGTGTCGCAATGCGATGCAAACACATCGTTAATTTTGTTTAATTGGCTACCCGTTAAACTGATAGTTGTAATTTTTTACCAAGAATCAAATATTAACTTTTCTTTTTGAGCAAATTCTTTTTGAGTATTTTGTAAGTTTTAAAATAAAGATTATAAATTTAAGGGTAATTGGTATATTTAGTCCTGAAACAATTTTCGCTTGGCAAGGTTGGTCCCTAAAGATTGTTTGCAACATTTTAAATCCTCAATCAAATTTATTGGTTATGAATTGGTCCTTCCGACCTTTTTTTTGAAATATTGAATGTTAGTCAACAAGTGATGTGGGTAAAATTGGAATTTCACATTTTTTTATATAATTAATACCATATGGACTTAATTGTAAAGATAATTAAAAAATAAATACCTAATTGGTATTTATATTTAAGTATATTTACAATTGAGTACAAGTGGTCTCTCCAATATTTAATGTAAATGGTAGAATTGGAAAAATCATCATTAATGAACCCTTTATTTAGAAAGTGGACAAATAATTTGGGACACACTAAAAAAGAAATGTGGACAGATAATTTGGAACGGAGGGAATAATTGATTAAATTGGTGGCAAAATGGTAAATAAGTGGGTGAATCTCTTATACCAACAGGGGTGAATAGTGAGTTTTTAGCCAATTTTACTTAGCCGAAAATCATTTTCCAAAACTTAATACTCGTATAAAAGAATTTAAGGTAGACAAGACATATATTTTGAAACATATAAAGTACTTTTGACATAAAGTTGTACAAAAACTCGTTTAACCGTTTTTTCTGGATTTTTAAAAAAGGTATTAACAAATGACAAATTCAAGAGTCCAAATCATCGCGTATTGAGGCCAAAAGGACGATCGAGAAACTCTTTTACTTTTTTCAACAATTTGTCACCGCAAAAGTGGTTGGAACCATTGCCCGAATTTACAAGAGAAATTGGAGAGAAACCAAAGTACAGAAAGTTCTTGTTCAGTGAGTACCAAAAGCTGAGAGAAAAGAATAAGGCCAGTCCTCCTTCAAGGCTTGAATATGAGATTACCATTTCACATTATGCAATAAATGTTGATGAATCTTGAACTTGAAACAATGGGATTGATTGTTATTATGTCACTCAGATAATAACTTAATGATAGATTTGCAGGACTTGTAGTTAAGGAGACTAGGGATCTCCTTGGCAACGTCAAAAAAATAAAAATAAAAAATATTATTATTATTTATATTAAAAGTGTTAAAGAGTTTTGGTGTTTTGCTTTTTGTTTTTCAATAATATTTTTTGGGGGGCGGGGTAGGGGATATGGGAATCGATCCCAGGGTTTTACCCTTGGGATGTGGTGCCTTTTCCACTGGGGCAACCGTTTCCCATTTTTTTCAATAATACTCTTAGATATTTATAAGTAACCATACTTTAATTTTAATTCTACATGGTTAAAAAGGTAATTAGTGTTAAACTAAATTATGCATGTTATAAAAATAATAGGATTGTGTTAGAATACACATACAAAAAATAATTTCTTTCATATAACAATAAGTCATCTCATGGTTAAGAAGGCCGTGGCCCAGTGGGGCAAGCCTTCTCCTGCGACCGGGAGGTCCCAGGTTCGACACCCGCCTCCTACGTGAGGCAAATAAAATTCTCTAGGAGAGAATTAAGGTGCTGACAAAAAGTCATCTCATAAAAAAAAGGATTACAAAAAAATAATTTCTTACGTATAATAAGTTATCTTATAAAAAGAAAAGGATTTTGTTTAAGAAATATTTATTATTTATGTTATGTCATAAATAATAAATTTGACCGTGGTCTACTTCAATATCGAACTCTTGCAGCGCGTTTTCGTTTTTTAATAATGTCCAAGAACATTTATAAGTAACAATATTTAAGGGAAATGATATTTACACTTATAACTTAGTTTCTTGCCCTCCTCTTGTCTTATGTTATAAATGAAATGATTGTAATACCTTTGGATATACATGCCATGGAGTGTTAGCATTGAGCTCGATTTATTAAATTTGGGTATTCAAATAAGGAAAGTGTTGTGGTGCCGAATGGGTAAAATTTCGGCACCTAAAGATTAGATTTAAGTGAATCAAAAATTGACACGTGGAATAAAGTAACCTACTATTGCAGGTTTTCAGGTTTTTTTAAAAAAAAAATTAAATAAATGAAATGGACGAATAAGAGCTTGCCACGTCCTCCAGTCAAATGACCGGTTACTTATCAAACAGGTGTGTTGACCAGATTTTTAATTCACAAGTAACTTTTGTATTTTTAATGGTAAAATTAAAACCAAATTTGGTAAATTTTAATAGCTAGTAAATGTTGAATATTACTACTTTATTTTATAATCTTACCATTTTTAATTTGCAACTTACTATTTTTATCATGAATATTCATATTATACAAAATAGTAAATTTACAAAGCAATAATGGTAAATTCCATGACAAAAATATTAATTTATTTTATAATAATGGTAAATGGGGTGAAAATTTAAAATGACTATTTTAAAATAAAATTTATCACTTTAAGTTGTAATATTACCGTTTATCTCATTTGTAACCAATTGATAAAATGGTAAGTTTAGTGACAAATTGGGTAATTTTGTTACATTGTTTGTAAATTTTGTTAACAAATTAGAAACTTTTGTAAAGAATAAAAATCAATATATAAATATTCAAATTCAAACAAATCTTACCATTTTAGATTGAATTTGAATATTTTGTAAATTGGTGAAATTTACTATTAATTTGGTAGTCTTGAAAAATAAAATTATGGATTTTATGAACTAATGATCATACTTTATTTAATTGACTATTTTGCCCCTTATTCTAAAGATTAATTAATTGTTTAAAATAAATATTCATAATAAAAATCCTATATATTTTATATGATAAAGATTCATATCGGTCATAATGATTGAAAATAGAGTTGGATCTTATAATATATAATCTAGTATATTAATTGGAATTATTATATGTGAAATATTATTGAACTATGGAAAATTCATAGGTTTGGACTAATTACATTGTTCCACTATGTTATAGACCCCGTGCGTTGCACGGGAACATTTTCTAAGTGTTATTCGAAATAATACTATTTTTAGTTACAATAAAATAAGAGTTCTTTTTGTTGAATAAAAAATATGAATTTTATCATACAACAAATGGTATATATGACAGAAGATCAATATAGAAAATTAATTAAATTTTAATTTCAAGACAATATACATGATCCTTTTTATTTTAATGAATTGATAAAATCTTTCACATTATAAAATCATTTATTCTTCTATTTTCCTTTTAAATGCATATTCTTAATCTAAGAAATTTGTCTACATCTCTCCATTTTTTCTACCTTTTCCTATTTTGCAAATGGAGACATTTATTTGGGAAGGATTTTCAGTGAAACAAAACAAAAGTCGTATTGTTAAGTTAGAAAAAATATAAAAGCTTGTTCATTTGCCAGAATAATACATACAATTACAACACATGACTCATGTCAAAGGATTCCGAGAAATTATCAACATTATTTTCATGTGTACATTAGAAAGTATGATCAATCCACTCCATTCTTATAAACAAATAGGGAAATTAGCCTATTTAGTCCCCCAGTAATTTTCGTTTAGCCAGTATAGTCCCCCAATGTTTAATTTCAGCCTGTAAAGTCCCCCAAAAATTTTCATTCAGCTTGTAAAGTCCCCCAGAAATTTTCGTTTAGCCCATATAGTCCTCAATGTTTAGTTTCAACCTGTAAAGTTCCTTATCTATTTACGGGCTGCATATAGAGAGGTTCCAGCACCTCTTCTGCGGCGGAATCAAGGCAACCCCAAATTCATGTCCTCCACATGCTTAATGAGCAGGGCAATAATTATCCGTTTCAATCTATAAAATTTACAAAATACAAAAAATCAGTATAAAAATGGTTATAAAAAGAAAACCCCAAATTCTATTGCCCTAATTTGGAGGAACCCATTTACCCTAAGTCCTCCGCATAAGAGATGGTGGAACCTCTATATGCACCCTGTAAATAGGTAAAACACTGTAGAGGCTGAAATTAAACATTGGGGACTATACGAGCTAAACGAAAATTTTTGGGGGACTTTACAGGCTGAACGAAAATTTCTGGGGGACTTTACAGGCTGAAATTAAACATTGGGGACTATATGGGATAAACAAAAAATTTTGGGGGACTAAATAGGTTGATTTCCCAAAACAAATATAAATTCGGTATATAAATTCTACCTTCTTCTCATCCTAGATTGTTGGACCAAATATTTGGAGCCTTTGAGAAGCTTTCTCATGCGTTAATATGCTTTGTTATGCAATTTATTTGTTCCAAAACTTCCGTGAATCCACGATACTCTGACAAAGTCCTCAAATATGATCTAAAATAAAAAAATCATTAATTTTGTATATGTATAAATTTATTGAGCAAAAATCAAAAAGTAAATCTATTGATACTTGGTGCTGAAATCTTGAAATACTCTTGTAATAGTAAATTGAATAATAATAAGGGAAAAAATTCGAAGCTCCTGCATTCAAAACATCAATGAGTAAATACAGTCTACAATTTTAAAAACATCTACTCTAATATTTACAACAATTTTAGCTAGAGTCATCCATCAAAGTATTATAATGCAAATTGCACGTTTTCATGTTGGAATGTGCACTATATGATGATTGGAGGTCAGAAGAGCGAAGAAATGAGGTGGTGTGACACATCTTATGTATTGCGCTATTTATGCTTTTTGAGTTGACTCTTAGGTTTCTATTGGCTTTTCAACTTCTTCTTTATTTAGGTTAGTTGTCTCTTTGATTTCCACCGATTTTTTAATTGTCTTATTTTTTGGTCAATTAACTCTTTGAATTCCAGTGTCTTTTCATATGTTTTTCGATTTTTTTTATCTCTCGAATTCTCTAACCTCTATTATAAAAAGACATAAGTTTTTTTGTTAGATTATATAATCCTATTTTTTGTGTAATGATATTAGTAATAATAAATTAATAAATTAATAGCATTAAAGAAGATGAAGTGTTAAAGAAGAAGAAGTGTTGGTTATAAATTTTGTACATTTCAATTTAATTATCATCAATACATATACCATGTAGTATAATTATGTTCTTTATTTATTGGTGGAGATTTTAATAGACTCAAAACTACTCTTCAATTTTTAATCTCCATAGATGTAATTAATAATATGTACTTTTAATATGGATTTACAATGTTATTTATAATTAATTAATCTATTTAGAAAACTGATAAAATAAATACATTAGTGAATATAATTATTATAGATACATGTATATTTTAATATAATTATTCGTGTTATCAATTGTTAAAAAAGTTATAATAAATTACTTTGACTAAGTATTTATTCCGAAATTTAATTGCCTTCTCTTTTGACTCTTTAAATTCCAAGCCTTTTAAAACTTTTTATTATTATCATTTGATCTGCATAAATTCCTGCTTGTACATTTTTATTTTTTTGCTTGATGGTTAAGCTGGGAAAAACTATTGAACTTCCTTTGCACAGTATCTTGAATTTTTTTTTAATGAAATGACAATATATTGAGATTTGCATCACGACTTTGATAATCTATTAATATTGTAGAAATCTCTACAACTAATATTTGTCGGATTCAGTTTTAAACTATACTACTTTAGTTTATTGTTTTAGCTATTATTCATTTTGTTGTTAATTATTATTAGTTATATAATAGAAGTTTCTTCTATATAAATGAGTACCTATATATAGTTGTAAAGATTAATACTAATTATTACAATATTAATTAAAAACTTTAATATTCACGTATTTAGCACACTTAATAGATTTATAAATTATTTACTATGAAATTCAACTAATGTATTCTACTTATTTGTTATACATGGAAGTTTCTAATTGGTCCACATCCCACAAAATGCCACATGTCACATGTCACATCATGAAGCTTCTACCTCAACTTGGACTAATATAACTAATGAACTAAATAAATATAATTACTATAATAAATGTTACAAAACTCTTCTACTTCATTCATGAATATAACTAATGAAGTTTATAAATATGTAATTGTAGCCATTAACTATAGAAATCTTAACTTTATAAATATGTAGTTATAGCCTTTAGAAATAGATTACAAACATTATAAATAATTATAATTCAAGCTTTTGCAATTCCATATAACATTAATACATGGGTTATAATTTATAATTAACTCTTTTAGAATTTCCTTGCAAGAATGAGAACTCCAAAAGTCACTTGAAACATCATAACTAACAATAGTTAAAGTTTTTCCAATTCCAATTAACATTAATACATGCCATTTTTAAAATTCCCTTACATGAATAAGAACTCCAAAAGTCATTTGAAACATCATAATTCATTATAGTTCAAACTTTTCCAATTCCAATTAACATTAATACATGAGTTATATCATTAGTTGTATGTTATAATTAATACTCCCTCCGTCCCAAATTATCTGTCCACATTTCCTTTTTAATCTGTCCCAAATTATTTGTCCACTTTCTAAATAAAAAGTTCATTAATGGTGATTTTTCCAATACTACCCCTTACATTAAATGTTGAAGAGAGAAGAATATAAAGAGAAGAGAAAGTAGAATTAAATTATGACTAACATTAAATAGGGTCATGTTTGACATTTTACCATGTTCCACTATAGAATTTGATGAAACCTTAATCTCCGTGCAAAATACAAAGTGGACAGATAATTTGGGACGGAGGGAGTACTCATTTATAGTTTGTGTGTGTATATATAGAGCTAAAATTTCTTACTTCATATTTTATCTCAATAGCAATTTAAGACTTTAGCTTAAGTTATTAGCTAATGGAGCACAACATCTTTTACATTTTAGAGAGCTTACATTGCCACATGTAAGTTTTTTATTGGGCCACATCTCACAATATGCCACATGTCACTCCCTCAAACTTCAACCTCAACTTGCCCTAACTTTATATATTATAGATTTGCTAAAAATAATTATAAGTCATGAAGATCTACTCCCTTCACATCATCCTTCTCTGTGGTTTTATTTTTTTATCTTCTCAAAAATACTTATGATAGTTTTATTTAAAATTAAAAGATAAAGTTGTATATGCCATTTGCAGCATATTACTAAATTGATGTTCTTTTTTCTCTTCTCCAAAACGTTTATGATATTTTTATTGGAAAGTAGTTTTAGGCTAAAAATAATTGTCTAAAATGAATAAAAACTCAATTTGACCTTTTATAAAGACAAATCTAAAGTTTTATATATTTCACGGATTTTATCATATATTTTATTTTTTATATTTCACCTACTATACTTACTCTACCTAGATACATAGTAGCACTAAATTTTTTGACATCCTTTTACCAACTAACATAAACTTCCTGACATCCTTTTATCAAGTATTATTAAATTTGCTGCTTTTTTTTTCCGAATCTCTTTCCAAACTTGTAACACTTTACATTCCAATATTGAAAAACATCATTTTCAAAACACAACAATTTACATTCCATAAATGAACTTTTCTGAACTCCTAGTGGCAAGTCAGAAAGCATCCAGGAAAAAAATTCTTTTTAGAACTAAGTCCTGCTATAATGCAAAATTACAGTAGTATAACATCATTCATTTAACAAAACTCTATCCATTAACAAAGTGGATGAAAAAATGTACCTAAGAAATTTTATATTGGTGAGTTTGGCTTTCCTTTAGAACATAAGTTATAGGAATGATACTGGTTCAATTCTCTTATATAATAGCATTTTCATTTTTTTTTTTTTACCTTTTTATTAGAGAAATTAATAACATGTTTAATATTTTAATTTTTCTAAATAATAAAAGGTTTAATATACTCAGAAATAATTTATAAGACTTTGGATTAAATATTTGTCAATACTATGTATTTTAATTATAAGATAGCGAACACACACCCAAAATTAGTGCATGTTACCAAATAATGTTTAATATTGAGGATCGTTGTTTCTATTGCATATATTCTTTTTTTAACATGTGTTTTATAAGTCTATGTGTTATAGTACTATGTGTTATGACAAACATGAGTTCTAATTTTATAATAACAAGTAATCTAATCATTGTTATAATATTTAGTGTTAATTATTTTATACTACATAATGTTTAGACTAAATGTTATAATACATAGTGTTCTAACAATAAATATATTTAATTTGGCAACAAAAAAAAAATTTGAGGTAAATTTTTAAATTTAAAAACTATATCTCACAAGAAATGGTTCAATTTTTAAATGATAAACATTATTCGGGTAATATATTTAAAATAATTAAAATTGAGATCAACATAATATTTTGCAAGGAGGCGTGTTTTGTATAGTTCATAGTAGAGAATAAGGGATTGGGAGATAGACGAGAGACGGGAAAGAATAAGGGATTGGGAGGGATAATCCGGTGTTGGGGTATAATTTTGTTAGTGTTTTATTCTTTTCGCTTTTAAAGTTAATTCCCTTTTTTTGTTTTTGTTTTCATATTCTTGATTTATGAATATTAAAAATAATCTTGTAACAATAATACTTTTAAAAAAAATCCAACTAATTAATAAAATTCACAATTTTATTTTAAAAACTACCAAATTATTTGTAAATTTTACCAATTTACAAAATATTAAAATTCAAATTAAAATTAAAATGGTAAGATTTGTTTGAATTTGAATGTTTATATATTGATTTTTAATCTTTACAAAAGTTTCTAATTTTTTAACAAAATTTACAAATAAGGTAAATAAAATTACCAAATTTGTCACTAAACTTACCATTTTAACAATTGATTACAACTGAGATAACAATGGTAATATTATAACCTTAATGTGATAAATTTTATTTTAAAATAGTAAGTTTAAATTTTCACCCCATTTACCATAATTATAAAATAAAATACTATTTATCCCATGAAATTCACCACTATTGCTTAGTAAATTACTATTATATATAATATAAATATTCATGATAAAAATAGTAAGTTGCAAATTAAAAATGGTAAGATTATAAAATAAAGTAGTAATATTCAACATTACTAGTTATTTATTAAAATTTACTAATTTTTGTTTTAATTTTACCATTAAAAATACCAAAATTACTAATACTAAAAAAATTGGTAAAAAAAAGTGTGTTGACCGGTTTGACAAGTAACCGGTCATTTGACTGGATGACGTGGCAAAATCTTATTCGTCCATTTCATTAATTTAATCTTTTTTTAAAAAAAAAAACATGAAACCTGCAATAGCAGGTTTACTTTATTCCACATGTCAATTTTTTATTCGCTTAAATCTAATTTTTAGGTGCCGAAATTTTACCCATTCGGCACCACAGCACATCCCTTAAAATAAAGGATGTAGGTTTGGGTATTAATATTAATTGTACTAAAGGATGTAGGTTTAGGTATCATAGTCGCTTTCTTTCTTGTTGTGGGGATTGTTCCTAACGTTAATAATTCAAACATATAAGATGATGAATAAAATGAATAGATTAAATTATTATCACAATTCCAAGGTTAGATATTATTGTACTATAAAAAGGCATCTGATATTGCTGTCTGCAGATGTCGACTTTATATATCGATACTTGTGCGATGATTTCGCTGGAAGCAAACCTAGCTACCTTGCCATTCTTCTCCTTATTTTTTTTTTGGTAAAATAAAGTATTTTACAAATACTAGGAAATGTCTGTCGAAAGTGCAGAATCAAAAGGATTACAAAGTAACCAAGGAAACAAAGCTCCAAGGGCATCCCCTGCCACTAGTTGACTAACAAAAGGGAGGAATTTCATATATAAGATGATCAGGCCATTAGACTTATATTTAAGAGAATTAACAACAATAAAGACTCTCACATAAAAATAGTTAGAGAAATTAGCTTATTTAGTCCCCTAGTAATTTTTGTTTAGCCTATATAGTCTCTAATGTTTAATTTCAGCCTGTAAAGTCTCCCAAACATTTTCGTTCAGCCTGTAAAGTCCCCTAGAAATTTTCATTTAGCCTGTATAGTCCCCAATGTTTAATTTCAAAGTGTAAAGTTCCTTATCTATTTACGGACTGCATATAGAGGTTCCACCACCTCTTCTACGGCGGAATCAGGGCAGCCCCAAATTCATGTCATCCACGTGTTTAATGAGCGGGGGAATAATTATCAGTTTCAATCTATAAAATTTACAAAATACAAAAAATCAGTATAAAAATGGTTATAAAAAGGAAACCCCAAATTCTATTGCAGTAATTTGGAGGAACCCATTTTCCCTAAGTCCTCCGCATAAGAGGTGGTGGAACCTCTACATGCACCCCGTAAATATGTAAGGGACTTTAGATGCTGAAATTAAACATTGGGGACAATACGGGCTAAAGGAAAAATTTTGGGGGACTTTATAGGCTGAACAAAAATTTATGGGGGACTTTACAGGCAGAAATTAAACATTCGGGGCTATACGGGCTAAACAAAAAAAATTTGGAGGACTTTACATGCTGAAATTAAACATTAGGAACTATACGGGCTAAACGAAAATTTTTGGAGGATTAAATAGGCTGATTTCCCAAATAGTTATTATTTCTAAAACTTGACAAATGATAAGACTATAAAAGAAAATTAATGTTTATAAAATTTAAATATGATATCACAAAAGGCATTTTTAGTTTTTCAGCACTATAGAGTTTTCAGGTCTTCAATCTAATTTCGTAAAATTTTTGATTTTTTTAATTAGTTTAAAAATATAGATTGGCATCTTTAATTTATTCAAATTAAATTGTATAATTTAATATTTTTATGTTTTTTCTTTTCTTCTATTTTAATTTTCTAGAATTTTCTTTTTCCTTTTCAATATTATTCAAGATCCCACATTGAAAGTGTACGAAATTTTTGGAGTTTGACAACATTATAAATAAAGGGGTTGAGCATATTTTTCAATATAATGATTTGATGAGTTGGTATTTAGCCTATTAAATTCAGTGGTAAACTCAATTTGCTTTTCAATTTTTTTTCCAATAGTCATTTTTTTTTTTAAAAAACAATTAACTCACATAGCCATTTGATTTTTGGTATAACTTGCAAGAAAACGTGTTTATTAAATTTTTTTGCATTTAAAGAGTCAAACTTTTTAAAAAAAATAGCTTACAGAGTCATTGTTTTCATATACTCTTAATTATATGGTAAAATAGAATCTCGTGCATAGCACGAGTTATTAGGCTAATATTATACCTTTCTCGGTCTTTTGGCTAAGATCTAGTGTAGTTTCTATTCTTATGAGTTTATGGATCACACGATTCAATTCTATTTTTTAGGGTGAGAGTCCAATGGGTAGCTTGTTATTCGGGCTATCGTAGGACAAAAAATGATCTTATATAATATTCTATTTTAGCTTAAGATTAATATTCAATTATCATATATCGAACTTACCAAAACTTCCAAACTCGACTCAAAACTTTTTCTCTTTAAAGAGTGAGAGTGTAATTTTATATACTCCCCGTCTCAAATTGAGTATCCATGAAAAGAGGCCCTCTACTAGCAAAAAAAGAAAAGAGGCCCTTGCATGTCCGGATGAAATAAATACAATAAAAAACTAATAACAAAAAGATTTAAAGAGAAGAGAACTCTTTCTTACTAACGGGAAAAAAAGGGAAAAAATGAAAAATCTTGCGACATTAGAGACTTGTCAGAGCTAGGAAGCAAAACGGCCAAATATTAAAGAAAAAAGAAAAAATCAAATGCGACTGCTCAAGAGAAATAAATATACACAAAGCAAAATTAATTTAAAAAGAAAAGAATATACAAAGCAATATAAACCAAATCATTATTCTAAACTACTATTCTTAAAGTATTGCTTTTCTCTCTCTAGAATAGAAAACTCTCTCCCTTCTCTCTAGTAGAACTTTTCTCTTCAGTGTCATATTGATTCTTAGCTTTGCAGATTCAAGATCATCACAACAGGTTACAATTACTTTTGCCCATCTTACCTTATTCGACCAACAAGTATAATCAGCAATGGTTCTCCCAACCTAAGATTAGTTCCCCATCTACCACACACCCTCACTCAACCACCCGGGACTTTAGTAATTACTCATAGTAGTTACTATGGATCCCTCTGCACTAGCACTTATTGAATCAACTACCTCGGACCGTTCAGATGTCGACTTCAACATAGTTATTAAGATTCTATCGGATAAACAACAAAACTTTAGTGCCTTTACCTCCACTATGACCAAAGCATGGGACCTGCACCAAAGAATATTCTTTGTTTCTCTTGAAAGTAATTTGATCCACTTCTGTTTCAAAAGTCAAAAAGATATGGATTGAATTCTTCACCTCTATCCTTGGACCTTCAGAGGATGTCACCTTGTTCTAAAATTCTGGCATGCAGAGTTAACCCCCATGTAAATTAATTTCAAGTCATCTCCTTTCTGGGTTCAAGTCCATAACGTGCCACCAAACAGGTTCAACAAGGTTAATGTAATCAATATAGGGAATTTTGCGGAAGAGTATGTAAAATCAGAACTGGAAGATTGCAATATCAGGATTAGGAATAAATTTTTGCGGATTATAGTTATTATTAAAGTTGATAAACCCCTTAATATAGGGTTTTATTTGGAAAGGGAAGGTATGGAAAGAAGTGGATAGACTTTACCTACGAAATGATTGTTGACTTCTGCTACAACTGCGGGAGGATAGGTCATTCGGAGCAATCATGCAGTTCTAGCAGAAGATGTATAGAGGGATACCCGAACCCTTTCTAGAACATCGGTCCAAATTTGAGAACCCTGACTTTTTGGGAAAAAGAATGATGATTCTGGAATAAGCTTCAATCGGGTTAATAGAACCAAAATTTCTCCAGCTCAAATAGGTGATAATAACGGAGTATCACCGGAGAAGACGGTGGCTGATGGGACCGAGATGCAGTTTGAAATGAATGGGCTACCGCTGCTGGAGGGAGGCGACGATGGAACAATGATGTTAAGAGAGATGTCCACTCAGCCTCTAACGTTACAGCTACCGTAGAGGCTAGAGCCGTCTGTTCATAGTACCGTTAACACTGACCCAAGCCATAATGACCCGCCTAGTAACCTAACCAAATCCAACCAGAATGGGCCTGATACCCTAGGAAATACTACTCAATTAGGCCCAATCTTGCTTAACATTGACCACAACCCAAACGCCATTACGGAAACCTGCCCAAACCCAAAGAAATATTCCATCCCTATAGCCCGAGTTGTCACACAAAACAACCCAAAACCAAATAAACTTTCTATCCCTGTAGCCCAAACCATCACACCAACACAAATTATCCATTCACCAGGTCTACGTAATACAAAAAACAAAAGCCTAACACTACAAGAAAACTGTGTTACGGAGACGGACATTTCCGTCGCTAAACTCAGTTAGCGACCGATTAACGACCGAATGACGTGGTCGTGTATTTTTCGTCGCAAAGCAAATTCACGACCGAATACCAACGGAAAGTCTAGCGACCGAATATTTGGAGTCTATTTACCGACTTAACACTGACCGAATGGTCAACATTGTTGACTTTTGACTGGTTAACGACCGAATACCGACGGCGAATATAGCACCCGATATTCGATCGCTATTCCGTCGCTAAATTGTTTTTAATTTAAAAAATAAATCTGAAATTTAATTAAATCCCTATTATAAAAAACAACTGCACAGAAATACAAATCAGAAACAGTATTAATAATATCCCAAATTGCAAAAATAATCAATAAACCCAAAATTAACATTACATAACCAAGTTTACACTTCTCATTTACATTACAACACTCACAATCAAAGTCCGCACTTCTCATTACATTACAACCCTCACAATCAAAGTCCGCACTTCTCATTTACATTACAACTCTCACAATCAAAGTGCGCACTTCTCATTACATTACAATACTCACAATCAAAGTGCACACTTTGAATAACAACTCTCACAATCAAAATGTGCATTTCTCATTACATTACAACACTCACAATCAAAGTGCACACTTTGAATTACAACTCTCACAATCAAAGTGTGCATTTCTCATTACATTACAATACTCACAATAAAGTGCACACTTTGAATTATCAAAACTCACAATCAAAGTGTGCACTTATTATTATATTACAAGACTCGCAATCAAAGTTTACACTTCTCATAAACTCCTTGCAATATGAAAATTCAAGAATCAAATTATTTTATGGCAATAAAATTACCACTTTGAATTATGATAAAAAGTTATACAATACGACAATTAATTTATTGAATTCCAAGAAGCGAGAAAAGAGTAATCATTCTAAATCATCCTCCTACATAAAATTCATCCTCTTCTTCAGAATTGTCATCACCCGACATAATTTCATCATCATCAACACGGCTTGTACCGGCCACAAGCACAACTTCAATTTCCCCTGAGTGCAAGTTGATCAACTTCAGTAACAGTTTGATCAATGCGACTGGTCTCCTCCTCGCGTACTTCCTCCTGATACGGTACAGGAACACCAGGAACTTCAATTAGACGTGGTTGGACCGACAAACAACTAACCAATCAGCCATAGATGTTGTCTTACTACCCGGATAAGGTGTGTAGTAGACTTGTTGACATTGGGAAGCAAATACAAATGGATCGTAACCCTGGTACGTTCTTTTCCTATGTATTTCTACAAGTTTATATTGAGGATGCACCCTCAAACCTCGATTTGGAGTAGAATCAAACCAGTCACATTTGAAAAGAATTATTTTTTGGTGAGGTACTCCAGCAAGTTCAACCTCAATGACTTGCTTTAACTCTCCGGAATAATCTCCTTTAACCCATACCCCACTGTTTATTGTTCCTTTTCCAACGCTGTGGGCTTTTGTGTGAAATCTATAATCGATAACAAAGTAACCAGTGTATGACATCACTCTCCTTGACGGGTCCCATGACAGATTTTTCAACAACCTTTCTGAATGTTCCGGAAGGCTATGTATCTGTTGAGAACAACGAAAGTTAAATTAGTTTAGTTTAGGCATTCTTAAGACAAGTACATTTCTACACAATACCAACTTACATGAGTTCCAAACCATTTGGAAAAATCATTATAAACCCGGCTTTGAAGTTCTTCCTCCGTTATCTGCGGAGTTTGGTCATGTACTTCACTGACAAATTTCCTGAGTTACAAATTAAATGACAATATTGTTATTTGGCTACTTTTAATTATAAACAAAAATGAACCAACATATGGGTTTACTTACTGAATATATGGTTCGACCTCTTCACAATTCATCAGGATATAATTCATGGCTGTTTTATAATCTTTATCAGATAATAAAATCTTTTTTTTTCCAAATGATCTTCCCGGTAAGTTTCAAATTGATAATACATCTGGTCCACTAGTCTCGTCTTCACCATCATTTCGCCCAATGGTTGTAACTTTCGTTTTCACGTGGGGTTCGAAATAATAGCTAAAGAATGTAGCAGCTTCTTCGACCAAGTATGCATTGCAAATTGACCCCTCAACCCTGGCCTTGTTTTTTATCTTCTTTTTTAGATGGTGCAGGTATCTACTTAAAGCATAAGTAGTTAATCACATTGTAAATACGTACATGAAAATAAAAATGAAGTTGAGATCATAAAGACATTGGTTGTTACCTCTCGAACGGGTATATCCACCTAAACTGTACCGGGCCACCAACTTTGGCTTCGTAAGGAAGGTGAACTGGCAAGTGTTCCATCACATCAAAAAATCCCGGAGGAAATATTCTCTCTGACTTGCACAATAAAATATCAATAGTGGCCTCCAATTCTTGCATATGCGCCATACTCAACTTTGGGGACACAAATCTCTATAGAACAAACTAAGTTCAGCCAAAGGTCCCCAAACACTTGCCGGTAGTACTTCTCTAAGTGCTATAGGGATAAATCTCTCCATGAATACATGAGAATCGTGACTCTTCATTCCAGACATTTTCAACTCTTTCATATCAACGCATTACGCCAAATTCGATGCATATCCATCTGGGAGCCTTAATTCTTTAACACACTGCAAAACCATCTCTTTTTGTGGCTTGGTAAGAGTGAAACATGCCTTCGGTTTCGTTGCTTTAACTCGGCCATCGTGTTTAATATTCAATTTCGGCCGACTGCAATACCTTTCAACATCCGCTCTAGCCTTTACATTGTCCTTACTTTTACCCTTCACGTCCAACACGGTGTTAAAGACGTTATCAAACACATTTTTCTCATTATGCATGACATCAATGTTGTGTCTTATCAGAAGTGTCCGCCAATAAGGTAAGTCCCAAAAATATGCTACGTTTGGCCCAACTGTGATCCCGACCCCTGCCTTGCTCTTTACCAATCTCTTCAGCTGTATCGGTAATTTTTGGATAATCTCTAACTCTAAACCACATTTCATCACCAGTCAAGCGAGATGGCGAGTCTGCTCTCCCCTGCTGCCGGTCTATTCGGAATCCCTTTGCATCTCTTCTAAAATGATGATTAGGTGACAAGAAGCATCTGTGGCAATCGAACTATGATTGTTTCCCGCCGGCATGTAAATGGAACGCTTGTGTTTCCTCCATACAATATGGACAAGCATGAATGCCAACTGTACTCCATCCACTCAACATTTCATATGCTGGAAAATCACTAATTGTCCAAAGTAATGAAGCCCTCAGTTTAAAATTTTGCCTTTTGGAGATGTCATAAGTTTCCGCACCTTCACCCCACAACTGATTTAATTCATCGATTAGAGGCTGCAAGTACACATCAATCTTGTGTTTGGGATTTTGGGGTCCAAGTACAATGATAGTTAAAAAGATTACATTGTTCTTCATACACATTGAAGGGGGGAGATTATAAGGTGTTAGAAGAACTGGTCAAGAAGAATATTGCTTCCCTGACATGCTGAAAGGTGCAAAACCATATGTACATAACCCAAGCCTTACATTTCGAGGTTCCAATGCAAAATCGGCGTGTGTTCTATCAAAATGTTTCCAAGCTTCTCCATCCCGTGGGTGATTCATTATTCCATCTTCTCTCTCACTGTCTAAGTGCCATGTCATGTGTCTTGCTGTTTTCTCAGATGCATACAATCTTTGTAATCTCGGAGTAATTGGGAAATAATACATCTTTTTGCAAGCAATCTCTTTCTGTCGTGTATTTTTTTATTTATTTTTCTTAATGTACCTAGCATGACCACAAAACTTGCATTCTCTACTCTCAACATCATCTTTCCAGTACAACATACAACCATTAAAACAAACATCAATCTTTTGCACCGTTAATCCAAGGCCCTTAACCAATTTCTTCATTTGGTAAAAGTCGTCTAAAGCATTATTTTGTGGAGGAAGTGCCTCTTTCATCAACTGCGCAAATTTATCTATAGTAGTTTCAGATAAGTTGTCTTCAGACTTAATACTTAACATTCTAGCAGTCATTGATAGTTGTGAATGGTTTGTACAACCATTGTACAATGGGCTATCAACAGCCTTCAACATGTCATAGAACATTTGTGCCTCTGGATTGGGAGGTTCTTCCACATCTCTATTATTCGGCTCATTAAAACTTGGTCCTGCAGCATCAAGAACCATCTCTCGATAATTGTTCTGTGTCGTATGTGTAAAACACAAGAGGGGGGGGGGGTGAATTGGGTTTTAACTAAACTTGCTAACTTTTTCGAATCTTTGCAATGCAAGTGGGAGTTTGAACAAGATGAACAAAAGCAAAGTAAAACCCAATAACAAGACAAAGGATTTAGAGTGGTTCGATTCACTTAGAATCTACATCCACTACCTTGAGCCGCACCCAAGGATTTCAAACAACTTCACTAAGAAGAATGTTTACACTTGTGGCTAACTCACTAAGAGTTTTACAACACAACCACACTAGATAAACTCACTAAGAGCTTGCCCACACAAAGTAGGACTTTACAAATTGCCCACACAAAGTAGGACTTTTACAAGAATTACCCAATCACTTAGAAAGGGAATGAAATGTTTAAATACAAAGATTGATCACTCTTATAAGTGAGAATGTATACCTTTGAAGCACAAACAATTTCAGCTCTTGAACATATGAAGCACACTCTTTGTCTTGCTTTTGAAAGAATACTCTTGAATGATTTAGATCATAGAGATGAAGAGTATTTTGCTTTGAAAGTGTTTAGACTTGATAAGAAATCAATGTAAAATGTATGTACAAGTCTTGGAATGATTCTCTAGCTTTGGAGTATATATACATTTCAAAATAGGCTGAAAATCGAGTCTCCAATGGTCAAATAACGGCTAGAAAATGCAGAGTTCGGTGGACCGAACAGAGCACCTCGGATCCACTATGCCTTACCTCGGTTGACCGAGCATCACTTCGGTCGACCGAAGTTGCCCCTAGGTCGACCGACCCTCAACTTCAAACCTCTCAATATCTGGTCGGTTGATCCGACCTTGGCTCGGTTGACCGACCTTCCTGAGCATATTTTTCACACGTTTTGAAATCTTTTGAAGTCTTTAGAAGTCTAAAAGGTTTTCCTAAAAGGTAACAAGTAAGAACACTTGGAAAACCATTTTAAATGACTTAGACTTAGAAAACAAAGGCTTTTAAGATACGAACACATTTAAGAATCATTTCGAAAACTAAGCCTTTTGAAAACGTGTTTGTGTGCATGCAAGACTTGAGTGTAGAGCTTATGTTCATGAGAGCTTTGGTTAGAGCTATATAAGATAAAGACTTATAACGACAAAGCTAATCTAACCAAACCTAAGTCTTCAATCTTCAATCTTGAAAGATGAGCCTTGAATAATACGACTTTGAATCTTGATCATGGCTTGATTGAAGTACTTAGAGCTTCCAATATAAGTTCCGATATTCTATCACAAAGATATAAACATTAGACACAACATCAAGTGTTTGTCCATTATCAAAAACCGAGTTCGATCGCCCTTAGGGCTAACAGTATGTCTTCTAGAATTATCCATATCATGATAAACGGTATTTGAGGCATTGGAATGAATGCCTCACCATGACATGTCCAATTAAAATAGTTAGACACAAATTCTTTCATAACAAGATTATACTTCACAGTATCGGGCCTATGAAAATACTTATTCTTACAAACCCCACAAGGACACCTAATCCCATTAATTTGTACATTAACAGACATACTAACAGCGAAATTCACAAATCTTTTCAAACCCGCTATAAATTCTGGACTATGATGAGGTCCACCATTTGTTGTCGAATCCATATACATCCAACTACGGTCCTCCATTATAAGCACAATGTCTGCATATATCAAGTTTTAATAAGTAAATGAATATTAGCGAAGAACCTTATGTTTGATGATTTTCAACCTTAATTTTCAAGCAATTGGTATGTTCGATTATCAATTATTTAATTATTGAAACTAAAATGATATAATTAGCCTACATTCCAATAATTAAAAATGGAAATCCCTAAACCTTAAAAAAATCGGGAAAATAATACAAACATAGAAAGGTCAAGGAAGATAATACAAAGATGCAAACAACCGGGGAGATAATACAATGACGGGTCTCTCTGGGTTTCCCTATTTCTTCTGTGTCCCTTCTGTTGGTTTTGTTGGGTTAGATTTGTCCTAGAAAAACAATTTGAAGATTGATGTGATTGTGGAGATTAGATTTCTGATTAATGTTGTTGTCTCTTCCCACCCCCCAAACCGCCTTTGGCAACTACTGACTTGTGTCTATGGACCACCTAGGTCTTGTGAGAGGGGTCTTTTCTGGGATGATTTGAAAGAGATTAGAGAGGCCTTTATAGGCCCCTGGCTCCTTATTGGTGACTTCAATTCCATAACCTGCCAGAGAGATAAACAGGGAGGGAGGGATTATGTCTCTAGTAGCAATGACTTGGGGAATTTTTTGGATAATATAGGCCTTATAGATGCTGGTTTTGAGGGAAATCCATTTACTTGGAACAACAAAAAAGTGGGAAAAACTAATATTAGAGAGAGACTTGATAGGGGATTATCAATTCCTCTTGGTGCACACTGTTTCCTAGGGCTAAAATCACCCACTTCCCTGCTTACAAATCAGACCACAACCCTTTGCTACTTAACCCAAACCCAAATTATTCTCAAGGCTTTATACCATTCAGGTTCGAAACCATGTGGACTAGAGAACTGTGTATGGCCTGGTGGTGGATAGCACTTGGAGGAAAAACACATCTGGCCCACCTCACTCTCTCCTACCTCTTAAACTGCAAGATACATGCAATGCTCTTAAGCTCTGGAATAAAAAATCCCTTTGAAAACCTTCAAAAATCAATAAAAAAGATCACCTCAGAAATAAACATCCTCCAAGCCTTAGACCAGATAGACCTTGTTGTTAATCTTGAATCTGCTAAGCAAAACGAGCTAGATGAACTACTAATTAGGGAAGAGATCATCTGGAGAGACAAAGCCAAAGTCAAGGGCATGGAACAAGGTGATGCCAACACCTCTTTTTTTCATATTAATACTTTGATTAGAAGAAGAAGTAACTGGATTGATCATACCCTTGATGACAATTTGGTTTGGGAAACAGATTGGTATAGAATTGGTGATCTCTTTCAGCAATACTATACCAATCTGTTCAACACTTTTAATCATGTTTTTCCATCTGATTTTGGTGATCTTATATCTCCTTCTGTTTCTTTGATGACAATGTTAACTTGTGCATGACTTCATCTGAGGAGGATATTAAGAACATCGTCTTCAATATGGCCACTTGCAAGAGCACTGGAACGGATGTGTAAAACACAAGAGAGGGGGGGTGAATTGGGTTTTAACTAATCTTGCTAACTTTTTTGAATCTATTCAATGCAATTGAGAGTTTGAGCAAGATGAACAAAACCAAAAGCAAAACCCAACAACAAGACAAAGGATTTAGAGTGGTTCGATTCACTTAGAATCTACATCCACTACCTTGAGCCGTACCCAAGGATTTCAACAACTTCACTAAGAAGAACTTTACACTTGTGGACAACTCACTAAGAGTTTTACACAACAACCACAATACAAAACTCACTAAGAGTTACTTGCCCACACTAAGTAGGACTTATACAAGAATTACCCTATCACTAAGAAAGGGAATTAAGATAAATAAAGAACAAGATAATTCACTCTTCTAAGTGAGAAAGATATACCTTTGAAGTACAAGAATACTAAGCTCTTAGAACATTTTATGCACACTATTTGTCTTGCTTTTGAAAGAATACTCTTGAATGATTTAGATCATAGAGATGAAGAGTATTTTGCTTTGAAAGTGTTTAGACTTGATAAGATATGAATGTTTATTGTATGTACAAGTCATGGAGTGATTCTCAGCTCTAGAGTATTTATACTTTTCAAAATATGCTGAAAAATCGACTCGCAACGGCCATATAACGGCTAGAACTCGCAGAGTTCGGTTGACCGAAAAAACAACCTCGGATGACCGAAGCCGTGGTCGGTTGACCGAAGCCCCAGGTCGGTTGACCGAAGCATATGGTCGATCAACCGAAGACATACATAGGTCGACCGAAGCTGATCCAACAAACTCTGCTTTCTCTTCGGTTGATCCGAGGAAAGCTCGGATGATCCGACCTCCCGAGCTTTGAGAGATGTTGATTTTTCACACGCTTTTGAAATCTATTGAAGTCTAAAAGGTTTTCCCAAAAGGTAACAAGTAAGAACATTTGGAAAACCATTTTAAAGTACTTAGACTTTGAAAACAAAGGCTTTTGAGATATGAACTCATGTAAGGAACGTTTTGAAACTTAGCCTTTTGAAAACGTGTTTATGAAAACATGCAAGACTAGAGTGTAGAGCTTATGTTCATGAGAGCTTTGGTTAGAGCTTTATAAGATAACGACTTATGACGACAAAGCTAAACTAACCAAACCTAAGTCTTCAATCTTGATAAATGAGCCTTGTATAACTTTGAATCTTGATACCAATGGCTTGATTGAAGTACTTAGAGCTTCCATAATGAGTTCCGATATTCTATCACAAAGATTAAGATCATTAGACA
This sequence comes from Vinca minor, assembly GCA_026122235.1. Taxonomy (NCBI): domain Eukaryota; kingdom Viridiplantae; phylum Streptophyta; class Magnoliopsida; order Gentianales; family Apocynaceae; genus Vinca; species Vinca minor. Next base: position 943,682 of record JAOCZM010000020.1, read on the forward strand.
CACATCAAAAGTTTGTCCAATATCAAAAACTGAGTTTGTTCGCCCTTAGGGCTTACAATCTCCCCCTTTTTGATTATGACAAACTTTTATGTAATAAGATAGAATATGGACAAAATTAAGAACAAGGAAGCATGGAAAAAAGTTAAAGATCAATTAAGAGCAATGACTAGTGCTTTAAAAGATAAAACCAATGAAGACAAAAGCACTTAGTCATGATAACTTCTTTTTGCCATATAATCTAGGGACTCTTAGAAGAGCCCTATTTCCCAACCAACCTCCTTACCTCCTTCCTTCCATATAATATGTTTTGAGACATAAGATATATAAAAAGCTCCCCCTCAAAACATGCCGGAAAGGATAAAAAACATGATTAATACACCAAGATTAATACACCATTTTAGCAAGATTAATACACTATTTTTCTCCCCCTTTGGCATAATCAAAAAGACTTCAAACTCCAAAGATATAAGGGTGTACTTGCAAAAACATAAACAGTTCATAGCACAAGCAAAGTTAATACACCAATTTCTGAAGAATGTTCTTTTTGAATAAGCTTGGTTGATTTCAAAATACAAAGAGTCCATAATGACACATAAATATAAAGATGGTTATATATGGCTCAAAAAGAATATCAACCTAAGCTAAAAACAAAGGAGATAAGGAATATAACTTTTAAGCACAATCTCCCCGTTTATAAACCATACGATGTCAGCTATTTGAGATAAAACCAAGTTTGATACAAATTGACCAATTGTAAAACATGATACCAATTGTAAATATAGCCAATTGTAACACACGTTTGAAAATATAGCTAACAAAGTACTAGTGGAAGTGATACCATGAATTCATAAGTTAAGCACATGTATCACAACCAAAAGAAGTAGAGGAAGTGTAAGATAACACTTTGAGTACATTCCTCTAACAAGTTAATGGTTAGCTAAATGAGTGTAGCAACTCTTAAAGTGATACTAACCAAAAACTATAATGAGATCACAATGGATAAGAAAATGAAGAATATGATCTCAAAGTTATTAAGGGAGAGTATATGTGATACCAATTAAAGACATAAACATTTATAACACATATAACTTCCAAAATAACTTACACAAGTTGGCTATAAGATATAAAAGATGAAAGGCAAGCCAACAAGTGATGTGATGATGTAAAATAAGACAATTGAGCATACATCACATATAGAGTTTACATCCTAAGTCAAGCATCTAGACGATCAACCACATAAGATTAATGATATAGACTTGAATATAAACACACCAACACCCCTATATGCAATAAAGATCAAGTAAAAACTAAACATAGCATATACAAACTCCCCCAAAGCATAAGACACTAAATAAAAGAGGAAAGGGGGGTTGTTAAAAGGAGATTTCATCACAAAGATCAAATCATTAAGCTCTCTAATAACATGCTCAAAAACAATCAAAACATATGAAGAGCAAAACATGTTATAAAATCTCCAAGGTGCCCATTTCAAGAACAATTGAATATTATATGGAAAGTAAGATCAATAATTGTTCAAGGAAATGAAAGAGATTGAGTTTAGTAATATCTCATTGAATTTGATGAATGCTTTTGCACTTTGAGTTCCTTCAATGAGTTCTTTGAGCTTCTCAATCTTCTTTATCATACTCATCTTTAGCTTTATCACCAAAGTGATATTTTCATTGCAAAGAGATTTGACACCTTTCATAAGCACTTCTTCTTCTCCGGTTATGTGATAAAATCATACACATTGAAACATCATAGAGCCGGAGCTTCCCTTTAACTAACAAGAACCTATAAGAGCAAGGGAAGAGTAACTTTTGGTACCCACTTTTGTTTGGGTCCATGGGGGTTAGTTAAAATACGCTTAACTCTCCAAATGGTTTTAACTCCCCTTTCAATCTTCTTCTTCACAAAGCATCTAACACTTGTGTGACCAAATTTACCACAATATGTGCAACAAGTAGATGGCTTAGCAAATTTATGAATATGCTCATGATATTTATTTTGCTTATGTGAAGTGCAAGCATGCACAAATTGATTTCTAGGTGCCTTAGAAGAGCTAGCAATAGCAACATGATTAGCAATATAACCTAATCCATGTTTAACATTTGAAGCACGTTGCACACAAAGAGGTTGATCAAGATTTTTTGTTCCTTTGGAGAACTTATCAACAAGAGAGGTGAGATCAACAACTTTGGTTTTTAAGCCATCAAACTCAACAAGTTTGCATTCAAGAGAAGACAATTTATCATAGGCTTCTAGATACTTTAATGAGGAAGTGTTGCATGTAGCAATAAGCTTTTCATTTTCGATTTTCAAGCAATCAACCTCATCACAAAGCTTTTTGTTATCAACAAGCAAAGATTCAATTTTAAGCTTCATAGCTTTGTTTTGCTTTGCACAATTTTTCAATTGATCATACATATCACATAAGAGTTCATTAGGATCATCCTCATCATCATCATCATCATCATTATCATTATAAGAATTTGAAGGGGAGGGAGAAAGATGTACCTCATTACCAAAAGCCATGAAGCAAACATTTGCATTTTCATCTTCTTCTTCATCACCACTCCCTTCTTGATCCCATGTGCTTAGCATGCCCTTGAAATTCTTTGGTTTAAAGAATTTTTTCTCTTTGTTTTCCTTGAGCTCTTTTTCTTTGGTGACGGGGCACTCTCCTATGAGATGTTGGTCGCTTCCACATTCATAGCATCTCATCCCATTAGGATTTTGTTTTCTTCTATTTTGGAAGAATTTTCTTTGTTTCCCGGAAAACATTTTCTTCATGCGCTTTACCACCAAATCCATGGTCTCATCATCTAAGATGATGTCTTCTTCATCACTTGAATAATTGGATTCATCAAGAATAGCCTTTAAAGCAATACTCTTCTTTGCCTTTTCAAGATGCTCATCCTTTTTGTGTGTGAGTTCATAAGTGAGAAGAGAACCAATGAGCTCCTCCGTAGGATAAGTTTTCAAGTCCTTTGCTTCTTCAATAACTAGAGCTTTGCCTTCCCAACTTTTAGGAAGTGAGTTGAGGATCTTCCTGAAGGGATTCATGGGCGGAAACTCGTTCCAAACACCCATGGATCCTCCCCTGAAGGATCCGCTCATATGAAACGAATCGAAAATAGCGGTAAAAACTTACATTTTACTAGATTCAGAAAGCTCTGCTTGAATGGAGGATGGCGTTTCTTGGATGCTAATCGCCACCAATTGATCTCCTCGCGGAAAGTCCCTCTACCGGTATCCACGTGACGAAACAAGCAAAGTGATTGCTAGCTCTTCGTCTTTTCGAGATTCGGGAATTAGAGAGAAAAGGGAGAGGTCGAGAAATCCAAATCCGATTTCGGGTTACTTGTTTAATTTCGGGCTGAATGACTTGTTACCTAGGGTTTCGGCTAAGAGATGTTATATAGAGTGTGGGAGTTTGTTCCCGTAACAACTCCCACGCCTACTCAACTTCTCTCGGCTGTGGGAGACTCGACTCCCACGTCCCCTAGACTTTCGCTGGTAGTGGGAGTCTTTATCTGATAACAACTCCCACTTAATCCCAGCTATAGTTAAATACCAAAATTGCCCCTATCTCTAATTCGAATAATAAACACTTTATTATTTTCGAAAAACAAATGTCGAATACAATGAACCTAGACACATTCTAGATTCATTGAATCTGGACATGAAGCTTGTTAGCTCGTCTATGCGTGTGACCACCGTAGGTTCATATCACAATGGCAATGAAAACACACTTAGTAGTAGCGTGAGTTCATAAGTCGCAAGTGGCCCCTAGCGAGGGACATTGTGACTACCCAAGGTGAATGAATTTACAACGGAACCTATTGTCAATCCACTATTTAATCCCTTTGTCTCGCGATATCCCTAATTAAGCATAAGGCATGGTGGTCGCCACCCTTATTAAGCTTAATTGTGTTTATGCTCGATCTCCGTGTAGACTGTTTCGACAAATAGCATTTGATAACCACTTTATCAAATACATTTGAGCACGACCATGCATTTAAACAGCTCTTTTCCCTATCGAGGGGCCCATGGATATCTCTCTCAATAATAGAGAGGGACAAATTCCTTACAATGTCTCTCACATTCAAGCTATGATAGGACACTACATCCGATCATCAGTCGTATTGATTACTCACTACAAGTAACGTCCGATCGAGTCAAAACGTGGCTCCATTCATACTAGAATCAATGAAGACATAAGGTCTAAGGATTCTAAAATAGTATTGAGGAAGTAATACTTATGACTTAAGACCATGAAGTATTACTTCTCGACTGGATCACGTCCCAATACAATGTATCCCTCATATATTGCATCTATGATGTGATTTGTATCCATTACACATGATCAGTAAAACAAGATCATCAATCAACAATCATACTAGTTTTATTTCATAGTAATTAAGCATTACATAAAACTAGGGACTTCTAGAATAGTAATTACATAAGCTAATGAGTTTTACTATCAAATCACACATTTGATAATCAAAAGCAAAATTAACTATTCAATTACATGCTCAAAAGATAACAAAATGCACAACATGTGCTAATGGTCCTAGGGCACTACTAACACTTCCTATTCATTTCACCCATAGTGTATTCCTTTCCATAAGATCTCAACCCATTGACAACATTTGTGAACCTAGTGTTCATCTCATTGATAGTTTCATTTGACTTCATAGAGAAAAGCTCATATTCCCTCACAAGCATGTTGAGCTTTGATTCTTTGACTTGATTAGTCCCCTCATGGGTGACTTCTAAGATTCTCCACATCTTGTGAGCGGATTTGCTTCCACGTACTCGATTGTACTCATCCGGATTAAGAGCACAACTAATGATGTTCATAGCTCGATAGTTGAGAGTCATTTTCTTGGACTAATCTTGATTAAACTCATTGTCCAATTTTGGAACTTGAACACCATCCACCTCTTTCATAGGTACATAAGGACCTTCTTCAAAAATATGCCACAAAGAGTAGTCTATAGAGCACACATATATTTTGAATCGGTCTTTCCAAGCATTGAAATTATTTCCATCAAAGAGTGGTGGTCTATTTGTGGAAGATCCCTCTAGATAAGCTAATGCGGAATTACAGGCCATAATTTACTTCAAGCGGTTAAGCTAAAGATGAAGACGAGGCTCTGATACCAATTGTAAAACACAAGGGGGGGGGGGTGAATTGGGTTTTAACTAATCTTGCTAACTTTTTTGAATCTATTCAATGCAAGTGAGAGTTTGAGCAAGATGAACAAAACCAAAAGCAAAACCCAACAACAAGACAAAGGATTTAGAGTGGTTCGATTCACTTAGAATCTACATCCACTACCTTGAGCCGCACCCAAGGATTTCAACAACTTCACTAAGAAGAACTTTACACTTGTGGACAACTCACTAAGAGTTTTACACAACAACCACAATACAAAACTCACTAAGAGTTACTTGCCCACACTAAGTAGGACTTATACAAGAATTACCCTATCACTAAGAAAGGGAATTAAGATAAATAAAGAACAAGATAATTCACTCTTCTAAGTGAGAAATATATACCTTTGAAGTACAAGAATACTAAGCTCTTAGAACATTTTATGCACACTATTTGTCTTGCTTTTGAAAGAATACTCTTGAATGATTTAGATCATAGAGATGAAGAGTATTTTGCTTTGAAAGTGTTTAGACTTGATAAGATATGAATGTTTATTGTATGTACAAGTCATGGAGTGATTCTCAGCTCTAGAGTATTTATACTTTTCAAAATATGCTGAAAAATCGACTCTGCAACGGCCATATAACGGCTAGAACTCGCAGAGTTCGGTTGACCGAAAAACAACCTCGGATGACCGAAGCCAGGGTCGGTTGACCGAAGCCCTAGGTCGGTTGACCGAAGCATAGGGTCGATCAACCGAAGACATACATAGGTCGACCGAAGCTGATCCAACAAACTCTCTGTTTCTCTTCGGTTGATCCGAGGAAAGCTCGGATGATCCGACCTCCCGAGCTTTGAGAGATGTTGATTTTTCACACGTTTTGAAATCTATTGAAGTCTAAAAGGTTTTCCCAAAAGGTAACAAGTAAGAACATTTGGAAAACCATTTTAAAGTACTTAGACTTTGAAAACAAAGGCTTTTGAGATATGAACTCATGTAAGGAACGTTTTGAAACTTAGCCTTTTGAAAACGTGTTTATGAAAACATGCAAGACTAGAGTGTAGAGCTTATGTTCATGAGAGCTTTGGTTAGAGCTTTATAAGATAACGACTTATGACGACAAAGCTAAACTAACCAAACCTAAGTCTTCAATCTTGATAAATGAGCCTTGTATAACTTTGAATCTTGATACCAATGGCTTGATTGAAGTACTTAGAGCTTCCATAATGAGTTCCGATATTCTATCACAAAGATTAAGATCATTAGACACACATCAAAAGTTTGTCCAATATCAAAAACTGAGTTTGTTCGCCCTTAGGGCTTACAGGATGGTATGTCTGCTTCCTTCTATAAATCTTATTGGTCTATTATTAAGAAGGAGGTGATTTCTACTGTGCAGTATTTTTTTGCTACTGGTTTTCTGGATTATACTAATAATATGACCTTTATTTCCTTGATCCCCAAGTGTGTCAGTCCTTCTAAAGTCATTCACTTCAGACCTATCTCGTTGTGCAACATTTGTTATAAGGATCACAAAGATCTTATATGATAGGATGATGCCCTTACTTAGCAATATTGTTTCCCCCGTCCAAGCTGCATTTGTACCTGATAGACTGAGATCTGAAAACTCAATCCTGGACCAAGAAAGCATGCATCACCTTAATAATAAAAAAGGCAAGTTTGAGGTTATGGCTCTTAAAATTGATATTGCTAAAGCATATGATATGGTAGAATGGGATGTTTTGAGGAATATTTTGTTGTGTCATGGGTTTTCCTCTTTTTTTGTTAATCTTATTATGACCTGTTTCTCTTCCCCATCATTTTCTATTCCTTTAAATGGTTCTATTTTTTGGGAACTTCAGGCTAACTAGAGGGATCAGGCAAGGGGATCCCATATCCCCTGCCCTCTTTGTTAACTTCTTTGATCTCCTCTCTAGGATTTTGACTAAAGCTGAGAATGAAAAGCGCATTACTGGTATCAAAATCTGTAGGGCTAGCACTCTTATATCCCATTTGATGTATGCAGATGAACTTTCCATCTATTGCAAGGCCATTGAACTTAAGGCTACTGGTGTCAACAATTGTTTGTTAAATTTCTGTTCTTGGTCTGTCCAGCTTGTTAATTTTGATAAGTCTTCTATACATTTTAGTAAAAATGTCAATCACATTCTGAAGGATAACATATGTTCTATCCTTGGCATGACCCATTGTGATCACAAAGGTAAACATTTGGGTCTGCCTTTCTGTAAACCTTCTTTAAAAAAGAATGTCTTTGCTGACCTTATTGAGAGAGAGTCTTTTAAGTTGAGTGGTTGGAAGTTAAGAAGCCTTTCTCAGGCTGATAGGGGTGTACTCACCAAGGCTGTTCTTCAGCTATTCCTGCATATTCTATGCAAACCTTATCCATCCACATATCTGTCTGTGGGGAGATTGATAGGAAAATTAGGAAATTTTGGTAAGGTTACAAGGATGAGGGGGACAAACACTTGTACCTTAAAGCTTAGGATTCAATTTGTCTCCCTAAGGAGTCTGGTGGTCTGGGTTTCAGGAAGACTACTGACATTAATAAAGCTTTTAACACCAAACTGGCTTGGAGTATGTATGTTGAACAAGAGAAAAAATGGGTTGAGCAACTCAAGGCAAAATACTTGGGGCAACAGGAACTCTACAAAACTGAGAGGTATAAAGGTAATACATCTTGGGTTTGGCAAGCAATCTGTAAAGGCAATGATACTTTAAACCAGCCTTATGCTATAGAATAAAAAGATAACTTATGCTTAACATCTGGGCAGAACTATGGATTCCAGGAATTAAAGGCTTCTCGAAATAGCAATCCACCAGGAGACTTGGAGATCCTCTCTGGGTTAGTGACCTCATTCAACAGCAAAACCTTACTTGGAAAGAACCTCTCATCAGAAACATCTTTCCGAAGAAGAAGAAGCTACAATAATTCTTCAAATTCAAATTCCACACCAGATGGAACAAAATGGACTTGTCTAATCTCCCTCCAAGTTAGGAAAATTCTCAGTCAAATCTTCCTACAGAGTGGAAAAAGGTGGAGGTACAACAATAACCCCTTAGTATCTAGGAAATAGTGGAAGAGAGTATGGCAAGAAAAGCTTCATCCTAGGCACAAACACCTACTGTGGAGACTTCTCTCAAATAAAATGCCAACCAAGGAAAGAATCAAAAACTTCATAGATACAGGTATTAAGTGCCCTTTGACTAAAATTATTTGGTGGAAATCTAGATGGAACATTAGGACTGATTTTTCATGACTGGAATATTATGAAGTGGGTAGACTTCATTCTACAGCCATATTCCATTATGCCTATCAGTATCCAAGATCGCACTCACTTCACAAACTTTGCTGTTATGGCAATTGAACAAACCTGGATGGAGAGAAACAATGTTTTCTTTAGGAAGAAAAAAATAAACTGGGAGAAACTAAGTATTGAGGTTAACAACATGGCTAAAAATTCTTGCAGAGCTGCTCTTGGAAGGGGAAATAGGAAGCAGACCATGGTATCTCCCACACATTGGACAAGACCTCCTCCATATTAGTTGAAGATCAACTTTGATGCAACCTTCTTCAATGTAAACTTCATTGCTGCAGTGGTGGCTAGAGATGAGAATAGGATGATCAGATTGGTAGCCACTCTTTCAGGTATGGTGCAGGATGCTGTTACTGCAGAATCAAAAGCTGCACTTCTGGCCATCAACATCGCATTATGGTTAAAATTAGATAAAGTTATCATTGAAGGTGATACAACAAATGTGATATACTCCCTGAGAGGCCAAGTGGAAGCTGAAGAATTGATGGGGAAACCTATTACTGATCAGTGTATGATGAAAGTCAAAAATATTAGTAACCATTTTGTACATCATGTACATAGATCATGTAATAGGGCTGCTTATTTCTTGGCAAAGTGAGGGAAAACTAATCATAGGAATGACATTGTTAGCCTTAATTCCATTCCCCGCAATGTTTTTTCTGACCAAGAAAATGGTGGTATGGGTGTTGAAATTCTCACTGGATGTAATAGTGAGTTATTTAATGATTAGTTCGCAGTTCATAAAAAAAAACAGAATAAACCAAAATAACTTGAGTGACTCCAAGTAATAGTTTAATGGTCAGGGATCAAACCCTGCCAACCTAAAAAAATAAAACAATAAAAGAACTTAACTAGTGAAATGACCAAATTCTCCTAACTACAGAACGGGCCAAAGTTACTATTCATTAAGTTTTGCAATCTTCACTATATAGGACTAGGGACGAGTACTAAAAATAGTTAATTTATATATGAATTGTATGTTAATTACATGTATTAATTTAATAATTTGTGTATAATATATATATATATATATATATATATATATATATATATATATATATATGTCATTTATTTACGACATTTATGTGAAAAATGTCATATTTTTGTGGCACTTTATAAGAATTGCCGCAAAATTTATGGCATTTTTTAATTGTCGCACGAAGTGCCACAAAAGTATGGAATTTTTTTAATGCTACTCAATTTTGAACCCATTATTTATACCCAATGTTGATTTATTGAAAACCAATCAATCCTTCAAGTACATTCAACATCCTCTCATTCAAAGCTTCATTTATTACTCATTCATTACAATTTAATTTGCTAAACAAGTTTGATCAAAATCATTTGAGCTTAGAATTTTTTGTGCTTATACTTATAACAAAACTATCAAGTCAAGGTGATATTTTAGTTATATATTTTCCCCTCTCTTTGTGAGTTTATTCTCTTTGTAAGATTTGTAATAACTCTTTGTGAGTTAAGGCTCTTTGTAGGCTAGTTAAGTGGTTCAAGGTAAAACTCTTTGTGAGTTGTCCACTTGTGTAAAATAGGTTGATCACACCTTCATTTATTGTAACGGGAATTTTAGTAAAGTGTTGAAATCCTTGGGTTAGTTTCAAGGTAGTGGACGTAGATTATTTGTGAGTCGAACCACTTTAAATCTCTTGTCTTGATCTTTCTCTTTACAAGCTTTCACTCTTGTTTTTGTTTATACATTTTCTCTTCACTTGGAAGAAAGTTTAAAATTTACAAAAAATCAATTCATCACCCTCTTGTGTTTTTCAAAAATTATAATTAAGTATTGTCGATATTTTTTTTAAAATGTCAACCTCCTTCTTAAAAATTCAAACGCGTTAAGATGGACATGGCGAAGTAGGGCAAACAGTAACGAGATTCGTCATTCTTGACTCTACTTCACCTTAACGAAAATTTTCATTAATATAATATAGAGAAAACTGCTATTTGTAACATATATCTATTTACGGGCCACCGTTAATGACACCATCATTTTATTAGGCTATTCATAGCGCTATCTTTTTATGGGCCACTATAAGTGTCCAATTAGTGAATCTGGTGACGATTCATTCCAAAAGTCTCACACGTGCCGTTCACACGTGATATCCTAAGGGGTATATTTGTCTAATATTTTCAGTGAATCTGGGGCAACCCGTTCGTTGGTTCTGATTTACACCACCCACAACCCATTTGACATCCTCCCTTTCATAAAAACCCTAAAACTAAACCCACAATCTCATTTATTCACCATCCCCTACACCAATTTAGGTCTTCCCATATTTCTTCATCTCTCTAATTTTTCTACCTGTTCAAACACTTTGGAGAACCAAGATTTTTTAAACAAATGTCTTCAAAAAGTTCAAGGGTTTCTAGAAGTGTTAAAATATCCAACATTGAAACAAAGCTTTGCAATTGCCACATTCGAAAGCCGGTAGCAATTCGGACTTCGTGGACTAATGACAATCATGGTAGAAGGTTCATCAATTGCATTGATTTCTGGTATTGTATGATTATTTCAACAAATAATTAAATTTTTTTCCAAAAATTTGGTATAAGTGTTGAATTTTTCAAAAATGTTGTAGGAAGGTGGTTGTAAGTTTTTTGAATGGGTAGATGACCCAATATTTCAACGTTCGAAGCAAGTAATCCCGAGACTGTTGAAGAGGCTTGAACATTTGGAGGATGAGAGTGTAGGTTGGGAAGCTATAATGTCGATTCTAAAAAAGAGGGATGAAGAGATTGTTGGTTTACTCTCAATGTTGAAGATGAAGGAAGTGGAATTAGGCAAATTGGCAAAGAACCTGTCAAGAATGGCTTTGTTGTGCAAATGTCTAGTGTGTACTGTGGTTGTTCTTTCAGTTTATTTTATTTTTTAGTGATGATAAAAGGCACATTTTTTTGTAACTGAACCATTTTGGGTATTAATATGATACTTATTGTTCTCCTACAATATGCCATTTTGAAGAAGGTTAGTAGTATGAACTGCAGGAAAATGAAGCATTTATGGGAAATAAACCATTGATTACCTAACATGTATTCATGATATTAGAATAGATTTACCAAAAAGCTTACACATTCATCCAACAAAACTGTAACAATAAAGCATGCAAAATGACCTACTTGATCAATTGTTAGTGTTTCCAGTACACCAAAAAAGCACAAGTTTGGTAAACAAAATGACCTACCAGAACGGAAGTGGCACTTCCGTCCTCAACCTCCAGTAGGTTGGTAAAAACACTTAGTTTTTTTCATGCAATTCCAGGATGGAAGTGGCACTTCCGTTCTTGCCTGACAGAAACTTTGTGCCTGAAACACTTTGATTTTTGTTTTTTGCCTACAAATTTTTCAGTTGGTATTTTACAACAAAATAAATCTTTCAGTTGGTAGTTAAAAATGTTGGTTCCAAAAAAAAAAAAAATACTGCCATGGTTGGCATTTTCTACCAAACCATGGTCAGTCTAATGCAATGCCGAAAACTCACATCAAAAGCAATAATTTTTACTAGTATTAAATAATAATAGGATGGAAAAAATCATTTTTATGGGTTGGTACTCTCAATTAATTGTAAATCGTCATCTTCGTCATTGATCTACATCCCCATTTTCTTCAATTTAGTCAGTGTGTTTGATGAGCAACCCCTTTGGCTCACCGGGTGGGAGATGAAAGGGGTTCAAATTCTTGGGGAAAAAGTAAATTTACATTACTACCCTTAATGTATTTTGCTTTGACCAAATTCGAAATTTAAAATAACGGTTCACTGAAGGAATATTGGACGGAAGGATCTTTGACACTAAACGTAAATTGTTTTGATACTGAGTTTTGTTAAAAAGAAAAAAAAATTTGGACAAAATTACCAAAATAAAATAGTTTTTGAATCTGTATAGCCAATTTACCTAACTATTTTGTTTAACGATTTAGTACTAAGTTGTTTTGTGGAAAATATGTTAAAATGTCTTAAATATCTTTGAAATGTATCTCAAATGCCTTACTCGTGATGAACACTTCTGATATGGACCGGGTCCACTGGATCATGCGGTGCAGATTTGGTCACATCATTGTATTTCCTTCTCTCTCTGTAGGGATGTGGCCAAATCTGGATCATATAATCCACATGGACCCGGTATATATCAGAATTTTCCTACTCGTGATGGGGTTGATGAGGCTTTAACAGAAAGTTGTACGGAAATTCTTTAATGGTAGGTTAAAAATACATTTTGAACTCTAAAAGTTGAAATTAAATATATTGGAAATAAAATTCAATCTCAAGATAAATAAAGACTAAATAGATGGTTTTGCCAACGGCCTACCTTTTTGAAGAGGAGATTAGACAGGATGAATTGAAACTCTTGATGAGTGATTCTATTTCACGATTTTTCCTTCCAAAAAAGGACTAAAATTCATGGGGGGCCAGGTTTTTTGAAAACCCTCCACTGTTTCACTCCTTCACAGGAAACGGCAATGGCCAAGAGAAACAAGGATGGATTCCATTGCCAAAAGAAGCTTCCAGGGACCATTGCTATTGGATCAATTATTAACTCTCTATTTGGTAATGCCTCCATTATTAAGCCTGGAATTTCTCTTCCATCAAATTTTCTCTCAAAATCGGCATCTGGTATGTTCTTTTCCTCCTTTACTTTACTTTTCTGGTTCGATTTCCATCCTTGTTTGTGTTTCTGAAATGTAATTTTAGTTGTAATTTCGCATCTGGGTCTCAATTGTTTTTGCAGAATTCTAGATCTTGATTGTGGGTTTTTTGAACCGAAATTGTTGCTCAAAGATGGACAGGAGAGGGAAGAAAGAGAGAGGGTTCTTCAAAACTTTTATCTCTAGCAGAAGTGGGGAGAAATTGGTAAGAACTGCTTAAGACTATGTTCAGCTTAATTCTAATTACTTTTGAACCATTTGTTGTTCTATGTTCAGCTTTATTTCTTTTCTTTTTTGTTGCTGAGGTTTCGCTTAAAAGTATATTAGTATGGAAAAGTATGGAAAAGAATGATGAAATTAGAACCGTATATGATAGAAATGTGTCGCCCCACCCCTTTGGATCCGCCACTGATTTTGGCTATGCAAGGATGGAGGAAATAGTTGAGTTCTTGTCCGAAAAGAAGAGTTAATAGCTATTTTTGTCACAAAATTATTTACACTTTGCGGTTTTTGTTACTCAACTATTTTTTGACTAAATATATCACTTTAGTATTTGTATTTGGCTGTAAATAAATCGCTTGGTTTCCGGACTAGTTAGACATGTGCCGAGTATTTGACTGGAAATAGAGGGCTAGAAAAATAAAATCACTTTAAACTTACTTAACTCCCTCTTAGCCTAGAACTTAATTGTGAGTCAAAATTCAACCTGAGTTTAGAGTAATTTTACTTTTCTACCCCTCAATCACATGCTCGGCACATGTATAAATGAGCCGGTAACCACCGCGAAAAAGTGGTGTTAATTTATTTTTAGCCTAATGTAAATATTAGGGTGATATATGTAGTTAAGAAAAATAATTGAATAACAAAAACCGCAAAGCGTAAATAATTAGAAACCAAAATAACTATCAACTCCAGAAAAGAACTTCCAAATATTTCAAAGTCTGGAAAATTTGGTAATTAATCCCTTTGGGAACCATTCTTCATATGTGAGTTAAGACCATTATTATGAGGTAGTCTTGCTCAACATCAGGCTTTCGAAGTCGGAAACTATTTTGAGTTGTTCAAATTGCTCAACATTTTGTAACAATTTGATTGTGGCAAATTTTTTTTTATGACTCTTAGTTTGTGATGGGTTTTTGCTTCGATTTGATCAGAAGTTATGAACCAGAGATCTTATTGATCTACACTAACTCCATCCTTGGTGATGAAACCTGCCAAATGTTTTCAGAATAAATGTTGCAAAATTTTCAATCAATTCAAATTGTTTGATTTGGTTTATGTGGTTTGAGGGAACATCCCATTACACTTGTTCTGTTGTCCTTTAGTACATCCAAAATACTTTTCTTGATCCAAAACCTTTAAATACGACGGGGGGACGAGGGAAGAAATTGGACTGGTGGTGCAGGATCTGCTACCTTATTAAATGTGAAAATTTTCTTGGAACTTTGTAAGCTCACTAGTTATCTTGCTAGCCCTTTTGCTCATCAAGGAACGTGACTTGGGATTAGGAGTCGGGACAAGTACCATAGCAACAGTGGTTATGTCCCGAGCTCTAATTAATTGAATTAAAGAATTTTACCATGAAAATATAAATAACGGGTTTTTTGTATTTTTCTGAAATTTTGGGTGATCTTAATTTTGTTATATACCGGGCTCCAATTTATTTAATTAAACTCAGAAAAAAATCTGAAATTGCAATTCGATTGATAAACCGAATATGAATTACAGATTATCCCAGGAGGGCGAGATGGACTTGGGCTAGAGCCTAGAAGATGCATATAACTAAGCTTACTAGCAATCTAAGCTATTCAACTACTTAGCTAATTACACTAACTATAACCTACTCCTAGCAGCCTACACCGATATTCTCCAAAGTATTCTTCTGATTGTTAAGGATGCAACATATATAACGTGAAAATCATTCGATATGACACAATCCAAGCCCTCCATTCTCTCCAAAACCCTAAACGACACCGATCAACCAATTTTATTTTATTTTCCCTGATCATCACAATTTTTATGAATCTGTGTCCCCTTCATATTTTTCATGTGACTTTTTGGTATTTTTTGTTCTGTAGCCATGGTTTCTGAATCTGTCTCCAAGTTTCTAACCACTTAACAAGTTGGAGTCAACACTTCGTAGAGTGACAGATTTAATGTTGTTTTTCTAGATCAAATCCAGAAAGAATAACTGGATTTCCTAAAGGGAGATTATAGCCCAAGGATTAAACAGGAGTTTTTTAATTAAAAAAATGATGTGGAAAATTACCGGGATTTCCTATGCTCTTTCTTATTATGCTTTCTTGAGATCCATTATTGTGATATATGAATGCTGAGAAATATTCTTGTTTTTTATGACAAGGAATCATCAAGCTAATCTTTTATCCCTGGTGTTCTCTTCGTGTGACTGTGAAGTCCTGTGAATATGCGGGTAGTCTTTAGGAGAACCAAGCTAAAATGTAGCAGTCCCTGGTGTTCTTTTCTTCCTAGATGATCGCTATGTTAATCTTTGAAGTGTAATGAATTTGCACTCTGCTTCTTCTAGTATCATACCCTATTGACTAACTATATTTTACCAAAATTAAGTATCAGAGTCTAATCATGAGTCACTATAGTGATCCCTGATTACCTGAATGCAAGAAAAAATAGACTTTATTTGGATGTGTACTCGTTATCTTTTAGACATTTCTGTTTTTATGTATTCGTTTTACAAAATTCTGAATGGTATTTTGTAATTGTAGAAAATCCCCTCGGCCTATACACGCTACATGCGAGGAAATCTACCCGCAAAGGTATTCCTCCGGGATAGATATGGCAATTCTTGGACTGTGGGCATCGAAGAGACTGAAAATGAACGATTCTTTGTAGGTGGTTGGTCAAAATTTGTTGAAGAAAATTCTTTAGAAGATGGGGACTTTTTAGTTTTTAAGTATGATTATCTTGAGACATTTGAGGTCAAGTTATTGGGACGCAACTGTTGTGAGAAGCGTGGAGTTGGAGGTCCTAAATGTCAATCAGTCGGAAATGACGAATGTCTTCATAGTGAAGAAGATGAAGACGAAAGTCAATCAATCAGAGAGAACCAACATCTTCAAATTGAAGAAGACAAAGACGATGATAATAAAGTAGAAGACGAAGACGAAGACGAAGCTGAAGATGATGAAGAAGAGGCTGCTGATGATGATGATGAAGAAGAAGACAATGAAGATGAAGATGAAAATGAAGCTGGGGATGATGATTTTGATGATGATGATGATGATCACGTTGAAGATGAAGAAGAAGAAACGAAGGACGAGGTCCCTAACTGTAAATGTGAGTTTTGATTTATTCCTTTGCTATTGAATATCTAATTTGCAATTAACCAAGAACTTCTTCTTTGTCTATTGGACTGATTGAGTAGCTGGTCTTGGAGAATCTAGTTCTCTCAAAGACAAAGGTGCACATAAACGACTAAACAAATATACCTCGTATGCCGATGAAATCTTCAAATCAGGGCGCATCTCTCCACCAAAAAATCCTTATTTTGTCACCAAAATCAGGCGAATGAGAAGAGATGAGTTGGTAAATTTCTTACTCTGCACCGTCTTTACGCTTATGTTTAGGTTTGTCCTAATATCGTATACACGGTTTGTTTCTCCAATGAGTTGCTGCATTCAAGATACCATTTCAAATTCAATACGTTTGTTTAGGGTTTTTTTCTTCAGAAAGCTCATGTAACCGTCTTTTTTGTTCATGCAGTATGTTCCCCGTAATGTAATTAAGGACTACAATCTTGATCTCCCATCGACGATAATCCTTCGCGATTCAGATGGAAGAGAGTGGCCGTCAACGCTCACCCCGTGGGTTGATGGCAGAACATGGTATTATGGAGGATGGGCTAGCCTCTGTAGAGTGAACCATGTGCAAGAAACTGATGCTTGTATATGTGAATTTGTAAAAGGAGAGGGCAAGAAAAAGTATGACATTATAAAGGTTAGAGTTGTTAAGAAATAAGTGAACTTTGCATTTAGTTGTTAACTATGTTTCATGTTTGAATTTCTAATAGATTGACTCTTATCTTAGCTTGTTGAGGCAAAAGACTTTTCATATGTAACTAAGTTTATTAATCATGAAGAAAATTCAGTATGGTTGAATTAATACTTCTAACTGGAAACGATACGTTTCTAGTTCAACAACTTCATTTTTCAAAGATGGTAATTAATTTGTGGGTAAAAGACGCCCCTTGATTTTTTCTCGATTTTGTTTTTTGACTATGAAATAAAAAATGCAAAGTCTTTGATCATGAACTTTTTTGAAGTATTAGCGTTGCACATTCCATCCAATTTTGCTGTTAAATGTGGACGGAATATGATCATATAACTAAATTCGTTTCATTTTGGAAAACACGAGTTTTGACCTTAAAAAAAACATTTCAATGGGATAAAAGATCAGTCTTCCACATGTTTTTCCCTTTTCCTTTTTTTTTTTCCACATATTTCTCATCTGCAGTTTTTTTAGTCCAAAAACTTATTTTTTCCCAAAATTCCTCCGAGTTTAGTGATGTGAGTCATGAAGTCTAATTCGATCCAAGTTTAATAGCGAAAATTGATGGAAGTGGCAATATTAATATTTTAAAAAAAAAATTTAAGGTTAAGAACTTTCTATTTTTTAGTTCAAAGTAAAAAAAAAAATTAGGTGCCGTGAGCGTTTTTTAACCAAAATTTGATAAAAAAATATATTTTGCAAAGCAACAATCATAATGGTCATTTTTTGTGATGTGCCTAACTCTATCAACAGCAATCACTTCAATCAATGTTTCCGATCTTCTCAATTTTCATAAATAAAATTGTGATCTGGTTACAACACCCAATCTAACGTGGTTAACATAATATCAATCGATGATTTTCTAAGCATAAATTATACTTCCTTCATTCTCATTTAATTGTCGTTTATTGTATTAGGTGTCAATAATTTATTCCATTTATACCCTCAACATATCTTTTATTGGAAAAGTAAAAGAGAAGAAGAAAGGAAAGGGTATTATTGAAATTGTGGTGGAAAGATTATTATTTGTTTGAGTTTCTTAATTTTTTCAAACTATCCTAAGCGACCTATTGAGGAATGGAGAGGGAGTATTGTTTTAACCATTAGCAATTTTCTATTTTCTAATCATAAATTTTACTTTTATTATATCAATTGGTGAAACTAAGGGGCCCTCTTGTGAAGAATTTTATTCAAATGCTATCATTAGCTGAAACCCGGCATAGAAAAATAAAATAAAAAGGGCCTAGAAAATTTTAATGGGTCCAATGATATAATGTAAAATGGGCTTTAAAAACATCAACATGGAACACTATATTTGCGTCATGGGCTAGCTTGTAATATGTTCTATTTATTTTCTTTCTTTTGTTTAGTAGAACTGCGAATGGTTTTTTATTTTTTTTGAAGCCTAGCTGGCGGTTGCCCTATGAAGGGGAGATAAAAGTGCCTCATAAGAGGAGGAGAGAACCCTAGAAAGGGAAATTTAAAGCATACCCCATGTATGGAGAGAGTATCGAACCCACGACCTCACGGTCGTGGGCGGGGGCTATGGTCCTTGTGATAACTGCTAATGGTTATTAAGAAACAATCAAATAAAAATAAAAATGGCTTATGGTTGTTTTTTCGCTGATTATGTGATTTTTTTTCTTCCAAGAAAATTCCTAAACTTTCAAGAATTGGGAGGGAAGGAGAAAATTTGATATTTTGTTGGATACCAAACAACAGTCTTGTAAAATTGTAATGTTATAAATAGTTTTAAAAAATATTTTTGCTATTTAGAGAAAAAAGAAAATAGTTGGTGCTATATATAGATGTGTTTTTAAGAGAAAAGTCGGTCGATGTCACGTGTATTGCACGTGTTCATTTTGGCTGGAAAATCACTAATTGGATAAATAGAAAAGCCCCGTAAAATTGTCGTGCCATAAATAGCTTAAAAAAAGTTTTTTCTATTAAGAGAAAAGTAAAAATAGTATATATATATATATATATATATATATATATATATATATGTGTGTGTGTGTGTGTGTGTGTGTGTGTGTGTGTGTGTCATTTTGTTGGTGTTTTATTGAAAAACAATAATTTAGTCCCTCCTTCCCAACCCGAAAAAATAAAATATTTGGATACAAATATTGACTTTTGATTGAAAAAAATAAATAAATAAATAAACCCTTAAAAAAGAATTTGGTAATAATAGAAAACGAGAGAAATCAACTTTTACAATTAAAACCCGAAATTCTCAATAAATATATGGTCAACATGCATGTCACGTTAACTCAAACAATTTACCAATAAAGCCACATTGTGGAGCTTTCAAGAAACTCCCAATCCTTTTGCAATCTCAAAGCTCCAATGCTTTTCTGAGAAAAGGTAAACAGAAATAAATTAATTACTCAAAATTCTTCCCCATTTGGTCATTATCTGTAATCATCGCTGTGATTCATTTGATTTGGATATTTTCGAAAATCAAGCATCAATTTTTCAGATGTTGACTCAATTATGACATCCCACATGATTAATCCACTGACATTAAGTTTCTTGGCCCACTACAATGTGGAAGGTCTATGTTAAATCTGCCAATATGCATCAGATATTATTCAAATCTTTTCCAAAGTAGAGACAAATGTGATGGAATCTCTTATCATGTTTAGGGCACTAATTATCTCAATTAGGATTCCCTTAACCTCACACCCAACTCGGCTTTGGGTCTCAAATGATCTCAGCCGTCAGATTATTGATTTGACAGCCACCAAATATTTCACACCGTGCAAAACATTTAATGTTCTGCACTATAGCCGTGTTGTCTCTTCCCCCAAATATTAGGGAAAAAATCATCTGTCTTCCATTAATGTTTCCATTTATGTTTTAATCGCTCAGAATTCATTATGTATGTGAATATCTCCTCTAATTTTTCCGTTTCACCGATCATTATTCCAAAAAAAAGGACGAGAGGAGAGAGAGAATGAAATATAACTAATAAATGTGAATAAAGACGACTCAAGAAGTGGAATTTGAAGGGTATTTTTATGGTGAATTATTAGTGGTTGCGATATACTACTTCCGTTTCTAATTAATCGATACATTTTACCTTTTTACACAAACCAATAAAATGATTAGAAGTTAATAATTACAAAGAAAAAAAGTCTAAACTACCCCAGTTAAAGTATGGTTTGATATTTGTGGGTAAGTGTGAAATTGTTGGAAACAATAAAGTATTAACAAAAAGTTGATTAGGGGTAAAATTGGAAGAAACATGCCAAGTGTTTATAAAATTTTGAAATGTATTAATTAATTTGGAACATCTAAAAAAGTGAAATGTATCAATTAATTAGGAACGAAGATAGTACATGAGAACATCAACTAGGGACACACGATTTTTTAAAATGTAGTATTTCGCATTGGCACGTATGACTAATTAAATGTTTGAGCGTTATAACAAGATGGCGATAATCGTTAACATTCTTTCATGTGAATGATCTTACTGAATAATGAATATTTATTCTATTATTGCAATTGCAACTGTCCTTCTCCTCTAACTCTACATCTATCCTTCCCAATTTTCCTTTATTTTTTTTAAAACTTTCTAACGATGAGATTTTGAATGTGTACCCTCAATATGTCAAAGTCATATTTTTTTTGATGAATAAAAGATTACCCATTAATAATAAAATGGCCGGGGACATTACAACCTGAAAAGTTCTCAAACTCTTTCTCTAATACAACAAAAAGAGAAGAGTTGAGAAAGTAAAAAGACAAACAATACGAGAAAAAAAAGTTACATAATGTAACGGAAAATAACCCACACCCCAAGAGGTGGGAAGCAACTAAAACTACTAATTTAACAAACAAACAAAAGATAGTCTTCTCCGCAGCGTCTTCGTCGCCATTTTCGAACCTCAGAGGCAAGTACTTGGTTTCAACCTCTTTCGTAGACGACGATCTGTAAGAACATCGCTTATCAACGATCTAAAGAATCGCCTAGAAAAGAGGTGGAAACTCAAGAAAGGGCCCTAGAAAAGAACTGGGTATCCATATCTTACCACCACTAACTAGCCGATCTAAGAAGATCGACAAAAGATCTCGCCCTCAAGTCTCGAATCTTGATGAAAAACGACAGTGGGGAAGGTCGATCGATGTTTGTGCTAAAAAGTAGGGGTGAGGACACCAAAAAAGGGTAGAGAATGGCTAGAACCAACCAAGAATGGTTGGATCTAGCCATGGAAGCCAAGAAATAAGGAAGCTTCAAGAGGAAGAAAAGAGAGAAAAAAGGGAGAGAAAAGAGAGGAGGATCATATGGTCATAACTTTTCCTTATTATTTTTTTTTGGTACTTTTCATTAGTTAGAAGTATAAATATTTTGGTTGTAAAAAATTTCAAAATACCACTGAAAAATTAGTTTACTGCATACATACAGTGCACATAAATGTTCTTGATTCTAAATGAAAGGAATGTGGTAATATAAACATAAATTAAAATGGTTCTTGAAGGCATGATTCCGTAGTAAACGTGACGGTATATGTGGTTACTTTTTTAGTGTTATTATTTGAACAGTTAATTTGTGCATCTATTGTCAAATGTTAGATTAGTTCCAATCCATATATTTAAGTGATATTCAGGGGCAACCACTTTGTACATTTATTGTCAAATAGTATGTCTGTCTCATATCATCACCATCCATTCTCCAAATTATTAAGAATATAATAAGTTATATTATTATTGTTGTGTACGTAAAACATACATGTGATTAATTGATAAACGGTTGAATAATCTGCCAGCAAAAGGTCGCAAAATTACTGAAAGTAACGACCGCTCTCTTTACGACTACTGTTAAGCATTTTTCCTTATAGTGTATTATCTACGGTCTCATGTACACCGTGCTTATAGTAGCAACAAAATGAGTCATCACAACCTTGACCATGGAATTATCAGTGCCGTTCTCAATCATTTCAGAGATCCTGTGTTAAATTTTAAAATAATCTCCTACATAAAGGTAGAAAAATGACTTTCATTTAAAGATAACAAAAAAAATTATTATAATTTTTATTATTTTTCACTAAAATAAAAATACACAATACTATATATATATATATATATATATATATATATATATATATAACATAAAATTAGAGATTCAAAATTTTAAAGACCATTTTCGATCGAGCATTTCAAACACCCTCTTACCTGCTCTGCAAAGTAACTAATGTCCTAATCAAGGTCAAACTTCTCCTCTCAACATCCCTTAATTTATAGGGTACCCTACTTGCTGTTTAGATCAGTGGCACATGCATTATTGGATTTGTATAAGGTTTTGAGCTGTCTTGTGGAATCGAATGATGGCAAAAACATTGAGTTGGCAAGTTTATTTTTTGCATTTAAATGCTGACTTTGGCTGATTGCAAACTCTACCTTATGCAAGTCTTTTTTGTGGCTTTCTTTCAATCATGTCAACAAAGTTTGTGAGGTTCATATCATATTCCACTAAACTAATTTTGTGATTTGTGAACCACTGAATCTCATATGTTATAATTTTAAAAGTTCTGACTAATATATAAATCTAAATTTACTCATTGATATATAAATATAAGCTATTATTTATTATCATCCTCAGAATATTTATTTTGATATATCAAATTCAATTGTTAAATAGATGACTGTAGGTGATGTCAGACTCATATATTGTGATCACGAACCAGTGGGCTTGAGAGGTGACAACATTACTTTTTCCAGTCACTTCTTATTATGATTCTTAACAATTTAGGAGGATTTCCCCAATCCATCTTTTGTATGCTTAAATGGTTGAGATTAAACGTGCTATAAATATCGAATACATTATGTGAAAGTCAGAATATTGTAATTTGAACCAAGACTCTAGCACATCTAGCACCCAGAATATCTCGCATTCGATATTCATCAAGCGGATTGTTTATCCATTTTTCTATTACTTTTTTAAAAGGGATATCATACTATTTAGTCCCTCAAAAATTTTCATTTCGTCTATATAGTCACCAATGTTTAATTTCAATCTATTTAATCCCTCAAAAATTTTCGTTTTACCCGTATAGTCTCCAATATTTAATTTTCGCCTGTAAAGTCCCTTATCTATTTACGGGATGCATATAGAGGTTCCACCACCTCTTATGCGGCGGACTTAGGGCAAATGGGTTCCTCCAAATTAGGGCAATAGAATTTGGGGTTAACTTTTTATAACCAATTTTTAAACTAATTTTTTGTATTTTGTAAATTTTATAGATTAAAACTGATCATTATACCCCATTAAGCAGGTAGATGGCATGAATTTGGGGCTGCACTGATTCCGCCGCAGAAGAGGTGGTGGAACCTCTATATGCATCCCGTAAATAGATAAGGGACTTTACAGGATGAAATTAAATATTGAGAACTATACGGGCAAAACGAAAATTTATGAAGGACGAAATAGGCTTAAATTAAACATTAGTGACTATATGGGAGAAATGAAAATTTCTGAGGTCAGGCTAATTTCCCTTTTTAAAATATTGTAAGATCTATTTCAAAAGAATAAGAACAATTTACAAGATATAAAGGTCTCCATCTGATCATCATATAAATATGTCACTTGGTTAATGGTCTAGAAATTAGATACTGAAGTTATAAAT
This sequence comes from Vinca minor, assembly GCA_026122235.1. Classification (NCBI taxonomy): domain Eukaryota; kingdom Viridiplantae; phylum Streptophyta; class Magnoliopsida; order Gentianales; family Apocynaceae; genus Vinca; species Vinca minor. The sequence goes on from JAOCZM010000020.1 coordinate 967,487, forward strand.
TGAAAAATATCAAAATTCATACTGAATGTGTCACACCTGTAACCAGAGGGTGACCTGATAATGCCTCATCTATCAATGAGACAAAGAACCCTTAACTATATATAATCTTCCAAGTCATAACATAACATAATAAACTTAACTTTATTATAAAGTCATAAATACTTCAAGGAAATTACAAACTTATCCTATTATCCTAATTGTCATTTAACTTATAAAGATTAATTACTTATTACATAACTTTTCCATTTATCAACTATTCGTCTTGCACCCTATCACATGCCTCATCATCAGCATCCTCATTATACTCATCTGTAAAACATAAAAATATAATAGGGTAAGCCACACTAGCTTAGTAAGAACCGATTGCCCTTGGGATGAAGGACCAAAAGAGACTTCAACACATTCTTTGTTTCCCAAAATATTTGAAAATATATCTTGACTTGACTTAACCTGAAACATCTTGAAACCCTTTGTAAAATACTTGAAAACATAACATAGTAATTCAGAGCTTGCATAACTTGTACATAACATAACTTGAAAGGAGTATACCAAAGTAGAAAGACTTCGGACGATGGAAAATTTTCCCGTCGTCCGAAATCAGGAAACAAACATTTACAAAAAGTCTGATTGGCCTACATAATAGAGCCGATCGACCCCTTAAGTCCGGTCGAGGGGATATCAGGCACGATCGACCGCTTTCCCTCTTTCCTTCATCCGAAATAGTCCCTGTAGTTTGTTGGGCGAGGGATCTGTGATCCGATTGACCAGATTGGTAGTCCGAGATCCGGTGACGACATTTTCAAGGCAAAATTTGTGAAGGAAATGTCATTTTCTACACATTCGAAATTCCAACCCAAAGCACTGTTTTTAGACTCTTTAAAACACTTAAAAACAATACCAAATCATACACATATCATGTCATAAAAATACTTAACCAAATTGATCACATATATATCAGAAATCGTACTTCGAATACTTAACATAACTTGACATACTCGTAGACTTCCAATACATATAAACTTGTCATGATTAGTACTAAAATGACATGCAACAAGTCATTCTACAATCGAGCTCAATTATCCAACAATAATACTATTGAACTGTTAACAACCCCAAACTTTAATGCCGTTTAGGAAAACCCTTATACTTGTAACATATCATATCGTAACTGGTAAGGCTCAGAAATTTCTATTTAAAGATATATTCCTGTCAAGATTCATCCTCATGAACTGCATGGCACTGTTAACATCCCTAACTTTTTAATCCCGCAAGGGTCCGGGCATCATGGGGGAAAAGAAGCGCTCACGGGCACTTATATTATAAATTCGGAATATATCCTAGTCTAGGGACATCATTTAGACAAGAGATCTAGATTGAGAATATGAACATGCTGACTCTCATGTAATGCATCCAGCAAATATACAACAACATACGCAAGAATCATCAAGTATAAGAATGCAACGGTGCAACCTAACTCGGTTCTTCATCCAGATTTTTATGTAATAAAACATGGGGGAAACTTCATATATTTCATGATTTAATAAAAGAATATTTCATACGTTTTAGGACTGAAAAAAAAAAGGGTGAAGGGTTCTTACATGGAACACTTAATCAGAAAATCAAAGGGAGAACAGAAAGCAGAATTCTCTGGTTTGTAGAGGTAACTTCCAGAAGCAATAACTCTTAATGGAATCGTTGAAACTTAATCTCCATCATTCATAATGCACTTTTATATGTCTTCTAACTTTAGGAACAATAATTGGGTCGATCAGGCTTCGATTACTACTTCAACTTGATGATCTATTCTCATCACTCTTTTTTTACTCGAATTGCCACAACCTTATACTCCAATGAGGATATATCTTAATCCATAACTTAGAATGAAAATCCCTCTTGTCAGACTCTAGTTTAGGGAGTCTAGTATCTATGGTTAAAATATGGGAATGATACGAGATCGTTTACTATATCTGCCAAAGTATTTTTACTCGCTGTACTTGTTTTCCAGCACTCTTGTTTTCTCTCTTTTCTTTCTTATTCTTTCCTTCCCTTCTATATCGTTCTGCACTATACATAGGCAACCAAAAACTCTAGATTTCTTAGAAGTTACATCTTCAAATAAGACAACCAATCCTAAAGGTTCAGCCCCTTAGAATTATCTCTAAATGCACACTTTCACACCTACTAACTTCCCTCCAAAAACAACCAACTAACTAACATAGAATTCCTTTTGTACTTAGATCCCCTAACTAATCAAGATGACATAGAAACCCCCAAAAAAAAATTATGTACAACATATATAACACACGTAAAATCAATTAGTCTCATAACATTCAAATATAATCATGCAACTAAGGTCAAACGGTCCTGGGTATCACATCTCCCCCCCCCCCCCAAATGAAAGTTTCGTCCCTGAAACTTACTTACCTTGCTCTTGGAATAGGTTAGGGTACTTTTGTCTTACTTCTTCTTCCAGCTCCCATTCAGCTACTCTTTCTGTGTGATGTGACCATTGTACTTTTATTCCAACAGTAATTATAAGTATAGGCTAATTATTTATTATCACCTAGAAATTTATTTTGGCATAACAAATTTAATTGTTAAGTAGATGACTGTAGATGCAGTCAGACTCATATATTGTGATCTCGATCCAGTGGGCTTGGGAGGTGACAACATTAAGTTCTCCAGTCTTAAAAATTTAGGAGGATACTGAACTTATAAATTTAAAAAGATCAAAATTCATCCTGAATGTATAATAAATATGGTTTATTACATTTTACTACTATTAATGTTATCGGGCAGTAGTACTTTACCCCATGAGGTTTTAATTAATACATTAGAGGTTCATTTTGCTTAACTTCCGATACAAAATGACTATATTGCCTTTGGGCATATTCTTGCGTATCACTACTATCAAATTGAGTCATTTTTTCAGTCTAATTTCATTCAATAAATAAATGCACTCATTCATCTTTTTAATTTAAATTTAAAATTTTTTAAATGAACAAAAATAAAAGTAAAAAAGTTCCATCAATTACTTTCACTTTCTAACCCCTATATCTTAAATGTCATGAACTATATAGAGTAACATGTAAAAACTATCTCCAATTATGTTTGTAGTTACAAATTATTCTCATTCTATTCCATAAATTTAGTCTCATATATATTTTCTTTTGATGTGTTTAGTCCTCATGTGGCGGAACATCATCGGATTCTGCCTCATGAGCACCTGGCGGCCCGGATTACGCTGTATTAGGACAAAAACATTCAAACAAACAAATATATGACTAAAATCATTGAAAAAAATAGAATAATGACTAAATTGCAACTATAAACATAACTAGCTACTATTTTTGTACATCACTCTTAGTGTATATCTTTTGTTCATTTATAATTCATTTATTGAATGAGATTAAATTGAAAAATTCTCCAATTTGATGGTAGTTAAATTTAAAAAGTGTACAAGGACGACAAAATCATATTGATGCCATTTTTAACATATGTCTAAAGGAATGAACCCCTACTGTATTTATTGAACTTTTTGGGGCAAAGTGCTACTCCCTTATAAAGTAATGGTAGTAAAGTGTAATTAACCCATAAAAATCATGAAGTAAGATTGAAAATCAATTTAAGCCCCCAAGCAAATCCATTGTGGAACAAATCATCTTAGGAAAAAGTAATATCTAAGTAAACATTCTCATATATTTCCAAGAGAAATACAAGGAAGAAAGTTACATGATTTCCTTTTTTCTTTTTTTTTATGACTTATGGACAGTCAGGCAACCCCTATTGAAGAATAAACATTGATTTGACAGAGATTTATTAACTAGATGAAAATGAAACAGAGAGTAAATGATATTATTTAAAAACAGAGAGAGTAACTAATGTTTACTAAAAAAGTATACATTTAACTTTTATTGTATTTTATAGCTGGAGTTTTTTGTTAACTTTTTTTTTAAAAAAAAACTCTCTCGGCAGGATGAATATTGAAGCGGATTGACACTTGAGTTGTGCTTCGTTGACAAGCTTTATTTAACTTCCTAAAAGAAAAGTGATTTTATAATAATAAAAAGCTTTATCTGTGTAGCTGTTCACATTTGCTGGACAAAATCATTAAAATCTTAAATAAATCTTACTCCTATGGAAGATGATAACCCTGCTTCACAGTTCATTAATTCTCTTGTCAAAAATGATTCTTAGAAAAGGCAATTGATGGATAAATAAGAAACGAAAAAATATTTATAATGATTATATTATATTTAACATATCATAAATTAGGGAATCGGGAGTATCCGAGTGGTTGAATTTACCTCTTCTCAAGACATCGTAATGGAATCCATTCCCCCTTCCCTCTCCCCAACTAACTCCCCAAAAAACATCTTAGATTATATTTTTTAGTAAGAAAAAATAAATTTATGCATGATAATTTCTTTTTATTTGTTGCTTAATTTAAGTAATATGTTTGGTCAATAAATAATTGAGAATATGTCAATTATCCTTTTTCGAAACCAAAAGTTGTAAGCAGCTACTTATAAGTAATTGAGAATATGCATTATATTTTTTTCAGTTGTCAGTGTTTGTAAGTATAATGGAATATCTTGACCTTATATTATATTAATTTAGCTAATGTAATAAAATTATTATTTTCATTTATTTTTCTTCTTTAAGTCTATGATCTTTTAGCAAGGTTGTATAGGAAGGGCAGGTTAAGAATTGCGAAAAAAGTAAGTCATTTGGTCCCAAATTAAATATTGACTTATTTATTTATAAAAAAAATTGAATATTTAATTTTTAATTAGAATAATATTATTGAATTCTAGCGAAGGAATTTTATAAAAATCACAAGCAAAAGGAATGTGCTTTATACAAAGTTATTCAACTTTTTCCAGCTCTTTACTTTGATAACAATGAATCAATTAGAAAGCATAGATTCCAAAAGGGCCAGTGAAAGATTTTCACGTCGGCCAATTTCTCTTCTTTTTATTTCTGAATTTTTCTTCAATTATTAATCAAAATTAAAATAAATAAATAAAAGTTACAAAGTCTCTGAAAGTGGTCAAGAGTCAATTTCGTCCCTTGATTTGCCCGAATCGTGTCAAAATGGTCTCTACACTCGTAAGCGTTAATCATACTACTAATGGTCAAGCGTAAATCACCTATTTCATTGGATTGGGAACTAACTTTTAATTTTGTTTTTATTTTTGCCTCCTTAACTTTTACATATTATAAATAGGGTATATTATTTGTCCCTGATTTATTGCATAAAAATCTCAAAAACAATATGGCTCCAAATACATGAATTCAATTTCATTTAGAAACAAAAAGTGTGCGCGAAATGAAAGATGAATTCTCTATTATGATTTCTCTCTAGAATAAATGATTGATGTTTGGTCCAATGAAAATGTATTATGTGTAGCAATTTCATTGTTATATTAGACTATATACTAAATAATATGAATTCAAATCAAGAAATTCTACGTCTTGTAACAATCACTTTTAAATAATAAAATTCTACGTTAGTTCAAGTCAACTTTTGTGTGATTTCAGTTACTTATCATAATAGCTTTTATATTCCTTAAATTGTCTAGCTCCCAAATCTCAAGCTACAACCTATGAAATGTTTGGGTGAAAAAATAAGATGGAAAAAGGAAGTTTGCTCAATGAAATATTGTTTCAAAATATATTCTACTACTTCATTATCTTTTCTGAAAGTTCTTCTACTAAACATAATGGTATAACCCAAGGTTCCCACATCAAAAAATTCGTGTCCGTGGCAACTTCCTATTGGTTTAGACCAAGCATTACTTTTGGTCCACCCATTGGGGGGACACAATGATCCTTTTTAATAAAGACATGCTTAATAATTGGGACCTACAATCCCTTACCATACTTGGCAAATTAACAACAATATTCCCCCTTGTTTAACTACAATATATAGAGTTAAGTCATATTTTCATCCTTCAATTAGATTAAAATCTCCTCAAAATCATATTGATGTTTATAGCCACTTAGAATAAATAGAAAGCTTCATATATGGAAACATTATAACACACTGTTCCCTTAAGGGCACTCAAAGCAGAATAGTACCAATAAGAGTATTTGATTAGCATATAGTTGAGAGATGGTCCCTAAAGCTTTGCCTTGTGATCACTACTATCCTATGTTTTCTAGTAAAAGATCCATTGGATGGGGGGATTTGTAGCCATTTCATATGGTCTATGGTCATTTATGCTTTTTCCTTTGATTCATTATAAGTCAAGTCAACTTTTTTTCTTTTTACGAATTTTTTTAATATAATTTAGAAAAAAAAATGTAGATTCGGAACAATAAAAATTCCTTCTGTTTTTGGTTGCAAAAATTTCAAATAGGTGGTAGCAAACAAGGTTGGGCGAGAGCTGGTACAAATTGATCTGCCAAAATTCGCGAAATCAACAAAAAAAAAAAAATGGATGCGGAAGCGGGATTTGTATGGGCTTGGCCCAGATTTTCCAGATCAGTCATAACATGGCACCCGAAAAAGTGGGACAAACATTTTTGTCCATAACGGAAGTCCCCACTTCAGTCCCAGGGAACCCATATCGGAAGTGGGACTTCGCTTAGGCGACGTGGCGAGTTTTCCCATGCGCGTTGCCACGTGGCTGTAACGGAAGTCCCACTTCAGTTATGGTCTGCCAAAAATACCCTACTAAAACCCTAACTTTTGTCCCAGTGACTTTGAGGACGGAATTCCCCACTTCGTCCTCAACTTCCGACCAATTTGCAGCGTGTAGTCACTTCTCACTTTTACTTTTTTGACTCAAAAAAAATGTCTGAACGGTTTTGGCAATTTCGTGCGCATTTATGACCGGTTTTCAGAGACTTGTCCAATTCGGGAGAAATTTTTACAATTTCCCACCACATCTATAAATACCCCTCCAAACCTCTCCACAAATCTCAAACCTTCTCAAACCCTTAAAAACCCTATCATCCGTATTACTAGCTTTGAAATTTTTTCTTTAACCGTATCCTCCGTAATGGCCAACTTTCCCGAATTTATGCAAAAAGAAATGCGTCAAAAATACAGGGATGTTGATTTTACTAGAGAATGGCCAGTCAATTTCATCGAACATCTTACATTTCAATTACATATTATTAAAGTTGACGTAATAAATCGAAAAAATCATCATTCCCGGCCCTGTAATCAAGGATATCGTAAGGGGCTGGATGAATTTTTACATGGTCACCCGGGTGTAATCTAGAAAACACAACAAACTCATCCCACCCCAAAAAATAGTAACAGTCGCAGCCTTCGTCTCTAGTCACTTGTAGTGTCAATTTGTTACCGTGAAGGTTGCGCATGTGTAGTACTTCGGGGATTCCAAGCTGCATTCTAACACGCCATTGCATGTAATGCGGACATATCCACTGTACACGGGAAACAACATTACAACACATAAATGTAAAATGAACGATTTTATTACTAAAATTTTAATATTACTTAACGTACCGGTTTGGAAAGTCCCGAATATGTTTTGTAAATGTCTATTCGAAAACTCTGCCGGAAAAATGCCCCGTCTGAGGGATACGATAATTCGCCCTTCAGGTAACCTATCCCGGGCCCTCCCTTAACATAAATATCTAATGCATTCATGGGAGATGGTATAAAATGAACTTTATTTGTGGGACGAAGATTGTTGTCACGCAAAAATTGTTGCAAACCTCCGTCTAGGTAGTAGGTGTCATCTATTTTGTTTACATAAACGCACCATTGATTCCCATGGTCGTCCTTCAGATAGATAGAATTTGCTAACCCGAGACCGGTTTGCTCCAACCAACTTGTGTACTTCGATGGAAGACGCTACAAATCCAAAATTATGAGTTAGATAGCTAAACACATTTCATACAATAAAAAATTACTCATTACTAAATACAATACTACCATTTTTCCATCGGTTTGATTTCCGACCGCAATTCTAAATTGGTATCTGAAATACTCTTCCAGGCCGGGATTCATTTCGCTATTCATTTTCAAAGCTAGTAATATGGAGGATAGGTTTTTAAGGGTTTGAGAAGGTTGTATGTTGTGGAGTGGAGAGGTTTGGAGGGGTATTTATAAATGTGGTTGGAAATTGTAAAATTAATTTTTTTATTGGACAAGTCTCTGAAAACCGGTCATAAATGCGCACGAAATTGCCAAAACCGTTCAGACATTTTTTTTTTTGAGTCAAAAAAGCAAAACTGAGAAGTGACTACACGCTGCAAATTGCCTGGAAGTTGAGGACGGAAGTGGGAATTCCGTCCTCAAAGTCACGGACAAAAGTTAGGGTTTTCGTAGGGTATTTTTTGGCAAGACCATAACGGAAGTCCCACTTCCGTCCCGGGGCCATAACGGAAGTGGGACTTCCGTTCTGGCCATGTGGCAACGCGCGTGGAAAAAGCTGCCACGTCATCCAGAACGGAAGCCCCACTTCCGTTATGGCCCCGGGACGGAAGTGGGACTTCCGTTATGGACAAAAATGTTTGTCCCACTTTTCCGGGTGCCATGTTATAACTGATCTGGAAAAACTGGGTCAAGCCCATGCAAATCCCTGCGGAAGCAGTGTTAACTCACTCGATCAAATATCTAAGTATACCGCGCAACAACTCGGGGAAGTAGTTGTAAAAGAGGGAAACGCCGCATCCCTCTTTTACTAACAAAATTAACAACAAAGGGTTAAATTAATAATTAATGGATAACATGTCAGGGGTGCATTAGACTGGCACTGATTTAGTAGAAATGACAAAACATAGCATTGAAATTTTGGGGGACAACATTTTTGTTCGGGACGAAAGGCCAAGACGAAAGTGGGACTTCCGTCCTGGCTGACGTGGCAAGACTCCCAACGGAGTCTTTCCAATCAGCCAGGACGGAAGTTCCACTTCCGTCTTGGCCCCGGGACTTCCGTCCCCAAACCACACCATACAAACCCTAATTAATCCGTGACCTGAGGACGGAATTGCCACTTCCGTCCTCAAATTACAGCATTTTTGCAGTGTCTAGTCTTTTCTCACTTTTGTCTTTTTTGGCCATACATTATTGAACGTATATATCTGAACAGTTTTAGTATTTTCGTTTACATTTCTGACCGATTTTTAGAGACTTGTCCATTCAAAAATTCAAAATAAATATTTTCGTAATTGAATTTTCAATTACATCTATAAATAACTTCTCAACCTCTCCACAATCTACAACATTCTCAAACCTAAAATTTCCTTATCCTCTTCACAATTCTTTCTTTCTAAATTTATTTCTCCTCTTCAAAAATCATCCCTTAAAATGGCAAACTTTCCGGAATTTATTCAAAAAGAAATGCGTAACAAATTCAGAGATGTTGATTTTACCAGAGACTGGCCTGCACATTACGAGCAGGTGTTAATAGAAATTTGTTATGATTTTAGTACACTGGGTTACAATGGTGAAAATGTTGGTCTAGTTCGTACAATGAAATTGTCTACGGAATGATCTCCGTCACCGACGGACAATTCACAATTGAAATTATCGATGCAGGTGTAACAAAACTGCGCAAGTGGTTTTGGATTTTGAAGCACTTAATCGCAAACCATGGTTCAAGTACGACGGTAGGACCAACATTGTTGATTTGGATGGTGCTGAAGCCCAGTGGAAGGAATACGTTGCGGTAAGTTGTATGTAATTACAGCACACTATAATAATTCAATGTTTTCATAACTTAAATGTTTGGTTCATATAACTCTGCATTAGGCTAATCCAAGGGTTAAGCGGTACAGAAGGAAAGACGAATTTTTCTTTATCCTTCTTTGCCATATTTTTAGATATGAAGGAAGAGCATTTGTGGACGAAGCCTGTCAGTGTTCAAGATCACTGCAAGAGATAAATGTGGAAGAATCGTGCAGCAACACATCAATGTGGAAAATGTTTGAACATAAATTTCAAAAGAATTAAGGTTTGAATAGTCGGGACTCTTAATTTTTATATTTTCAATGTAATTTTTTTTTCTTTGAATCGAATTTAATTCTTAGTTTTATGAAATTTAAAAGTTCTGAAATGATTAATATTAAAAAAAAAAAAAAATTGACAACACACTCAAAATAATAATAATAATGTGGACATCCAAGAGAAAAACCTTCTGCCCCTTGAGGAAGGGGCATAATGTTTTTCCCCTGGAGACGTTTGTGGCCGGAATTTTTAGAAATCCTATCCCTTCACTACCAAAATCTCTATAAAATCCAACAACCTTCCCTCCATTTTTCTTACCTCAAACATCATCCTCCAATCTATTTTTTCCAACCAAACCCATCTTTCCTCAAGTTCATATATTTTGTGTAAAAAAATGGCACTTGAATGTCCGATGAGATTGTATTTACATTTAGACCACAATGTAGTGTACGAAAAATGGTGGTTTTCCCCGTTTTGCAGAGCCAAACGAAAGAAGTATGGAAGTTATACAAAAACTTTCATTCCGACAACTTTGCCACAGAATATTTCAGCGCAAAGGAGTCGATCTTTCTAGTGTCACTGTTTGGCTAATAATGATTTGTCCATTCTTCATGACGACGTACAACATGGTAATGTACGATGTTATAGTTTTGTAATCCCGACAACAGAATTTTCGCCACAAGCACAATTTGTTCCGGAATCATATTTTCCGGAGTCAAATCCCATACCAAATATGCCCCCACCATCTAGTTACGAACCTTGTATAGATAATTCGGTCATGGATTCATTGGGTCCAATATTAGACATTGACGGAGTTCCGGAAACGGAAGACGACTTCGCAAACGATAGTGCTAGAGAACACGAGGACGACGGGTCGAGGAAGATGTAGAGGCGGTAGCGGAAGATGCCATCTCTGAAATCCAACAACAAACCGCTAGACCAAGTAATGAAGAGACAGTCAAATAGCTTGAACCAACTCCATCTACCTCAGCCCCACATACGGTAACTATGCTAATTTTGCATGCTGGAATGATATGGGTTCCATGGAACCTGTTCCTGAACTGACATACAGGGAAAAACAATTAAAATATGGAATCCCAACTTTCCCGAAATATGTTTGGGGATGCAGTTCAAGGATAAATGTGAGGCAATGTTGGCAGTTAACGTGTGGCATGACAAGAGGGCCTTAAGGGAGTGGAAAAGAGAAATGAGCAACAAATAATGGTTCAGCGGGGTTTGTAGAAACTAAACAGAAAAAAGCTGATACAGTTGGTACATTTGCTTTAACCATAGCAGGGTGGATGGAATGTGGAAGGTTACCAAGCTTAACAAGGGTCACTACTGCTTGATGGACCAGACAAAAAACGTAATATGTCCTCCGGCTACAATGGGGTAAAAAATGTATACCTTGTACAGGCTGATCCTGAAATTTCTGTTAAATTGATTAGGGCTGCTTGTGTGAATAATATGAGTTTGACTTATACCTATAGAAAAGCTTGGTATGCCCGTCGACATGCTATAGAAACACTTTTTGCTACTTGGAAATCAACTTTCCAAGTACTGCCACAGTATATGCGGGCACTACATAATTCTAACCCGGGTGCTATAGTCAAATTTGTTTACCATCCAAAACTAACTATTAATGGCCCTAAGGTGTTCAAGGCATTGTTTTGAATATTTAAACCGTTAGTTGACGGTTACAAGTGGTGCCGGCCTATAATTTCAATTGATGGCACACATCTTAGGGGGGATTATAAAGGGGTACTCTTGGTTGCAAGCACTCAGGATGCTACCAATCAAATTTTACCCCTACCTTTTGCATTGGTCGAATCAGAGGCAACTTCCACTTGGTCATAGTTCCTTAAAAACTTAAGGGAACATGTTGTGAAAGACTTCCAAGTTTGTCTTATTAGCGATCTTCATGCCGACATTCTTAGTGTCGTGGCTAGCGTCCCTGGATGGAAACCCCCCAATGGAAGTGCACTGATATTTCCTTATGCATTACAAGTCAAATTTCCACACTCAGGCAAAAAATAAAGAATTGAAAGATTATGTGTGGATTGCTACAACACAAAAGAAAAAAGTAAGTGCGATTTTTATCTGAACGTATCAAACAAAAATATGAGGATGTATTTAACTAGTTGATGCAGCATCCCAAAGAGTTGTGGACTTTGGCATACGATGGGGGAAAGCGTTTCGGTTGTCTGAGGCGCTTAATAGCATTTTGAAACAGTCTAGAGCGCTACCTTTGAAAGCTCTTGTGGAGATGATATTTTTTTTCAAACTTGTGCATTATTTTGACACACACTGGGAAGACATTAATAGTTGTCAAATGCCATTCCCTAAGAGAACATGGGATCAGTACTTCACGTACGAAGAAAAAGTAAATTGTTTGACTGTGCAACGACACCACAAAGACCAAGGTATCTATAGGGTCATGTCCCGACATAGAGGACCTGGCGAAGGTGGAAAAGTATACACGGTCAACTTATCAGCTCGTGCTTGTAACTACGATAAATGGTCTACTTATTCAACTCCATGCTCACATGTCATTGTTGTGTCCAAATCGATCATGGAGGATGCTTCTAAGTATATCCACACTTTCTATTCTCTCGAGCATTATAGAAATACATACAAGTCCATTTTATATCCTGTACTTGATCTCATTCATTGGAGAACTCCTCTTTTTTATATGACACATCACCCTCCTAACATGTAAGGTACGCAGGTGGGTCGACCTCAAAGGCGGAGATTTCAAATGCCTACGGACACAGAGAATAGGGGAACTCAAAGAGAAAATAAGTGTGACCACTGTAAACAAGTCGGTCACAACCGGAAGACTTGCCCCATGTTAGCAAATCTTGACCAAGCACCTCCTCCACGTTAATTGTATTAAAATTTTACTAATTTGTAATGTTTAGAATGTATAAATTATCAATTTTTTAGCAATCGTATAAATTTTTTTTAAATGTATTCAATTTGTTTTCATTCAATATCCACAAAATTGCAAACATTACAATGACTTATTATTAAAGTTGACGTAATAAATTGGCAAAAGCATCATTCCCGAGCCTATAATCAAGGATATCGTAAACTGGCCACAAATGACATATGTGGGGAAAAACTCTCAGCCATTTTAGGAAGGAAGTGGGATTTTCGTCCTCAATTTGGTCCACATTCGCAATCCCATTATTGTAAGGACAAAAGTGAGAAAAGACTAGACAGTGAAAAAATGCTGTAATTTGAGGACAAAAGTGGCAATTTCATCCTCAGGTCACGGATTAATTAGGGTTTGTAGGGTTTGGTTTGGGGACGGAAGTTCTTGATGACATGGCGGGAGTCTTGCCACGTCATCCAGGGACTTCCATCCCGGACAAAAATGTTGTCCCCCCAAATTTCAATGCCATGTTTTGTCCTTTCTGCTAAATCAGTGTCAGTCTAATGCAAACCCCCAACATGTCTTATTTAAGCTATAAAATGAAATTACTAAAATCATTAATTAAATAATAACTAAACTTGTACAACAAACTCATAAATCTCGCTTAAAAAACTAGATAGCATGTTGTAGCAACTTGAAAGACGATTTAGGACTCTAAAATGACAGAATCTGATCTTGTGATCGCATGAAAGTTGTAGATCTGTCTCTTAACTTTCCAATACATTTTGAATCGGCTCCATTGGATTCGTACATCGGAATTTATGCCCATTCCCACAAACTGTCTCAAAGTTGGAATTAGTGTTGACCAAAGTTGATGAAAGTTCTTATCACGTAGAGGTTTTGGTCTCCAAAATGAGTGATGTGATTTAAGAGATTGATTTGTAGATTTCTTTCGAGACATTGTCCTAGGCCATCATTTCTTGAAGCAACCGTACATGAGTTTTCATCACCAAGTTGAATGAACAGTCTACAAAATGCGGTGGCAAAACCGTAATAAAAGCCAGGGTTGCCGCACCTTGGTCCGTACAAGGTATTAAAATATCTTTTGGGCATTTCCCTCTATAAATATTGTTCATTATTTACTCCCTGTTTTACTAGCTCTAAAAAATTGTGCTACGTTATTTCTCTCCCTAGAATATCAACTAACTTAAGCATCAAAGTGAGGTTGAGGTCTTCCCCTGCCCTCTTTGACTTTGCTCGTCTTAGCATGCGCTCGTCTCCTAACTCGGACGCACGTTCGGGCTCTTCCTCTTCTCCAATTGCCCAGCTCGATTCCCCAGCTCTTACCATAGTTATTCTCACTAGTTAGCTCCTGATGAGAACATAGCCCCTTAGCCTAAAACGCATCACCGCGATCTCAAAGGAGCTTTGAGTTGTTTCTACACATCATGATTACTTTATTGCTTCAACGGAGGTTGGGTTGGAGGGATCTAACGATGCGAAAATTGCAAGTGCACAAATATTATCAAGTAATAAAGTGATAACTATAAGATCGTCTCAACGATAATTGTTTATCTATAAGAAAATTTATTTTACTTATAATCTTATTTAAACAAAAATAAAGATAAATTTAATTAACTAAAAATAAGAATGGATGACAATTAAAATAAATTATAGATGCTATTTTGATGCGATGACAATATATGGAACGAATGGACTATGACACTTCTGATACAGTCTACTCATTTTATGAAAAATAAATGATTCCATAATTTAAGTTTCAACTAGGTTAATGGTAAAATTCCCAAATATAAGCTATACTCAATCTATTGGCGAAAAGCTCCTAACTTTAGAGAACAAATCAATCGTATCTCTACGTGATTTTAAGACCTAAAGCCGCATAAAACTCTGTGGACTTCCCTAACTTTTGTTTCCTACTCGCTAGAAACCACACAAGGAGAACAAATATATCTCTAGTCAATTTTACGTTACGTTGTTATTATCCTTGATCCAATTAAATCTATAACTTCTCAGCCTCTAGAAGAAATTTAGATTCATTCAATAGTTGATTAGAAAATCGCAATCATTAAGAACAAAAAATAACAATTAACCATATTGTTGAGATAAATAAATTAATAGAAATCAAACATATCTATAAAAGTTTCAACCTTCAAAGAAGGTGTTTGTCACAAGAAATTTAGCTAAGAATAACCATAAACTAAACTAAATATAAAGAAAGAAATAGCTTGACGACGAAACGGTCTCCTCCTCGATCCTCTGTTCCTTGTGCTTTCCAAACTCTTATTTTGTGTCTAAATGAATGAATTTTTTGTCTTCACCCCTTTATATAGGTAGAGACATTTTCTTTTCTTCTTCAATTCCATTTAGGATTCCAAATTCTCCTAATTTGGAATTATAGTATTCATTTTCGAATTCAACTTTTGGTAAGTAATAAATTTGCACATCTTCAATCTTCTATTCCAAGTTGGAATGAGTTTCCAATTCTTTTCTGCGTAACATTTAGCACATGTGAAATATAATTCTTCTTTTCATTTGATATCCAAAATGCTCTTTAACCAGTATCAAATATTAAAAATTTAGTGAATTAATTTTTAGTTTGCAAATAAAATTTATAAGAACATTTTCAGACATATAATTACAAATTCACTTATAAAGATTAAATTAATATATATATACAAACTCTAACTTAAGCTTAAAACAATCTAAAATAATGGTATAATTATATGCTGCATCGAGTATTAAATTAGGGAGATCTGGTTAGTGTGTGTTGAAAGGAGTTCGACAAGCTCATACTGGTGAAGGGAGTTTAACAAATTTACAAGTTATCAAACCCAATAAGGAAATTCATTGTAACTCTAGTTAAGTGTAATTTTTTAAGGTAAAAGGTGCGCACACCACCTGAACTTTTCTTAATTTTACTTTTCAAATTTTACATCTTTCCCATCAGCAGTTTTCTTTTAAGGTCATAACTTGTCTTCCCCAAAATTCCCCGAAGTTTGATTATGTGAAAGTCATGTGGTCTCATTCTGTCCAAATTTAATAGCGGAAATAGATGGAAAGAGAACAATTAATATTGTAGAAAAGTTTAGAATTAAGAACTTTGCATTTTTAGTTCGGGTCTAAATCAAAATCGAGAAAAAAGTTTAGGAGCGTGTGCACCATTTACCCATTGTTGTTTTTTAGTTTTCTTTAAAAAATAGTGGATTTATTTTTGCATATCCCCGCTGATGTTGGATGGTATCCAAGATTCGTTACCATTTTTTTTCTTATTTACTTTGCACTTGTGTGTGTTGAACTGTTTCTCCAGTGTGTGTTGGTGTGTGTTATTAGCCCTAACATTTTCCAGATGGTAATATTCGTAACGCAGGTTTAATTTGCAGAGTAAGCAAAAAGATCAAATAAGAAGAAACTTTGACGTAATTTACAAATTATTTTCCTCAATAATTGGTCATCAAATAGATGGCAAGAAAACATACAAAGGATAATGTCATAAGTCATCATAGACCTTACATTTCGCGTAACATTATTAGATTACCAAAGAATGTGAGAAAGGACCTACAAACGAAGACTTGTCACACAACTACAAAAACTAGGGTTCCACCAATGCTTACAATTATTACTAGGGCAATGAAATTTGGCACTACCAATAGAATCCAAATTGGATATGGCATGGCCAAAAACATTGACTTAACAATATGTTGTGAAAGTCATTATAAATAAGACTTGCCCGAAATTTTAAAAAATTCTACTAAATATAGTAAATTTTATATGTATTTCGGAATATTTGATGAAGTTCGTCCCTAAACATTTTTTTTACAATTTTTATATGTTTCTCTTTCATACTGGTGCAGTTTTTTGCCCCTAAGATGAAAGTTTTGGCTTCGTCTCAAGGCCATCCTTGAAGATAATCCTTTAAGGGCCCTCATGCATCCGTTGATGTAGCCAAGTGAAATTGATGTTCAGGCTGGACAAAGAATTTTCAATTGATTTTTATACAAGTCGGCTGAATATTTTCATGACCTTTCTCATGTTAGTGCAACAATTATCAATATATGTGTGTGAGTAGTTCAGAGTTTAGGAAATAAATTTTCAACTTTGTCATTTTAATTATTTTATAGATGGTGGTTACCTTAGAATAGATGGTGGAACGTAGGTGGCAAGTAATTATATGGATACGCTATTTTTACACGTAGATGCTTTTTTATCTCTCGTCAAGAATTGTATGTGAGTCGTTTTTTAAGGAACTTCCCAAATGATCGTACCGAGGAATTCTAATGTACTCCGTGCAATTATTATTGTTGATCATGCCAAAACTACCTTAAGGTTCAGCTCGAATTGTAGAGAGTGGGTGAAATGTTTTTGTATTTTTTTGAGAATTTTTACGGCACCCAAGATTTCTAGTAATAAATCGTTCACAAATCCTTATTAAGTAATGTCTTTTTAAAAGGGTCTGTTATTTTGGAATACTTTTAAAAAGGTCTCTAATGACTCAATTATTATTACAACAGTCTTCTACGAGGAAGGCAGAGCAAAAGAAGATCTAGGGCTTGTTAAGGAAGGCGGCAAGCGCTGACGAAGGTGGGAAATGAAAGGCATTTCTGCTCCCCTGGCCCGGGGTGTTCTTGTGCACAATGCCTCCAATGCGGAACGGGAAATGTCTGCACGTGCGATCATGCGGAACGGATTCTTATCCATTGGATTAAAATTTTGACGACTGAGATTGATTTAAAAAGAACACCTGTTCGCGTGACCTGTTCTCAAAGTAAAAAAAATATTCCGCGCATACTAAAAAATACTTATTCCGCATAGGAGCCAAACTAGTTCTTGTGGGGTAGGTGTGCCACGATGAAACAAGGGAATGAAAGGCCGCAAATTGGATGCTCTTTACCCTGCCCACAATGGCTCTGTTGTCTTGGTTCCAAAGTGCATGTTTTACAAGTGCAATAACTAAAATGCAGTTGACTATTGAAGTCACACACCATATAATAAAGTTTCCTTTTAGAACCATAAAATGGGATCAAATTTTACTGTCGAATATATATATATATATATATATATATATATATATATATATATATATATATATATATATAAAGAGCTTTTAACTTAAGTTTTACCATAGGTGAAATTAGTAGGTGGGTGTTTTGTCTGGAAATATTAACATAGTTTGTTAACTATAGGTCTTTGCTTCTACACTCTCTTCCCCGATACTGGTAATTGTTTATTTGTTTTTAAAAGTTATTTCCTTTTTCATTTTCTAGAAGAAAATTGATTTTGGTATATTATTCCAAAAATAACTATTCAGTTTCAAAACAAGCACTACTAAAAATGTCATATTTATATTTTGCGTCAGGCGACACCTGCCACAAAAAGTACCTTTTCCGACGAGAAAACGTTTTTGCGTCGACCATGCAACATCAATTGAGGAGTCGCATGGAGAGGGGTCCTCAAAAGCTTTGCGTCGGGAAATGCCTAACGCAATTAGTTGTTTCAACGGGAATTTTTCTGTTTTCGACGCTTTTTTTCTCGATGTGAAAACTTAGCAAAAACGACTATTTTTTGCATCGCTTATAATTTCCGAAGCAATAATTGACACAAATACTTTATGTGGCGCCTTATATACTGTCGAAAATAGTTTTTTACCATCGCAAATATTATAATAAAATTATATTTATTATGGCTGAACCGATCCCTCTCCATTTGAAGACGAGCCGAGTCGTCAAGTCAAGACACATTTGAATAATGTTGAATAAAGTCACTCTCTTTTCAAATGGATAAGAATCGAACCCATGACCTCCCGCATGTATGTCGTGCGATGGGCCACTGGGCTAGTTGATAATTTGTTAGTTTTTTATTATTATTATTTTAGGGGGATGTTGGAGGGGGGAATGTGGGAATCGAACACAGGGCACAGCCAAGCGTTGTAGGTTAGCTCCCAACTGGGCTACCTGATTCCACTGATAATTTGTTAGTTGTTGTTCCTTCTATTATATTTATTATTATGGAGTTTTTTGTTTTGACCATTTACATATTTAAATTTCTCTTTGTGTTTTGATTTCCTTTTCTTTATGAATCAAATTAAAATTAATACACTCTCATTAAATTTTAAATAAAATTTAATTTTTCTTTCAAAATATATTTCAGAAAGATAATCTATATATTTATGTATGGAATTGTTATCAAAATATGAATAAAATTATTATATATGTATATTTTTTTGGTAATAAATTGAATATATTACTAAACAAATATAAAAAATAAAATTATATTCCCTATTAGTGGAAAAATCATCATATCAAAGAGTTGTATGCAAAAAAGTATTGCAATTTATTTTTATATTTTTTAGCTTTAAGGGATTTTGGGTCCAATTAATCTTTTTTGGTGCAAAAATAAATTGTGAATCCACTTTCTAATTGATATTTATCGTCAAAATATTATTAAATAATCTCAAAAAATATTTAAAAAATTCAAAAAAAATAGATCTTTAATTAGTAAACAATAACTTCATATATTTCAAATGGAAAATTTAATTAAAAGATCTTGATACATTAAACAAATTTGAATCCATTCTATTACAAATGTTATTAAATCATAATATTGATTAAACTTTTCTTTATAATATTCATCTAAACTCATTCTAATAAGTGCCCCAAATTTTTGGCATATACGTAAAAGTGCCTCATAATGTGACATTATATATATGGCAAATTTTATAAAAACAATATTAAAAATGAAAGTTAAATTTAAAGTTAAATAAGTAAAAGAAAAATATTTTGATAATATGACTGTTGGAGTATTTTAGTTATTAAATTTATTAAGATATATCTATTAATGATCATGACTAATTGTAATCAAGTGATAATGAATAATTAAATTTTATCTTTTATTAAAAATAATATATTTTAAATTAAAAAATGTATTTTACTATATTATATAAAATCTATTATGTTTTCAAAATTCGTATATCAAATTTATAATTTTTTCAAATTTTACAAAACAACATTGTCAAACAATTAGTTATATAAATAAATATAGTTATGCTATATAAATATATAGTTAAAATATATGATGAAAGTTCTTGTGGTCTATTAGTTAGAGCATTTGATTTCAGAAGGGTTGTGTTCAAATCTCGCCAATTCATATTATACTTACTTTAGAGTAACAATTGTTCTTTAAAAAAACATAGTTATCTTAGGGCGGGAATTCCACCACCAAACTAATACTAAAAATTTGGTCATTTGCATCAGCTTTCTATACGACAGGAGAATCCCATCACAAATTTTGATTATTTGCGGCGAAACATTTTGCGTCGAGTGAAGCTCGTCGCAAATATGGTCATTTGCATCGACTTCCTATGCGCCAGGAGAATCTCATCGCAAATTGTGATTATTTGCACGAAACTTCTTGTGTTGATTGAAGCCCATCGCAAATAATTCATTTTTCGCGACAAATTAACTTGCTTACACAAATACTAATTAGTGGTCATAAATGCATATCACCAAACGACATCGTACTATTATTTGCGTTGGTGTGTCAATCCTGACACAAATGACAGTTATTTGTGATGGTACACATCCAACGCAAACAGTCTCGACACAAAAATCTGTATTTCTAGTAGTGAAGCATACTATCATTTACCTCAAGTACTATAGCCAATCCATTTATAGTTGTAAAGTAAAAGGTGACATATAAGATGCTACATTGTATTGAATACTCTTGGACTAATTTTAAAGTGTTGATACCCGAAAAATCTCGGATGGTCGGAATCATCCAGGAGACGGGTAAACGGGTCTCAAGAGATAAAACGGTACAAGATCGCTAGCCACTTAGTTTGGTCGAACAAGAAGCCGACCAAGCTCGCCAAACTATTGTTCCGGCCAGCTAAGATGGGTTAGCCGAGATGAGAATAGTATCAGGAGTAAGGCCAACCGACTGTCGGGTTAGCAAAGACAAGAATGGTATCAAGAGTAAAGACAACCGGGTTTAGTCGAGTCTAGTGGTGTCAGGAGCCAATTGCCAAGCCAAGCGGGTCAGCCAAGAAGAAAATGGTACTAGGGAACATTCGAAACAGGTTGTCCCGACTGAGACCAGTGC
The DNA here is from genome assembly GCA_026122235.1 of Vinca minor. Lineage (NCBI taxonomy): Eukaryota > Viridiplantae > Streptophyta > Magnoliopsida > Gentianales > Apocynaceae > Vinca > Vinca minor. The sequence goes on from JAOCZM010000020.1 coordinate 988,411, forward strand.
CAAGAACATGGAGTCAAACCAGCTTTCCTAACCAATTGCTGAGAAAATGGTTGATAGAGTCTGATATGACTTTGGACTCTTCTAGAAGCATGTGGGCTGATCTTTAATAGTCAACTTTGACTTAATCTTATGTCACAATGTCTCTTTAACATCTACTGTCAATTAAGAGAGAAAATGATGGAGAATATGGGGGATATTTACAGATAAGTTAGCAGGACAAGCAAAAAATATGTGGGAACGTTTTTCCCAAAGAAAATGAATGATAACTAAAAATCGACCAATGTATTGATGAACACGCCACTAGCCCCACTACTTCCATAACTTTTGAAGGTATGCAGAACATTCAAGGTCATGACAGTTATGTGCATTTTACAAAGAAAATGGGTTCACATGGGAATGGAGCAACTATAAATAGGAGAAGACTTGAAGATAAAAAGCTCTTCAACATAATACTAAATATGATTTTTTTTTAAAAGTCTTTACTGAATTTTACTAACCACCAAACATAACAAGAACAACTAAATCACCTCCAAGGTACCGATTGTTGAGAAATCTAGCACACAAGCCCAACTCAAGGTAGATCCAGGAACACAACCAAACGATCACATTACATGTGATGGATAAAATATTATAACTCTGAAATCACACTATATGTGATGGATATGACTATTTTAACACCAACACTCTTCACTCACTTTGGAAAAAATCAAATAGGTATGGCACAATTGTGATCTCGGAATGAATTGAGAGATTAAAAATGATATAAACCTTTAAGAACAACTTCTCATTACTCTCTTACCTCATAATCAACTCTAAGATCTTTTAAAGTGGGGATACCAACTGTTTGAATTTCAAATCGTCCATTGTGCAACGACTAGTTTCTAACTTGATGGAGACAATGCGGTTAATCAAACTGAAATCGGGACAACTTTTCTTCTACACTGGAAAATCTTCAATTAATCGAACTTTCGGTGGTCTACCGGATGAGCCAGTGAAAGATATAATTTCTACCTAAAGAATAAAGCACTTAAGCTACCCAGTTACCCAAACTTGAACAACGGTTAACTAATGTGATCATATTTCTCTCAGAACAAGTCTGAAACAATCTGATACACTCAAATACTGTCCTTAGTACATAAACAATTTTGTTAAAGCTGAGTTTGAAATAAACATATCATTGAAAATATATTTTTAATGGATGAAAATATATTTGATTATAAAGAGCAAATGTTTGAAAGTTATTTTCAATTTAATCCAAGTTCTAAGTTAAACATGATGCCATATTCCACGAATGATTCAAACTAAGTGAGTAAATATTAGAATTTACAAGATATTACCTATAATTATTACCATAACATCTAATATCTACAATCTTCAGCAGTAAGGCATTCTTCATAACTCCAGTAATTACAGACTTGTATCTTCAATAGAACATGTATGAACTTATCCTTTCTTCTTTGTAACACTATCACAATGAGTATAGACATTAGAAACTATATAGTAAAGGGCACAGTTTTTAAAAAGGTCAAAACTTTGAAAATTATTTTTCCTTCGAGAAGATTTTGAGATTTTTAAAGGGATATAACTTTTAAAAACCTCCCCCTGAAGATGTGCTATAAAAGAAACAAGTGTTTGGTTGTTTTAAAAGATTTAAGATAAAAATCATCCAACAAAGAAGTATAAGCTCAAAAGATAAAGTGACATTCATAGCTTTTCCAAAACAAATTTAGAATTTGTGCCAGAATTGCGATTAATCGGAATCAGGACAAGGTTAATCGGATATAACTACTGAAATAGATTTTTGAAGATAAAATTAAGATAAAATATGTATTCATGAAACCTAAAACTCCCGGCAAAAAATCATCTATCCTTATTATGTGTCTCGTTCCCTATCCCTACGAATAAATGATTGACACGTGTTTATATTTTCCCTACGGGTTCCACTATTTCTTTTAGATTATAATTTTTTAATTAAAAAATTAACACGTCAATTTCTTATTAGTGAGATAAGAATTGGAACACCGAACGAGTACAGAAGATTCCTACCCAACACTCCCAAGAGCAACTTAGATTTATTTTGAAAACAATGTCTCTAAGTTTTAGCACGAGAAAATCATTCCTTATGTTTTAAAATCAAAATGTAACCATGATATCTTCATAACTTCTAATAGTAAGATACCAACTCAATACATATAACCAGCAAATATAGAATGATAGCGCAAGAATCCAACCCCGTGGACTAGACTTTTTCGGCGTGAGGGATTTTCTCAATAACACATATTTAATTTTAAAGCGGACAGGTTTACCGTGTGAGGAATTATTTTTCAATAACACATACTTGTTCGAGTCACGCTTTTTTAAGTGTAAAACATCTCGATGGAAGAAATTTCAAATCTAAATACATGATCCGGCCAACCTAATTTTTTAGCTCTACGTTCGAAAGTAGTAAATTTAATGTAAAAAAAACAAGTAATGGAAAATAAGAGTGATTGACTTGATCTTAATTGTTTTCCACCCAAAAAGATGAATACAATTTACACCTTCGTCCTAATTAATATATCAAAAGGGAGTTGTGTCATTTTCTCGAATGTGTAGGACAAAATTGTCTATCATATTTTCTTTATGTCACCATAAAGGATACATGAAAAAGATCGAGAAACAAGTGAAAGAAACAAGGTAGCATGCCATGTGAGTTCTTGTAATATTGCCTTGTTGTTGTTTAATTACATACTTGACCATAGTGTTGTCCAATTATAATTCTTCTGCCCCATGGATTCAAGGCTCAAAATCATTATTCAATGAGTTGCATGATGGAAAAGGATTTTGTGCAGAGGAGAAGATTCTTATCAATAGTTAGAAAGTCACATGTGAAGAGGAGAAGGATTTTTACTGAAATATAATATTGGAAAATCAGAAGATATAGCTATCAAAATATAAGTTTGTGCCAATACAAGATTGTCTTTGAAGGGAAATGAATTACTCCATTGATTTTATAAATCATATTATAAGACATTTTAGTTATTTTATATTTTGTTTTTGAAAATTTGAGTATTTTACAAATTTTAAGAATTATTATTTTTAGAGTTATTTTTCACTCGTAAATATAATTCTCTCATTATTTATTATATTAGTGGAATTAGTAAAGAATATATATATAATAAGAAAAATATCATTTATTTTCCTCTAGACAAGTTGACGCGTCACATTGACACAACAATAAATCTCGGGTTCAAACTTCTTGTCTCGATAATAATACATAAAAAAATCTATGCAAAATTGTTAAGCAAATCTAGTATATTTAATACCTCTGAACTTAAATAATAGGTTTCAGATTCAATACCTCCCACCTTAATAATAATAATTTTTAAAAATAAAATAAAATAATCTATAGAAAAATTGTGAAAAAGTGCAATATATATATATATATATACACACACACACCTCCAAGCAGTAAACAAAAGCAATGTAGAGTTGTTGAAGGCTGTAAAATTATTGAGAGACCAAAGTAATTCACTTGTAGTAAGACAAGGCAACAGAATGATTAAATGATCGGAAGACATTATATGACTTTATTACAAGATTGTCCCATGTATAATGAAGTCTCATAATATTCCTATCCAATCTTACTCATTTGCAAATCATTATGTAGGTACAATTTTTTTTTTTTTTTTTTTAATGAATAATTATGTAGGTACAATCTTTTACGTATAAGAAAAGCCCATATATAAAGATTTTAAGAAGATGATTAAGAATCCAATTTTCACATTTAGGTGAGAATATAAGTATCAAGAATAATATGTCTTGTAAGTCTATATTATATTCTTTTCACATGGATCTTTATTTAGAAACTAGACCATCTTAATTTAATAATTACACAATGAAATAGTATACCTGAGTTGACCAAGTTGGTAATAGTGTGTAATCCATATTTTTAAACATTTAACAAGGTTTTAAACATCACTCCGAAGACATAAGTTTTGTGACTATACTCAAAGGGGTGAAAATTCCCCGTCTCCATCCCTTTCTCCAACCAATCAAAATTTACTATATAAATATTTTTTCTAATTATATATACACGGGGTGAATTGTGATTGGCTGGGGACAAGATGAGGATAGGAACGGGGACGGAGGATTTTTTACCATACTCAAGTAGCGGTTGCAACTTAAAAAATAAAAGTGATAATATTTTTATATAAAAAGCCGAAAATAAATGAAATATCAATATTTCTAAATTCCAGGTCTAGTGCTCCCATTATATTGACTAAAAGAGGGCAAAAAATCATATGTTCCCATTTTGTATTTCGTTTTCTATTCCGTCGAATAGATGATTGATATGTGTTCAGATTTTCCTTACGAGTTTCCCTATTTCTTTTAGATTATAATTTTTTTTAATTAAAAAATTAACACATGACAATTTATTATTATTAGCACAAGAAATGAGACACTATACGGGGATCCGCAAAAAGAGATCGTGCATTCAATAAATTCCAACTCTGAATTCTTACAGTTGGAATAATAAAACTTCAGTGCCATTTTTCATAAGGACTTGTTTTATAAAAATATTATCTAATACTCATGTGATCCCAAATTGGAAAAGGCAACATTATATTTGAGACCGATAGGGTAAAAAAAACTAAATAATAATCATTTCCATTAGTCATAATATCACGGATTAACTCAACTGCCCAGGTCTACTTATATAGGTCATTATCAAAGGATATTTCAATATTTTATACGGTTTAAGGTGTGATAACCCTATTTTTTATTAAGGATTTGCCACCGTGTATTTGTGGACTGATCATTTAACTCAATACGATCAACTTGCTTTCATGCTTTTGATTAGGTCGTCCGGATAGACTTGTACATCCTGAGTCGTGCGAAGAGGTCGTCGCAGAGTCTAGCCTTGGTCCAAGCCAATAAGTCAGCATGACACTTTCGTGGACCTAAATTATGTACTTCTTTTTTGGACCTAAATAATTTAGACCAAACTATTTCCTTAATTGTCATCTGGGGATGGAGATGGCAGCAGCGGTGACTCCGTCAATAAAACCGCTTAGTCTGAAATAAACTGATGTGGCAGTTGGTATCCACTTGTAAGGAAACAAATCGCGTAGTGAGGATGACGCAACGGATCCAGTGCAGAACGGATAAATTCTGCACGTGCAAAACTTTCCTCTTCCGTTGGATTAAAATTTTAACGGTTTCAAAATTAATTCAAAACGAACACCTGTTATGAGTCTCATAACATATGTTCTATTTTTACCGTACGAAACACTTATTGTAAACCTCATAACAAATATTTTGCCCCTAATATATATATTGAAAACAAATTGTTCCGTATAGGATCAGGACTGGTGCGGATGATGTGGTGCAGCGTTTGCACAAAGTTTTTCTCCTTTTTTTTGGAGAATATATATTTTTATGTATGATCCATGACCATGAGTATAATATAAAGACAGCTAAACTTAGTTAACTCTTTGATCCCAAAAACATGGTAGGGACACAATAATATGGATCAAAGTGTCATTGGAAATTGAAGGATCAATAATTTGTTTTTGCAATAAAAATCTGCCAACAGCCACTCTGTATATATTACATAATGAACTTAGCGCAATTAATATATTGTAATTTTGCAATAACGAGAAACAGTCGATTGTATAATTAAGAGAGATAAACTTCCAATTTTAAGGGGCAATTAAAAAAATTTATATTTGTAGTATATGGCATTTCTAGGTAAAGCAATTTGTATGTTAGCCAGCGTGGAAATCGTATGTCGTCATACATATACTCACCACTCAAAATTTGTCATGTAAATTTTTTTTTCTAATTTATATACATGTGGCGAATTATAAGTGGTTGAGTATAAGAATAGAAACATACACGAAGATGGACGAATTTTTTGCCTGTCAGACACTACTTACACCACTTCATAAACTATTGATTTTCTTTTGTCTAGGGCTTTGTTTGGTTGGGATGAATGGGAAGAGTAGGTAAGTAAGGAGAGGAAGTAAATGAGTGGTTTATTTTATTTGGTTGGGAGTGGAGTTGGATGGAAAGTAAATCAAGAGAGGGAGAGTCTCTCATTCACTAGGTTTTTTAGCCCCTCCAAAATTGAAGGGTTTCGGAAGTTTTTGTGTTGAAAAGTCAAATTAATCCTTTGACTAGAACATACTTCCTCCATTCCTCAATATAGATCGTTTAAGACATTTTAAAAAAAATTAAGGAACTCAAATAAACAATAATCTTTCCTCCACAATTCCAATAATACCCCTTCCTTCCTCCTTCTCTTTCACTTTTCCAATAAAAGATATGTTGAGGGTATAATTGGAATAAATTATTGACACATAATAAAAGATATGTAAATGACAATTATTTTGGATACATATATATCTTTTAAACGACAATTAATTGGGAATGGAGAGAGTACATTCAATAGACAGGAAATTGATAATTTAGATGAATTGAATAACTTCACTATGCAATAGTGGAATTTCCGTGCATACTCACTGAAAAGTTCATCCTAGTCCCTCTTGATATCAAAGGTGTCCTATTCCACTGGAGCAGGCGCCTACCCACGACCTTGAGGTGTGGGTTCGATATCCTCCGTCTGCGTGCGACAAACTTTAATATCCCTTTTTAGGGCTATCGTCTCCTCGTCTGACGCAGTTCTCTCTCCCTTATATGGAGCAACCACCCAATCGGGCTTAAAAAAAATTATAAGGAGTTGTAGCTTTTAAAAGAATAATAATTGAGATGTATCAACAGCTCAATTGCCTGACTCAACATTTTTTTTTTTTTCCTTTTTTTTTAAGATTTAGTAAAATGAAAAAAGTAATATGCATGCCATCAATAAGTGTCATATGTGTTTATGAACAAAAATGTGACATAACACATATGATGGAGCTGAGTCTCGGATGGGTAGTCTGACCCGATTAGATATTTATGGGTCTGTCTTTCAAGCGGTGTGAGAGTTCGGTTCGAAAGACTTGTGCATGAATATGCCTGACCGGGCTAGGGTGGTCGATGGATATAGGGATTTAAGGGTTTTCTATGGATTATGAACCTATTTGGAAGCTACTAGATAGTTAGAGAATTTAAGAGGATTAATCAAACAAGAAAATAGACTGTGATCTTGGAAATCTCTAATTTTTTAGAACTTCTACAGTTTACTTGGATATCAATGTTTGTTTTTTACAAATATCTAATTATTTACGCTTCGTTGTCATTAAATTTTCTAGATGTGATTCGATTACTTCCTTAAACATCGGAGCAAATTCGGAAAGCTATCATAACCTTCTTTCTCTTTTTGCAGGAATGGGATCTTATTTCTCAACTCCATTAATATAAAATTTATATCTAGGTGGAGTGGTGGAGTGGTGGGCAGATTAGATTCCAATCCTTTCATTACTCAAAGCTTCAAAACATTATACTAAGGTACTATTGAAGTAAAATGTTATATTGAAGTAAAATGTTCAATAGAAATAAAAATAGAAAGACCTATTGGCTATATATCAATAATTGAAAATAAAACCACCTAGTACAACAACTCCAATAATTGACAATAAAACCACCTAGCACACATGCATTTAGTTCCAAACAAACCAACCTATGCTTTTCTTATAGTTTTGTCAAAATTTTCCTCTTTTTCATGTTTGTTTGTATTGGTTGCGTACATTTGAGGTCAATTTTTTTCTTTTTGGTTCCAAGTATAGGGAAAGTCTGGCATGGGGCGGCCCCTGTGGGTACAGCCCCACACTCCTCTCACATAAATTTAGATAGGTCCACCTAAGAGTAGGTCCCGCAGAACCTCCAATTCTCACAGTTACTCACAAAGTCCGTCCCATAGAAAAAATTTTCCAAGTATAATAGCACTGATTGGATCATCCACAAAGCAAACACCCACTGGCTACATGCAGAACGGGGTAATTCCGCACGTACGAAACTCTCCTAATCCGCTGGATTAAAATTTTGACGATTAACATTGATTTAAAACGAACACATGTTCTGAGCTTAGAACACATGTTCTATTTTTTACCGTCCGAAACAGCTATTATGAGGTGTTGCGTATGATTGAAAAATGCTAGTCGGCATAGGATCCGGACTGAAAACAAACAATACCCGGATAATGTTCTTTTAATTCGTCATTAATTTTGCATTCTAGCCCTTCCCTCACTTTTATTTTTTTATTTTTTTTATTTTGGGGGGCTAAATTTCCTTCCTCCCTAATTACAAGGGCTGTGTCTTGTCTCATTCTTTCGGTACCGGAGCATCATTACGTATTTAAATTTATTATTACCTCATTTTCATAATGTAAATAGTTTAGAACATGTAGGAAAATGTAGCAAAAATTAAGGAAATAATAAAAAATTATTAGTTAAAATATTAATATTACTATTTTAAATAGAATTAGTGGTATAGAAGTCATATTTAAAATAGTAACATTGATACTTTAATGTTAGTACTTTACTTTTGACTTGCTTAATTTTTGTTAAATGTCTTAAACCCCGTAAACATTTGTTTAAGCTAAAAACGATTAAAAAACATTAGATGTTACATAATGTAAATTGTATATCACTATAATCCGCTAAATATAAAGTATTTTGTCAAAATGTGAAATACGTAAATAATTTATGGTTATTTAATGCAAATTACTCAAAAAAAAGAGCCGTACATTTCAAAATTAAAATATAAGTTTAGTTTCCAAATAAAATGATATACAAGTACGCAAATTTAGAGAACCATTTCCTCCTTTTAACAGTCATTTAGGATCTATTAATTAGTTAAATTGAAGATAAAAACAATCAGCACTAGGGGTTACTCCGCCCCGTCAAATCCGGTCAAACCCGACCAGTCTCTCTTCGTGAATTACAAGGTTGGGGAGACGGTGCGAGCCGGGTTAGGAGTTCAAAAACTTGACCCACCCCGCTAAAACCTCCTTTAACCCGTAAAAATCCGGACAAACCCGTGAGTTCAACAACTATTTTTATTAAAAAATATTTTTTTAAATATAAAATTTCCTTGTAAATATTCCCTCATACTCACTAAACCTCACCTCTTACTTTATTTTTTCTAAATTATTATATATTTCTAATCTAAATTGTGTGAGTAGAGTCGGTGAAAATTGGAACATATCTTAAATTTATCAGTGTTTGGCAGTCTAGTTAGTGTATCTCTCTTTAATTATTTTTATAAAATTTGTTTATATTTATATCTCAAATTTAAGTTATAAAAAATAGAAAATTGTAAAAAACATCCTCATGTTGATTCCCAAAATGTACCGCGGAATCTAGCGGATCAGAGAAGGCTTTGACTTCACCTGCTTGGAAAGTGTGGACAATCCATAAAAAAAATGAAAAAGTGAAATGTACCAAGCGTGGGCGTGAGTAAATTTACAAAAAGATTGAGGGATGGCGTCACTTAAAAGACACATTTACAAAAAATTGTATTTCCATTATGGAGGTTTAGCTCCCAAGTCCCCCTCCTATTTAACTTTATTTTAGTTATTAATATAACCGGTAGGAATCCATTTCAAACATCTCACCACTACAAAGGTATATTTCTATGTATTCTTTTAGATTTTTCACCTTAAATTTATTTTATTTTTTTAAAAAATCATTAAAACTCACCAAACTCGGTTAGCCCCACCCGCGAGTTTCGAAATTTTGGAGATTGAAATTTTTATCAACCTCGCCTCGCCCCGTTCACTAGTTAAGCTCACTCGTCCCGCCTTGCGAGTTGGTCAAATCCGCTCCGAACCCGCTGAATCGTCATGTTTGCCATTGTTAATCCGCACAGTACTTTCAATAAGAAAATTAAACACACTTATGAAATATTAACTCAAAAAAAAAAATTGTAAAATAATTGAAAAAATTGCAACGTTAATCCCCAAGACGCGTGTTCTTATTAGAAGTCCTCTCACTTAGCATGCAGAAGCAAAAGTCTGAATCCTATGTGAAAGAGATATTTTTTAGTACATACGGAACGTTTTAAAACATGTGTTTTAGACTTTAAGATAGGTGTTTTAAAACTAAGTACAGATATTCCGCACGATAACAACAAAATGTTTATTCTGAGGCTCAGAATAATTGTTCGTTTTAAATTAATTTTAACCGTAAAAAAATTTCGTAGTACAAAATTACCCATGTTCTACACTGGAGTCAGCATCAAGAAGCTATAGATATAATAATAAGGAAAGCGTGTGCATGAAGCCGCCGCTTTATCATCGATCTAAACTTACGCCTCCACAGTATACACGCAGAGAATAGACAGCATCTCCTGAGTGACTTTATTTTGATCAATGACTAGGAAAGAGAAGGAAGTAAAATTCATAGACCACCTTAGTGTAATATATGTATATCAAAACGGTCAATAGATTTCATATAATGCAAACTCTATTCTTGTGAATAGGTTTTTATCTTTATTCATCAAATAGGTTTTTATCTGACATGTATTGGCATGAGTAACATTTAATAGATGATGGTAAGTTTTTATGAACCAAGATAAAAAATAAAAATAAAAAAATTTTGTATTTCTTACTATTAAAAATCTTATTCATAAAAAAAAAATGTTTAATTCGCTTGTGCGCAATAAATCTCAGTATTAGTTAGAATTAGTTTAGAAGAGTGAGTTTTTTTTAAAAAAAAGAATAGGTATTTATTATTTTTTTTAATCAAAGATCTAATGGCTAACTGTTATGCACTATAGTCAGACCGATTCCTACAAGATTTTTTCATGTGTGGGGTCCATCTCAATATCTCTTTTTACTCCAGAGCCCACACACATTTATTTATTCCATTTTACACTCGTACTAAAACAAAATAAATATGTATGTATTTGTTCACTTCTTTTTTTTGTTAAGTATATTTGTTCACTACTTTTACACATTTTTCAAAACACAAATTTTACTTTTTGTTTAACCGCTCCTCTTACAAAAAACGACTTTTTCAATCATTTTACAAAATTCAGAAACTAATATTATTCAAAAATATCCTTTCATTTTCTTAAAATAGATATATTTTTTTTCTCAAATGTCTATAACTAATCTTTTATATTTAGAAAATACATGTTTCACTAACATATTAATATTGTCGTTAATATATTTAATTAATAAGGATATCATAGTAATTTATGAATGATCAAACTATTATTCTTAATTATTTTGTGTCTTAAATGTTTATATTAATAAAAATGTAGTATTTTTTAGGGTCTTCCTAACGTGCATTCAGGGGAACCCGTTAATTCAAATAAAATAGAAATATATGATAATTTTAGTGTATCGAAATTTAAATTTATATTAGAAGATGAAGAACCTGTGTGGAATATGGGATGCTTGCCCCAGTGGAAATGGTAAGCATGATCCTGGGCTTCGGCCCAGGATCGAATCCCGTATACCCCTTCCCCCCCACCCCCGTAAAAAGAACCTGTGTGGAATAAAAAATTTAAAATATACAGCACAATAATGCAGATTAACAAGTAGGTTGGGACAAGCATTATAAAAAAAAATTATTATTATTATTACTAGTTTGCTAAGTTATTATTACTAGTTTGTACATGAGTAGTTTTATCTTAATAGATGAGTAAGTTTTATAATTTATATCCAAACTAATAAATACAATACACATAAGCTAAAAGTACAAACGCACAACAAGAAAGAGAAATAACTTTTTGACTTATATTTATTGCACTCATTGGTTTGAATATAATTTTTAAAATTACTCATCTTCGAAAGAAAATTACTCGTTTGTACATTTCTATTCAATTTGATGTCGTAATAGTAAAATATTATATATTATTTCCCGGTAAATATGCCGGAATTTCGGCTGCAGAAAAGCCACAGTTCACCAAACATATCTTTTCTAATTAATATAGATGTTTTTAAATAAATTTGGATGAAAAAAGTTGAGAGAATCAAGGAAGGACGAAAAAAGTTGAGAGAATCAAGGACCATCTTCTTGGCGTGGGGGTGTGTTTGTACTATGATGATTGATGAGGATACCTTACCTACCTATAAAAGGTCCATTATAGTCATTCTATGATCCAACTCGCTTTTTCCTTTAGGAAATATCTGATATGGACCAGGTTCATGTGGATCATGTGGTCCAGATTTGACCACATCCTTACAAAATGAGGAGAGAGAAGAAAATGCAGTGATATGGCCAAATTTGGACCGCATGGTCCAATGAACCTGATCCATGACAGAATAGACCTTTCCTTTATTAGTTTTGTGCTAAGTGTGGATTATTCATTAAAAGAAAAAGAAAAAAGTGCCAAGTGGGGATAACAACGAATTGCCTTTTTAGGTTTTGAACCTATTTTATTAATTATAATAATAAAAAAATACTAGTTTTGGATCAATTTAATGAAGGGGCAAGTTCTATTTTTTTCTCCCCTCTAGCAATAATATAATGAAAAAAATATTAGCATTTTGTTCATAAATTTAGTTTAGAACCAACGATCATATTACCTGCAAAGATAAGAAGGCAGAGCTAACTCCCCAAAACCTATGTCGATATTTAAGTCAGTAATCGAAACAAGAATAGTAAAACTTAAGACAACATAATGTAAATAACTAGTTATTTATAGGAATCAAACTTTAACCTCCAAGTAAACCCTAGAATGATCTGAAAAACCTAGATCTTCCAAGATCTTATTCTCTTTCTTTGTGTGATTGATCCTCTTAGATTCTCCAACGACCCGGCAGCTTCTAAATAGACGTGTGGTTCCATAATCTTAATGAACCCTTTAAACCACATTTAGTTGTCACCGTCTCCTTAGCCCAAACGAGCTTAGTAAGCCACACACCTCTCGAGCTAGACTCCCACACCGCTTGGAAGTTACACTCATTTTTATGGGCGGGTCGGTAACCCATCATGATGCCCAACTCCATTTGTCCTCCCGCAAAGCCTAACTCCTTAGCACTTTGCGCTTAAAGGGGATGGAACGTTGCTTCTAGAACACGCCAATTCACTTTCCAGTGCAAATGATAGTCCCCAGCGTGAATGTCGTCAGTGTCACTCGAATAGACGCAACCACCCAAGGTTCACCTATAAAAGATAACATATTTAGCAGGTTTTATCTCACAATTGTCTTTCTCTACAAATTCATCAAACTCTTCCACCTCTGGCCTTTGTTCTAAACTTCAATTAACAAAATGCCACAAAAAACATCAATCAGTTATGGTGCGAAAGAACCAATTCCTAAACAAAAAGAGGTTGATATCGATAACCTCGAATTGACTTTTGGTTAGGTCGTTGTCAAGTTTTAGAGAGAGAAAACCCCACGGGAGTCTATGGCATTTTATCTTCTAATGCCAGCTGATGGAAAAATGATCATCAAGAAAAGGGTCCCAAATGCCAAATTTATTGAAGATACCACTGTTAATATCATGACTCATAGTCTTCGGCTGTCAACATGCATCTGGAATGGATTGTTCTAATGCCTTCTAAGAAGAATATGGAAAGTGCCCCTCCCTAGGACTGTTTCACACGTGGAGGTCTAGCATTCATTTTTTTTTTTATCTACTTCGAGATCTGCAGAACTATTACAATTTAATGCTTACTCAATTCCGATTGAATGACATATGAATTGTGATTGGATTTATTATAGGATACCAATAAGGATTCCCACCAACATGGACGTGTTTCGCCGTTGTTACAAGTTCGTGGGTCGTAACGCCGAAAAGCAATACTAGCTTAATCTTCATACTAGCGCTCTTGTGCTTGTGTATCAACTGCCCACCTCGAGTAAGGGATGAAAGGAGAACATTTTCTATGTTAAACCTCATCACTTTGACTTCCTAAGTGTCCTTGGGCTCATCCATAATTTTGATAGCACACATCCTCCAGAGGCATCACTTGATTCTTATACTTCGAAAACTCTATTTGCATTCCAATTGAAAATGTAAATAAATGAAAACTTGTACATGAATGTGGTGCGGCACGCAGGACTCCCTCGAGTAGCGAGTTTAATCAAGAACTATAGAGTAAGGACATTTTTCCTTAATAATTTTAAGAAAGTGCTTTCCATTATCCCCTCTCTCCCTCAAAGATCGGAGTTGATATAATCATGTTCTTTGTGTATATCCTTTCATGGGTGGGTATTGCCATAACTATTTACCAGGCCATGCTACACTAGACTGTGGATGCTATGGCTAAGAATGGACGATGTCAGTGAGAAAAAAGGTGAATAGACGTTCTACTGAACAAGCAGAAAAATCCACCAGTTGATTCCTCTCCAACATAAGATGAAACTGCCAAAATAACGGACATTGTGGTCGGCCTGACCAAGAAGTCTGGTAAAACACTTCAGCGACCCGAAGGTATACCATGACTCATAAATTGTGCAAAACTATGACCTCATGGGTTTTTGAAGATATCTGGGGAAGACTCATTAGCCACGCCAGCCTTAAAAGAAGCAAGAATTGTTCCAAAGTTTTGTCTGAGCAGGGATCTCCCAACAAAATGGTCTATAGAGAATCTCGCGCAAGCATAATTAGTTATGGCACATTTGGCATCATACCGACCTGCTACAAGATTTGTCCCATTCTTTCTTGAAGGGATGATTTAGCTAGAACATTATTGAGGTAATTTTTCCACCATGAAGCTTTTGTAAGTATATAACTATTACTTTAAATAATGTCATCTTGCCCATGTAGGAACTTATTTTTATATGTGAGTTGGACGCTCAATATAAGGATCTATCACAATCTTAGAAATCTTGGCAAGATCAAAATATAAAACTTTAGGCATCCTTATCTAATGTCCAATCAGATTTTGAATGCGCTAGTGCCCAAGCAAATAATTAGGCCCGAAAGATCAACCAGACTGAGATCGTGGTCACCGCTGCCAAAGAAAAGCTTGAGCAAGCTTATGCGCAGCTTGAAGTTCTCAACAACAAGTACACCAATATGCTCGAAGCAAGTCAAGAATAATTGGATGAGGACATGAAGCTTCTATCTGAGAAACAGGACCAACTAATACTCCAATTCTTCCAAAGAGATGAAGCGAAAATCCAATTTCGGGGTACCTAGCCCCGTCCATCAAATATTATTGCTCTAACATGTTTGAGCAACTGAAGTCTCGACATCCATTGTTGACCTGCCCTAAGGATTACAAAAGCATGGTGGAAGAGAACGCTCTGGTTCTTGTGTTCCTTTGGAATAGCCCCGACGCGGCTTTATCGAATTCATAAGGGGTTCTCGGAACAGTGCCTTAAGGGGAAGTATTTAGAAAGATCAAGACTTAGACAGGAATAGTTAAGGAAATCTTATAGCTCTAACTCTTTTGAACATTTCCCGAAGAATTAATGCAAACCTTTTTTTTTATCATATTTGCAAGTTTTGCATTTCACGAATAATTCATATTCATTTAAGCAATAACCCACAAAGTTATGTTATCTGGCCAGTGCGCGAATGGGAGAGGTTCCTATACAAGGACCTTTACCCGCTGAGCGCTCCAGTCACAGTTTGAGGATCAATCCATGATCTCCTAGCTGGCGTCCCTATGTGGTTGACCAATGTCTCCGGGCCTAAAGAGTTTTCGCGCACAGTTATATAAGGAACGACCGAGGAAATCCATATCTCGTTCGTCCTACGGCGCAGGTTCATCTGAACATTTTTCTTTTCACCTTCTTTACTTATTAACAAATATTTTTCTTAATAAATTTAAATGAAAATGACTTTTCTATTTCCCAAACAGATATGGGAACCGCTATCATCGATTTCCAAAAGTCGTAGCTGCATATATTTATAAGAGAAGAAACTGTGAATATATTAAATCGAAATATTACCTTTCCATTCTCTTTTCCATTACTCTATCAAGCACGATCTGTGTCTGACATTATCCAAGTACAAAGCCTTGTAGCTAAAGGGTTGAACATAATGTTCCTCTCTAGAGGTTTCTCTCTCACCACGTTTTTCCTCCACCATTGCTCTCTCCATAAGAACAACTCGACTTACACATATTCAAGTAAGCCTTTGCACGACTGTTCCACTCCTTATCCTGCGGGCTTCAAATCCTCCTAGGTGGTCTGGTGTCCTGGCTTGGGACAACCATCTCTGGATAAGCGAAATCTTTCGGGGTTGTTTGGGCTCACATGAGGTTCTATGGGGCCTCTGGGCTATCGGGCTCATAATTGCCGGCTAGAGGACCCTAGGTTTTGTGACGTCCTATAGACGTACCCGGTTTACGTGTCATACTGGATAAGACTTCTTTCATCTAGTTCAACTCAAACCATCTCCTCGAATTGTGGGATAATTTTAATCCATATAATCTTCCGCAGAGGCTATACATGCGCCCTTGTGCCCCAATCTTGGAAACGTTTTAGACTTTACTTCCCTGAGGTTGTAGAAACATTTGATCCTATCGATGAATTTCACCATTATTGAAAAGTATTAAGGGATCAGTAGATTTTCTCGAGCTGTATGCACGCCCGGGATAACGTGTTTAGAATTTTCTAGCTATGTAGTTCTTGTTACTATCATGAAATAATAATAAAAATCTGCTTTCAACTTTCTTTCTTTTTTGTTTTTGTTTTTATCCTTCGTATGTGTGCTTTGTTTTGGCTTTCATCTAGCAGACCCAGCCTCATGTCCTTCCTCGTGAGATATACTCTAGTCCATTGTCATTATATCGGCTTGCAACCCTAGCTATTATCATCCCCCTTCGGGAGTTGTGCTTTGACAAACAGGGTAATGCCGGACATGGTCTTCGCCCAAAAAAATGCAATTGTTCTCCCCGAAGACTTCGTCCCGCACTCGCCTCACCTCGCCTCCTGTGCTCGCTCTTCGGCTTTGAGTTCACGCCGCTCCGATGCAACGACTTTAAGTCCAACATCCCGGTATCCTCGGAATGTCTAGTCATTCTTCTGCTGGATCCTGGGCAGCTCCGTTACGAGCTGCAGTTTCTCCGCCTCGGCCTTCACCAAGTTAGTCTATAGTAGAAAGTTCCAACAATGCCCGATGAGGGTCGCCCAAACTCGTGGTTGCAGCTTGAAGAATCTCGCTCACCTAAATGCGTAAATGTAAGTCAGCCAAGCCTAAAAATTAGGAGGTATACCAAAACAAATTATTCAAGGACAGTCACAGAACACCAACCTGCCGGTGGGAAGATTTCATCTTCTGCAAAGCCAATTCTATCAATTACTCTAGGGAACGGCCACTGGAGGGCGTGCTTTGGGCTTGGAGTTGCGAGTATCTTTTTTGTTCTAGCCGCCGCCATCACGTCCTCTCCTTGAAAATGATCCAACCGCCACAGTTGTTGTCTTGAAGATTCCACGGGGTCCACCAACGTTACTAGAGAGCGTGTTTTGGGCTGTCATCCTGACGGTTCCCCCGATCCAATCTTGGGGACGACGTAAGGAATTAGTCAATGACTCCCGATGGGAGATAATGGGTAAACCAAGAATCTTAGGATTCTTGCTTCGGGCTTAACCGAGTACGACGTCTTCCCTTCCAGGACCCGAGATACCTACAATTGTTGTACTTAAAAGTATCATAATAGAAAATGACGAAAACACAATTGTTCTGAAGGATCGCCAATTATTACTCCCTTAATGATCGGTTTGTGCAACACCTCTCATCTCCTGAGACTTAGGTAAACTCACTCACGATCTGGTGTACCCCCTACAGATGGCAAAATGTTAGTCGACCATTTCAGCACACCGTCAGGAAGAGTAGTACCCAACGCACAAAAGAGACTTATTGGATTCAATAACATTACAATGAGCAAAACCTAGACTAAAAGTCGATAAGGTATAGCCAACATGTCCCCTCTGGGTTGCTTGCGAAAATCGGGGTACGCGCCTGAGAAGACCATGCATCTCAAGAAGACTGACCTGCCCTACTGGCACGTGGTCGCACGGGCTGAATATTTCCAATGCGGATATCAACCAGACCCATACATGCAATAAGGAAGCAAAATATTAACATTCGGGACATATACAATTATTTACATACGGTAATGAGGTAACAATCGAAGGTACTAACGCAGGACGGTATAATCAAAGAAGCGTTGATATATAAAGTCCCAAAGAGCTGGACTCCCTAAAAATCATCACAAATGCGTATCTCCTTAAGGTAACTTAACCCTCAGGTTCTACATTAGTATTAACTAAGGGGTTTGGAATGTCAACATACATTTTCCACTATCGGGTAAATCCTTCTGGGGCTGGACGAACAAAAAAGAAGTTTTCTTTCAAACCTTAAAAGAGGAAGGTCCGTAAGATATCAATTCACATTCAGGTTCAAAACTTTATGCTTATGGGTAAACCACCATAATCCTCTATTTACACCGAGGGCACACCCTCTTTTACTTTATTCATGTGGAATATTTCAAAGAAACACCTTGTTAGCCCTATGGCTAATGTGATCAATCTAGTTTTTATTATAACAACCATTGTGTGGTCATTTATGATACATGTGGATGTTTCATAATCACCAAAGGGAAAACGATTCGTCTTCAAAAAGTTATAGACACACATCTTATAAGGAAAATCTTCGAGTGTTATTCATTACTTAACCTCCGGGTAAGCAAATCTGACTCTTGAAATTCTCGATGCTTTCTACAGTTAATACGATAAATGTATCTAGAATCATTATAACTTACGGATATGCCCGAGTATAAGTTAGGATTAAAATGTGGACCTTTCATTATTTTCCAGAATGTGGACATGTGTGTGTGTGTGTATATATATATTGCCCGACAGAAGATTATAAGTTCGGGGCGCTTCTTCCCGAAGATATCTCACGTATAATACATACGTAATTCTTGTTGACCCGATGTCTAAGGTCTAGTGGATTCTTGATCTCGTGCCTTCACAGTTACTATTTCAAAGATCTCAGCTTCGGACACTATCACCTGAGGTCTTGAGGAGGTTATGGTGGGTTCCGGCCCAAGACCTGTTAATGGGCCTAAGGTTGAACCCGATCAGGTGAACCCGCTCTAATATTTGACATGTGCAAAATAAGACATGTCCGGTTTATGTCAACTATTATAAAGAAGTTTGACTCCTTGCGGGATTGAGATTCCCTATTCCATATTCGAATACAACACTTATATGGTAAGTGTAATTCCAATAGTTAACTACTATATTAATGAGATTTTTCTACTATAAATAGCTAGTATCAATTACTGATTTCTTGATTACGAGTTACTTGCTTATCAGATATTGAGTTCTTTCTATGCGTCTCCTTCTTTCTCAAAAGTTAACTCTAAGATCAGAGAGTGGTTGGGATCATCCCTACCACCATTTGACTGTTTCTTGTCTTACAGGTTACTCTCTTTCTTGTGTGATTCGTTTGCTTGCTTAGAGGGAGAAGCTCCGAGATCCGAACCCGTTGTCTGGTATACATCATACAATGAAAAAACTTTGTTTGAATGTAGGTGTCTCCTATTTCCAAATACATTGTGATTGTCCTTATGGTCTTGATACATTTCCCTGTAAACCTTTACAGGTTGACCACCTCTAGCTTTAGGTGATTGAAAGGAATGTTTTCATGCTTTTCAATGTATTCTTGAAGATAATATTGGTCGAACAGTCAGTGTCTAACAATATTTCTCTCATGAACCATCCATTAACATTAATGGACACCACCAAGGGTTCATCATATGTATGTTTCTCCCTTTTGGGGTTGGGCTCTTGCATTTTTCATGTTGACTACCCGGGAGGGGGTTTCTCACGGGAACCTTTACGGTGGTTGTCTCTCTCTCTCTCTCTCTCTCTCTCTCTCTCTCTCCTGAATAAATTATTTCAGGTGGCCCTTCCTTATTGTGTCCTCAATTTCTCTCTTGAGTTCATGTAAACGACATGGCCGACGCCAATTGATAGAGTATAGAAACCAAAATCTGATTGTCTGCAAAAGAAAAGAAGGTGGGGCTAGCTCCCCAAACCTACTCTAATTCTTAAGTTAGTAACCGAATCAAGAATAATAAAAAATTAAGATAACATAGCGTAAATAACTATGTATTTTTAGGAATCAAACATTCACCTCCAAGCAAACTCTATATCTTATAGGATCTTATCCTCTTCCCTTGTTTGATTGATCATCTTAGATTCTTCAAGGATCTGGTAACTTCTAAATAGTCGTGTGGTTCCCTAATCTTAAGGAAACATTTGAACCGCCTTTAACTTTCACTGTCTCTCTAGTTCGGAGAGGCTTAAAAAGACGCACGCCTCCCGAACTAGACTCTCACACTCCTCGAGAGACATGATTCATTCATGTGGCTGTCGGGTAACTCATTCCGAGCCCCAGCTCCAACAGGTTACATTCCTAATCATCAAACATACTGCGTACGTTGGAAGTGGAAATTTGTTATCTTGGTTAGAAATAAGGACAAGTAAGAAAACAATGAAACTGCACTAGGGATGTCACATGTGTAAGGATGGCAATGGGGCAGGTCGGGGCAGGTTTCTTAATACCCAAACCCGCCCCGCCCCGTGACCCGCAACGGGGCAATACTCATCGCCTCATGCCCCGCCCCCCGTGCGGATCGGATCAAACCCGCCCCTCCCCGTTCTGTATTTTTTTTTATATAAAAAGCCAAATCATTCACAAAAAATTAATCTTTCCAAAGCCTAAACAATTCCCAAATCTGCACAAAAAAATCATATTTTCAAGAATCTGCACAAATAATTCACAAAAGCACCCAAAACTCGCCGGAGAGCGGCCGAGAACTCCAGCAAAAAAGCAGAGAGGCAGAGGCGGAGAAGAAAGAAGAAGGGGAAGAAAAAAAAAGGGAGGCGGCGGCGATTTGCGAAGAGAATGAGAGGAGAGGAAGAAAGAAGAAGGAGAAGAAAAGAAGAAAAAAATGGAGGCAGTGGCGATTTGTGGAAAGAAGTAGGGGAGGAGAGGAGAGGAAGAAGGAGAGCCGGAGAGGAGAGGAAGCGTCTGGGGAGCCTGGGAGAGAAAAGAGGGAAATGTTTTTAGGGTTAGGTAGTGTAAGACACTATATACACCTAGGACTGAAATGGTAATTAAAATATTAGCACATAAAACCTATAAAAATAATTATATCACGGATCAGAACGGGGCGGGGCAGGGCAGGACAACCACCATATCCAAACCCGATCCGTGCCCCGCGTCGTTCTCAGTACGGGGCGGGGCGGGGCGTGGCTGCCCCAAACATGAACGGGCGGGCGGGGCGGCGGGTTACGGGCTAAATTGCCATCCCTACACATGGGCATAAAAGACGGTGGTTTCAGTGCGTAACAAAGGTAATTTCGCAAGTGCGTAACTTTTCTCGTTCGTTAAATTAAAATTTTGACGATTAAGATTGATTTTAAAACAGACACATGTTTAAGTCTCGAAACACTTGAAGCGTTTCGTAATGAAAAAAAATTGTTTCGCATAAAAAGAACGTCTTTATTTCCATGCCAAAGCCTATAAAGAGGGTTAGGAATCCTTTGTACCCATTCGGTGTCATCTTCCCTGTTCTACCAAAAAGAAAATGACATGTATTAAATTTTTAATTAAAAATTATAATTTAAAAGAAACAGTAGAACTCATAGAAAAAAATATACACGTGACAAATATCTACTCGTGGAGACACAGAAGGGGATACGAACGGGATTGACGATTTTTTGCATCCATGTTACATGATGAGATTACGAAGGACCGCCTATAAGGTAAGGAAAATTCTGATATGGACCGGGTCCATGTGGACCATGTGGTCCAGATTTGGCCACATCAATGCAGAATGAGGAGAGAGAAGAAAATGCAATGATGTGGCCAAATCTGAACCGCATGGTCCAGTGGACCGGGTCCATATCAGAATTGTCCATAAGGTAATCATTAATATCTAAGACTGTTACTATGATGTACTAAAATTTTGTGCATAAATAATGCAGCATCATAAATTCATATATTGGATATTGTTTGGATAAAGCATAACAAAAAATAACACATCAATAAATAGGCTAATGTTGATAAATATTCTCCAGCTCCACGTCAATAGTGAAATATAGAAGTTTTTGTTAAGAAAAATATCGGTTCAGATCTTCTGTTGCTCTTCCGGTAATATTTTAGTTACAGATTTTTTTTTCAATCATATATTTTAAATTAAAAGGAGGTTCGAGTCAATCTAGAGAAAAAGTGAGAAATATTATTGATCCTCCTTAGAACTCTAGACTTTTAAAAAAATGGGAAAAAATATCCTAAAATAAATAAGATAAACCATCACCATGGAACTTATCTCGCCCGTTGGATTAAAATTTTAACGGTTAATATTGATTTAAAACAAACACCTAATCTTAGACTCAGAACATTTGTTATGTTTTTACCTCGCAGAATACCTGTTATAAGCCTCAGAACACCCGTTCTGAGCCTTCGAACATCTGTTTTGAACATTAGAACGGAAAAAAGTTGTTTTACATAGGATCCGGACGGATAAACTATAGGGGTGAAAATATATATAATTAGGATGTTAACGTGATATAATTAAGAATGTTGTAAGAAATGTTTTAGGTAGTGCAATAGAAGATGCGATGTGGAAAATATGGCATTTGTACTTCTATCAACAATCTCAATTGTATTCTTATAATTAAAATGGCGTTCCAAATTAACATACTCTAAAACTTCACAATAGATTAAAAAAAATTATATAAAAAAAAAGTTGAACAACTAAACTTATGAAAAGGATTTGGTTAGTTTATGATGATCAGTACTCTGATAATTAATAGACTATCCCAATGAACTGCTCTCTTGATTTAAAGTTGAAGTTGAGTTAATAAACAAGGGAATCAGATAGCCTTGTGGAAAAGGTTGTTATGACCCAGGACTTCGGTCCTGAGTCGATTCCTATATCCCCTCCCCCAAAAACTTGAGTTAATAAACCTATTGAAGATTTTGTTAGTTTTGTGAAAAAATTAGGTGCACATTGAATTAGGAGGTTTTTTTTTTATAACAAAATTTTAATAAACTTTTCAAAAATATTGTAATTTTTATTACTGTTCAAAAATAGAGAAAATGTCATTGGCAATGGCGATTTCAGCAAAAAAGCCTACATTTTTATTACTATTCAAAAAATAGAGAAAATGTCAATATCTGTGACCATTTTAAAAACGTCACTCCCAAAGGCTATTTTAATAGAAAAATAAAGTTGAAGTAGCTTATAAGGTCTAACATGAAATTGCTAATAACACTGAATATTTTAAAAGTGTCAGTGCTAATGACGTCTTTAAAATCATTATTGCCAATAACGTTTTCTCTATTTTTAAAACAGCAATAAAAAGTGCAATATTTCTTAATTTATTAAAAATCTTTATATTTTGGTTAAAAAAACTCTTAATATAGCTAATGGTAATATTTTGATCCAACATAATATGTTACATTTAAAACATAATATAAATATTATAAAACGTCTTTCATTACACGAGAAATTCCTCCAACACGCTTGTCAAATTATATGGCCATAGATCGATCTTCTTGTATTAGTTCTAACTAGTTTGAGATTAGTCGTAATCAAACCATAATTAACATGGTCCTAAAATAACTGATTGAACCAACTATTTTTAACAAGGTTTTGAAATCCGGCCCAGACATACCGATTGGACCGCCGACTGACATGCTTTGCGGACCGGTAGGGATAAAAAAATGCTTCATTTGTTCAACCTGGTAAAACCCAGTAATTGAACCGTCTAACCCGAAACCAGAACGGGTTTAGTAGAACCGGTCGAGTCTAATGTGTTGTAATTTTAAAAAATTGGTTATTCTAGTTGAGATTGTAATTGTCTTGTTGGATTGCTTATGATTTATATTTATTATTTAATCTTGTTTTGATACTTTATTGATTATTTAGAGTTTTGTTATAAGGCCATGTGAGTTGTGACTGAATTTACATAGCATTTTATTAATTTTCAAGTTTATATTAAAATGGTATTTTTAAGCTTTGAATTTTTGAATCCCATATTAGTTGGAAAATTTCTCATTTATTTTATTTTAAATAATAATTATATATTATATATTTATTTATAATATTTATGACGTCGCCAGATAAATTAACGGGTCGATGACGTTCCGTCCTCTGGTCTGATCAATAACCCGTAACCCAGTAATATTTTCGAGTCGATATCCAATCCGAGTTTCAAAACCATAATTTTTAATAGTCACTGTCTTGATGGATGAGGGAAAGAAGTTTTTTTTTTGGCTAAATAAGATGAGGGAAAGAAGTTACTCCCACCCTTCTTTAACTTTCATTATATATGTTGCGAAAATTAAAATGAAAAATAAAAAATAATATACTTTGTTAATTAAAATATAAATATTATTCTCTTAAATATGACTTATATATCACTAATTTTATTTAAGAGAATAATATTTATATTTTAATTAAACAAATATTTTAATTTTTACTTTATTAATTTTCGCAACATTTTCAAAGGATTGGAGGTAGTATTAGAAAGAGAATGAAAATGATGGTCAAAGTTCAGGTCAATGCCTTTCCAAATCTATATCTGCTTCTTCAATTTGTGGTTTTGCTATACTTCAAAGGGATAGGGAAATGATAAAGATAAACACTCCATGTGCTAGTGGTCTATTGTGATAACTAGATGAAAATTCCTCAATGTGCACGATATGATGGTGGCTTGCTTAACTCATAATTTTTAAATTTTAATATTGAATATTAATATAACAATAATATAACATATTAATTAAGTCATAAATAGGGTATGTGCGGAGAATAAATTGGAGACGGTATTTAATATTTGGCAAAAAAATACACAAGTGACTGCTCTTAAAATACAACTGAAACATTTGGATTCGAGACTGGGACTGAACATTTAGCAATAAATGCATAAATTGGTTTGCTCACAGTTCTCCTATATCGTTATGTTTGCTGGAATCATTCCCTTAAATCAAAATAATATGCTAAAGGTATTACCCTTTTTTTTTCCCAAGTAAAGGTCCGATTACTTGGATGGAGGAGATGGTTTAATTTCTTTCGAAAAACAACTGTTTATTTTTCTCTTTTTTTGGCAAATTTAATAAGCTGTTTGCAATTTTTAACAAAATTGTTTAGGTTCTGCCTTTTCAAAGTAGAATATATCAAGAGGATTTATAAAAGAAACAATTGAAGTAATATTGTGGTAGTTGAATATTGGAAATGTAATTTAAGAAGACTATATCAAATTTACTACAAAATAAAAAAACAAAATATAGAAAATTGAGTAATCGATATTTACTCCTACCTGTTGCTATCTGAGGATATATGCTTTAAAGATGAAAGATTCCACATTTATACGCCTAGTTTATAAGTTTGACAAGATCAGCATTAACTAAGTAAATAAACGGCTAGTGATATTGCCAAGGCAAATTTTTCTCATGTCAAGGTAATTTTCCTTCAAATGACTAATTTATACTTTTGGTCATTATTATTCTCTCACAATTAATTTCTCTATTTAATATTTTTTTCCCTAATTTATACATAATCAGTCCACGATTTCTTCAAGTATTTTATTCATTAATCTATTCACACATAATCTTTAATTTTCTATCTTTTATAATGCTAGAATTTCACATGAAAAAAAAACAAATAATATAAACCAAAAGAAATTCATAGTCTAGGGTTTTCATTCCTTACAACTAATAAGCAAAAAACAAGATTGTAAATTTATAATACTTGAGGAATACGACTTTGATTATTTTCTCTACTTACTTCAACTGTAAAAAAGGGATCAATGTATAAGTATGACAAAAACATTAAAGTAAAAGAAGAATTTATAGTGTTTGTTTGGTTTTTTTTTTTGGTGAACTACTACTCTTATAAGAGAGAAAATTAGAGATTGAGTGGAATAGATTAGGGAAGAAAATAATGGAGAGATCGTGAACTGATTTGTGAATAAGATATAAAATTAGAGATTAAGTGTAAATAGATTAAGCAAGATGATATTGGAGAAAAAATTAATTGAAAGATTAATGTTGACCAAAAGGGTAACTTGGTCAATTGCTTTGGCAGGAGGAAATCTGCCTTGACAATATCACTACCCTAAATAAATAGATTAAACAACAACATAACCAATAACCAATTAACTACCAAATAATGGGGTACGTGTAAATAAAGCATATATATTTAGAGTAATTGTAAATAAAGCATATATATATTTAGAGTTATTTAAATTTTTTAAATTTACACTACCATTCTCTTGAATATTTTTATGACAAACAAGAACTACAAGTTTAAAGAAGTATTTGTTTTTTAGATTGAAATGTTTAACTTGCTTCATTTGGATTTTGTAGTTATGTTAAGAGTAAAATTCGTCAGACACATTAGAACTTTTAATGATTTTATAATTTAGTATAAAATTTAAAATTTGTAGATTTTTTACACTACAACTTTGTAAAAGTATTGATTTTAGTCTTTTCACCTGGTTTTCCGTTAACTTATATATAGTCATTTAAATAAAACTACAATTTTCTTTTCCAACTCTTTTGTCTTTTTCTTCCCATTCTTCTTCCCTTGAAATGGATTAGTGATGTTGAACTTTCATACGATCATTTTTTTTAAAAAAAATATTTCTTTTTTCCCCATTTGATCATTCGAACACACCAAATCAGCCTTCTACTACCACTTATCCCCATCTTCCATCAATGTTCTTACTTTCTGTTTGAAAATTTTCTACTTTCTAAAACTCTCTTATAAATTTTGAAATGTTTGATTTTCGACATCTCAAACAAGAAAAGTTTCCCCAACTCAGAGTACAATAAAAGACTTCTTGCCCAATTGAATTTTTGCAATCTCATAGCAGTGCTATAATCAACACTACTACGAATCATATGAAACCTTTTTCAGAGTTTTTTTTTTCAAGATTCAAGACACAGTGGTTAGATGAGTCTCAAATCTTCACAGATCTAGACTTTTTTTCTATGTTGCTAGGAGGATTTGTTCAACCCGGACTAGATCTGGGCCCTTTATCAACTTTTTACATCTTCTCGAGGCAATTTGTAGGACGGTTGATACGCCCATGGTCCCCTATAAATTGTCGACCCTGAGGAAGATGTTGAAAGTGATATTCTCATGTCCCCCGTGGATCGAGGGATTGCGATGAAGATGCTTTGAAGAAGAAGACTATGTATTTGTTTAATGGCTAGTTTTTATAGTTGTTTTTCCTAACCATCCAAGTTTTTCTTTAGGGTGTCTTTTGTTTGTTATCGTGATTTTTTAAATCATTAGTATAACTTTTACTTTCTGTATTTTCAGATTTTCCTTTGATTGTAATGGCTTCGGTTATTTGTGATTAATGGAAACTAAATTTATTCAGCCAAAAAAAAAAAAAAACACTACTATAAAGTTGAAGTGTTAATACGTCATAAAAATTAATTTAGGTACAAAAATAGATAATCGTTAAAATTTTAAGTGCGTCTGACGTTTTTTGACCATTTGAATTACACTTTACAAGCAAGTTACTAAAATTGATTGTTAAGTATGTATTTTTCTAAGATCTTTACATAAACTATCTAATACATAAAACTCGACTCAAACAAGACTCAAGCCATGAGTAAACATAATCAAAATAGAAAGAAGAAAAATCAAAATAAGTTGATCTATTCTTCACGGAAAAAAAAGGTTGGTCTAAACCCAAAATATTTCTAGTAAACTCAACTCGAACTTTTCTTGGCTTTTGTGTTTTTTTTTTTCTTTTTTCTTTTTTCTTTTTTCTTTTTTGTCATTATCTTATGTTTCTTTTGATGTTTTATGCGAGGAAGGAAACACTAATTCCACGAAAGGAAAGAACTACTCCAATTTGTTGGCACAAATAACAGTACTAAATTTTTTTAATAATAAAAGACAATACTACAATTTGTTTCATAAAACATAAGGGTTGTAAATGAATTGAGTGTAATTTGGGCTTGACTTGAATAAAATAATATCATTAATTGATATCAAGAGTTACATGAGGGAGGCGGAATTCCAATGGATCCTCTACCCTTTGAATTGAAGGCAACAAGCCTTAAGAAAAGACTAGCTAGCCAAAAAGCCATGACATTACATGACCCGCGGACATAGAAAATACTGAAAAATAGGTTTCAATAGGTACAAAGTTCTATGACCGTGCAAACAGACTTGAACAAAATAAAAATAAACCCGAGGACACGAGCAAACCAGGAGCCTTCCACACTTTCTAGAGTTCTTGATTGCAAACTTTCACAACGTATAAAAATAGGAGGGGAGATCAGCTGAAACCCGCGTAGGATAGCGTGCCAACGACCATGCCAGATACAAACAGATAGTCCGCTTACAATGCTCCATGCAAAGCCATGTTGCAGATCTCTATCTTGAGGGATGTTTCTCCAAGTTTGAGACGAGCGACACCATTTATTATTCACAAAAAAACTCGAATTAAATCCTAAATTAAGACAAAGAAAAAAATTCAAATCTATCATGATATTGGTCATAATTTGGCTTTGACTTAGTACTAAACTTCTCGAATTATATAAAAATATAAAATCTCTATAAAAATGTGAATCTTACAAATAAAAAAAAATTCAATCCAAATGTATTCTTTTTTTTATTCGGGTAGGAGAGGGGGGAAGGGGGTGTCGAACCTGGGACCGTTAGCTCCCCCAACTGGGGCCACTCTCATGACATCCAAATGTATTTAAGATTACTCGAGAATTCGCTTGAGGAGTAGGATGTAACGGAACATATGAGTAGAGAAAAAAATTATAATATTAACCTAACAAACTCACCATATTTATGCTCATGCGAATGGAAAGAAAACTATGGAAACTTATTTATAATTTTCAATTCTCTATCGATCGAGAGGAGTTGATAGTATTGATAACATGTGTATAATCTCATACTTACAAATACAATTAGCATTAAAATTGCTTCTAGCAAAACATATAAATTATGTGCGCATTAATCGCAAATTAAAAGTAATTAAAAAAATTAAATGACAAAACTTTCCTGCCAAAAAGATTCAGAGAAAAAAAATCTCTACAAAAAGAGAAACCTGTGGGCAAAAGTTGATTACAACAGCTGGTAAGAGGCTTTCACAATATCTGTTAATAACCTATATAATAACTACTGTGAGAGACAAGTTCAAAAATTATAGTAAACAATAAAATAATTGTTAACACAATACCTAACAGTTTTAAGCAACAGACTTAACAACTAATACAAAAGGAAAAATAACAACTGTTTAAAGACAGATTAAATAGTTGTTATGACATAAAATAACCACTGTTATTTAACCGCTGTTATAGACAGATTTAACAGTTGTTCAGACAATGACATAACCACTGTTAGAAAAAGATTTTAACAGCCTTAATTTAAAGTCTTAACAGCTGTTAATTTCTGATTTAACAGGTGTTATAACAGGAATACAACAATTGTAAATGACAAAGGAAACTGTGTAAACAAAAAATAAATCGAGGTTTGTGTTCGACACAATTTCCTTAAAAATATTCATCTCCTCCCGGATTAGTGCTAGAGTTTCGTGAAGCGTCTGTCTCCCAGGATACAACGGACTAAACAGCTCCATCGGCGAACTAGAACTTGGATTTGTTAATGAACACCATAAGTTTTACAAGAACAGAGTATTTTTCAGAAAGCTTTTTGGGAATGAGAAGTATTTCGTTGTAGTGTGCACATTGCTGGAAAATGAAGTCTCTATTTATAGGTTGTAGAAGCAGTTGTTACAAACGTCCACTTGAATTCTACTGAGTTCAAAGCCTCTTTATTGCGTTAGTTACAGTCTGTTCAACTCAAGCCTAATAAATCCTGTTGTTACAACCTTTCAAATAACTCTGATTGGAAAAATAATAAAAACCAGTAGTAAAACGTGGGTTGATCAGACCCGCGAGTTTTGATCTGGCATTCATACACATTCAAGCTATTTTGATTTCGACAAATCTTAGATTCACACCCCCTGCGTAAGCATGCACGAGATTCTAGATTGTGGCATAATCTTATCAAGACATTTTAAAATCCAAGTAAACCACTTTTACAAATAAGGTGAAACACACTTGCATATGCAACCCATGTGGGATGTATTTAGCAACAAAAAAAAAAAAAAAAAATCCACATGAGATGTAAAACTCACTAGTTTAACTTCCTCTTTTCCAACTATTTGATAAACTATTTTCTTATTCAAATTTAGCTCCATTTCCAACTAACCTCTGTAAATAAAAATTAAGGATCATTGCAATTTACCACCCTATATCAAAATCATGTTAGTTGTACTATAGTCCTTTATGTTAAGAAAGAAGAAAGATCCTAGGAATTCTAATATCATTAGTCAAAACTTAAATATCAAACTTCCGTAAATTATACATGCAAAATGACAATTATGTTCATCACTTATAACTGAAATGAATATTAGTATTTGTATCGAGATAAATGTTGAATCATATTTTAAGAGAGTTTTTAGTGAAATGATCAATAAATCACTAAAATGGTTATTTAAATTTGATTATAAACTATCACAAGGTACTTAGCTCAGTGGAGTAATGGTCTGCTCACGACCTTGAAGTCGTGGGTTCGATACCCTCCCTATGCATGAGGTATACTTTAAATTGTCTCCCTTTCTAGGATTATCTCTTCCTCCTCTTATGAGGTGCTACTCTCTCCCCTCTTAAAGTGTATGCTCAGTCGGGCTTAAAAAAAAATTGGTTATAAACTTACATGAACGCGGGAAATAGTGTATTTGTGATTTACAATTGAGAGACATAATCATTTTACATGAATATCCAATAAAAATTTACTACTTAACTTTTACCTAATCAAAGACGGATGCATACTCTACCCAGTGGAATTACATGCCCCCGCTGGAATTTTTTTTGTTTAATTATAATTATATACTAATGCATAATAATTAGATATATGTTATTAGGTTGGTAAGTTAGTGACTATGTTAGGAAGTTTGGTGACCCAGACTCAAACAATATCAAACATAGAAGACAATGACGTGGTGATTCAATTGTTTTGACTGTTGTGTGGGTTCCAATCAATTTCTTTATTATTTTTTTTTTATTTTTTTGAATGTTTTTTCTTCAAAAAATTTACTTGCCTCACACATAATATGATTTTTTTTAGAAATCCGTCAAAAAGTATTTACATTTAGTTAGAGGTATTTTTGTCCCTCCACTTCATTCCATAAGAAGAGGAAAGTTGATTGTCAGATTTAGTTTTATCCTAAACCATCGTATTTTATTAATTTGTTAAAACCGTTATAAAAAGTAGTTTATTGATATAAATATTATAAATAATAGTTTTTATTAGAAATATAAAATAGTTTATTGTGAAAAAAAATTCATATATTATATGATGTTTTTAAAATATTGTGGGGCGGTCGCCCTCCAAATCCACCAATGTGCACACCCTACTCTCCTAACATTTCTAAAACGTCGAATTTTATATTTAAAATTTTAGTTTATTTTTTCTTGATTCTATCCGTAGATGAGTGACTCCACTATCACCACATCCTGATTGTCACTGTACCTAATGATCTTGAGACTCTTGAAGAGTTATTTGGACTTGAGAAACTGAAGTACAATTACACTATGACAGTTGTTAAAAAAAAAAAAAAAAAACCCTATGACGCACTGCAAAAGTTACTGCTAGAATAAGGCGAAAACAAAGAAGGAAAATATATAAAAGTGCGGTGGCTTTTAATAAAAGGTTAAATTTTAAAAACACCTCGAAGTTCATCCAGATTGTTAATTAGATACACATTTTTTCTAATTTTATCAATTGATAATTATTCTTTCAATTTTATTAATTGAGTACCCAAATTAAGGTTGGTTGATTTTTTTTTAAAGAAATTGTTTTCTAATACCCAAAATACCCTCTAACCCAAAATTCCAAGTTAATAAATCATTATATTTTTTTATCATTTTATTCAACCAACCTTCCTCTCTTTAAAATAAAATAATATCATTAATAGATATTAGAAACTACATGGGGAAGTGACATTCCAATGTATCCCCTACCCTTTGAAATGAGGTATCAAGCCTTAGAAAAATTGAAGCTAACTAATGAGTCAGAGCATTACAGGACCCGCGATAATAGAAAAATTTAGAGAATAAATGCCTATAGTACAAACTTTCCTTTCTTTTTCAACGAGATTTTCCTACAATATTATTATTATTTACTTTTCTTTCCTTATCTATATGAATATGATGATAATAATTTCTTGAGTTAAAAAAAGACATGTAATAATTTTTTAAAATATATCAATTAATTTAGTTAATTAAGATATTTTTTTCTAATTGATCTTTCTTTTTTCCTAAATCATAATTAATCTTTTTTACTTAATAATAATACACCATGATATATACTTGATTTTACATATTTTTTAAAAATAAAGATGAACACCATTAATGTAGTAATAATGTTCTAAAAATAAATTTTTAAACAATAATAGAATTAGAAAAATAAATGCCTAACTGATAATTGATTTGAACTTCATAATATTTTTAAATGTAACCCTTAATAAACCATAATACATTTGGTCAACTTTGTGTGGCCATAGTCATAAGTCCCATCAGCCCATTCTCGATTAAAGAGAAACACCAAAGACACACTGAAATATGAATAAACAATCAATTTTATTACAGCAAAGAGAGAAGAAAAAGAGGGAGAAGAGAAAGAACAAGAGGGAGAAACCAAAAAACCCCTATAATGTTCTTTGAATTTCTTCCTTATTCTCGGCATCAATTCTACTCACTCAATCTCAATATCATTTTTACCTCTACATAAAAATGCAATAACTCATATCTCTAAGGCCTCCACATTTTAATCCGACAGCTTAAATTTAGGCGACTCAGTAATCCGATCAGGTGGGAGAACTTTTAACTTAATACCCAAGCCACCCTCACATTGAAGGATTGAAACTTTCACACTACGGCTGCCAAGAATCGATCATGCGTCCCTCTACACAATCTGCCACCCCGAAATCAACTGGACTGTCCTAGCGAATTCAATACCATTTTTACCGATCAATGAGGCATTGGTCTAGTGACTAAAGCTGATGCCTCATAACGTAGAGTTAATGAGTTCGAATATCCTTCCGCTTCTTGAATCTCAATTTCCTATCATAGATAGGTCTAATTCCCCAATAAATATAAAAAAAAT
Organism: Vinca minor; assembly: GCA_026122235.1. NCBI lineage: Eukaryota > Viridiplantae > Streptophyta > Magnoliopsida > Gentianales > Apocynaceae > Vinca > Vinca minor. Next base: position 1,021,482 of record JAOCZM010000020.1, read on the forward strand.
AAAAAAAATACATTTTTACAGACTGATTTTACTGTTCTTATATAAATTAGACAAGATTTATTTGTAGATGTGAATTTCGCTCCATCAATATGAGAAATTGTGGAATTTATAGGACTAGTTTCGCTATCCCTCACATAAATTGGTCAAAATTTACTCGCATATGTGAATTCCGCTCAATTCATATGAGAAAATTAAAAGTTAGTCGAATTTTGTAATTTTATGAAAGTAGAGAGAGAAAAAGGTTGTGCATAGAAAGTGAAAGAAAAGACTTCTTTCATCCTCATCAAGAAAAAAAAATATATAAAAAAAACCCCAAATCAGAGAGAAAGATAGAAAGAGAGATGAAAGTAGATTTGTTGTTGTTAAGAACAAGAAGAAGAAGAGTTTCTGTAGAGAGAGAAAGAGAGAGAGAGAGAGTGGGGGCTATTGAAAAGTAAAAAAAACAGCAGCATTTTGCAATTTGGTCTCTGCAGCAGTCCTTAACATCCCTTCCTTTTTCCAAAAGCTCCTCTTGTCCCCCCTCCTCCTTTCCTGCTTTTCTCCGGCCACCGGCAGCTCGCCGGAGGAGGATTTCTCCGGGAACCATTTTCTTCGTTTTTTTTTTATCTTTGCCTAAAAGTTCAACACTTTTTCATCATTTTTGCTGAGAAGAGGAGGGAAAAAGCTGGTTATGTGCTTGATCCATTGAGCTTTGCGGAACTAGCTTAAGCTTGGATTTTTTTGGGCTGCTTGAGGGTAATCGGAGTTCTGATTAACCGGTGAAGAAATGGATTTTTAATGAAATCTCTTAATTATTAATTCTTTTTAGCTGAAAATTCGAAAAGTTTTTGCTCAGAAAGTAAGATGAAGACATCGGCCAATGGTGCTGGTGCTCCATCAGCTACCGCCACCGGCAACCCTGCCGCCGAAGGTCAGTTTCCTTTTTCCTATTTGGCATAGGGTGTACTTGGATTGAGTCTGTTTTTAGTTTAATATTTAAACTGAGAAACAAACTTTTTTTGGATCGAGTCTCAGCATATAAAACTAATGAAGAATTTGGTTTAGATTCAATACAATCATACCCATAATTTTTATTTTTGTCTATTTCTTACATTGTAATAATGAGTAAATAAGAAAAATCTTTAGTGAGATTTTCAAAGAGCTCCAAAGAACTTGCTACTGCACAAAACCCAGTATGATGAATAATTTTTAATCTTTTCCATATTTCAGATTCTTTTCCAATCTGCAAATTTCTTATTTTCTTTTTAATTTTGTATGGGGGATGGTATGAATGGAATACGGCTATTGTGTATAACACGTTTTTTTAGTATATAAGAAACAATTTCGGTCGTTCTGGGTAATTGAATAGGACACTTGTTACTTAAATAGATGTTATATGTCTAAAAACAAGTGTTAATATCGAGAGAACACCTATTGCATCTTTAAAATAGAGGTCTGTAAAGAGAAAACACATATTGAATTAAATTTACAATCTGTCAAAAAATATTTAACTTATGTCCAAAAAATAATTTTGTATATACTGAAAAAGTAGCATTAAACATTATAATCGGTATAAACAAGACCTATGATTCCGAGTAGAAAGTACCGCACAAGAATTGCAGGCTGACCTTGACCAATTTGTATTTTCATGGTAAATTCTGACGGAGAAATTAAGTTTCAGAAAAGTCTGATTTTGGTAAAATTGCTAAGTGGGAATATTTCTGTTTTTTTTTGTAGGTGAAATGAAGAAGAATATAAACACAGAGCTATGGCAAGCATGCGCTGGTCCTCTGGTAAACTTGCCGGCAGCTGGGACCCACGTTGTCTACTTCCCTCAAGGCCACAGTGAACAGGTTTGTCTTATGGACTTTTCACTTTTTTTTGTATTCACCGTGGCTTCAGTGCGTAACAGGTTAAATTTCGTGTAACGGGTTAAATTTTACACTTGCAAAATTTATTTCACCCGTTCTATCAAAATTTTGACGGTTAAAATTGATATAAAACGAACAACTGTTCTTAGACTCAGAACGTCTATTCTATTTTTACCGTGCGGAACACATGTTTTGAGCCTTCGAACACATGCTTTAAAATTTAGAACACCTATTTTGAAGTGTTCCGTATATATAAAAAAAAGTTGTTCCGCATAGAATCCATACTGTTTTGTATTGGGGTATTATGGTGGCTGTTGCTAACATGCGCCTTTAATGGTGTATTCGCTAAATGTTAACACCACCATACATCAGTTAAATGAGTCAGTCACATGTATTTATACATTATTGTGTGGTAACTGATGGCTTAGGTTAGCTGTTCCACTGAAACTCTGGAGTTTGTTTGGGGGGAATTGTTTTCCCAATACATGTCCTCGTCATTTAGAATTCGCCATATGTAAATTTTGACAATTTATAAGTGATTGATGCAGGTATAGAGACATGTATGGGGACAAACGATTTTTTGCCAGTTTGTTGTTACCTCCCGACCCTGTATTTTTCAGTGCCTTGTTGAGGCAGATTTTTACTTCCCCTAAACAGGGCCGACTATCAGGGACGAAGTAAGGAATTTGGTGTTGGGGACGAAACTGCAACCGTACATATAAAAACGGCAAAAAAAAAATTATTGGGAGGCGAAACTGATAAAATTTTCCAAAATTTTTCAAACTACATATAAAATTTCTATAAATAGTAGTATTTTTAAATCCCCCTCCCGCCCCCTGTCTTCGTCCCTGCCGACTATTAGCAAGTTCGGGCGGCTCGACCAGACAAGACTTATATATATATATATATATATATATATATATATATGTTCATTAAAAAATAAATTATATGTAATCTTTTTGGATTTGGGCTTTCCGAGCTCAATAATTTATACGTTAATTTTTTGTTAGTTATATGCGTTTGTTTCCATTAAAAAAAGCTATATAATCTTATTGGATTTGGGGCTCCCGAGCTTACTGGTCAACATATTAATTTATTTTATTATTAAAATTGTTATTTTTTGTTGAAGTTGAACGTATTTCTCATTTTCCCAAAAAAAAAACGTGTTTCTCATGAGTAGGACTGTATGAAGAATCTATTTTTTTAGGTTATATAGTGCATTAGTTTAAAGTTTAGAACAGGTTCTCCAAAATGATTGAGACGCCATGCCACTCAATAATAATCATAGTCAGAGCTTGAATATGGGGAGGTTGAGAATAAATTTTGTTTATAATCTTCAAATTGTATAAGGGTAAAAAAAAAAAATTTCAAAATCTTAGTGGGGCGAGCGCCACTCCTCAGCTCCGTCCTTGATAATATGTGAAAATTGAGTCGAGAACATAAAAATTTAATAATTTGGTAATGCTTACAAAATTATGCTGCTTGCCTTTTTGGTTGTTTGATGGTGTGCTGCTGCCTTTATTGGAAATGCAATTGGGGCTTTCTCTTGATCCGTATAGTTGGATTTTGCCTAAAGTGGTTGGGATGTGTAGGCCTATCAATTGGATTCAAGAATCCAGATTCAAATCCAGACTCATAAGATCTAATTTGGGTTTATATAGACTTTTATATGCTCATATTTAAATTGAATCTGGATTCATATGGGAAGGATACAAGTTAAATATGAACCCAAGAGTTGTGGGTCTAAATTATAATTGGATAGACCCAAAGTCCCAATTAAAATTATTTTTTTTATTTTCTTTTATATGAACTCAAGGATATTATGCTAATGTTAATGAACGATGTATATTATTTTTTACAAAATGTTTCGCTAATAATCGTTATTTATTTTATTTAAAAAAAATTCACGCTTTGATCGATAAAATTGAGTATCAATAAAATTATAAGTAAAATTAATGAGTAGATCCAAATTAGATCCAAGACCCAATCCAATATAAATCCAACTTGAGTCTCAATTTAATGGGACTGGATGAACACAATATTTTAGACTCAATTGACAGATGCAGGATGTGTATGAATCTATGTTGACTCAACAGGATGGCGGCTATTTATGCATTTTGAATTAAGGTTATATAAGGTGTCCAGTATCGTAGGGTGGCTAACAACGTATAAATATCTTGTTAATGGTCAGGTCGATGTCGACATTCTATGATATTTGTATGTCAAGTTAATGGTCTAGTCGGATGGATAGGAGGAGATTGTTTAGAATTGGATGGTTTGTCAATTTTACTCTCTGAATTAGAATACATTAGAGAAGAAATTGTCGGGTTAATGTTAGGGTCGGGTCGGGATGGGTCTGATTTGGATAGGTCCCATTATGATACTTCCTAAGACACAAAATTTCTTGTGGCACAAAAGCAACACCCAAAAACTATTTGTGGCGGAAATAACACATAAAACTAATTTTTCGGCAGAAAAGACGCAGAAAAACTATTTGTGTCAGAAATAACACACAAACTACTTTTTTTTTCTAAAGCGTGATAAAATATAGGTATCTGTTATGTGACTTCCCCAGTAAAAGCTTATGCTTAAGTTTTCAGTATGATTTTATTGTTAACTCATGCTGCTCAAAACCACCAAATTTCAGGTTGCAGCATCCATGAAGAAGGATGTGGATGCTCAAATTCCGAACTACCCTAACCTTCCATCAAAGCTACTATGCCTTCTTCACAACGTGACACTACATGTATGACTGGGCTAGATTGTAGTTCTCGTTTAACTCAAATTTTGCATCTCCTTTGCTTTTATATATAAATATTTTTTCATTTTTATTTTTATTTTTCAGGCAGACCCGGAAACTGACGAAGTATATGCTCAGATGACACTCCAGCCTGTTCCATCGGTAAGAATATCGCTTAGCTGAAATTTGTTCCGAATTGTAAATTTAGAAATGAGGCTAATTCAAGTTGGAAAAACAAAGGCTAATTCTCGTTCACATTTCTTCGGCAGTTTGACAAGGAAGCATTGTTGAGATCAGATTTGTCTACGAAGGCAAATAAACCACAAACGGAATTTTTCTGTAAGACTTTGACAAATAGTGATACTAGTACTCATGGAGGTTTCTCTGTTCCACGCCGTGCAGCAGAGAAGATTTTCCCCCCTCTGGTAAGGGAAAGAAGCATTTCATTTCTTTTACTTTTCATTTCCGGTCTTTAATCACGTGCCACTAATTTATTGTAGGATTTCACAATGCAACCACCTGCCCAAGAACTCGTTGCCAGGGATCTCCATGACAACGTTTGGAGATTTCGCCATATCTATCGGGGTAAGTTTGATGTGGTAGCTATGTTGCCTGCCCCACAACGCAGTCATATAGACACAAGGAACATAATGTTTCGAGTTTCTTGATCTTCTGTTTTCTTACTCCTCCAAGCTTCTTGTTTTTTTGTAATGCAGGGCAACCAAAACGTCACTTGCTAACCACTGGGTGGAGTCTCTTTGTAAGTGGGAAGAGGCTTTTTGCAGGGGATTCCGTCTTGTTTATTAGGTAAAGATAAGTTATGGCATTAAACGATTATTTTTAAATATTACTTCGAGGCTTTAGCATCAGATGCAAATGACAGAATTAGCTAAGCTAGACTTTTTGTGCCTCGACGCTTTCGATAATTTATTGTTCTTAATGGTCGCAAACAGGGATGAAAAACAACAACTTCTATTGGGAATTAGGCGGGCTAACAGGCAACCTACAAACTTATCATCGTCAGTTTTATCGAGCGATAGCATGCATATAGGAATTTTAGCTGCAGCAGCTCATGCAGCTGCCAACAATAGCCCTTTCACTGTTTTTTATAATCCAAGGTAAATTTCTGTATACGAGTTTAATATATCCTTTAGTTTCAGCCGTCCTATCTTATCATGAAACTAATAATTCCTCTCATCGTGAGAATCCGCTATAGTTGATTCGTAGATTTCTGACATGATTTTACTTGAATATAATCAGGGCTAGTCCATCGGAGTTTGTGATTCCTCTGGCCAAGTACTACAAAGCAGTTTGCAGCAATCAAATATCTCTTGGCATGCGATTCCGCATGATGTTTGAAACTGAAGAATCGGGAACAAGAAGGTAGCACACTCCCTTGTACCTATGTCTTCCTGGTCAGGATATGTTTCTTCAGTACTTAGTTGAACACATACAATACCTATCGTGCAGGTACATGGGTACAATTACAGGCATTAGTGACCTTGATCCTGTAAGGTGGAAGAACTCACAATGGCGTAATTTGCAGGTAGGACAAACAAAAAAACAAAAACAATGCAACTCTCTAAAATGCCCTTCTTTAGAACTAGTTATAATTTTGTTTTTTCGTTAGGTTGGTTGGGATGAGTCAACTGCCGGAGAAAGACGTAACCGTGTCTCAATTTGGGAGATTGAACCTGTAACTGCGCCATTTTTCATCTGCCCTACTCCGTTTTTCAGACCAAAGCGGCCAAGGCAACCAGGAATGCCAGGTACAAAAGATGTCGTTGTCCATTTTACATATTCTAGCTTTTGTTCTGTCACTTGTTGTCCATTTTCTTTAGTTTATCAGTGACTAAAATTGATCACCATCGTTGACTCATTTCACTATCAAGATCCCTCCTAATCGTCATAGGTTTTGATGCTTTTAAATGTCATCGGTTTCTGAGCTGTCCTATTTGATTTTTCCTTCCAGATGATGACTCCTCTGATCTCGACAGTATATTTAAAAGGACAATGCCTTGGCTTGCTGATGATTTCGGGATGAAGGATCCGCAAGGAGTCCCTGGCCTGAGCTTAGTTCAATGGATGAACATGCAACAGAATTCATCCTTAGCCAACCTGATGCAGCCAAATTACCTGCAGTCGTTATCTGGTTCCGATTTACAAAATCTAGCAGGAACAGATCTTTCCCGTCAATTACGCTTTCCCGGAGCTCAAGTTCCTCAGCAGAATAACTTACAATTCAATGCACAGAGGCCAGCCCAGCAACCACAACACCTTGATCAGTTTCAAAAGCTGCCAGCCGCCTCAATCAATCCGTTGGGCTCTATAATTCAGCCACAGCAGCAATTAACTGATATCACGCAGCAGCAAAGGCAAACTTTAATGAATCAAACGCTGCCAAACGACCAAGTGCAAGCACAGCTCCTTCAGGCACAGAATATGGTCCAAAGTCAAAATGTTCTTCAGCAACAACAAGCTAGCCATCAGCTTCAAAGAAACCTCTCTCAGAACCCGCAGTCCTCACAGTCGCAACAGCAGCAGCAGCAGCAGCAGATTTTGAGCCAGAATCAACAACAAAATCTAATGGCGTCACAGTCCAGTGATCCCATTAGCCAACAGTTCAATATGCCTGAGAACCAAATTCAGCTTCAACTTTTACAGAAGCTCCATCAACAGCAGCAATCGTTTCTAGCTCAACAATCGGCATTGCAGCAGCCGTCTCAGTTTACACAAATCCATGATCAACAGAAGCAGCTCTTAGATACACCTCAGAGCTTAGCCAGGTCTATGACATCCAGCCAAATTCTAGATGCCTCTCAAACGACCTCTACCTCACTCCCGCAGTCGCATGTTAGCCCACAACAGATGACAAGAACCGGCAGCCAAAATAATCTCCGGTTTAATCAACCGCCTCTACAAGGAAAGCCGCTGCTACAGCAACAGCCTGGAGGGCTTCCTGAACTACATGGGCATGCGGGACACACTCAAACTCCAAACAATCAATTCCCTGCAGCTGGGAGCAGTTTAATAACAGGAGCTGCCGGTGGTGGCCAGTCTGCTATCACCGCTGATATTCCTTCTTGTTCTACTTCTCCATCCACAAATAATTGCCCAAATGTAGTTCAGCTAATCATGAATGGCAGGACTCATCGCAGTACGCCAATGGGTGAGGAGATAACTCAGCCATCCGCAACCCTCCTAAGTTCTAGTGGTCTCGAAACCATGTCTGGCAGTAGTAACCTAGTTAAAGATATGCAGCATAAGCCTGAAGTGAAGTCTTCAATGAATGTCTCAAAGAGTCAGAACCAAGGATTTTTCGCTCAGCATACCTACCTTAATGCTTCTGGAGCCCAGATGGACTATTTGGACAGTTCGTCTTCAGCTACTTCAGTCTGTCTTTCTCAGAATGACGTTCACTTGCCGCAGAATACCAACCATATGTCTTTCAATTCTCAGCCAGTATTGTTTAGAGATACAAGTCAAGAAGTTCATGCTGATCCCAGAACTAACGTTTCTTTCGGGGCTAACATTGACAACCATTTGGAAATGCCTATGATACCTGACTCTGTGATTACAAAGGGCATAATGGGATCAGAAAAGGATTTCTCAAACAATCTTGCTTTGGGAGGCGAAATGCTCTCCAGCTACGAGAATGCCAAGGAGTCTCAGCCAGAACTCTCATCATCAATGATTTCAGGGTCTTTTTGTGTCCCAGATATGGCGTTCAACTCTATTGATTCTGCCATTAATGACAGCAGCTTCATGAATCGAAATTCCTGGGCCCCAGCACCGCAACTACCTCGCTTGCGAACCTATACCAAGGTTAGTAGTGGAAATTGGATTATGTGATTTCCTTCTGCTCTAAATAATGTGTTTCCCCTTTCTTTTGCTGCTGATGTGATAAGTGCTTGTGAAGGTTTATAAGCGAGGAGCTGTTGGAAGATCAATTGATATTACACGTTACTCCGGTTATGAAGAACTTAAACAAGATCTAGCTCGTAGATTTGGTATAGAGGGACAACTAGAGGACCGTCAGAGAATAGGTTGGAAACTTGTATATGTGGATCACGAAAATGATGTTCTGCTAGTTGGTGACGATCCATGGGAGTAAGTCAAAACATTTCATCCGGTTATTTCTAAAGTATTTTATTAAAAAGTTCAATTCAGTCTCTTTGTGCTTTTTCTTTAACAACTTAGAATCACCATTTTATTGCTGAAAATCTTTTGAAACTGAGTTTACCATTGGGAATCTGCAAATTTACTCTCTTTCAAGATCATTTGATCTAGACTTCTCGGACAATATTCTGAATTATTTATTGTCAAAATTTATGTTCCCTTCAAAGTTATTTAATATGGATTACGTGTCTTCAGGGAGTTTGTGAACTGTGTGCGCTGCATCAAGATTCTTTCTCCTCAAGAAGTCCAGCAAATGAGCTTGGACGGAGATTTTGGGAACAATGTACTTCCCAATCAGGCTTGTAGCAGTTCCGATGGCGGGAATGTGTAAATTACCTTAGCTAGAGTTTTTAGCGTTCTTCGCCAGTCGAGGCCTTGTAGTGTTGGTAGTCGAAGCTTGTTTATCAACTCAGAAATGGCAGAGATGAGATCAGTTGCCATTCTTTCTCACTTTAAACTTGCGCAACGTGCAAAATTCGGCTACCTCAGGGTCTAGGTAAATTCAAAATGACCCCATCCTTAGTTGTAACTTATAATTTATCGGGCATGTGACCGCGATAGCAGTTGCCTTGGGAATGGAAGTGGCTAAGTTTGATCTGCTTTTCGATAATTTTTTCATGACTTTCAGTAAATGCAAAGCTGATCAGATTAATTAATTACAGTTGAAAACCTATAGTTTTCTCTTTGTTATCGAGACAAGTATGTCATACATTGGAAATCCAGTTTCTGAGTTGCGTTATAGTGAAAAATGCTTGAAATCTTGTAATGGTTTAGTTGCCGATTGTATAGATGTTTAGATTTTTCCCCTTAAATCTTTAAATGAAGTTTGTCAGATGAATTTCAGAAATTATATGCCAAAAATTTTGGCAATTTTCAACTCATTTAACTGAGTTTTTTTTATGAGAATGACTGTTTTGGGAGAAAGGGTATCACGTGACATTAATTTTGAGATATTTTTTTTATATCAATAGATTCCGGGAATTTGTCTTTCAGGAAAACGGAATTTGGGAATACGTCTTTGTCTGACGTGACTTGGAACTTTTGAAAACCGCCCCGTCAGACAAAGACGGATTATGAGAATCCGTTTTTATAACCCAATTTTTATTTTATTTTTTTTCAGAATTTAGTCATTCAGAGTTTTTGGGTTTGTTAACATAACTTTTTATTGTTATGCCTTGAAGGGTTTATATAAACTTTCTTAGGATTTTGAGGTAATTCTTAGGGTTTCTTGTTGTTTTGTAGGGTTAGTTAGGGCTAGTTTAAAGAAGGTAAATTAAAGATAAATTGGCGCCTTGTGTACAAAAACAATTTATGTTTTAGAAGAACGGTTCATAAACTATGTTTTCAAAACGTTCAATCCTAAAATAAGTTACGTTTGATGTGTAAGGTCCTTCTGTTAAAAAATCCTTGATGTCAATTGTTAACTAAAAAATTGAATTTCGTCAACACTAACGTTATAAAGGCATTTTCAGTAGTTTCAATTAAACCTCCTCCCCTTCCCCTGCCTCGTCAACTCTCCCTTTTGTAGATGGTTCTTCCGAGGTAGATGGGGGGAGTGAGGGAGAGAGAAAGCTCTCTTTGATTTGATTTGTGAAAAAACCATTTGTTTCAGTTGATTAACAAGAAACAACTTAAGAAAATGATCTTGAGAAAGGGATTCAAGCGGGCCAGTTCAAGAATCCATTGTAGAAGATTATTTCATAGTTGTGAAAGAAAGAAACCAGATCATGTGCAAGATGGGGGTGGTAGATTGGATTGGAAATATCTGATATGGACCGGGTCCATGTGGACCATGTGGTGCAGATTTGGCCACATCCCTGCAGAATGAGGAGAGAGAAGGAAATGCAGTGATGTGGCCAAATCTGAACCGCATGGTCCAATGGACCTGGTCCATGATAGAATAGACCGGATTGGTAAGGGTACCGTCGGGGTGGGTGGAGGGAGTGGGGAGAGGTGTAAAGAGAAACTACAAAAAAATACCGTTCACACTTTTAGGGTTGACCAGGTTCTAACGGTTTGAATGAAGAAAATTTAGACGGCCTTCCTTACACGCCAAACATAAATTATTTTAGTATGGAACGTTTTGAAAATATAGTTTCTGAACCATTCTTCTAAAATATAAATTGTTTTTTGACCCAGGGCGTCAATTTGCCTAAATTAAACACATTGAAGATAAATAGAAAATACTTTTTGAGACGAAATTATACAATTGATTAATGCTCTTGGATTAATACAGCAAATTGATTTAAGACAATGCAACTAAAGAAGTCATTGAGAGCTACGTTACGGGGGACATGGATTATGTTGATGGGGCAAGTTTTACATTGTGGCCAGACTTGTTGCACTACCCATATTGTTTTTGGCATTTTTGAGAAATGTTCTTCGTGTCTCATTTTATATCTTCTAGTTTGATTGCTTCTTGGTTTTGGACTTCATGTGTGGCGGGTAGTGAACCAACTCAAATTGTGCAGGTCTTCAATGACTCTCATCCAGTATCGGAAGGAGGACGAGCTCATATGTCTTCCCGTAAATCTACGTTGAATACACCAACGGAATATACTTCGTTGCATCATCACGCATGGATTTCCCAACAATAATGTCATGTGAGCAAGATGTAGAGTAACTGGATCATTTATCACATGAACAACTATACTCGGCCAGCACCACTTTGTATTTCTTGCCCCATTGTCCAGCACCTCGCCTTGGTGAAGTCACATTGTATATACCTTGTACTCTAGCATGATGGGTAACAATGAATCCTCGGGTTTTAAGTTCATAGGCTCTCCATTGATCCCGAACCTTTTTTTGTGAATGTGGTCGGATAGTTAATTGAGTCTTCCCTGCGAATATGAAAATAACGCACAAGTTTACAGATTATCATTTCAAACAGTGCTTTGAGCGGCAATGTTCTTGATTTTCGTCGGAACACTGTTAAGGGATTCTGACAAATTTGTTGTCATACATCTGTAGTGTTTCCCTCGTCATAAGCAAGTGTCCAAAACTCCTGTTGTATTAACACAACCAATTATATGCATCAATGTCCGTGTGTTTGATGATGTCCATTAACAAATCCCATTTTATTTTCTTTTTCTGTGTAGCTACCTGCCATAGGAAATATTTAAGCTCCTTATTCTTGAAATGACTGTGAAAATTTGAGCGAAAATATCGAAAGTAGTGCTTGTGTACGCTAGAGGTGGTTGCCAACCGTTCACGTTTTGCAACGCATTGAGAATGCCCTTAATTAGTAATCAAAGCAATTTTAGTCCTTTGTATGACATGTTTCCGGAGGTTCTCCATGAACCAAGACCATGGGTAGTCTTCGCTCCTACCAAGGCAAATGCTATGAGCAGTATATGATTGTTAGCCTCTTGAATGCATGCAATCAAAAGTACACCCTTATAAGCACATCAGAGACGGGTTCCATCCACAGAAACAACATGGCGACAAAATTTGAAGGCGTCCCTAGAAAACTTGAAGGTACAGAACATACTTCAAAAGACTGCAGGCCCCATGACAAAGTGCAGGACGGAGGCTCCATTGAACCATGGTCCCTGGGTTTGAATCCTTTAGGTCCAACATGTACCTCAGTAAGACATGGAATGTTGTAATTCAACTCCTAAATAGAGTTTCGATAGAACTTTCAGGAAAAACGGATTCCAGGAATCTGTCTTTGTCTTACGTGACGGTTTTTGCTAATTTACGACACACAAAGACGGATTCCTGAAAGATTGATTATGGGAATCGGTTGATGCCAATAAAAATACCCTCCCAAAAACAATGTCATGCGATACACTTTCTCCCAAAACATAGTTATTCTGATAAAAAACTCAATAGGGGACTATTGTTTCAGTGGTATTGTGTGAGCAGTTACTTTGTGCATTTATTGACAAATGTTATGTTTGTCTTCTATCCATTACTGCAATACCCCAATTATTGATGACTTAATGAGTTATGTTATTGTCGTTGTTGTATTATAATGTGGGTAAATTTGAAAATTGAGCATTCAATAATCTCTTGATTTTCTACTAAATTCAAATGAAGGGAATATATTTTCTTTTAAAATGATTGCTAGAGATTGTACGAGGATAAATTGGAAATATTTCTGAATATTTTGGTGCAGGAAAATAATGGATAACGCGAAAGTCAATTTAAGGTATGTCACCCTTCTCGGATAATGCGAAAGTCATTCGCCTATTTGGGTCGTGCTAGGATAATTAGAGACCGTTGTGCATTATGAGCTCACACATCAACATTTCGATATGATATCATAAGAAAATATCTCATGGCCTTCATCCATATTCTATCGAAATTAATTTGCAATGAGAGTTGTTAAGCTTATAGGTGACTTTGTTCTTTTTTAGGCAAGTGAGGTGAGACTTTATATTTCAATAATAAATGAATAATTTATTCATTTATTGATAAACAAATAATTTCGCAAAATAAATATTTTTTCCCGGTCATGAAAATCAGAGCCGTGTCAGCCATGAGGCAACTTAGGCCATTGCCTCAGGCCCCCACAAAATAAAGGCCCCAGTTTTATTTTATTTTACTAAAACTTGTTGGTAAAATCTTCCTTATACTTCTTCTTGAATCCTTCTTCTGACCTGAACGAAGAAATGAACCTGAAATGTTTCTAGGCATGAGATCACTTTCCCTTAAGTGATATTTGCCCCCTGTGGTGCAAGGTTGTGATGCAAATTCACTAAGGATACAAAGAAGTTTTACTTGAATTTGAGTGCACTCTCAACTTCAATCTTAAAATGTTTATTTTTGTGTGTTGTGTACCTTGATTCCTCTAAGGTCCTTTCTATTTATAATGAATGAAAAGGTATGGTAGTAACTTCATGATTTGTCACATTAGTTCAAGAAAAGAAGCATTCATACTTGTTCATGAAAATTCACATTTGTTCATATTTCATGAACAATCACATTGTTCCATATTCATACCTTTCCAATACACTTTTTCAATTGGAAATGTTTCCAACAATCCCCCGCCATTTTCAATTGATACTTTTAGTTGTTCCAAACACAATCCATTGAAACCAATTGCATATATGCTGATATCTCGCGATTTGAACCAACACTTAGTGAAAATTCATAACTATAAATCTAAAGTGAAATGGTGGATAATGCCTTGAACCATTCATCCAATTTGATAAGCAGTACAAATAATCACACAATTAAGTTCCTAGTACAAACATTATTTAAACTGACACATAAATGGTTGTGTGTCCTTTATCTCTCGTAAATGTATCAGAGCCAAGCCCTTCAGCTCCTTGATGCGGCACCACTTCACATCTACATATGTAGACCTATCAAGAACACCCCTACAATTTGTGCTCCAACGAAATCGTCTGTAGATCTATTAAGAGCGCAAACTCAACCTTACTTTATGTATGTGGGGATTTCAAGCGCTTTCCTCTTCAGGATGGTTATATAGTTTGACGTTTCCATCATAAATTTATGAGTTTGAACTCATTGTTGTACTTGGCGTTGAGTTGAGTACCCACCATATATGACTAGAATATGTGCTTGAGTCCCATCTCATTTATCAATTAAAATACAAGAACTCTTGTAAGATCATTTAGTCAACGGATCCATCAAGTTTTGAATTCATCTTACAAAATAAACAGTGCACTTTAGTCAAATCAATTTAACCATAGCTATGAAACTATAGCTATAAACTTTCTTGTATTTACAAAAGCATAAAGAAGTTTTGAACATAAGTCCTTAAGTTTTTTAAGACTATTAACTTATCACTTCTTTATTCATACTTGCTATGTGTTCATCTCTTGAACCAAAGCATCATTTCAATATTTAGCATAGGAATTGAATCGAATATTGAATATCATATCTCTATATTCAATAATATTTTTCCCATTGTAGAATCTTTCATTCTACAATCATAATCGATATGCTTTAATATTTTACATATCATATATGACACATTCAATTCCTCTTTTCCAATTTTCTTGTTAAGGTTTGAAAACCTTACATAACCATAGTCCTTTCGTCCTGGACCTTTCTTTTATTTCATGTCTCACATTGGGACAAATCTTGTTCCATTTATTTGGAACACTACTAAATACATTCAGTTTCTTTCTAAAAACTTTACAATAGCCCTAACCCCTAACTTTATAAAGTTTATGCTGGAATTTATTTCACCATGTCCCATCTGAGGGTAGTTCCGTTCCATTCACTTGGAATGCTACTACAGTTTCTTTCTACAACCTTGGTTAAGGACTAGAGTTTGACACCATGGTTTAAACCATTTTTGTCAACTCTATTTTTCACTACCATATAGGGATGGCAATTTGACCCGTGATCCGCCGCCCTGCTCCGATCCGTTCATGTTTGGGGCAGCCCCGCCTTGCCCCGTACTGAGAACGGGTCAGGTCAGGTCGGGTCGGGACGGGTCACGGATCAGATTTGGATATGGTGGTTGCCCTGACCTGCCTTGACCAGACCCGTCCTGATCCGTAACATAATTATTTTTATAGGGTTTTATGTGCTAATATTTTAATTACCATTTCAGTCCTAGGTATATATAATCTTATCTACCTAACCCTAAAAGCATTTCTTTCTTCCTCGCCTCCTCTCCTCTCCTCCTCCTCCTCCTCCTCCTCCCCCTCTCCTTCTTCTCCGGTTGCCCTCTCATCTCCTCATCCTCTCCGGCTGTCCTCTCCTCTCCTCCTCCTCCTCTCCCGCTCTCCTCCTCCTCTCCGGCTCTCCTCTCCTCTCCTCCTCTTCCTCTCCGGCTCTCCTCCTCCTCCCCGGCTGTCCTCTTCCTCTCCTCCTCCACCTACTTAACCTCTTTCTTCCCTTACTTCTTCCACTCCAATGACGATTCATACAGCTTCATAATTATAATTTTTCTTTCTTTTGGGTGCTTTTGTTTATTTGTGCAGATTCTTGCAGATTTGGGAATTGGTTTGAAAAATTTGCAGATTTGGGAATTGGTTGAGAATAATTTGACTTTTTTTTTTTTGAAAAAACAGAACGGGGCGGGGCGGATTTTGATCCGATCCGCACGGGGAGGGGCATGGGGCGAGCAGTCTTGCCCCGTTGCGGGTCACGGGTCAGGTCGGGGCGGCAAAAAAATGCACAGGTCGGGGACGGATCCTCAGAAATTCTCCCCGACCTGCCCCATTGCCATCCCTACTACCATACCATTACATTTGGTATGCAAGAAACTGCCATTTTAGAAATTAACCCAATCAACTCAAAAGTGATGGAACATAACAACATTCTCCGCTCTTATCACATATAAAAATTTAATAATAACCATGTGACTAAGAGCTTCATGATTCCAACTTCACTTTTCCAAATTCTAAGTTTCCTTAAAACATCATCTTTTAAATGATTATCAAAACAGAATTTGCAACAACCATGATTGCATATCAAGGTTTGTTCACTAACCATAACATATAATGCAAAAATAAATTACCATATATATTACTACCAAATAATGTAATAAACTTGGTTAACATGCATTCTTCGAATATGTCTATTTCATCTTTTCAATGCAAAAAATATACTAAATAGAGTGGGAACAATAATTTACAAAAGAGATGCTGTGGTGCCGAAAGGGTAAAATTTCGGCACCTAAAAATTAGATATAAGCGAATAAAAAATTGACATTTGGAAAAGCATAACCTGCTATTGCAGGTTTTCAGGTATTTTTAATATAAAAAAATTGAATAAATGAAATGGACGAATGAGAGCTTGCCACATCACCCCAGTCAAGTGACAGGTTACCTGTCAAACCGGTCAACACACTTTTTTTTACCCTTTTTTTTAGTATTAGTAATTTTGGTATTTTTAATGGTAAACTTAAAACAAAATTTAGTAAATTTTAATAAATAACTAGTAAATGTTGAATATTACTACTTTATTTTATAATCTTACCATTTTTAATTTGCAACTTACTATTTTTATCATGAATATTTATATTATGTAGAATAGTAATTTACAAAGTAATAATGGTGAATTTCATGGATAAATAGTATTTTATTTTATAATAATGGTAAATGGGGTGAAAATTTAAACTTACTATTTTAAAATAAAATTTATCACATTAAGCTTATAATATTACCATTGTTATCTCAGTTGTAATCAATTGTTAAAATGTTAAGTTTAGTGACAAATTTGGTAATTTTATTTACATTGTTTGTAAATTTTGTTAAAAAATTAGAAACTTTTGTAAACATTAAAAATCAATATATAAATATTCAAATTCAAATAAATCTTACCATTTTAATTTGAATTTTAATATTCTGTAAATTGGTAAAATTTACAAATAATTTGGTAGTTTTTAAAATAAAAATTATGAATTTTATGAATTAGTTGGACTTATTAAATTTTTTTTTAAAGTTGTATTGTTACAAGATTATTATTATTATTTTTTTAAGGATAATAAGAAAAAAAGTGTTAGTGAAAGTACATTATTTGATGGCAAAAATTAGTGATATGATATATAGATGTGTTATGCAAAAAACGTATAAAAGATTTAAGACACTCAAAGTCAAATCCTCGGTAGAAGAGAAGGCTCACACATCAGATGAAGAGAAATGTTACTACATTTACTACACCACACCGTGTATCGTTTCCTCCGCAATTTTTAATTGTATTCGTATGAAAAATATTACATACTATAATGTAATCAACAATGTTAAGTAAATTTCTTCTAGCTTAGTGGTGAGAAGTGGTGAGTTTCAACATTATAGAGGTCACATGTTCAAATCCCATTATCTCTAAAACTTTGAAAGAAAAATAAAAAAGAATCCACAGAGTTCTCAACAAAACTAGCAATTGAACAGGGCGAATTAAGTACAATACCGAGATGGCGTTCGAGCTTGAAAGAGGAGCTTTTAGCCATGGAGATTATCATTCAATCAATCAATTAATTCTTCAATTCAAGAGACACGTGGTTGACTATTAGGATTTTATGAAATTGAACATTCAAGCAAAAATGGACGATGACGACGACAATGATGGGCTGTGGTGGTGGGGGAGACAGACGAGAGACGGGAATGAATAAAGGATTGGTAGGGGTAATCATGTGTGGGGTATAATTTTGTTAGTGTTTTATTCCTCTCTCTTTTAAAGTTAATTCCCTTTTTTGTTTTTTTTTTTATATTCTTGATTTATGAATATTAAATAATTTTTTTCTTATTATCCTTAAAAAAAGAAAAATAATCTTGTAACAATACAACTTTAAAAAAAAAATTAATAATTCCAACTAATTCATAATTTTATTTTAAAAACTACCAAAATATTTGTAAAATTTACCAATTTACAGAATATTAAAATTCAAATTAAAATGGTAGTATTTGTTTGAATTTGAATATTTATATATTGATTTTTAATCTTTACAAAAGTTTCTAATTTTTTAACAAAATTTACAAATAATGTAAATAAAATTACCAAATTTGTTACTAAACTTACCATTTTAACAATTGATTATAATTGAGATAACAATGGTAATATTATAACCTTAATGTGATAAATTTTATTTTAAAATAGTTAGTTTAAAATTTCACCCCATTTACCATTATTATAAAATAAAATACTATTTATCCCATGAAATTCACCATTATTGCTTTGTAAATTACTATTCTACATAATATAAATATTCATGATAAAAATAGTAGGTTGCAAATTAAAAATGGTAAGATTATAAAATAAAGTAGTAATATTCAATATTTATTAGTTATTTATTAAAATTTACTAAATTTTGTTTTAATTTTACCATTAAAAATACTAAAATTACTAATACTAAAAAAAATGGTAAAAAAAGGTGTGTTGACCGGTTTGACAGGTAACCGGTTACTTGACTGGGGTGACGTGGCAAGCTCTCATTCGTCCATTTCATTTATTTAATTTTTTTATAAAAAAAAACCTAAAAACCTGCAATAGCAGGTTATGTTTTTCCACATGTCAATTTTTGATTCACTTATATCTAATCTTTAGGTGCCGAAATTTTACCCTTTCAGCACCACAGCACATCTCCTTTCTGAAAGAGCAACAAAACATTAATTCCTCCCATATCCTTGTGTTTCTAAACTAGCAACTTCATGATATGACTTACTGGATTGAAGACGAGTCTTGGTTTTGAACATGAACACCAAATTGCTTGCTAGTTTGAGAACATTATAGTGGATTTATCAGGTTGTAGCGTAAATTTCTCTATGGACCATGAATGGTAAGATGCGAAACAGATTGCGATTCTACTCCCGTAGAATTGTAGAATTAACTCGCGGTTTTAACAACATTGTATGGCAGCCATCACAGCCAAGCAATATTCCATCCATACCACAAAAACGACACTCGTTACGTTGATGTCCTGATCCACCTCAGAACTAGCATCTTGACCACAAGCTTTTGAAATCAATTGGGCATCGTTATAGTTAGGAGCAGCATTTGCTGAGGTAATGGCATTGTATGCTCATAGTAATGTTTTTTCCAGTAACTGCGCCTTGCATCTATGTTACTCCACTTTTGCCAATTATAAGCAAAAGTACCAGGTGTCCATTGTAACGACATAAGAGCAAATTTCGCAAATCTGAGTACTGTTGTGATCCATGCACTTCATCATATGCACTCTCAAAGTAGGCATGAAATATCACTTAAGATTGTTGATAAAATCTTCCTTATGCTTCTTCTTGAATCCTTCAGCTTTTTCTGACTTGAACGAACAAATGAACAATGCTTCTAAGCGTTAAGTCACTTTCCTTAAGTGATTTGCCCCCTATGGTACAAGGTTGCCATGCAAATTCACTAAGGATACAAAGAAGCCTTACTTAAATTTGAGTGCACTCTCAACTTCAATTTTAGAATGTTTGTTTTTGCGTGTTGTGTACTTTGATTCCTCTAAGCTCCTTTCTATTTATAATGAATAAAAAGGTATGGTAGTAACTTCATGAATTGTCACATTAGTTCAAGAAAAGAAGCACATACTTGTTCATGAAAATTTACATTTGTTCATATTTCATGAACAATCACATTGTTCCATATTCATACCTTTCCAATACACATTTTCAATTGGAAATGTTTCCAACAAAACTTCACTTAAAAAAAAAAAAAAAAAAAAGCTCCATATAATTACATTCCACTCATTCCCCACCAAACATAGGTCTAGCCTAAACCCACAAATACTCACTACAAGAGTGAAGACATTAAGTGGCAACTGTTTTGTGACCATATACCATTTTGTCACAAATAGAAGATTTATTGTGACAAAATATTTTGTTGTCACTAGTATAAGTACTAATTGTGACAACTTAAATGTTTGTCACAGTTGTAGTATTAATGGTGATGATTTAAATTTTTTCATAAATAAGTTGTCACTATTACTATATTAATAGTGCCGTAATTTCTTTTATCACTGAAGTTTTGTCACTAATAGCATATGCGCTATGACACCAAATATTTTTTACAGGGATGAAACTTTGTTGTGACAAAAATTAATTTTCTCACTAGTATTCCAATTTATGGTATTAAAGAGTGCTTTGTCACTCTACTTATGCCTTTCTGTGATGAAAATTTGTGAGACTAAAGTTGATACACCAAGTGTTAGCTGAATGTGGTCACAAATAAGGGTTTATTGTGATAAAACATGGATGGTCACTATTGTTTGTACTAGTGGTGGCGAGTTATTTGTATGTTACTATAGCAAATTGTGACGATTAGTCTTTTCCATGGCTAATTTGTCATTATTAATGTATTACTAGTGTCCTAGTAATAATGTCTTCATCATAATCAATTCATTTTTAACTTCAATACTCACTGTATAAATAGTAAACGGATTTCCTTCAACGATTATTGCATCTAAATCAGATCAATGTTCAGGCACAAAATTATTGTTATTATATGTACAATACAAAAAAAAAAAAAAAAATACTTTTTAGGACGAAATTTTTCGTGACAAAGATATTTTCGTCACGAAAGGTCTTTCTTTCCTGACAAAAAACAACTTTGTCTCGAAAAATGATATTTTCAGAAGAAAATCTAGATTCGTTACAAAAAAATAATTTCATCACGATAGGTATGACTTTTGGTTAGCAAAATGTCTTTGTCACGAAAAGTTGCGTCCTAAAAAGTATTTTTTTTTCTTTTATAATATATAGTTTGTATATGATATAGTTATTTCGTTATTCTCCTCCACGTTGAATGTATAGTTCTTTTAAAACGAAAAAGGAAAATTGGCAATTCAACGGAAACTGAGTGAAAGAATAAATATTTTTTGTTTTCGTAAAAGAAAAAGGAATGAATATAAAAATACAGGTATATATGCTATAATTTTTGTTTTTATATTTTTTTATCCATATAGAATAAATTTATTCATATTTTGGTAACAATTCAATACACAAATACATAGATTATGTTTCTGAAATATGTTTTGAAAGAAAAATTTAATTATTTAAAATTTAATGAGAGCGTATTAATTTGATTCATGAAGAAAAGGAAATAAAAAAAAAAAGAGAAATATAAATAAGTAAATGTTCAAAATAAAAAAAACTCCATTATGTTAAATATAATAAGAGGAAGAACAATTAACTAATGATCAGCTAGCCCAGCGGCCCAGTGCACGACATATATGCGATAGATCGCGGGTTCAATTCTCATTCCTTTGATAATGTTGATACTTTATTCAAATTTTTCAAAGTTGGCTTAACTTGGCGACTAAGGGAGAGACTTTATTTTACATTATTCAAATGTGTTGACTTGGCGGGTCGGCTCCGTCGTAATAAATATACAACTGAAAAAATATTTGTAATAATAATTACATTTTTGTGACTAAACTCGGTCGGCACTATTTAAAAATAATTAGTTATGAAGTAGTTGTCACTGATATGAGTAGTATGTGTGACAAACATTTGTCCACTATTAACAAGTATTTTTTTTGTCAATGATGTCGTCACTATAAATACGCGACGACTTAATTCATCACAATTGATTTTTTTTGTGCCAAAACTATTGGCACACATATTTATATTTGTTGTGACCACTTTTATGCCACTTATTGTAAAGTTTTTTTGTGTCATTAATTTAGCCATAGAAACATTGAGTAATTGTGACCAATCACAAAATGTCATCACAATTTCATCAGTGATGGAGGTATTTGTGACGGTACGTGATGGACAATTTCGTCCTTCAAAATTGACCCGACCCGACCCGCAAATTTCAACCACATTCATCTCCATTTTCTTCAACAATCCTCATCTCCATGTTCTTAATTTTTTCTTGTAGGTGATGCTACGAGAAGCCATTGCAATTTTTATGGATGATCCAGCCCTTTCTACTACTTTTCGTATCCAGATCCAAATCACTGGTCCAGAACTGGAAAACACTTATATGGCAACCCTTCATCACCAGAAGGCATATCGCATTCAAAATCATACCTTCGACCTCCCTCTGCCACCACAGTTACAAAATGGTGAAGCCATATTTCTTTCAGTTGACTCTCCTCAGACCCCATACTGCACATTTGTTCCTAGAAAAATATCACGAGAGGAACTTCAGGCACTTCTCCCCACCTCTTGGATCACTAGTTATGAAAGACACAGATCTGAAACAGCTAAACCGATCCAAATATAAAACCCACATTCAACACAAAAAAGGATGGCACAGTTGAGATCAAATTCCCGGAAAGAAATGAAGTATCCACTGTTTCCCTACAGAATTCTCATTGATGGATAGTGACTCTTAGACATCTGTGACGACCCGTAATTTCAAGTATCAATGTAAAGGTTAGTATTATATTATCTTGATAGGATTTGAAATGTCTTTTAAATTAATTAGCAAGGGTAAAATAGTAAAAACAATAAATAGGTAATTTAACCAAAAGACAAAGGTATACTAGTAATTTTAAAATTAAGAAATAAAAGAAAATGAAATAAAAGTCATACTTATCCTATACTTGCTCACCAAGAAAAGAAAAGAAAAGAAAAGAAAAATAATTGCATTAGAAGTCCATGAATTACATGATATTTACATAATAAATTGTATTTATATAAGAGGTCCTTACAAATCAAGAAATTGTAAACAATGGCCTCTCTACTACTATAAATAGAGGCTTTTTGCCTCAACTTTCACTTGCACCAATCTTCCCTAAAAAGGGAGATTCTCTCTTCCACACTTTACACCAAAACTCTCTCCCGGTCAATAGTCTTCGGTTAGTATGCTCTGAATTATATCACAGTTGCCTTAATCGGATCTTCTGTGAATACTTTCATCAGAAAACCACAACATTATTGACTAATTTTTCCTAAAGTGTTCCCGTTATTCGGCCCCACTATCAAGCAAGTACTTTTTCTTTTAATCTGTTATTTTGTGTTAGTAGTGCCCTAGGACCATTAGCACATGTTGTGCGTTTTATTATCTTTTGAGCATGTAATTGAATAGTTAATTTTGCTTTTGATTATCAAATGTGTGATTTGATAGTAAAACTCATTAGCTTATGTAATTACTATTCTAGAAGTCCCTAGTTTTATGTAATGCTTAATTACTATGAAATAAAACTAGTATGATTGTTGATTGATGATCTTGTTTTACTGATCATGTGTAATGAATACAAATCACATCATAGATGCAATATATATAGGGATACATTGTATCGACGTGATCCATCGGAGAAGTAATACTTCATGGTCTTAAGTCATAAGTATTACTTCCTCAATACTATTTTAGAATCCTTAGACCTTATGTCTTCATTGATTCTAGTATGAATGGAGCCATGTTTTGACTCGACTGACGTTTACTTGTAACAGAGTAATCAATACGACCGATGATCGGATGTAGTGTCCTATCATAGCTTGAATGTGAGAGACATTGTAAGGAATTTGTCCCTCTTTATTATTAGAGAGAGATATCCATGGGCCCCTCGATAGGGAAAGACCGCTTTAAATGCATGGCCGTAGCTCAAATGTATTTGATAAAGTGGTTATCAAATGCTATTTGTCGAAACAGTCTACCTGGAGATCGAGCATAAATACAATTAAACTTAATAAGGGTGACGACCACCATGCCTTATGCTTAATTAGGATATCGCGAGACAAAGGGATTAAATAGTGGATTGACATTAGGTTCCGTTGTAAATTCATTCACTTTGGGTAGTCACAATGCCCTGCTAGGGGCCGCTTGTGACTTATGAACTCACACTAATACTATGTGTGTTTTCATTGCCATTGTCATATGAACCTACAGGGTCACACTCATAGACGAGCTAACGAGTTTCATGTCCAGATTCAATGAATCCAGAAAGTGTCTAGTTCATTGTATCTGACATTTGTCTTTCCGAAAATAATAAAGTGTTTATTACTCGAATTAGAGATAGGGGCAATTTCGGTATTTTACCTATAGCTGGGATTACGTGGGAGTCATTATCCGATAAGGACTCCCACTACCAGCGAAAGTCTAGGGAACGTGGGATTCTGAGACTCCCACTGCAGAGAGAAGTTTAGTAGATGTGGGAGTTGTTATAGTAACAAACTCTCACACTCTATATAACATCTCTTAGCCGAAACCTAGCAGACTCAGGTTTTCAGCCGAAATACCATATAGAATCAGAAAACCGTTTTCTATTCTTTCTTCTCCCTTTTCTCTCTGATCCCACTTTAGAAAGATGAAGAGCTAGCAATCACTGCCCGTTTCGTCGCGTGGATACCGGTAGAGGGACATTCCGCAAAGGGAATTCCATTGGTGACAGCAAAGAATCCAAGAAACGTGATCTTCCATTCAAGAAGTAGCTTCTGAATCCGCAAAGTAAGTTCTTTATTGCTGTTTTTCGAATTGTTTCATATGAGCGGATCCTTCAGGGGAGGACTCATGGGTGTTTGGAACGAGTTTCCGCCCATGAATCCCTTCATTTTGATCATGCACAATAAATGAACTTAAGTTAATCGGGCTCCTGAAAGAAATTAGATTATATTCTTTGAGACTGTTGTGCCCGAGGATTGTGGAAACGCAATCACGGGAGCACTCGTAACCTACCCCACTGGTAGAGACGTATCTAATCATATTTTTGTCCGGTTAAGATGGGTGAACCAGAAGAATATAAGTCTAAATTCTTACATGATCCTAGACTAGAAAAGAGAAACTTACATTTTAAATCCCATTAAGAAGCTAAATAAGATAAAATTTGATTCAGGAAATTTAAAGTTAGGTTTCCTTGAATATTTGGAAATTTAACTTTTAAATCTCCTTGAATCTTTTAACCTGTTATTGAAATAATATTTTCATAATTTTCTACTTCATGTACAATCTGAAAATAGGCAGAAATAATAGAATTTTTATTTACCTTTCTTTCTTTTAAAGAAATCGAATCAAATCAGAAAAAATACCAAAAAGTAACACTAGCAATTCCAGACTTCAATAATAGTATTAATAAAAATAATGTCAATAGCAATAATATTAGAAGAAAAAGGAAATAGAACACATTTTAAGGGGAAACATAGGAGATGGTGTTCAACAGCCAATCTCAGAAAAATATGTAATTGTAATAAAGGTGATAGTAACCAATAGTAATCACAGTAGCAAAATAAATAAGGAATTTATAAAGTTTAATTTAAAATTCTTAACAGAAACATGCAATTATTTAAGTCCCAAAATTAAAACAATATAAAGAAAAGAGGGAACAACCTGTTACCTGTGAAGGTGGCAGCAGCGGAGAGTTGGCGGCAGGAAATTTTGAGATGAATCGGTCAGGAAAATAAATTAAAAGTAATAATAGTAATAATAATTATAAATAATAAAAGAAGCAAAATTAATTAAATTAGAACAGGGAGTTGAAATTGTTTAAGTCCCATAAAATTAGGAAATAAATTAAATAAGTAAAACAGAATAAAAGAAAAGGACTAAGAAAAACAGTTACCTTCGCCGGAGAAGGAGAGATTCCGACTGAGGACTTCAACGGCAGCAGCGGTGGAGCGGCAGCAGATCCGAGAAGATTAATGAAAAAAATAAGTAAATAAACAAAACAGAAAAAAACAAAAAAGACTTACCTAAAGCAGTGAGTCACCGGAGATAGAAAGGAACTGCGGTGGTCGCCGGAGGAAGATCGACAGGTCTCGGCAGCGACGGTTCTGAGAGGGAAATAGTAAAAAAAAAAAAAAAAAATTAAGATAATAAAAAATTAAATTTAGAGATTGGAAGATTTGGGGAAAATTAAATAAAAGAGAAAAATTGAGAGATTAGAGAGAGAGAGAGAGAGAGAGAGAGAGAGAGAGACTTACCGGCAACGGCGACGAGGAGTGATAGTGACGGAGACATGTGGAGAAAAGAAAAAGAAATAAACTGGGATTTGGGGCTGGTAGCCCCTTGTCCGACCATTGGGAGTCTTCACTGGTACGAGGCTAGTCACCCGTGTAAAGGCATTTCGCACCTTTGGTTTTGGACACTCTGGATATCGTAATAGGATCACAAACCTGTGTGGGAATCATTAGGGGTAGGGAAAGCAACGAGCTGACTGTATCCCCTACGTGCACCACATATGGATCGTAATCTGAACCCTAACATGTCTTCGGGGTTAGGAGGTTTAACTCAGGAACTGTTAGTATCTTGGTTTCCAAGCTGGTGGTACCCCAGTTCTTGGTTACATGAAAAAGAAGGGGGATAAGGCTGAAAATCGTGAACACGTCTGGTGTAAGGTTGGTATTGACTAAAGAGTTATTGACTTAGCCGGTCATGCACTCTTTTATTTTTGGATCTGATATACGAAATGGTCTTCTTATTCTGGAAGGATATTTCCAAAATTGAAAAGAAAGAATATTCCAGATAAAGAATGTTTTAATTAAAACTATTTCTAAATTGTTTTGGAAGAAGATAAAAGGAATATTTTCTGAAAGAAAATAATTTTGGAAATGTTTTGGAAAAGAAAGAGTATTCCTAAATACATAAAGTTTCTCCGTGTCTTCAAAATAAAACGTTTGCGAAATAAAATGAATTTCAAAATCACTAGCACACACTTTATGTTAGTAGTGCCCTAGAACCATTAGCACATGTTGTGCGTTTTATTATATTTTGAGCATGTAATTGAATAGTTAATTTAGCTTTTGATTATCAAATGTGTGATTTGATAGTAAAACTCATTAGCTTATGTAATTACTATTCTAGAAGTCCCTAGTTTTCTGTAATGATTAATTACTATGAAATAAAACTAGTATGATTGTTGATCTTGTTTTACTGATCATGTGTAATGGATACAAATCACATCATAGATGCAATATATAGGGATACATTGTATTGGACGTGATCCGTCAGAGAAGTAATACTTCATGGTCTTAAGTCATAAGTATTACTTCCTCAATACTATTTTGGAATCCTTAGACCTTATGTCTTCATTGATTCTAGTATGAATGGAGCCACGTTTTGACTCAGTCGGACGTTACTTGTAACAGAGTAATCAATACGATCGATGATCGGATGTAGTGTCCTATCATAGCTTGAATGTGAGAGACATTGTAAGGAATTTGTCCCTCTCTATTATTAGAGAGAGATATCCATGGGCCCTCGATAGGGAAAGACTCGTTTAAATGCATGGCCGTGCTTTCAAATGTATTTGATAAAGTGGTTATCAAATGCTATTTGTCGAAACAAAGTCTACCCGGAGATCGAGCATAAATATAATTAAGCTTAATAAGGGTGACGACCACCATGCCTTATGCTTAATTAGGATATCGCGAGACAAAGGGATTAAATAGTGGATTGATATGAGGTTCCGTTGTAAATTCATTCACTTTGGGTAGTCACAATGTCCCGCTAGGGGACCGCTTGTGATTTATGGACTCACACTACTACTAAGTGTGTTTTCATTGCCATTGTGAGATGAACCTACGTGGTCACACGCATAGACGAGCTAACGAAGCTTCATGTCCGGATTCAATGAATCTAGAATGTGTCTAGGTTCATTGTATCCCGACATTTGTCTTTCTCGAAAATAATAAAGTGTTTATTATTCGAATTAGAGATAGGGGCAATTTCGGTATTTTACCTATAGCTGGGATTACGTGGGAGTCATTATCCGATAAAGACTCCCACTACCAGCAGGATTCTAGGGAACGTGGGAGTTAGAGACTCCCACTGCCGAGAGGAGTTGGGGATGTGAGAGTTAGTTATGGGAACAAACTCTCACACCCTATATAATGACCTCTTGGCCGAAACCCTAGGCAATTAACACTTTCAGCCGAAATACCTAAGAATCCTGAAAATAGTTTTCAGCCTCTCCCTTTTCTCTCTAATTCCCGAAACCCAGAAAGACGAAGAGCTAGCACTCGCCGCCCGTTTCGTCGCGTGGATACCAGTAGAGGGAAATTCCGCAAAGGGAATTCCGTTGGTGGCAACAAAGAGTCCAAGAAACGTGATCTTCCATTCAAGAAGTAGCTTCTTGAATCCGAATAAGTAAGTTCTTTTTCTCGTTTTTCGATTCGTTTCATATGAGCGGATCCTTCAGGGGAGGATCCATGGGTGTTTGGAACGAGTTTCCGTCCATGAATCCCTTCACTTTACTGTGGACTCACTGGGCTATTTATAACTCACCCTTTCTCTGTTTTCTATTTTAGTCCTTGCAGGATTGAGTGGATAGAACAAGAACATTCTGAGGTGTAGAGTTGAACCAAGACAAAGAATTGAATCAACGCTAGACACAAACCCAGATTAGAAGATTTTGGTATCAGAGTGCGCAGCGAAAGCTTGGGATTAGAAATCTGTACATTGGGATTCAGTCAATTTGGAAGCCATAGAATAGTTTAGAATTTTTTTAGTCACATGTAATTTATATTGTAAATGATAGAACCCAGTGTCGAGAGGTACGCGGCACACCCGGCCCGAGAGGGCTGGGGTGTCCCAACATCCCTTAATATCCTAGTTGTAATGTTTGATGTTGATGGCAGGCCTATTCTCCAAGGAAAGGATAAAAAATGTCACGTTTTGTATGATGTTTGCTCTTGCCCAAATTGTTTAGATTACTCATCAGATGACGAGTTACCTAAAAAATCTAAAGTCACCCAACAACTTCTTCGTACAAGATATGAAGTAGGTGACCCTTCAATTGGTCTTTTAGGAGAACCCAGTGGCAAAATTTTTTTATTACTATGTTCAATATCAAACCCCATGCTCACCCCATCCACAAAAGCTTCCACTAGATAATACATAAGTTGATTCCCCTCCTTCTCCATCTTTCTCTCCACCACTCCCTTTCAAAATGATGGATCAGGCTTCCAACTCCTATAATACCATGTTTCCCCCCCTTTAGGTACCTTTGAAAAGGAGAAAATTAAGCATGTCTCGAAGATCACAAATCTCACAGCAGTTGATGACAGGGGACAACAAAAGACAGTTTCTGTTGCAGAAGCAGGCTTCAATTGGCAGGCAGAAAATGCTGTTGCACAAAACCAAACTCTTTAAAGAATCATTTGTAACTAAGAAACCCTCATAAAACATGTGTCCAAACACAATTCCGAACTTACCTTCTTAGTTCAAAACATTTCCAATAATCGTAACAGAGTTGAAGATTTGCATAAACAATTGTCTTACTTGATCCAATACACTACATAATGGTCCCCGCATATGTCCAAATTATTATCTGAAAAGAAGTTTTTGAAACATCAACTCAGATCCCTCGAATCCTAGTTAGACCAGTCCCAAACCAGTATGTTTTACCCTCCCTCCTATTTTACCAAATCATCTTCTACACCAACACCCTTGGCAACACAATATCAACCTTTGAAGCCAGTTCCGTCACAACTTATTCTCCAGCCTTAGCTTTATGTAAGGATTTACCCCACCATAAAAAAAGACCCGCCCCACAACACTCACATATACTAAAACCCACACAATCTACCCCACATCAGACAGAAAAACCAGATACGCCACAACCATACCCATAGTTGGAGCTTCCTCCATACCAGAGATGCTCAACTTTGAAGAACCAAACCCAATCACTTCTTTCCTGAAAAAACTCTCCTAGAGCTCACCACCACATAACCAGATTCCTGTAATCTCTCCAGCAGATACGTCTGACCTAGATTATTTTGAAGCCTTTGAAAATCTTTTCATGATGGGCCCTGAACCAGTTATTGAACTTGTTGAAACTCATATGTACGATAATACCCCTCCACAGTTCACCAACTCAATTGTCAGAGGAGATTACTACTATAAGTTCACCATCGATGATGTTCCGCCTTCTAAGTGGCATGAAAGATTCTAGTCTCTATACGCTTGGCTCACTACTGCTATGCAGCAACATCCTCTCAATGATGTCCTCAGAAGATTTGTTGCCAGGTTAGAAGGTAGCCTTCGAGATTTCTGGAACTCTTTAGGAGAATACAGACAACTTCAATTTCTCCAGCTCAATTCTCCTGAAGAAGTGATCACGGTACTCATAAAACACTTCCTGGGTTAAGCAAATCATGACATCACCATTGCCAGAACATAATTCCTTAAAATGAGGTGTTGCTCCATCAAAGTAAAAGATTTGAAAAAACATTTTGATAGAATGTGCAAAAGGTTTTATATCATTAACCAAATTGATGATATTAGTCTGAAACAAGCCTTTGTGAACTGTGTTGTTAAACATTCAGAACATGATCCCCTTTAGTAAAAATGTTCTCTGAGAACCCTATCTCTGTGACAACTGGTTGAAAATGTTATATGTCTCATTGTTGACGAGTGTTTGAATTTTAGGTGGACATCGACTCTCGTGAATTTTTTTCAGCGGTTGTTGAGCTTCATGTATAGAACTGTATAGACCAGACTTTCCCCGTTAAACGATCACGTTACAAGCTAACCGTGGGCCGAACTCGAATTAGTTACAACGTTAAGAGGACACCCGATTACTGAATATGGGTAAAAAAAACATTCTCTGAGAATTTCTCTCCAATACCACAAATACATACCATAAAATTGATTTTAGTAACATTATTTTTAATCCAATTCCCAGATTTATTTTATTTAAGCCGTAAAATTTAATTTTTTTTTACAGAATGAAAATTCCATTATTAAGTAATGTTTGTTAAAGTATCGAGAGAAAATTACCCGAATGCAAACCCTTTCTAACAAGGGAGATGAGCAAAACTATACCTCTCTCAATACAGAAGACATTTGATACATTTAAAAACCATAAAAAATGGTTTCATATTTCCTGAAATACTAAATTTTAAACATTAAAATATAAATTATAAACGTTAAATATTATAATCGGAAATGCTGCACGAAAATATTGCACCAAATGTTACAAAAAATTATACATGGTTTAAACTGTAGCAGTAATCTCAATTATATTGGAATTTATAAAAACAAATCTCAATTATATTGGAGACTAATTATAATGGCAGTAGCACGAGGGTGTACATGTAATTCAACTATATACGTCGGAAAACAGTCACAAGGTCATGTCAACAGACGTTGGCTTAGATGGTAAGATGAATGTAATATCCTACTACTTCGAAACACCTTAATTGACGTTCTTCTGCTGAATTTCTTGGCCAGAAAAGATCTTAATGCTCTGGACGCTCTTCACAAACACACTGAATGCACCATTAAAAAGAAATAAAAGATTAAATGAAAATGTCTAGTCTATGTTTAGCTAATTTGAAGAGCATGGGAGCAGTTAAACTTGAACATGTAGGAGTCATGAATATGGTAAAAAAATTACACTTCTTTATAAAGGGGCAAAAAGGTGATGCAAACAATATTAGAGTGTGTAGGGCAAAAACAGTAGGTCGTGCTTGTCGCGATAGTCAAGCATTTACTTGTTAACCGCTAGGTCACGAGTTCGAACCCAAGAAATAACCACTTTATGAAAACAATAAGGGTAAAACTATGTACGTCAGAATCTTCCCCAGACCATGTTGATGCGGGAGGCTTACATAAAAATTTCCTACAATTCAAAACAAGGGTGGAGAAGGGAAAGACAGTTTGGTTTTGCATAAAGGGTGGGGAAAGGGGACAAAAACTTCACAAGCAAGAGAAGTTTTTGCTTTTACCTGTTTTTGTTTGTTGAGGATGGGAGAGGAGGGGGAGGGAAAGAGAGGAGAGAGAGAGAAATTACTTCATTTTTACTCTTCTATAGATATTCTCTCTTAAAAAAAGTCGTACCCAGTGCACAAGGCTTCCACACCGATATTCTCTCTTAATAAATTTTAATCTTTGTTTTTTTTAAAAGACTGGGGTCAAATCTTGTCATTGCTATACTTTATCGTTTTTAAAAAAAAATTTGTCGATGTGGAGGGACAACACTCCCCTTCTATATTTACTTCTAGTCGACATTTATCTCTCAACCAAAAAACGTAAATATCTCATCTATGACCTAATTTACGTTCCCTACCTTTTTCGTCCTTTTTCACCCCATCCGAAACTACCTATAAAGGAGTGATGCAAAGGACAAGTCTATATGAGAAAATCTAAAGTCAAATTCAGGATGCAATGCATCTTCATATTCATGTTCAGGACACAATGGATCTTCAATTAAACAGTATCCTCATAAAACCACATAATAAGCATAATAAAAGACTTGGAAAGAGTAAAAGGACTTGCTCCCAGGGTTCCTCATTGAATAGCAGGATATCATTCTCGCGGTTCACGTAGAAATATTTCCAACCTATTGTCTGTTGATCCTTCAGTTGATCCTCTAAGTCTCTCCATGAATACATGAGAATCGTGACTCTTCATTCCAGACATTTTCAACTCTTTCAATATCAACGCATCGCGCCAAATTCGATGCATATCCATCTGGGAGCCTTAATTCTTTAACCCACTGCAAAACCATTTCTTTTTTAGGCTTGGTATAGAGTGAAACATGCCTTCGGTTTTGTTGCTTTACCTCGGCCATCGTGTTTAATATTCAATTCCGGACGATTACAATACCTTTGAACACCCGCTCTAGCTTTAACATTGTCTTTAGTTTTACCTTTCACGTCCATCACGGTGTTAAAGACATTATCAAACACGTTTTTTTCATTATGCATGACATCAATGTTGTGTCTTATCAAAAGTGTCCGCCAATAAGGTAAGTCCCAAAATATACTACGTGTAGCCCAACTATGATCCCGTCCCCTCGCCTTGCTCTTTACCGATCTCTTCATCAGTATCGGTAATTTTTTTGATAATCTCTAACTCTAAGGAACATTTCATGACCACTAAGGCGAGTCGGTGGAGTCCGCTCTCTCTTGTCGCCGGTCCTTTCGTAATCCCTTTGCATCTCTTCTAAAAGGATGATCGAGTGACAAGAAGCATCCGTGGCAATCGAACCACAATTGTTTCCCTCCAGTATCGCAAATGGAACGCTTGTGTTTCCTCCATACAATATGGACAAGCGTGAATGCCACGTGTACTCCATCCACTCAACATTCCATATGCTTTGGAAAATCACTAATTGTCCAAAGTAATGAAGCCCTCAATTTAAAATTTTGTTTTTTTGAGATATCATAAGTTTCCGCGCCTTCACCTCACAGTTGATTCAATTCATTGATTAAAGGATGCAAGTACACATCGATCTTGTGTTTTGGATTTTGGGGTCCAAGTACAATGATAGTTAAGAAGATTACATTGTTTTTCATACACATCCAAGGGGGAGATATAAGGTGTTAGAAGAACTGGCCAAGAAGAATAGTTCTTCCCTGACATGCCGAAAGGTGCAAAACCATCTGTGCATAACCCAAGCCTTACATTCCAAGGTTCCACTGCAAAATCGGTGTGTGTTATGTCAAAATGTTGCCAAGCTTCTCCATCCCGTGGGTGATTCATTATTCCCTCTTCCCTCTCACTGTCCCGAGTGCCATGTCATGTGGCTTGCGCTTTTCTCGATGCATACAATCTTTGTAATCTTGGAGTAATCGGAAAATAATACATCTTTTTGTAAGAAATCTCTTTTAATCGTGTATTTTTTGATTTCTTTTTCTTAATGTATCTAGCATGGCCACAAAACTTGCATTCTCTACTCTCAACATCATCTTTCCAATACAACATACAACCGTTAACACAAACATCAATCTTTTGCACCGGTAATCCAAGACCTTTAACCAATTTCTTCATTTTGTAAAAGTCGTCTAAAGCATTATTATTTGGAGGAAGTGCCTCTTTCAAACAATCTGCGCAAATTTATCTATTGTAGTTTCAGATAAGTTGTCTTCGGACTTAATGCTCAACATCCTGGCAGTCATTGAAAGCTGTGAATGGTTTGTACAACCATTGTAAAGTGGGCTATCAACAGCTTTCAACATGTCATAGAACTTTTGTGACTCTGGATTGGGAGGTTCTTCCACGTCCCTATTTTGCTGCTCATTAAAACTTGGTCCCGCAGCATCAATAATCATATCTCGATAATTGTTCGGTATCGTGTGTCTTTTATAATAATCATGAACAAACGGGATTTGAGGCATGGGAATGAATGCCTCACCATGACATGTCCAATTATAATAGTTAGACACGAATCCGTTCATAACAAGGTGATACTTCACAGTATCAGGCATATGAAAAGACTTATTCCTACAAATCCCACAAGGACACCTAATCCCATCTATTTGTACATTAGCAGACGTACTAACTGCGAAAGCCACAAATCGTTTCAATCCCGCTATAAATTCTTGACTATGACGAGGTCCACTATTCGAATCCATATACATCCAACTACGGTCTTCCATTGCAAACACAATATCTGAGATACAAAGACTTAATAATTAAATGCATATTAACTTTGAATGTTATTTTGATGATTTGTCACCCTTATTTCCAAGTTTATTAACGTGTGATAATGGCATCTTGTCTACTATTTTATATGAAATTTTGTCAACTATTTCGATTATTTTCAACATTGGGTTGTTTGTTTGTTGCAATATAATACAAAGAGATAAAATAATGAGAGATAATACAAAGAAACAAAATGATGGGAGATAATACAAATAAATAAAATCATGGTAGATAATACAAAGAAATAAAATCATTGGGATAATACAAAGAAATAAAATCATGGGAGATAATACAAAGAAATAAAATCATGGTAGATAATACAAAGAAATAAAATAAATGGTATGTTGTAAACCTAATATGCCACTTTGATATCATCATTTAATATGCAAAAAATAAATGGTATGTTGTAAACCTAATAAAAGGTAAATTGCCCTAAAATTTGATTCTTTGTGAACAATTTGTGGTCTCATGATTTTTTTTTTATCCCTTATACCACATTTTGATTAAGCTAAAGAATAAATGATATAAAAGAGCATAAATATTGACATTAATAACATTAGAATAAATAGAGAAGAATAGATTCTCACCAAATACCCAACTGAAATTGGGAAGTCTTGCGGATGCCGGAGGTGGTGGCGCCGTCTTGGAGTTGCCGGAGGTGGTGGTGATGGGAGGAGGGTGGAGTTTCAAGGTAGATTTTGTAAGAAATCACTAGAGGAGATGGTGGTGGAGTTAGAAATCGCGGCTGCAGAATGTGTTGCAGGGGAGGGTTTAAAATAAAGATCCCACTCACTGGAAAGATGACGCCGTTTTGGCAATTAAAGTTAGCGACCGACTAGCGACCGTACTGGCATATTCGGTCGCTATTCGGTCGCCAACAAGAATGTCTGAACACTTGTAAATTTTTGGAAAGAAAGATCCCGCGCACTGGGCAAGACGACGCCGTTTCGGCAATTAACATTAGCGACCGACTAGCGATCGAATATGCCAGTACGGTCGCTATTCGGTCGCCCAGAAGAATGTCTGAACACCTGTAAATTTTTGAAAACAAAGATCCCGCGCACTGGACAGGACAACGTCGTTTCGCCATTTTATTTAGCGACCGAATAGCGACCGCCCTGGTATATTAGTTCGGATCAACCGAACCGAAACAGAGAGTTGAAGCTTTTGGAACTAGCTGATTTCGGTCGACCGAGGTCTCAGTTCGGTCGACCGACGTATATTCGGTCGCTATTCGGTCGCCATAAAGAAAGACTGAACACTTTCCAATTTTTGAAAATAGAACTGGACAAGACGACGCCGTTTCGGCATTTTATTTAGCGACCAAATAGCGATCGCCCTGTTATATTTGGTCGCTATTCTTTTCCCGGATTCCGTTTTTTATAATATAGCGGGGTTTTTAAATATATATAGAAATATTTTGTCTATTTTAGTTACTATTACTAAAATATGTATATACACACACACACACACACACACACATTAACTTGAATAGACAAACAATGCCAACTTATACTTATTCACAAAATACGATTGTATTACTTGAATTGTTCTGCTTCAGGTCTATACAGGTATTTTGTAAATAAATATAAGTTTTACTTGTTTCACTATTCAGGTATTTAATGTGTGCATGTTTTACTTGTTTCAAAATTTTTTATATATCTTTAAAAACCTCGCTGTTTTATAAAAAAAACGGAATCCGGGAGAATATACCGACCGAATAGCGACCGCCCTGTTATATTCGGTCGCTATTCGGTCGCTTTTCTTTTCCCGGATTCCGTTTTTTATAATATAGCGGGGTTTTTTAAAGATATATAGAAATATTTTGTCTATTTTAGTTACTATTACTAAAATATGTATATACACACACACACACACACACATTAACTTGAATAGACAAACAATGCCAACTTATACTTATTCACAAAATACGATTGTATTACTTGAATTGTTCTGCTTAAGGTCTATACAGGTATTTTGTGAATAAATATAAGTTTTTCTTGTTTCACTATTCAGGTATTTAATGTGTACATGTTTTACTTGTTTCAAATATTTTTATATATCTTTAAAAACCTCGCTGTTTTATTAAAAAAAACGGAATCCGGGAGAATATACCGACGGAATAGCGACGGATATGTGGTTCGGTCGCTATTCGGTCGCCCAAATGATAAATGTATATCCGTCTCTAATACGTCGCTAAACTCTAACCCTAAACCCTAAATCGGTCGTAATTCGGTCGCTAAGAGGTCGCCGTGAGACCAAATTTCCAGTAGCAGAACAGGGTTCAATTAAAATAGCCCAAAACATAACAGAATACTACAAACCCCTGCACAATTCGAGGGCAAATATGAAAACAGAACCCCAAAAAGTCACAATTAACATAGCCCAAAACATAACAGAAAACATATAAAATTCAAAATTATCCCAAAACTGTGTAACTTACAAAATTAACCAAAAACTTCAAACTAAACAAAACCGAAAACATAACAGAATACATATAAAATTAACTAAGTGCTCTATTGACTCCCCAAAACTTCATCGACAGTTAGGGGGTCATCGTCATAGTCTGATTCTAAGTCGTCGTCTAAGGCACTACTCAACTTATCCTCTAACTCAGAGGCACTTAATATAACATTGTCCTTATTAGTTAAAATGTTAGCTAACATACTAGCTAAACCTTTGTTTCTCTTCTTTTCCCACATTTTGAATTCTTTTTTCCGCTTTGCTTCCATTTCGGCCATATCTTTTTTCTGCTTTGCTTCCATTTCGGCCATCTCTTTCTTGAATTTTGCTTCCATTTCGGTGCGCATTTGTTCCATGGCTGAATGAGAGACTGCCTCGCTGCCTCGCTGTCTCGTCTTTACCACATCACTAAAGGAACCGAGTCCTTGGACCCGTCCCTTTCTAATCCCACCTGTAGCCTCAGCAGACAACACAATCTGGGTCGCCAAATCCGGAGAAGGTAGGCCGGCTTGAGTTGCTTGGGTTGCAGCGTCGTCAGAAACCGCATGGAACACCCCCTGAAAATGAACACTTGTGTCAGGTTATGAAAACGGAGAAAACCTAATCAAATATCAAAAAGGGAGAAAAGGTAAAGATATATTTACAGACAACTCTCTAGAAGCTTCATCAACCCATTCGCCTTTCTTTGGGCCGATATGGTGTTGATGAAGATGATCGTAAGTGGCTGGGAATGGGATTGCCTGTCCGGCCTCCTTTTCCTGTTAACATAAATCATTTTTGAAAATTAAATATTAACAATAAACACATAACATATATGTATACGACAATTAGATTATTTAACTACCAGTCTGAGGTGGTGCTCAATGTGGCTGAGCGAACCACCCGTGTGCTTCATCGGGCCCTTGCCACCCATCCCTTCTTTCCGGTTTTTTTGCTGCCTGTTTAGACTTAGCTTTAAAGCTTGGAGTTTGCCAGTACTCCTGAAGTCGCGCCCAATCAGTCTCAGAAACCCATGTGGGCCTCTTATTCTTTTTCCGAGCATCGCTCATAATCCCGCTCAGTCTCCTCGTAAGCAAGATGCGCCAACTTGACTTGACACCTGCCTCATGCTCCGGAGCCCAGCGATACTTTTTCTGTATTTTAAAAAAAATGTTAGATAATTAAATATAAAGACTTCTAAATTATAACTTATTTACTAATTTCTTTACCTTGAACTCGTCCCACCACAAATCAACTTCTTCCTGGGGAACATCCTTGATGTTGCTGTATGCCCCCTTGAAACGATCTTGAAATATGCCAGTAATGGCGGCGGAACAACTAGATGCCAATCTAAAACTATAATAGCAAACAAAAACTTGATTAGTTACTACAATGACGACAAGTAGTATAATTAGCTTAAGGGAAATAATTAATGAATTTACTTACGTGCCAAGGGTAGGCTGCAAGAGAATACGAGTATCTACTGTAGCCAAAACTCCACCGGTATCAGACGCCGTCGGTGGCACAGGAGACTGGTGAGACGCCGATCCGGCAACCGACGTAGACTCAGTGGCGGGTACAGAAGGTATCGTACCTAGCTCGGGGGCAGGTGGCGTATGTAGCTCGGTGGCAGATGTCGTACCAAGCTCGGGGGCAGATGTCGGTGTCGACCCCAAATCAGGTGACGAACCTGGCTGGGAAGTGGAGGCCGGACCAAGCATGGGTGGCGAACCAAACGGTAACGAAACTCGAATATTCTTCTTCGGAGGCATCTCTGAAATACATGGATTTGGATCAATACCAAATTGCATATCAATAAATAATGTATTGCGAAAAATAATACAAGTTAATGTTCATTGCATTAACAAAACAGAAAGTCATGGAGAACCAATGCTAACAACAATTTGTATAACAGAACCAATGCTTCATTTTCTGTCAAGAGTAAAGTAACTGAGTAATTGATGATATTTGCAGTAAACAACACAAAAGTTAGCATGGTTTTTACGCAAAACAATTCAATGTCGTAACATAAACAAAAAATAAAGAATTAGGCAAAAGGTTAAAACAGACATTGATATCATGGGGAAGTAGTTAAAATGAATTATTCAAAGATCCCTAAAACTTTCCACATCGAGATTCGAGATAAATGCAGCGTTGTGATTATTTTGACATGTTCCTCGTGTAAGATGAAAAGAGAAATAAATTGAATTCATTGCCGTAGTTGCACACACGCATGTCCTTCAAGAAGGGCCAGTCAAAGGCAGAGCTGCTGATGTTATTGCAGCTGCCAATACTGCTGCAGAAGTTGCTTTGAGGCTTGTTAGACCTGGGAAAAAGGTAAGGATTTTGAACTGGTTGTAAGCTGACAAAAATGTGTTGGTTAGTGAGTGATGTATCCTAGGATTTTTTGTAAATTCTCATGGCTCTGTACCTTCTCCTGAATGGAGATCTTTCCTCCCCTAAATGATGAACTCTTCCAAGTAAGCTATGGAACAATACTTCCAGATGAATCTTTTTGTCATAGTTACTCTGATAGGGGATTTAGATTTTTTACAAAGTCCTACTTAAACAATGTTCTGTTCATCCAATTTAAGTTTAGGGTTTGAATTTGACGTATGTTTTACTTTTCATGAATTTATAGCTTTCGAAATCACTGTCAACAGTTTCATTGGCTATAGGTGTCTCCAATTGACTATTAGCAATAGTAGACGGGGAAAAAGGATACTAATACGAATAATTTTTTTAACCAAATTGCACTTTTCTGTAGGAAGAATTAAGTACGCCAATATCCTTCAGGAATCTGATTCAGGGGAATAATATTTTCCTTGATTCATTTCACTTTCTTCTTGCTGTATGCATAACTTGCAAGGTAAAGGTAGAAATTATCCAATTAAATTTGTCAACAAATCACATGAAATGAAGGCAATTTTGCCAATGTAATTATTGATCCTTGTGTAGTAAAATAGAAGCAAGAAAAGAGAAGCAAGAAAAGAAATAGAAAACAGAACAAGAAAAAGGAAAGAAACTGAGGCAAATATGAACAGAGAACAGGGGAATCCGAAAACAAATATGAACCCGTTCACAAATTTTAATTTCCTAACCATCATTCCAACCCTAAACCATATACTTTAAACATGAATTTCAAAAATAACCAAAGCAGTAAAAAGATAAGGTGAATACGAAAATGAAATCTCACCTTCTTCACTGGCGGCGTTTGAAGGGGGAGTGTTGCTTCAGTGGGTGGTGAGTGTCCGAGTTGCGTCGGTGACTGGGACGGTCGCCTTGTGCCGGTATTCGGTCGGTCGTCGACGGGGGAGGTGGTGGACGGAGGGGGCGACGGGGGATTTCGCACGGGGGGAGAGAGCTTCGCAAGGGGGAAAGTTAGGGATTTTGACTTCTGTTGAGGGATTTTAGACAACGGAATACCAAAACGACGTCGTTTTTGGCTTAATGACGAATAACTATTCGGTCGGTATTCCGTCGGTATTCGGTCGGTAAATCATCTACAAACGACGTCGGTTTAATTAATTTTAAATACTAATTTTTTTACAGAAATGAAATAGCAATACGACGTCGTTTTGACACCGTTATCTATTCCGTCGGCATTCGGTCGTTGAATTCAGTCGGTAACTTATAGAAAAACGACGTCGGTTTAATTAATTTTAAATACTAAATTTTTTTACATAAATTAAATAGCAATACGACGTCGTTTTGACACCGTTATCTATTCCGTCGGCATTCGGTCGTTGAATTACATCGGTATTCAGCTCAGTACCTTATAGAAAAAACGAGCGTCGGTTTAATTAATTTTAAATACTAATTTTTTTTTACATAAATGATATAGCAATACGACGTCGTTTTGACACCGTTATCTATTCCGTCGGCATTCGGTCGTTGAATTCAGTCGGTATTCCGTCGGTAACTTATAGAAAAACGACGTCGGTTTAATTAATTTTAAATACTAAATTTTTTACATAAATGAAATAGCAATACGACGTCGTTTTGACACCGTTATCTATTCCGTCGGCATTCGGTCGTTGAATTCAGTCGGTATTCCGTCGGTAACTTATAGAAAAACGACGTCGGTTTAATTTGGTCAACGGGACCGATATGGACGGCGTAATAGCAACCAAATACCTACCGAATATTTTTCGGTTTCCTTTCGGTCGGTATTCCGTCGGTAAATTAGTTGCCGAATATTTCCGTCGCTAAATCCGGTCGCTATTTAACTGTTTTCTTGTAGTGTGCCACGTCACCATGTCGCCCGCAGTGGGCAGTCCTAGGAGGCATCCTACGTCCTCTAGGGTGATGGTGACCTCACCGCATCGTAGATGGAATGAGTGCGTCTCGGGGCCCCACCGCTCTACTAATGAGGTGACCAGTGCGTGGTCTATCTTTATCTTACCTATCCTACAACAACCCCGAAACCTATACGGTCAATGAGCTCTAGCACTCTCGGGTTGGCCTCGCGTTGGTAGGCCTCGAAAAAACTCTCGTCATAGCTAATGACCTTCAAACCTCTGTCTAGGCCTACATCCCCGCCCCAAATCCTAAGTGATCTATGTGAGGTGTGTTTGTTCAAAACACTGGGATCGTACGGACCGGGCATAAGGTGGGCCGGAAAAGCCATCTATAATAAAAACAATGGATCAAATTCACAAAATTGCAATTACAATACATAAGGATCAAATTCACATAATTGCAATTAAAATACATAAGGATATCAAATTCACATAATTGCAATTAAAGGACATACATATCAAGTTCTCAAAAATTGCAATAAAAATATCATAAATATCAAATTCACAACAATACAAAAATATCAATTTCACAAAAATACATAACTATCAAATTTACAAAAAATAAATACATTTTTAATTGACAATTGAATTTTAAAACTATAGATAAAAAACATTAAATAAATTAAAACAAAAAAAATTATACCTCCAAATTTAAAAAATTTGGGAGAGAGATAGAGTGGTGGTGGGGAAGATTGAAGGTGGCAACACTCCGGAGCGGCGGCAGCGGCGGGAGGGAGGGAGTTGCAGCGGAGGGAGGGGGAGGGGGGAGAATTTTTTTGGGAGCTTTTTGCTTGCAATTCGCGGTGAGGGGAGGAAGAATGATGGTTTTTTTTTTCTTAAACTGGGAGCCCATAACGGAAGTCCCACTTCCGTCCTGGGGTATAACGGATGTGGGACTTCCGTCCTCGACACGTGGCAACGCGCGTGGGAAAAACCGCCACGTCACCCAGGACGGAAGTGGGACTTCCGTTATGCCCCCAGTACGGAAGTGGGATTCCGTTATGGACAAAAATGTTGTCTCCACTTTTTCGGGTGCCATATCATTACTGATACACAAAAATTGGGATAGGCCCATGCGAAGCCCTGAATTATTAGTAGTCCAATAATTAACTAGAAACAGAGGCCCGGTATCCTTTTGGCCGACCATGTATCTTAAACAACTAGAAAATTCTACCAGAGGCCCAAGCCCAAATGTATTAGAAATGGGCTTTACTTTGAAAAAAGAAAAGTAAAACAAAGAAATGCTCCCGGCGAGGCTCGAACTCGCGACCTTCGGCTCATAAGACTAACGCTCTAACCAACTGAGCTACGGGGGCTTATTGTTATAATTCTGTAAAACTTTTATTATATTTAATATTCTGTTCACAGAACACAGGAAAACATAAAATTCCAATAAAAGAAAAAGTAATTAAGCACAACATACACATAAAATG
Organism: Vinca minor; assembly: GCA_026122235.1. NCBI lineage: Eukaryota > Viridiplantae > Streptophyta > Magnoliopsida > Gentianales > Apocynaceae > Vinca > Vinca minor. The sequence goes on from JAOCZM010000020.1 coordinate 1,064,110, forward strand.
AGAGAGATGTTTAAAATTAATCTAAATAAAAGTAAAACTTACCAAGAATTTGTCAGAAAAAGCTGTTACATCAAAGATGCCAATGCCAAAAAATACCCACAGATTATTATATACTCCCTCCGATTCAAAATATAAGTCTTTTTACAAGAATAGTGTATTTATTGGCTAATTTACCTCTACATCATTTTCTTCCTACATTCATTTTGGTCAAAATGTTTAGTTCTCATACAACTCTCTATTAGTTTATTTATTCTTTAGAGTATTAATTGGAGGTATTTTAATTATTATGATTAGTGTCTTATTTTGTATAAAAACACCTAAAAAAAGACTTATATTTCGATTCGGATGGAGTATTTTGTTAGCCTTTGTCGAGGAACAATTAGGAGAGAAAGTTTTGTATGTACACAAAGATTAGTGCACCCTTTTAGCCTATCATTCACAAGGGTTTGGAATGATAAATTCCATAATTAAGAAGGAATAGACAAAAAGATCTCATTCAAATTAACCAAAAAAGAAGGATTTTAAAGTCTGGCTACATACTTTAATTTGCAAAATCGAATATTTTTTCTCTATTTGTGTGTATAAATCGAGATTTTACTATCAATACTATACATGGAATTAAGCCAAATTTTAGTTATTATTTTCTTAGTAGATGAAATTATAATCTCTCTTTTGATGGTGTTTGTTTCCAACATGATGCGCCATTCTTCCAACCCCCTCCTTTTAAAATAAATTAAATTAAATTAAGGTTTTTTTAAAAATAAAAATGGAAAAAAACGTAGCATTTCAATTACTTCGCTTGTTTGCATTGTCACTGTCAATTGGTTAGTTATGAAAAATGATTAAAATATATTGGAGAATCATATACAACTATCTAAGTAAGAGCCGGAAAAAGAAATACTTGATGGATAAAAATTAGTCTAAATATTTAATATTTTTTTTGTAACGATTTGTTACTACTACGACACGTTAATATTAATAATTACATACAAATTTAAATAGCACATGTTGAATGTATGCCAACTTAAAAAATAACATTGAAGAAGAAACTCATTGGAACTATTTAGATTGAATTGTTGTTAGAAACATGCCAAAGAAGAAAGCATTTTTTTTTTCAAAATAGGAAAGGGGAATTAAAAAGAGAGGTAAAAAGAAAAAGACATTGTAAATATAATGTTTTGAATAGATAGATGCTCATGTGTTTTTCACTATATCTTATACATCTAACAAAATCTTGGATCCTTAAATGACAAAATAGATAGTGTAATTGGAGGCTCCACACTCCTTCCTTCTGAGATTGGTTTGGTCTCTTCAAGACAAAACTTTCTCTCCTCTTTTCATTATCTTAGGGATAGTTTGTTGTGGTGGGCTTTTTGTGGAACTTTTAACCCTCTAATGTCGGGGTGATTTTTTATAGTGGGGTAAGACAAGTCTTCTCACCTGGTCGAGCTGCTGGATCACCTTAATTTATATTCTCTACATTCTTTATCGGAGTGGAGAATGGGGACACTGTGAGTAGCGCCTTTTGTGCACAAGGGATAGTTTGTTGAGACTAATGTGGGCCCCTTTTTGAAAGGCAACATCCATTGGCACATTTCATATTTCAGATTTCATGATCCTTTTGTTTTCTTTGGATCACTGATATTACTTTCCCCCTCTCTTTTTTTTAACTTAAAAAAGTCATGGTGGAATTGGCCAAATCGGCTACTGTGTCAACATCAAATGTTCTGCACCGTGCAAAATATTTATTGGCTGTAAAATTAAGAATTCGACAATTATAATTATTTGGGTGAAATAATTAAGAAAAATTAACTCGCACAATTCTAAATGATTTCAGCCGTCAAATTCTTAATACGACGGTTACCAAATATTCTATAAAGTGCAAAATATTTAGTGTTCAATTGCCTAAGATACCAACCCACCTAGTGTGGTTATTGTGTAGAAGGTGGTCCTAGATATGTTTCAAGAAATTTTAACTGTAAATTGATCAGGTTATGGATAGTCTTAGGCAATTGAGACGGTCACTCAAGACTCCACAATTAAATAAACATTCCCAATAAAAATTATAATATATAAGCTATTATGAAGAAATGCCTTGAAGAAATCATAATATTACTACCCAAGAGTTTAATTAAAATTAAAGAAATTTTTATTTGTTTTTTTAACTTTGATATCATGGAATTTTGAAAGTTTCTATATTAATGGGTCTTTTTAAGATTAATAGAAATATTATACTCTGAATTGATCATTAATTACAATCAATGGAGTAATTGGAAATTAATTTTTTTTTAAGAACTTGGTTGAAAACAAAACAAGTTTTAAAAGAACAATACAAAATATTATTGTCACACCCCGAAATCAGGGTCGATGATATGGCAGTGTCTCATTGGTTAATGAAACACCAAAGCCGACAAACAGAGTTACTAAAAGGGAATTCATTTATGATATAATCCAAAAATAAGAGTTGAACAGCGGAATTAATATGCGTGAAACAATATTAAGTATGATAAATGAAATTGTTGAACATTGCTATAAATGAAATAATCTAAGTTCTTTAACTGAAGTCGGTTGTGGTTCACTCATCATTGTCCCCTTCCTAAGCTTCAACAACATCATCACCACCTGCACAGTAAAAGCGGATGGACTGAGCTCCGGTGCTCAGTAGGAACCGATAATCACAAGTATAAATACAATTTAACACGTAACACATTTCCGTTTCCCAAACCAAAATACAAGTTACATGACTCAAAACCAAGTCTCAATTATGACCAAAACAATGAATAACAATACAAACAATAAGTAAGCGAGATAACCATACTCTTCATGTCCAAGCACTTAAACAACCGAATGTACGGCAAGCACCATGATCTGCCCATACGGTACACACGATTACAAACTTGCTTAGACACTATGAGCACAGCTACTGCTAAGACACAACTTCCCACCATTCGAGCTCAGGTATCTATTCACGACTCTACGACAATAATTGCAACGACCCTAGTTATAATCCAAACTAGGAGGGCTCAAATAGTTCATCACATGAGTTCAGTTTCACTCCCTGAACGACGGATTCACACTTTAAGGACTCATTCTAAATCATTCGAGCAAGCTCTACTTTAAGTTCTTCAAAGCGCGAGTAACGTGTAATATCAATTGATCTTGAAACAGCGCCACGCTTATAAACCTTCTCAAGCATTAATCGAAGTTAACCATAAAAAGTGTGACAAATGGAGAAAACATAAATATGAATAAATTTATATTGAATTACAGACCTTAATATATGTACTCATGCGAGGCAACCGATCAGATAGAATGGGATTGAATATCATATCTGGCATTTCAAATGACTGAAGGACCATTTCTGGTGAAAGTCCAGACTTGGGTTCCTTCGTACTTTCAGAGTTGAAAAGTATATCTCCTCCCGAACTATAATTACCGGAGAAAGGCACTAGAGACAGTCCCAGGTGGTGGTCAAATTTATCGTTCTTTTGATCACTCTGAATTTCTTCGTCCTGACTTGTGTCTACCTGAATGCCGAAAAGCAAAGTTGGGTTGGTATCCTGAGGCAATTGTACATGATGATTTGAAAAGCATATGGCATATGAATTGTAGAAGGGTAATACTAATATCACATATTGGAAAACATAATATTATGCATGAAGTAAGCATCCACTTGATTCAATAATCGACGTTTCATTGTCAATAAGAAGTTATCTAGTCAAGAATTATAACTTCTCAAACAAATCCTCAGTATCAGACATTACCTGTTATCCTGAAGTAGTAAATTCAAGTCCGATAAAATACCTGATTGATGGAAGACGACTTGCTAGGATAAACAGCTTTTCTTAGTAAGTGGCGAAATTGAGAAACATCTGCTGATGACGATGAGGAAAATTCACGCCGTGGCTGACATACTGATTCCACTGAGGCAGCTCGCAGCTGTTGGTGCTGATCGAGGTGTTCGGAAATGGCTGCATTAACATTCTGTCTCGGGACTAGACTTGGTGCCTGGGGAAGCTGAGCCTGGACTTGGGCTGCAGGCAAACTGAAATTGCGTGAATGAAAGATTGTTTCTGCTAGATGCTGTAGAGGAGAAGCAGACAATGAATGCAAGAAATCTAGGTCTATTGAGTTACCCAGGGATGAATTCTGCTGATTTCTCGTTCATCCACTGAACTAAGCTCAATCCAGGTAGTGCTTGTCGACCGTTCATGGAAAAATCACTACCAAGCCAAGGCCTTGCCATCTTTAATAGATTATCAAGATCAGAGTCGTCATCATCATCATCTACAACAAATAACAAAATGGATAGCTTAGAACCTTGTAACCTGAAAATCATCAGAACTCAAATCATTTCTAGCTGAAAGTTTGAATGGCCAGAGTAAATTTAATATATAAATGAAATAACGAGTATGTCTTTTCTACCTGGCATTCCTGGTCGCCTTGGCCGCTTTAGCCCGGAAAAGGGAGTAGGGCAGATGAAAAATGGTGCAGTTACAGGTTCAATCTCCCAAATAGAGACACGATGAGGTCTTCCTCCGGCAGTTGGCTCATCCCAACCAACCTAATGAAAAATAAAAATTGACAAACCTGACCGACAAATCCCAAAGATAGGTACTTTAAAAGAGTTGCATTGTTTTTTAGTTATTATTTTTTATTTATACCTGCAAATTACGCCAGTGTGAGTTCTTCCACTTTACAGGATCAAGGTCACTGATGCCTGTAATTGTACCCATGTACCTGCACGATAGGTATTGTATGTGTTCAATTTCATCGATCCATAATCAAATTGACCAGTTTCTTTTCCTACACCTCCTCATACCAATGTTGTAAAAAGCGGCCTAGCCAAGTCGACTAGTCGGCGGTTAGTCGCTAGTCGGCACCTAACTGACTAGTCGGGGTTGACCAACTTAATTGGTCAAAATCGGTAAAAAAATCAGTCAAAATCGGTCAAATCGATTATTCTAATATTTGAACTTGTTATTACATATTATGGTAATGAATTTAATTATTATAGATGGACTTTGTGTACTTTGATTTGACTAGTATTTGATTGTTAATTTTTTATGGAATTTTGTTTGACTAGTATAATATATAAGAAAATGGAATTTTAAAAAATCTCTTGTAATCTTAGTTCGCCAGACTAGCGACTTCTACAACATTGCCCCCCATACAACTAAGTACTGAAGAAACATATCCTGAGCAGGAAGACATGGTACAAGAGAGTGCTACCTTCTTGTTCCCGATTCTTCAGCTTCAAACATCATGCGGAATCGCATGCCAAGAGATATTTGATTGCTGCAAACTGCTTTGTTGTACTTGGCCAGAGGAATCACAAACTCCGATGGACTAGCCCTGATTATATTCAAGTAAAATCATGTCAGAATTTTACGAATCAACTATAGCAGATTCTCACGATGAGAGGAAATATTAGTTTCATGATAAGATAGGAAGGCTGAAACTAAAGGATATATTAAACTCGTATATAGAAATTTACCTTGGATTATAAAAAACAGTGAAAGGGCTATTGTTGGCAGCTGCATGAGCTGCTGCAGCTAAAATTCCTATATGCATGGTATCGCTCGATAAAACTGACGATGATAAGTTTGTAGGTTGCCTGTTAGCCCACCTAATTCCCAATAGAAGTTGTTGTTTTTCATCTCTGTTTGCAACCATTAAGAACAATAAATTATCGAAAGCGTCGAGGCACAAAAAGTCTAGCTTAGCTAATTCTGTCATTTGCATCTGATGCTAAAGCCTCGAAGTAATATTTAAAAATAATCGTTTAATGCCATAACTTATCTTTACCTAATAAACAAGACGGAATCCCCTGCTAAAAGCCTCTTCCCACTTACAAAGAGACTCCACCCAGTGGTTAGCAAGTGACTTTTTGGTTGTTCTGCAATACAAAAAAACATGAAGCTTGGAGGAGTAAGAAAACAGAACATCAAGAAACTCGAAACATTATCTTCCTTGTGTCTATATGACTGCGTTGGGGGGCAGGCAACATAGCTACCACATCAAACTTACCCCGATAGATATGGCGAAATATCCAAACGTTGTCATGGAGATCCCTGGCAACGAATTCTTGGGCAGGTGGTTGCATTGTGAAATCCTACAATAAATCAGTGGCACGTGATTAAAGACCGGAAATGAAAAGTAAAAGAAATGAAATGCTTCTTCCCCTTACCAGAGGGGGGAAAATCTTCTCTGCTGCACGGCGTGGAACAGAGAAACCTCCATGATTACCAGTATCACTATTTGTCAAAGTCTTACAGAAAAATTCTGTTTGTGGTTTATTTGCCTTCGTAGACAAATCTGATCTCAACAATGCTTCCTTGTCAAACTGCCGAAGAAATGTGAACGAGAATTAGCCTCTGTTTTTCCAACTTGAATTAGCCTCATTTCTAAATTTACAATGAGGAACAAATTTCAGCTAAGAGATATTCTTACCGATGGAACAGGCTGTAGTGTCATCTGAGCGTATACTTCGTCAGTTTCCGGGTCTGCCTGAAAAATAAAAATGAAAATGAAAAAATATTTATATATAAAAGCAAAAGAGATGCAAAATTTGAGTTAAACGAGAACTACAATCTAGCACAGTCATACATGTAGTGTCACGTTGTGGAGAAGGCATAGTAGCTTTGATGGAAGGTTAGGGTAGTTCGGAATTTGAGCATCCACATCCTTCTTCATGGATGCTGCAACCTGAAATTTGGTGGTTTTGAGCAGCATGAGTTAACAATAAAATCATACTGAAAACTTAAGCATAAGCTTTTACTGGGGAAGTCACATAACAGATACCTATATTTTATCCAGCTTTAGAAAAAAACGTAGTTTGTCTGTTATTTCTGGCACAAATAGTTTTTCTGCGTCTTTTCTACCGAAAAATTAGCAATTTGAAAAACAAAGGCAGCAGCACACCATCAAACAACCAAAAACTTTTATGTTCTTGACTCAATTTTCACATATTATCAAGGACGGAGCTGAGGAGTGGCTTGAAATTTTTTTTTTAACCCTCGTACAATTTGAAAATATTATATAGATTATAAACAAAATTTATCCTCAACCCTCCCCATATTCAAGCTCTGACTATGCTTATTATTGAGTGGCAAGGCTGTCTCAATCATTTTGGAGAATCTGTTCTTAACTTTAAACTAATGCCCTATATAACCTAAAAAAATACATTCTTCATACAGTTCTACTCACGAGACACTTTTTTTTTTGTGAAAATGAGAAATACGTTCAACTTCAACAAAAAATAAAAATTTTAATAATAAAATAAACAAAATAAAATAAATTAATATGTTGACTAGTAAGCTCGGGAGCCCCAAATCCAATAAGATTATATAGCTTTTTTTTAATGGAAATACACGCATATAACTAACAAAAAATTAACGTATAAATTTGTAAGCCCTAAGGGCGAACAAACTCAGTTTTTGATATTGGACAAACTTTTAATGTTATATCTAATGATCTTTATATTTGTGTTAGAATATCGGAACTCATTGTGGAAGCTCTAAGTACTTCAATCAAGCCATTGAAAGCCATTGATATCAAAGATTCAAGATATGCAAGGTTAATTTATCAAGATTGAAGATTGAAGACTTAGGTTTGGTTAGTTTAGCTTTGTTCTCTTTAGTCGTTATCTTAGAAAGCTCTAACCAAAGCTCTTCATGAACATAAGCTCTACACTCTAGTCTTGCATGTTTTCATAAGCACGTTTTCAAAACGCTAAGTTTCAAATTGATCCTTACATATGTTCGTATTTCGAAAGCCTTTGATTTCAAAGTATAAGTCTTTCAAAACGGTTTTCTAATGCTCTTACTTGTTACATATTAAGAAAACCTTTTAGACTTCAAAAGATTTCAAAACGTGTGAAAAATCAGCTTGGAAGTTCGGTCAACCGAGCTCAAGCTCGGATCAACCGAGCAGAAACTGAGAGCTCAACTGATAAGCTTCGGTCGACCATAGGGGAGGTCGGTCGACCGAGGGCCTTGGACGGTCGACCGAGGTGGGCTTCGGCTCAACCGAAGTTGCTCAGCGGTCAACCGAACTCTGTCTTTTACTAGCCGTTATTTGACCGTTGGAGACTCGATTTTCAGCCTATTTTCAAATGTATATATTCTCCAAAGCTAGAGAATCATTCTATGACTTGGACAAACATTTTACATTGATTTCTTATCAAGTCCAAACACTCTCAAAGCAAAAAGCATTTCATTGCCATGATCTAAATCATAGAAGAGTGTTATTTCAAAAGCAAGACAAAGAGTGAACTTCATATGTTCAAAGAGCTTAATATTCTTGTACTTCAAAGGTATATCTTTCTCACTTAGAAGAGTGAATTATCTTGTTCTTTATTCATCTTGATTCCCTTTCTTAGTGATTGGGTAATTGTTGTAAAAGTCCTACTTAGTGTGGGCAAGCTCTTAGTGAGTTTCTTGGTATTGTGGTTGTGTTTGTAAAACTCTTAGTGAGTTAGCCACAAGTGTAAAATCTTCTTAGTGAAGTTGTTGCAAATCCTTGGGTGCGGCTCAAGGTAGTGGATGTAGATTCTAAGTGAATCGAACCACTCTAAATCCTTTGTCTTGTTATTGGGTTTTACTTTGCTTTCAATCATCTTGCTCAAACTTACAATAGTATTGCTAAGAATCAAAAAAGTTGCCAAGATTAGTTAAAACCCAATTCACCCCCCCCACTTCTCTTGTGTTTTACAAAATTATTGAGCCTGAAAAGCCCAAATCCAAAAAGATTATATATAATTTATTTTTTAATGAAAAAAAAAAAATATATATATATATATATATATATATAACAAAAAAATTTAAATCCCCCAATTTTTAAGTCTTGTTTGGTCGAGCCGCCCGAACTTGCTAATAGTCGGCCCTGTTTAGGGGAAGTAAAGATCTGCCTCAACATGGCACTGAAAAATACAGGGGCAGGGATGTAAAAAAATTGTATGTCTCCATACCTGTCATCAATCACTCACAAATTGCCACGTGTACATGAAATTAGAAGAAATGTACATATGGCGAATTCCAAATGGCGGAAACATGTATTGGGACAACTATTCCCCCCAACCCAACCCAACCCAACCCAACAACAAACTCCAGAAATTCAGTGGAACAGCTAACACACATGACTGACTCATTTAACTGATGTATGGTGGTGGTGTTAACGTTTAGCGAATACACCATTAAAGGCGCATGTTAGCAACAGCCACCATAATAACCCCAAATACAAAAAATAAGTGAAAAGTCCATAAGACACGCGCACACCTGTTCACTGTGGCCTTGAGGGAAGTAGACAACGTGGGACCCAGCTGCCGGCAAGTTAACCAGAGGACCAGCGCATGCTTGCCATAGCTCTGTGTTTATATTCTTCTTCATTTCACCTAACAAAAAAAAAACAGAAATATTCCCACTTAGCAATTTTACCATGAAAATACAGATTGGTCAAGGAAGGTCAGCCTGCAATTCTTGTGCCTTACTTTTTAGTCGGAACCGTAGGTCTCAGATCATACCTAAGAGCTGCTTCTGTTTATCATCGATTTGTGTATACTGAGATGGCTGCTGCAATGCCAATTGTTGAGCTAGAAACCATTGATGTTGCTGATTGGGAAGTACATTGTTCCCAAAATCTCCGTCCAAGCTCATTTGCTGAACTTCTTGAGGAGAAAGAATGTTGATGCAGCGCACACGGTTCACAAACTCCCTGAAGACACGTAATCCATATTAAATAACTTTGAAGTGGACATAAAGTTTGACAATAAATAATTCAGAATATTGTCCGAGAAGTCTAGATCAAATGATCTTGAAAGAGAGTAAATTTGCAGATTCCCAATGGTAAACTCAGTTTCAAAAGATTTTCAACAATAAAATGGTGATTCTAAGTTGTTAAAGAAAAAGCACAAATAGACTGAGAATTGAACTTTTTAATAAAATACTTTAGAAATAACCGGATGAAATGTATTGACTTACTCCCATGGATCCTCACCAACTAGCAGAACATCATTTTCGTGATCCACATATACAAGTTTCCAACCTATTCTCTGACGGTCCTCTAGTTGTCCCTCTATACCAAATACACGAGCTAGATCTTGTTTAAGTTCTTCATAACCGGAGTAACGTGTAATATCAATTGATCTTCCAACAGTTCCTCTCTTATAAACCTTCACAAGCACTTAACACATCAGCAACAAAAGAAAGGGGTAACACATTATTTAGAGAAGGAAATCACATAATCCAATTTCCACTACTAACCTTGGTATAGGTTCGCAAGCGAGGTAGTTGCGGTGCTGGGGCCCAGGAATTTCGATTCATGAAGCTGCTGTCGTTAATGGCAGAATCAATAGAGTTGAACGCCATATCTGGGACACAAAAAGACCCTGAAATCATTGATGATGAGAGTTCTGGCTGAGACTCCTTGGCATTCTCGAAGTCTTAGAGTGGTGTATTCAATCTAGATTCTATACGATTTTTAAAGACTTTTTTAAAGTTTATAGGTACTCAATTTAGATTTTAAAAAGTCCATTAAAAAAGAGGTATTCAATTTAGATTTTAAAAAGTCCAATAGAATTTAAAGGTATTCAAAACTCTATAGATTCTCATATATTTCATTAAAGGTAGAATTTTGATTCTCATATATTTCATATATAGATTCTCATATATTGTAGAATATAGATTCTTATATATTTTCTCAAGATTTTAATTTTCTCTCATTAATATTAAAATTATATGTCTTTGTTAATTTTATCTTAGATTACAAATTTTTTTAGCGATCTCATTTCTTTAAAATTATAAGAAAAATAAAATAAAAAATCCAAACTCAAAAGAAATAAGGAAAATTTTCACATCAGAAAACTCAATATGAAATGTTTATTTTATAAAAACAATATATATTGTCATACTATCCAAACAATTTTCTTCATGATCATCTTCAAGCAAAAATTAATGAAAGTAAATATATGTTGACTTTGGAAATTCAACACCGCTGATCTGCATAATACATCATTGAATCAGTCTTTTATTATTTTTTTCAATAATAATTGTTGGATAAAACAAGGATCAAATAGTATAAAATGAAAATGATTGTTAGAATTTAATGTGACTTTATGCCTTCTTGATCCAAATTTGATCCCAAATAATCACTATCCTATTTTTTTAAGTGTTATTCAAATAATCTGTGGACTTTATAAATCAAAAGAAATCCTGATAAATCAATCAAATAGAATCTGAAACAATTCATAAAGTCAGCAGAATCATCAATTAAAATCTTTCAAAATTTAGATTGAATACACCCCATTAATTTCAGTCTGACTAGTTTCAAATCTAAATCAATTTTTTGATAGATTAACGCTAAAAGAATACCATCATGTTTACTATGTAATCACGTACTCAAATCAAAGCCAAAAGAATAAGAGAAGCCAACCTAATAATCATTTTGATTTATATGCACATTATTATACTTCTTTCTTTCAGTATCCAGAACATAATGCTGCATAATTAAAGAAGTAACAAATAATAGCTTCCAATTAGTAACCAAAATCAGGGCACTAAAATATTGAGAAAGAGAGAAAGACCTGCAGAAGAATCAGCGGCGGCCTTTTGCAATTGAACGCCATCGCCGGAGGCTTGAGTCATTTTTTTATTTTTTTGCTTCAAACAAAGATGATCAGTGGGGAACTCTCTTTCTTTTTCTTCTTCTTTGGTCTTTTTCTAGTGGAAATCAGTGTGTAAAGTAACATTGACGGAGACTTCTCTGCTTGTTTTTATTATAATAAAAAAAATTGAGTGGTTATATAATACTATCTCCATTTCATTCCTAAATAATCCCTCCATTCCCAAATAATGTTAATATTTGGAATTTTAAATTTATCCCAAAATAATATTATCATTTGGATTATCAATTAAAATTTAATTAACTTTTACCTTTTTTACCCTCTTCTTACTTTTTTTTTTAACTACAATTTTAATTTTCAAGATATATTTAATAAGAATATATTAGTTTTTTAACTTTAAATTTTATTATTTTTAAAATTTTCTTAATTAATGTGAAATAGTTAAATATTAACATTATTTAAAGATGAAGGGAGTATAAGACTTTCATCATATTATAAAAGTATTTTTATTTTTATTTTTTTTATTTTTGTAAAATGTAATGAAAATTATTTAAGAAGTGAGGAGTATATTTGAATTTGGAAAATTTTGCTTGTTTCTATTTAGCAAAAAAAAAACTTTCACGACCTTGGAGTTCGTGCCCGTCAAAGGCACCCATGAAATTTCGCGCCATCTAACTTTAGCGAAAAATATCGGGAACAATGTTATACAAATTACGCGTGAACACTACTTGGCAAAAAAAAATTACGCGTGAACACCAAATTCGTTGAATTTGGTTTTTCAGTTTTTTAAAATAAAAAAACTGAACTAATTTGAATACTGAATTCGAATTGATCGAATGGTCTAATTTGAAATTTGATTTTTGTTGAATTGACCGATTTTACAAGAACCCTAACTAAATACCAAGATAAATTCAAAATCAAAACAAACAAAAAATTCAGAAAAAACTAATAAAAATAAAAATTTATCATCATTTGATTCAATCATATTTACACGAAAAATTAATTAAAAAATTGCCAAAATGACAATTTTTATGGTCTATTTACTTTATATATTCGTTGATCAAAAAAAAATTTACTTTATATATTCATTATATAATAAAATTAATAAATTGATAAAAATGAATTAAAATTCTGTCAAAACCAATTCAATAATAGCCTAACCAATTTCATCCCATTTTCGACTAAATCGAATTCGGATGTATCCGAATTATCGAATTCACACTAAATTAACGAATTCGAATTGAAAATAAATTCGAATTCGCCTGTAATTCTGTAAAAATAGGATTTGCTCACCCCTAATACAAATGCTCAAAGTTTATCACATTTTAAAATTATACGCCTATTATTTCAATTTTAGTAATAGAGTGTTCGAATTTAAAATTCGTGCAAATTAATTTAACTGATATATAAGATGTTATATTTACCTCTTGATTTTTTTTAATGAAATTACACTATTTTTTCCCAATTTTTTTTATGAATTTTATTTTTTAAATCAATAATTTGTTATATATTATCATCACCATCCAAATAAAAAGGAAAGAAAAAGACATAAAAAGAGAAAAATAAAGACTAGAAAATATGGGGAAAAAGAAGAATTCAAACCCGTTGTCAAATTAAGAGGAAGTAGTAGGCGGCCGAGGGAAGAATAAATTACAGGGAGGGGCAAGGTTGTGGGAGGGGGAGAGATACAAAAAAGGAAAAGATCGGGGTGGGGGCGCGAGGGTGGGTGCGGAAGATACTACAAAGGGCGATGAAGAACGGTTATTGATTTGCGTTTGTAAAGGAAAATTTACAGCGGAAGGAGAAGCCACCAGCGATGCCAACGATGTTGGAGATGGCGAGCGGTTCATTCCTCTCTAATTACATGCCATAAGGTTGCAAAGTGGGTACAGACATCATCAGTTTGTTCTCTCTGTGATTAGTCGCATGAAACCGAATTCCATTTCCTATTTCAATGTCCTTTTACGCGAGATAAATGGTTGCTTCATCCTTGAGTTACGTTCTGGCTTTCTCTATCTCATTTGGTTACCGTTCTAGTAGTTTCATTTAGTGGCACTCATATTGGCTATCGTTATGGCTTTATCTATCTCATAATAACATTCTACAATTTGTTTTGGAAATGGAGGAAGTGTCTATACAAAGTGTTTTTTCTTACATTTTCTTGGCATATATGGAAAGCTAGATGTGTATATGTTTTTGAAGGACTTACCCCTTCCCCGCCTACAATCATAAGTTCATTTTCGGCATTGTCGGGCGAATTTCTTGCACTAGAATCTGCCTTTGCAGTACCGGTCTCCTTACCTAATATTTCGACTCATTGGCTTACGCCCTTTGCGGAAAAGTTAAAAATGAATGTCGATGGGTATTGCTCCGATTCTGGAGTTGCGTGAGGTGTATTGTTAACTATTCATTATAACTAGGATGTTACACAATGTTAATTATTCCACTTTATTCATTGTTAAGAGGTCTGAAAATGTCCTGCCTCACCTTTTAGCTATAACTGGCTATCGTTTTGGTAATTTCATTTAGTGGCACTCGTTTCCACAAGATGTAACACTCGCCTGCTTGGCGGATTTGCGATAAATATATTTCCATTTTAAAAACAAAATGTATCAACCGCTCAAAGAATAGCATTGTTCATCATACTTAAAAGTAAGTCGTTGGATTAACTCGTTCGAAAGTTAAATTTGTGTTCTACTTGTAGGGTCAAACACACAACAACATTGATGCAAAACTAAACAGATTTCTCTATTCGTAGAATATCCAATTTCTATCATAATCGACAAACATAATATGAAGATTGCAGAGAAACAACTCTAGGTACCCTACCCTATAAGCAAAGCGATATAAGCTCACCTGAATTACATCTCGCGAAGACATTACAACTCTAGGTACCCTCCCGCCAACACCTGCCAGAGTAGTTCTCAATGTGATGTGCCATTTGACTCGAATGCTACGGGATAGAATCTCCCTCCTCTCAATTGAAAAAACTATAGGTACCCTCGTTGGTAAGATTCATGGTCGCTTTTCCAAACATAATTATAAACTTTAATTTCTTAGCTAAACACCTGAATTTTAGTCTCTCCAAAAATAGAATTACAATCCTGCTTTCTGAATGTATATCATCATTTATATGCTCTACTTTATAAAAAAAACTCAAAAAAAATCTTTCATTCAAATATTTTGTTAACATATGTTATCTTTGTTCAAACAAACTTGCAAATGATTGTTTTCTATGAAGATTAATGAATGGAGTTGGAGAAAGAATATTCTCGTATCATCCATAAATGTGGAACTCAACATCTTAGGGTTGTTGAAGGTTTTTAAGTTTATGGTACCAAAATGGAATTAATTCCTAATTAGTACTTCTTTATCACACACTACATATGGAAGGTAACTTGCGCACTAGCTAGCTAATATTGTATTCTGAAGGAGTGCTTGCACACTCGCTAGCCAATGCTGGATTTTTAAGGATTGTCAAAGTCATATGAAAGACTAAACTTGCACACTAGCTAGTCAATGTCAGATTATCAACAAACCCCTCAACCTTAATGATGGGTATCTAGAGTGTGAACAATGGGGCCTGACATTGCTTAATGTTGGGTATCTAGAGTTTGAACATTGGGGCCTAATGTTGGACTATGTAACTTTGATACCATGTTAAGAATAGACTTTGATCTAACTACATCATCCAAAAGTAACTCAAGATGGTAGGATTACAAAAGTCATATAAAGACTAAACTTACTCACTATATAGCCAATGTCGGATTCTAGATAGTTTTAGACATATGAATGAGTCCTAGACATTTTACGCAATGTCTTATATTATTATATGGACGGATTTCTAATTTGAATACTTGAATTGTCAAAATAAATAAATAAAGTTTACATATGTGAATGAAAATAACACAAGGCTATGAGAGTGTTAATGAAAATTAACCCTATTCGTTTTTAGGTTTTTTTTATTATTCATAACCTAGCTAACAAAAATTCGCCATATTCATCCTAGTTTGTTTGGCATATATATTCCATTTGTTATTTTAACAACATAAAAAAATCGTCGAACTATTTACACGCAGCCTAACGACTCTTTTCCTTCAATATGTGACAAAATTCGTCTAATTTGACCATTTGAGGTGCACAGGCTCAAATAATTAAGGGTAAAATAGTCATTAAACATATAAATAAAAACCATAATTATTTCTTTTTTATTGTATTGATTTTTTTCTTCTCACCACACTCATCACCTCCCACCACCTCCACCGTCCACCACATCGCCCCACCAAAACCCTTCCTGAAGTGGAAAACTTCTTCTTATTCTCCGAATGGATCAAACTGATAATGAACCAAACTGATAAGCATCGCGGGTTTCGTCTTTCTCCTTGTGTTTGAACGAGGCACGACAATCCTTGATTTTTTCAGTCTGATGGCCACCATATCGCAGTTGGAAACATTGGCCTTGAAGGGATTTATGGGCAGAAATTCGTTCTAAGCACTCATGAATCCTCCCTCGAAGGATCCGCTCATACCATAAGAATCGAAAAATACGAAAAGGACTTACGTTTTTGGTTAAAGATTCTTTTTTTCCGAGTGCTTAGCTGCAACCACCAAAGTCCTCTCTTGCGGAATTATTCCCTACCGGTATCCACATGACGAAACGAGCAGCGAGTGCTACCTCTTCGTTTTTCTGAGTTTCGGAATCTAGAGAGAAAATGAGGCAGAAAATCTAGAAATATGATTTCAGGGTATTTTTGTTTATTGCAGCTCAAGCAAATTTCAACTAGGGTTTCGGCCAAGAGAGGATTATATAGGGTGTGAGAGTTTGTTCCAAAAACAACTCCCACGCCCTATCAACCTCTTCCGGCAGTGGGAGTCTATAACTCTCATGTCCTGCAAACTTCTACTGGTAGTGGGAGTCTTTATCGCATAATAACTCCCACGTAATCCCAGTTATAATCTAATACCGAAAATGCCCCTCCTTAATCTCTAATTCGAATAATAACATTTTATTATCCTCAGAGAAATAAATGTCATATACAATGAACCTAGACACATTCTAAAGAACATTACATAAAACTAGGGACAGTTAGAATAGTAATTGCATAAGCTAATGAGTTTTACTATCAAATCACACATTTGATGTTCAAAAGAAAAATTAACTATTCAAAGACATGCTCAAAAAGATATAAAATGTACAGCATGTGCTAATGGTTCTAAGGCACTACTAACAGGCTTGACGCAGTTGACCGACGCTGGTTTAAACTGGCAACCACTAACCCTTTTTCTCAAGCGTTCTCCAACACAAAAGAATTCATACTAGCACCTCAACCTCTAAAAATTTTGGTTCTTTACTTGCAGAATCCGGCATACAAAAATTTCTCCAAGTCGGGATTCACAAAAGACATTAAGACCTATAATTTCGGAAAAATATTGAGCCTAGATTTTTCGACATCTAAAACGCTCAGAAAATAGAATAGATCTAAAAATGGAATGAGGGTATCTGCAGGTAGCTTAGACTTTCAAGTGTTGTTTGCTAGCATTTTTGCTGCAAAGCCGTTTGGTTGCACCTGGCGAACCCCTAACTATCAGTTGTCGCAATCCCTTTTTCTCGTCCAAATCTAGAATCTCTAGTACTTACGACCCGGTCAAATGAAAAATGAAAAAAGTTCCCACCATAGTTCCTCGTTGTCATGTTTTGGAAATTTAAGTGGCAGGGGTGACTCATCATTTCTAAATATTTTGGTAGAGTTTTTCACATAGATTTTTCCGGCGTAGGTGGTGGCCGGTGGAGGTGGAGGTGGTGAGTGTTGTTAGAAGAATAAGAGGGAAATGAGATAGAAATAAAAAAAGAAAGATTTGTTGTTTTTTATTTGTTTAATGATTATTTTACCCCTAATCATTTGACCACGTGCACCTCACATGATAATATTAGACGAATTTTGTCACCTATTAATGGAAAAGAGTCTTTAGGTTGCACGTAAATAGTATAAAGATTCTTTATGCGGTTAAAACAATAAATGGACTATCGATGCTAAATTAAAATAATGTGAGGAGGAATGTGGCGAATTTTCCCCTAGCTAATTCTTCGATGTTGGACCTAAAAATGGGATCTGAATCCTCTTAATAAGATGTCTCAACTTCGATTCTTTAGAACAAAAATTAGATTGTTGAGAGAGTTACTTTAAATGGGTCATCACTACTCAACTTGAATTAGTTAGTCCCGGAAGGTTTTTGTCTTTTATTATTTTGAGTTTATTCTTACTTTTGAAACACATTCCTCTTTTCGTTTTTTGTTTCCCTCGAATGTTTTTATTTTCACTAACAACTTGTGAAATCATATTGAATATTTGACGATACATTCTGTCCGCGAAATGCGGGTCTCACAACAGGGGTCTAAGACTAAAGAGAAAAATTCTTCAATTGGAAAAGAGTTAACAAAAGCTTTTTAGTATATGGTGGACTTCTAAAAAATGACAATTTAATTGTTTGAGTACCTATATAATTGGCGTTTATTTCAACCATCAACAAAGTGATGCTATCTCTATTTCTTCCACCTCCTGCCACCAGAAGAAAGGCAAACTACACTTTTTATTGTACAAGTTGCTTCTGTTTCTGCCTAAAACTGTGAAGCTATACACCTTATATACTTTTATATTTCTGTTTTCCATCAGATTTATTTTACCAACGACTTATATTGTGAAACATATGGGATTTAAATTTCCTCCTAGATTTAAAGTCCAAACATGTATAGTGATTGAATGTCTTTACCATCTATATTTATTCGGCTAGGAATTCTCTATCCCCATTCGGTGTCCCCTTCCCTGTCCCACCAATAAGAAAATGACATGTATTAAATTTTTAATTAAAAAATTATAATCTAAAAGAAATAGTGGAACCCACAAGTAAAAAATATATACGTGGGATATATCTATTCGTAGGGAAACAAAAAGAATTATAGAATAGGGACAGACGATTTTTTGCCATTTTATTCATGTATAAGTTCCACAAACCTTCATGAAAAATACTTGGAATGAGACATGAAGAGTAGAGCAAATTGTTCAATCAACCAAAACACAGAAAGAGATTTTCAAGTTGAGCACATCAAATCCAATACAAAACAACACATTTGAAAACTTGTACATTTGAAAAACCGTTCGTCCAAAAAATAAAAAATAAAGGACAAGGGATGGGCATGGTTCCATTAAGCATCAAACTCAAGACCCGTCTTTGATACGGCGAAACTTTTTTTGCTTTACGTGTCTAGTATGTTGTATTTGATTTTGTGTATTAATTAATTTCACATGTTATATGTCATGTACATTTATTTGTTAAGGAGCATTGTGGTGTGTTTGGTTAGTTTGAGGATTTGAGTGAAGATGTTAGGAAGATGTGGGTAATTTTGTAAGTAAGTTAGGGGTGGTTAAGGTGGTTTTTGCTAGATTTTTTGCGAGAGTGGGAAGTTAGAAATTATCATACCTCGTAATCAGGATGATGACATGGCAGTGTCTTACGGATTAACAAGACACCAAAACCCATAACATAGTTACTAAAAAGGAAATTCATTATGATAATATAATCCAATAGTTGTAAAGTATAGCAGGGGAATCAAATTCAGAAATAAAAATATATCTATATTTATATTACAGAGTATGTTTTTCAGTTTCAGTCAATCACATTCGTCTAAATCCTACGTGTAATTTCCATGAATTTTGGTTCAATTAATTATTTTATAAAATTTTGATTGGTTGTATAATTTTACTTTGGTAGTAAACTCTTGATTGGCTTATAAGAGTATCCCACATTGAAAAGTTACATTATTTTTTGAGTTTGATAATACTGTAAAAGAGAGTACTTTTGTGACGACAGGTAATTTCGAGTCAAGGTTTGTGATTTTTTTTTAAAAAAATACCGGCTTAATTAAATTTTACTTAGCGATTAAAATATTATATAATTAGTTAATGAGTTAATAGCTATTTATGGCACTAAACTATTTACGAATTTCTTTTTATGGTACTAAACTATTTTTTTATCTAAATATATCACTCATCTATTTGTGTTTATCAAAATATATACACCCACCAAATTTTGTGGTGTTTTCCGGCCAAAAGATTACACGTGACTTTCATTATTTGGATATAGTGTTTAAGTGAAAGCAGTATTCCAGGGTGTGGTCCTTTCAAGTGAAAGTCACGTGCGGTCTTTTGGCCGGAAAACACCCCAAAATTTGGTGAGTGTATATATTTTGATAAACGCAAATAGATGAGTGATATATTTAGATAAAAAAAATAGTTCAGTATCATAAAAAGAAATTCGTAAATAGTTCATTAGTTAATTGTGCGAATGGAAGTCCAAATGATAGTAATTAAAGTGTCTAGAAAATACAAATTAGTAAAAGTAATAAGGTAAAGAAATAACAAATTACAAAGTATAAGGGTCTAAATGTCAAAATACTTCCCAATGGGAAAGGAAAATTACAATAAGAAAACAAAGGAACTTTTCTGCAAATAAAATCATTACAAGAAAGCCCCCAGTTTCCCCTATAAATAGGGCGCCACCTTCAAGGCAAAAAGTGCACCAAAGCTTTTTTCTAAATCTCTTCCCTAAAAGTAAGCTTCCTAAGCTAGTAAAATTCCTCTAAAATAAATCTCTATCTGCCTGGAATCTCTGGCGGTGGATTTGACTGTTATTGATAGGTATTTCTGTTTTGAATATGTTGTCATAATCATACAATAATAAACTTAGGTTAATCGGGTTCATGCAAGAAGTGGATTATATTCTTTGAGACTGTCTGTGCCCGAGGATTGTGGAAACGCAATCCCGAGAGCATCCCGTGACCTACCCCACCGGTAGAGACTTTTCTAATTGAATTTTTGTCCGGTTAAGACGTGTGACCAAAAGAATACAAATCTAAATTTTTTTCATGAATCTAGACTAGAGAAAAATCGATTTAAAGAATTTAACGGCTGAGTTTCCTTGAAAATTTGGAGACTAAACTTTTAAATTCCTTAAAATATTTTGTCATAAAGAGTAGACTTATCTTGATCTGAAGATTAAGAATTTGATAAAGTCAACCAAAGTTGAAACAAAATGACTATTGTACCCTTTATTTATCATATTAAAGAGTAATTATCAATTTTCACAACTCTTCAATTTAATTATCCACTTTTCCTCTTAGTTATCATACTCTATTGAAATTACTAATAATCATTTAATATTACGATTAATAAAAAGTCCACCAAAAACTTCATGGTCTTCATTTCAGATTTGAAAATTGGATAAACTGAACAAGGGAGTAGTGGTTGTAAAAGGGAAATCTGAGAAAAAAAACATTTACTATCTATTGATATTCTAAATGTTATAAGTATTTTGAACAAAAATGAAAAGTCCAAATGTTAAAGCTATTTAGATATGGAGGGAGTAATAATAAAAATCCCAGAAAACAGAAAGAAATATACTATGTTTAAGGAATGGAAAACTGATATATATATATATATATATATATATATATATATATATATATCAAAAAAATAATAAAAAGCTGAGACGTACCTCACCGGAGAAACCGCGACTAGCCGGAGGCAGAGACGAACCACTGGTTGGTCGAAAAACCAAGAACAACGCCAGATCTGAGAAGAGAGAACGATCAGAAAATTTAAAATAAAAATTAAAACGAAATTAAAGAAAAAGAAAGAAGAAACTTACCTGAGAGCATGAAGCGGCGCCAGAGAAAGAAGAATGTCGAGCTGCGGACGACCTGAACCAACGCCAACCGAAAAGAGAGCCACCTGAAAATGAGAAGAAGAGAAAAGAAAGGAACAAGAGAGAGAGAGAGAGAGAGGACATGGAGTTGTGACCGGCAGTAGCAAGGGCAGTCGCAGTGACGCCGGAAAAGGAGGGCGCAGGCTTGGGGGGATATTTTGAGGGTTTTGTTGGGCAACAGAACACTCCAAACAACAAATTATAATGGAAATGAAAAGAAAGCAGAAAAATAACACAAGAATTTTAACGTGGTTCGGTCTCAACGCTGACCTACATCCACGACCCGGAGGGTACAAACTTTCTCTATGTAATTTTTTAACGGAATAAAAATTACAAACCCTCTTCTAAAACTCCAAGTCTAAACACTGGCAAGACTCAAGGAAGTACAAATAAACTCAACACTAGGTGGGTCTATTTATACGGCCTTTTGTCTTGACCTTTTTCTTTTCTATCCAATGTGGGATTAGAGAAACATTACCTAACATATCCTCCATTTTCTCAAATTCCCAAGTTACAACAGAATCAGAAACCTAACTTTTTTCTCAGTCTTCGCGATCTCCTTCTCTCTTCTTTCTCCAGCTTTACTTCCTTTCTTCTTCAAGGAATGACCATCAAGATGGTATAAATTCTTCCCTTTCTTCATGACTCGCATAATCAGACGGCTGCCTCTATACACTTTGCAGAAATTCCCAATTCCAACATACTTGTAACCCTTTGATGCCAATTTCACCCAACGAAATTATTTTGGCACTCGAATCAGGTACAAATCTAATATCAGGAAGTACTTTTACCTCATCATTGTGGAATTTCAGGCCGACTCGTCCAACGCCCTCAACCTTCACCTTCAAGTTGTTGCCCACTTTGATGTAGCCAATGTCTCCCATCTCCAAAGTATCAAACACGTCTCGGTCCTTGCAGATATGCACATCAGCAGCATTATCCATAATCCAGTTTGAATGATTCTCAATAGTGTTATCCAAACATATCGTCAAATGATATGCGCAACATGACCATAAACTGGTCCCACGCCCTTCCACCATTCCGATGCTTATGAAGTTAGGAAAGGTACAACCACATCGGCTTTCATGTTCTCTGACACCTCATGATGTGGAAATTTTGCTCTATCTTTTCCAACAAAGTCTCCGCCTGATACGGTCTTATACTCCCATAAAAAGAAACCATACACATCTTTTTAATGCGCTCACAATACATGGATCCGTCTCTGCCCTCTGAAGCCCTCACATATTGATTTTGTGTCTGTTGTTGATGCTATTTCTGGGCTTGAAACATTTGGGCTAGCATAACAAAAGCAGCTGCTACTGCCCCTACATTGGCTGGTGGGGTTGGTTGAGGTGCATTACATTGTGGTAGTGGAGGAGGGATGTTATGTTGGTGGTGCGTTGTTTTGTAGTGGTGGTGTCACAAACTTATCTCATTCATTCTGCTGTTGAGGAACCTATGGATGATGCTTACTATAAGACACAACAAATTGACGTCTTCCACCCTTTTGCCCCCAACGAGAAAATGCCGCAATTGGCAAGTCATAATCCTCACTGCTTCCTTGGATCATGTCCATCATCCCCCAACATAATATAAAAGAAAAGGTAAGCGATAAAGAAACTAACAAGTTGAATATGTGATGTAAATACAATTAGAGCATGGTATAGCATATAAGGATAGCATAACGTATCTGACATATAAGAAAACATATGATACATGTACTCACACATAGGAAGCAATAAATAAGCAAGTACATCCTAATCCATGGTCTCTACCCATCACACACCTCGCGTTATGTTTCGTGTTTTCCTAAATTCATTATGTGTTTTAACCCTAATGTTCAACATGTTATGATACCACTTATGTAACACCCTGTAACTGGGACGATGACATGGAAGTGTCTCATTGGTTAATGAGACACCAAAGCCCACAATAGAGTTATTAAAAAGGGAATTCATTATGATAATATAATACAATAGTTGTAAAGTATAGTAGCGGAATCAAATACAGAAATAGAAAAGTTCGAACATTACAATAGAAATTGAAAATCTAATGAAATAACTGAAATAAAACTAAGTGCTTGTTCCACTATTACATAATAAGTTATGAATCACTCTTCATATTCCCCTTCTCAAGAATCATCACCATAGTAAGGTTCAACATCCACGTCATTTGCAAAATAAGAAAAGGTAAACACTGAGCTGTGAGGCTTAGTAAGGATCATACGACCACTGAGATGAAGTATCAGATAAGACACAAAATAGTTTTCCATTTCCCAAATACCCTTTTTTGAAAGTACTCTGGACACGACACAGACCACAAATGATAGCATGACACTCATACCTCACTAACCTTGAAGACCGGCCGAAAAGAAACTCAACACCACCCACAAGGACCCTTTGGTCGACCTGGACGGAGGTCCAAGTGACGGTGGTCATCCAAGATAAGGACAGTAACTTCTCCCACAAGTCCAGAAGACCGAAGGCTAAGTTCAGTCAACCGCAGCAACCCCGGTCGATGGGATTTTCATCCCGGTCGACCGAAATTCTTTGCTCGTCGCTCGAAATCCCTGTCGAAAGAATCTTGCTAATCAATTGATCCTAGAAAAGAGCTCTAAATGGGGCGACGACTCGGTCAACCAAACCAAATAGACGACAATGACATTAACGACGACCCAAGTAATAGCCAACATATAGGTTCAACAAATAGCAATATATCAAGTGGGTAGCAACAACAAAAGAAATTATCAAGTATAGATAACAGCAAAAACAATTCGAGAATAACATCAACAAGTATAATTAACCAAAATCCAAAGCGATAACACAAAACTATAACGATTCACTACACAATATGCAATTCAACAAACACTTCATCATTTTATGTAATAAAACATGTAAAATCAGTTCCAACATAATTATATCACTTTATCCATTTAATATATGAATTTTAGGACTGAAATTATATAGGTGTAAGATCCTTACCTCTTACGAAAGAAAAATACACGAAAATATGCAAGAAATCCGAAATATGCAAGACCATCTCTGCTCCTGGTGCTGTAACTTCTCGAATTGAACTCCGAATGGAATTTCGTTTATGCTCACGCGTAGGCCTTTCGAATACCTTCGAATTGATAAGTGGATCATCCGTAACAGACATCGTTTACCTTCTCAAAATCTGCCCAAAATTTCTCTTCTTTGTTTTCTTTCCCTCTTGTTGTATTTGGTAATCGGCACCTCCCAAAACCCCCAGCCATAATGGAGACATTAAAGTTTTATAAATTACACAAAGGTCCTCACACACCCAATACACAAAATAACACATTAAATAGTCACATAATACATAACACAGGACATTTAATTCATGGAGTTAATTGTAAAACATAAAACCATGCAATAAAATAATTTAAAAATGTAAATCAAATAGGCAAAAAGTCACTGGTATTAAAGAAATAGAAAGAAAAGAGATAAAGAAGAGAAGAGATTTTTCTAGTTGAACTAAGTGTTGTGAGGAGATTCGAGATTTGTTATATTAAACGTTGTCCATTTTGGGTGATCTTTAGTGTGTTTCGAAGAGGACTGAGAGAACTACACTTGGGATAGGAAGGTTTAGCGTTTGGAGTCCTGTGGAGAAAGGCATAGCCTCGGAAAGTTAGGACTATGAATCTGGAAAATCTGTCTTTGTGCATCCTTGAGGAATTTGATTTAAGTTGCCAAGGTAAGGAACCTGCACCATTGTTTTTCAGTCAAAAGCATGAAAGATGTATTTTTCTGAAATTGGTGTCATGATTGTTGATTGGTTTGATTGCATAAAATGGATGAAGTGTTGTAGAACGTGATTATATGTTATCTATTTTGTAGTTGGAAATTCTGTGTTCATATGTGATTATTCAATTCTTTTTGTAGTAGAATCTGAAGTTACAAGTATAGAGTAGAGTTCATGTGTACCCGCCAAAATCATAATAAGACAGAGTTCTTGCGGAACCGCTGACCGAAGTCATGCAAGACTTACTAGAAGAATATGCATTTCTCATGAGATCGATACCTCGTGAAGTTAGATTCCACCGGCCCAGATCAGTCAGGTGAGGTTCGAGGCCTCTAAGAAAGTGACAAGTATAGCAGTATTTTGAGGCTCTATGAGAAGAAAATGTTGAGACCCTATGAGAAGAAAAGTAGAGACTAAGTAAGAAGAGTACAAGTATATGAAGTAGTAGTGTAGTAGATAAGTAATTTGTATATATTTAAGTGCTTATCTGAGTTCACAAGTTTGTATTTTGGGTTGGAATTTTGTGGGGATTTCAGAATAAAGTTTTCTTTGTTTAAATGTATTGTTTTTCCCTGTTTTGAACCTCAGGCGATTGGTTCGGTCGATCGGAAGACCAAATAGATCGATCGAGGTAAAGTACTAGGGCTTATTGTGGATGACTGGTTGTCAATTTCGATCGACTGGGGAATAATTCCTCTCGACCGGAGCTTTTGAGCTTTGTACCTCGTCCGAACTTTTGATAAATTTTCTTTCCGGATCTCGGACGACTTGTGGGTCGATCGGAAGTCTATCCAGGTCGTCCAAATTTTCTATATTGGTCCACTTTGATTTCTTTTCCATTCCATTTTCATGTCAAGTAAGTTAATGTTTCTGTAAAGTATTTTGAAAGTTATTTCAAGTTTTTAAGAGTATTTTCAGTCAAGTTTTGCCAAGTAAATTATGCATGGTTTGAGTGAAACGAGAATATGTTTTCGAGTCTAATGATGCTTCATCCCAAGGGTGTTGGGAACTTACTAAGCTAGTTTAGTAGCTCAGAAATTACTTATTAGTTTGCAGATAAGCAAGTGGCAGATCAGGTTGATGAACCGTGGATCGAGGAGAGGCTCGACTGATTTATGATGTACTAGATAGTTGTTATTTTATCTTTTTAGATATGTATTTCTTTTGGGTTGTAAGAACATGTTTACCTTTGTAAGATATTGTGATTCCTTTAAAGTTTATGTAAGACTTTGAGACTTATTTAAGTATTGTAATGAAGTTTTATTTCACATTTAGTCCTTACTGTTTTAGGGTTCGATGTCTCATTGATAGATGATGTACTGTCCGGTCACCTCCAGGTTACAGGGTGTGACATAAGTGGTATCAGAGCAGGCCGAACCTTAGGCTTGAATATATGGTTAGAAGCTAAGTATGGAATAAAGATAGGATGAGATCCTTAGATAACTTAAGATGTGATTATCGGGTAGAGACATTTCGATAGGACTTATGTGTTTATTGATCGCCCTATACGTTGTGGTTAAGGTGTTATGCCATGTCATATGTTATACCATGTTATTATTATGTGATGCCATGTTTACTTGTTATGTGAATTATGTGCTTAATTGTACTTGAACTTTTATTTGAGTGAGATGGATCGAGAAGGAAGAAACGACGGAGGAAACAATAACTTCGGTGTACTGGTTATCACCTATACACACCGAAGTCAAAGAAATAACCGGGAACATAATAGGGAAATGGGTAACAGGGATCAGCCGAAATCATCGCACCAGCGACATGCATCACCACCACCACCAATCAATCATGGGACACCAACAGACTTTGGGGCTGCATTCAACCTACTGACACTGGAAGTGCAGAATCACCAGAATCTGACGTAGGTGTTACAGATTCAGCAGAATCAGATTAACCAGAATATGAGGCCAATTAGGTTGCCGATGGCTGAAGTGAATATGGGAACCTACTATTAGAGGTTAAAGAAAATTAGAATGGTATCTTTTGATGGTAACATGGAGCCATATCAAGCTGAAGAGTGGTTAGACGAGATGGAACAGAATTTGAGAATTATGAGGGTACCGGAAGGTGTTAAGCCCGATGTGGTCATGGCATCGCTCACATGTAGGGCAACTGAATGGTGGAGAGATGTTGGCCACATTTACCAACAATGGGGACATCCCATCACTTGGGGGCAATTCAATGCTGCCTTCTTGGATCAATACTTTCCCAAGACTTTTAACTCAAGATTGCACAGAGGACTTCATCACTCAAGAAGATGTTGATCAAAAGTTTCAAGTCAAAGCTCCAAGAAGAACTGCTTAAAGACTTGAAGACCTTAGAAGATTAGTCTTTACTTTATAGGTAATGTTTGTGACTAATCTTTCCCTTGAGAATATTAGGATACATAGATGTATAAAGCTCAACTATGCACGTTTTCAAAACCTCATATTTTACTTTGTTTAATTCTTTGAAAAGGTTTTGAAAACTAGTTTAAGTATTGGTCAATGCCTAAGTAGTTTAAAATGTGTTTTATATCTTTGCAAAACACTTAGGAATGTGCATAAGAACATTGTAAACTTAACTAAGTGGAAAAACCACTTTGGAACTGCAAACCGGTCGACCGAGGCTTAGCCTCGGAAGACCAGAAGCAGTTGATCGACCAACCAGTGCTGAGTCGGTCGACCAGTGTGTTTTTGTCCTTATTCAGATTTTGAATGGTCCAATGCTCCAACAACTATATTCTCTCGGGCGACCTTGATATAGGTAGGTCGACCAACATTGCTTCGGTAGACCTGACCACTTAAATGCAATCGAGCGAGATGAAGACAAATGGCCTTTAATCTTTACTTTAAGGCTCTCCGGCCGACCTACTGTCTAGTAGCGATCGACCGAAGTTGTCAAATCAAGGCCAAAATTATAGCCGTTGTGACCAACATTGCTTATGTATTCTTGCCCTATAAATAGATTCTAAAGTTGATTTTTCATAACTAATCAAGCCATAAGAGGGCATATACATATACACTTCATAAACACACAAGCAAACACTTTTGAGCTTAATTTCATATCATTCAAAAGCATTTGTGTTGAGCTATGAACTTTATATATGTTTCTATTCTCAAGAGTGATTAGAGCTCATATTGTAAATCCATTACAAAAAGGAATTTGTGTGTAAGAGAGATAAATTGTAAAGTCTCCTTTGAAAGAGAGTAGTTACCCAATCTTCTCATTTGTTAAGAACTAGTTCTTTGTGAACTAGCAAAGTCCTCATTTGTTGGGGCAATTGTAAAAGGTAGAACCCACATTGCATTTTTTGTGAAGGGTATCCTTAGTGTATGTTGAAATCCATGGATTTGTCCTAAGGTAGTGGATGTAGATTCTTTGTTAATCGAACCACTATAAATCCTTGTGTTAGTTTTCTCTATCCCTACTCCTTTACTTTATAGTTCATGAATTGCTATAACTTGTACACTTGCTTAGATGAACTATTTGCCTAGGATAGAAAACAACACATGCTTCCTTAATTTATACAATTGCTTCACTTAGTCATATAAGTTGCCTTAAACATAATTGAATCACCTTATGTGCTTAAACAACATACTTGTTGTTAAGGCGAATACTTAGGCAAAGAAGTTTTAGAAAAGTTTAAAAAGTTTTTAAGAATCTAATTCACCCCCTCTCCTCCTTGGTTTAATACCCCCAAAGTCTTTCAATGTTGTGTTATACCATATTTAATTGTTATGTTATTTCATGCCATGATAACCGATATGCTATGTCATGTGTACATGCTAGTTATGTTTTAGCTGTCTTAATTGTGATACCATGTTAACTAGTTTAATAGTTTAAGTATGTTTGTTGATGACATGTCTTTTACTGCTTTATATGTTCATGTATCTACCTTTGTGCTACTTGTTTAATTGAGATATGATGCATATAAGATTGTATTAGCATTCTAGTTTGTTTATTACTGCTTTATCAGAGTAGTGCAGTGGAAGTGTGGAGGTAACACGTACATTGTGTGTTATTTTGTGTTATTTGAATGTGATGTTTCTTTTTGTACTTATAGATTTTCACCTAGTGCCATATTTGTTTTCTGGATATCCATAGAGCCTTTGCATGTAGCGGGAGAGTGACAGTATCTATGTTTTGTAGGGAGTGCAAGTTTCAAGAACGAAACTTCCTTAAGGAGGAAAGGTGTTTGCAAGCTCTTCCCAGTCCAAGCTTCTGTCGCAACATAATTTCACTCTCTCTAAATCCGTTAACAAGTCTCAAGATTATTCATTTGATAAAAAATTTGAAGAGAGTAAATGTTTGATTGCAGTTACAAAAGATTAATTTGGAGTACTTTAGACATTTTTATTAGTATATATCTTAATTTGTGTGAAAACTAATAAAAATAATTTTATTTTGAATAGAAAGGAGTATAATATTCCGGCTTTTTTTAAGTAATAGATGATACTTGAATGTGCTTACGGACTTATACCTATTATAAAAGGTTTGAACCCTAGTTGGAAGTATGATATTGTTAGGAAATAAAAAGCAATAATGAGTCAGAAATCGAGATGGAAAACGATAAAGAAAGGCACAAGAAAATGTTAATCCAGTTCATTAAGGAATTAACTAGAAAGCACTATCAAGTCAGAATATTTCACTATGTCGAGATATAATATTTAGGTAACATAAGTATGATATTTATATGAAAAGCAGGAACTCTAATTACAATGTTACGTTAATGACCATGAACATTAATAGTTGGATTGTCGTGGATCGTCTCAGGGTGAACCGTTTGTTTACACTCATCGTATCATGTAAAGCCAACTCATGTTGATATGGCATTGTAACTGTATTCCTTAGTAGTAATTAGTTGAATTACATGTACACCCTCGGTGCTATTTTAATTAGCCTCCGATATAATTGAGATTTTTGTCTTTTTTGATAAATTTCAATATAATCGAGATTACTGCTACAGTTTAAACCATGTATTCGTAACATTTGATGCAATATTTTCGCGCAGCATTTTTCAATTATATTATGGGAAATGCTAGGTGGCTAAGTCCTAGACAATTAATTAGCTAAAACCCCAAATTGAATATATAAAATGTCTAAATTGCCCTCTTTCAATTTTTACAATAAACTTTTTTTAATATAATAATAAACTATTTTCAATATCAAAAGATGCAACCCTATCAAAGGTGTCCTAACCCAGTGGGGCAGGCGCCTGCCCACGAGGTCGTGGTACCCTCCGCCTGCGTGCGGCAAGTTTTAATCTCCCTTTCTAGGGCTATCTCCTCCTCGTTTGAGGCAGTTCTCTCTCCCCTATATGGGACAACCGCCCAATCGAGATTCAAAAAAAAATGCAACCCTGCTCTGGAAACCTATCCCGCCTACCCCTACCCCCTCTTCCTTCTTCCCCACCTCTAGCCTTCATCTCAATCAATTTGCCTATCAACCACTCTCTACCAATTTCTCCACCACCAACATTGAAACTTCAAATTTTACTCCGACCACCTTCCTTCACCACACTAACTCTAAAATCTAACTGATAAATTCACCAACATTCTTAATAGGAAAATTAGTGGATTTTGGATTTGGTTCAAAGATTTTTTTTTTCAATATTTTCCTAATTTTTTTGGTTATTTGGAATCATACATGACTGCTGAATTTGAAAGTTGTTACTGAATCATACATGGCCAAAAACAACAATAACAACAAGAAACCGGAGAAAAAAATATGAAAAATGTTACTGCTTGTATGAACAACTTCGAGTCATGAATTTCTCAGTTTTGCTTCAAATTTTGGAGCAATCCTCACAATCCTTGATTGTAGAAAGCATGTTGTCCAAAGACTGCATAAACTTTCGCCCACCTGATAGGATTAAAGGATTTGAGTGGAAATTTAAAAAAAAAAAAAAAATTGCACATATTAATTTTACCAATAGAAAAGTACATTACAAGGAAAGGACGTGGATTTTCTTTTAGAATATATATTTTTTAATTAAAAAATAATAAATATCAATTTAATATTAGTGAAAATATGGAATGGAATATCAAACGGGGATAGAAGATTCCAGTCTTAAAAATTAATATCATTAATATGTCCAAATATGAACATGTTGGGACAAAAGATGAAACCCAAAAAACGAATTTTAGCACAATTTAAATGAAAACGAATTTAAATAACAAAGATTCGATGAATAATATAATTTGTTAAAGTAAGCATGTAAGGTTTGTTATACTTCTATATAAGGCGTTCACTTGTTAATACTATGAAATTGTTAAAGTAAACATGTAAGGTTCGTTATAGTTCTATATAAGGCGATCACTTGTTTGTAGTACTATATATTCGTTAAAGTAAACATGGCAGATTCATTATAGTTCTATATAAGGCGATCACTTGTTTGTACTACAAATTCGTTAAAGTAAACATGTCAGATTCGTTATAGTTCTATATAAGGCGATCACTTATTAGTACTACAAATTCGTTAAAGAAAACATGCAAGGTTCGTTATAATTATATATATAAGGCGATCACTTGTTAGTACTATGAATTTTTAAAATAAACATGTAAGTTTCGTTATAGTTTTATATAAGGCGATCACTTATTAGTAATATGAATTCGTTAAAGTAAACATGTAAGGTTCCTTATATATATAGGCGATCACTTATTAGTAATATCAATTGTTAAAGTAAATATGTAAGGTTCGTTATAGTTCTAGCGATCTCTTATTAGTACTATAAATTGTTAAAATATACATGTAAGTTTCATTATAATTATATATAAGGAGAACTATTATTGTATGACTCATTGTTATAGTAATTAGATTACTTGTAGCTATTACAATTAATTCCTTTAGGGTTCAATTATAAATTTTCTGAAAATAATTTATAAAGATTGTGTATCGTGGTTGATCGTGTGTGTGGGAGATGGTTATGTATTAGGTGTGTATGGAAGTAGTGGGTAGTTATTAGGAGTTTAATTTAAACAAAAGGATTGTTTGAGATAAAGTTCAAAGAAAAGAATGAATTTATAAATAATTTATAATTAATATAAAAAATATTGACCAATTAATTTTTTACAAATTATTTAAGATTATGAGAGAAAATTTAGGATTGTTGAGATAATTGAAGAAGTAATTTGATGTTTAAATTTTATTAAGATAAGAATAATTTTTCAATTAATTTATTTTTATCTTAATTCTCCTCAACCAATCAAAATTAGTAAATTAATTAAAAAAACTCAAAAATCCCAGAAAACTCCATTATATAATTAAATAAAATAGTTGCCAAAAATACTGTTAATTTAGATTTGTTAGTGATCCTGGAAAAGTTTACTTAAATTAGAATAAAATAATTACCAACACTTGCCAGAGTAGTTGACAATGTGGTGTGGCATTTGACCTGCATGTTGTGAGATCGAATCCCCCTCACTCAATTTTAAATTAAATAAAATAGTTCAATTTTTTTGCACCAATCAAAAGTTTTATAACTAATTAAAAACATAAAATCTTAGAAAATGACACGTGACATAATATAACTAAAAATCTAAAAATGGCTTCGTAATATATATATATATATATATATATATATATATATATATATATATATATATATATATACACATAACACACATAACCCGTGCATATTCCATTTTACTATATAATTAAGAGTATATGAAAATCAAATGGCACTGTGAGCTATAACGTTAACGATTGGAATGAAAAAAGAAAAACAAATTGAGTTTGCCACTGAATTTAATGGCTAAAAACCAACCCACCAAATCATTCAATTGTAAAGCATGTTCAACCCTTTATTTATAATGTTGTCAAACTCCAAAAATTTCGTACATTCTCAATGTGGGATCTTTAATAATATTGAAAGAAAAAGAAAAATCTAGAAAATTACAATAGAAGAAAAGAAAAACCATAAAAATATTAAATTGTACAATTTAATTTGAATAAGTTAAAGATGTCAATCAATACTTTTAAAATAATTATAAAAAAAATGGAAATTAGATTGAAAATCCGAAAACTCTGTAGTGCTGAAAAATTGAAAATGCCTTTGCTGATATCATATATAAATTTTATACACATTAATTTTCTTTTCTAGTCTTGTCATTTGTCAAGTTTTAAAAATAATAACTTTTTTTTATGTGAGAGTCTTTATTGTTGTTAATTCTCTTATGTGACTTTAGATTAATATTTTTTACTTTTTTATTTTATTAAAAATTAAAATTTCTACAAATTAATACTTTAATTTTAGAGAGTTTAGAAAAAGATTCACTTGATTTTTGCAGTATAAACGAAGCGAACTGATTTTTTTTTAATTTTTAAATATTCATATTTATTTATTTTTTCAAAAGATATTATGAAAATAAAAATGTTGCATAAGAATAAAAAAAAATGAACATTGCATAAGTCTAAGAATCGAACTTCATTGTATGTTCAACCGGAATTCAAAGGACCCACTCATCGAATTACCCATTATTTGTTAAACTTTAACCATTTATATTTATATAAATAAAAAATATAATAAGCAAATAAATGTGTTTCACTAATTTGATGGACTGAAAAGTCAGCTAAATTTTCAACCCAAAACAACATTTGAAAGTAGTCTATTTATAGTGTTGTCAAACTCAACAAACAATGTAACACCTTATTTAATATAAATATTTTTAGATTAGATAGTCTAATAACATGTACTATGCTCGGGATTCCATTTTACCATATAATTATGAGTATATGAAAACAATGGCTCTTTAAGCTATTTTTTTTAAAGTTTTGACTCTTTAATGAAAAACAAAATAATAAGCAGGTTTTCTCGCGGGTTATACCAAAAATCAAATGGCTATGTGAACTAATTTTTGTTTTAAATTATTTTTTTGACTATTGGAATGAAAAAGTTGAATATCAAATTGAGTTTGCCACTGAATTTAATTGGCTAAATATCAACCACCAATTCATTCAATTGAATAACATGATCAACCCATTTATTTATAATGTTATCAAACTCCAAAAATTTCGTACACTTTCAATGTGCGATCTTAAATAATATTGAAAAGGAAAAAGGAAATTTAGAAAAATAAAACAGAAGAAAAGAAAATTAATAAATATATTAAAAATCATAACTTTAGATTCATATTTTTTATTTATTTTTATTTTATTAAAATTAAAATTTCTACAAATTAATACTTTAGTTTTAGAGAGTTTAGAAAGATATTCACTTGTTTGCAGTATAAACGAAGCGAATTGATTTTTATTCATTTTTAAATTCCATATTTATTTATTTTTCAAAAAATATTATGAAAATAATTTTTTGCATAAGAATAAAAAAAACAAAAAAATAATATGGCATAAGTCTAAGATAAATCGAACTTGATTGTAAACTCAATCGGAATTACCCATTATTTGTTAAAAATATGTATTTTTTTCAACTTCAAGATATATTTTTTTCTTCTAAAATTATTCTTTACCTAAATGGGATAGAAATAAAGAGAACTTGCTTGTTGGTAGTTGAAATTTAAGGGTATAATAGTTAAAAGCATTATTGTCTCCCACTTCCTTAATTTATGTTAGAATGATTAGAACGGCCTCTATTATTAAATAAAGAGATTGTATTATGAAATATGTATCATAACAATACATATTTAGGGTGAGATTGAGTTTGGATGAGATTTTTGTATATTGCGAGATCTTGCTAGAGGAGATTTACATCTCCAACCGAAACATTGATTTGAAGTAGTGCTGTCAAAGTGGGCCGAAGCCCGCGGACCGGCCCGCCCCGCCCCGCCGTGGACCGAGTATGGACTTAGAAAATATTGATCCGCAAAAATGCGGGCTTTTTAGCCCGTGCCCGTTTAGCCCGCCGCCCGCGGGCTTTTAGTTATAATATGTTGGCAATGTTGCCTAGTAATCCAAACATAATGTGGCTGTAGTTTAGTGGTAAGAATTCCACGTTGTGGCCGTGGATACCTGGGCTCGAATCCCAGCAGCCACATTTCTTCCTTTTCTTTTTCCAAGACATGATTCAGTCCCTTTTTTGTTTATTTAAATACCAAATGTGTTAACTATTTATGAAAATTATATGTATTAGTAGGATTAAAATATAAAATAAGTTGGCATGTAGAGCTAGAATCATATAATTGGTTCATTATATCTTTTCTGATACACGCAATTCACAATCTGCCATTTTACCCAAAAAAAAAAAAAAAAAAAAAAATTGGAAAATTGAATCTGGGTCCGCGGACCACCCGCAAGCCCCGCGGGCCTTATGCGGTGCGGATCTGGGCCTAATATTTATGGGTCCGCAAAATTGAGTCCAAGCCCGCCCCGCCCCGCCCCGCCCCGTTTTGCATTGAGCCCGCACGGGCCGGCCCGCCGTTTCACAGTACTAATTCGAAGTTTAAGGGTTAAATTGATCTTTCCACATGCACTTTTTATAAATAAAAAAGGGAAAAAAAGTCTTAGCCTCTTAATTTATCTTATTCTTGGCAGTGAAAATGAAAAGAACAAAAAAAAGTCTTAGCCTTTTATAACGTGACTTATGCTATGCATGACAACACTCACAATAATATATATTGAATTTTTGGGCTTTCATAATAGAGGTATTGTATATAATTAGTAATTGAATCAGATTTGTGTAGGAAAATGTTCGCAAGTATAATTGACTATTTTGAAAAATATGTCAAAGGTTCGCAAGTATAATTCCAACTCTTTTCATTCTAACAAATTGTTCATTTGGTAAGCAAATGAAAAATAATACCAAAATTATCAATGTGGCATTGAGATAGTAGTTGAGTTACTTTCTTAAACTATATTTTCATCCCAAGTTATTTGGAAATATTTTTACAAAAATGATTAAAATTACATATTCTTATAGAGTTAATAGCTATTTATGCCACTAAACTATTTACGAATTTGTTTTTATGGTACTAAACAATTTTTTTATCTAAATATATCACTCATCTATTTGCGTTTATCAAAATATATACACTCACCAAATTTTAAGGTGTTTTCCGCACAAAAAATTGCACGTGACTTTCATTATTTGGATATAGTGTTTAAGTGAAAACAGTATTCCAGGGTGTGATTATTTCAAGTGAAAGTCACGTGCAATATTTTTACCGGAAAACACCCCAAAATTTGGTGGGTGTATATATTTTGATAAACGCAAATAGATGAGTGATATATTTAGATGGCAAATTGGCTCTACGGGTCCAAAAACAATTTTATTTTTGTGATTTTTGTCCAAAATCTATTTTTTTACAAAACTAGGTATCAAAACAATTTATGTTTGGTGAGGTAGGTCCTTCCGTCCAAAATTTCGTCAGTCAACTGTTAATTAAATTTTGAATCTGGTCAACCCTAAAATTATCAAGGGTATTTTTGAGATTTTACCTTAACCCCCCATAACCACCATTCCTACCCGCCACCCTCCCTCCACGCCCACCCTACGCTACCCATCTTCATCTTCATCTTCCTCCTTCATCTCCCCTCGCCTCCCCACCCCCTCCTCCCCCCGAACAGACCACCACTCACCACCCTCCAGACCACCACACATGACTCTTTTTCAATATCTCAAACTGATTTTGTAGTCAAAATCATTTTACGGTCATTGTCTTGGCAACTTCTTGGATTAAGATTCATTCAATGGCTTTAATAGAAAAATATACATCAAATTTTGGAACATCTGAACTTTGTAAGTCGAAGTTGATGATGAATCATCAAGAATAATGGATTTTGTATATAATGTCTGCAATTATCTATCTGATCAATTCTGTCATGGACCTGGCCTACCAAGTGGTCAACATTCAAATCATCATCACGCTGATTAAAATAATAAAAATATTCCCTCTTTGCTGTATTGTTTGAGGTATTTTTTATTGCTTTTTTAATCAAAATAGTGGATGCTGATTGATCGTGACTAGTTGTGCTTACGCCCCTCACTAGAGCCAGATCTATTTTTCTATCTATAGTGCTTAAAGTCAATGGCGGACCTTTTATTTTCTGCCGTTTCGGTGGTCTGGGAGGGTGGTAAGTGGTGATCTGTTTAGGGAGGCGGGAGGCGGGAGGGGGGGGGGGGACGGAGGGGTTACGGGAGAGCGGAGATGAAGGAGAAATATCAAGATGGGGTAGGGTAGGGAGGGGGTCGGGTATAATGGTGGTTAGGGGTTTAATGTAAAATTTCAAAAATACCCTTGATAATTTTAGGGTTGACCAGATTCAAAATTTAATTAACAGTTGACTGACGAAAGGACCTAACTCACCAAACATAAATTGTTTTGATACCTAGTTTTGTAAAAAAATAGATTTTGGACAAAAATCACCAAAGTAAAATTGTTTTTGGACCCGTAGAGCCAATTTGCCTATTTAGATAAAAAAAAATAGTTTAGTACCATAAAAAAAAAATTATAAATAGTTTAATGTCATAAATAGCTATTAACTATATTCTTATAATACTCTATGAACATTGAAATGTATATTTTCTTCTCTTTGTGTATATCTGTTGAAGCATTGTGTTATTGAAATAGTCATAAACTTCTAATTTATCTTCCAAAAAAAAAAAAAAAGAAAAAGATGGACGGTTTCACTCAATCTCATCAAATGAAAAGTTTAGAAGTATATCTCATGGTCATGGGTATAGATATACTTTATTGGAAAAACTAAAGGCAAATTAGTTTTACGGATTCAAAAACAATTTTACTTTGGTAATTTTTATTAAAATTTTATTTTCTTATAATATTAGATATCAAAACAATTTATATTTAGTGGAGAGGGTCCTTCCATCTAAAAAAAATTCAGTCAACTGTTAAAAAAAATTTGAATCTGGTCAACCCTAAAACTATCAAAGGTATTTTTGAAAATTTAAAATTTAAGCCCCCACCCACCTTCCCCTGCCCTCCACACCTCCCTACCCACGCATAGCCAACTACAACCAGTCCGGCTCCTGCGCGGAACGGCCTAAATTCCGTACGTGCGGGCCACGATCTGGGCCGTTGATTTCATTTTTCAAGTGAATCGACGGCTGTCATTTAAAATAGGGTTAAAAGGGTACATATGTAATTTTACAAATAAATAATAATAATAACAACAAAAAGTAACACGCAACCGTCACATCGATTGGGTTACCGAGGAGAGAGAAAAGTTGCGGCTGAAAAGTCAAAGGTACATTTCTACAAGAACACATGTTCTTCGTTAGAGAACACATGTTCTCTAATGAAAAACATGTATTCTTCGTTAGAGAACACATGTTCTTGTATATTGAGGAGAGAGAAAAGTTGCGGCTGAAAAGTAACTTTTAGAAATGTAAAAATACCTAAATACCCCTGTTTTGATACAGCCGTTGGATCAAAAAGTACAAAATCCAACGACTGACAGCTTGTCCCGTATATACTGAATTTTCTTGTCCCGCATAGGAGCCAAAGTGAACTACAACCCCCTCTCATACGCACAACACCCCCACTCTACCCTACTCCTCCTTCATCTCCCTCAATCATCATCTACCACCACAGCCAACCCAGCCCACCTACCGCACCCTTTATCCATCTCCAACAACCACTACCACGACCACCACCAGCACTAGCACCAGCACCAACAAGCACCACCACTAGCCATGGATAATTTCAGAATCCAGAACCAGATAATTTTGAGAAATCTTAAAGTTTTTGGGAAATTCAAACAAAATTAACCTCATAACTTTAAATTCATTAAATTCAACACTAATGAATCAACTCCAAAACGCAAATTATAAATACTAACGAATTCAAGAAACCCATAAATCAAATTCATCAAATTCAACCGTGAAAATTTGTTATGATATTAGAGTTAGCACGTATGTCATATAATAATTGTGTAGTTAGGAGGAATGGATCCCTCGTCTGTGAGTTTTTGTGTAACCGCTGGGTCGGGTCAGAAGAAAGAAGACACGCGGATCCTGATTCGGGTCAGGAGACATCCAGACAGGTTATAAATAGAGGGAGAATTAGATATTTTGGGATTATCTGGATAATTGTGTAAATCTCTAGAATTTCTCCCCCTTTTTCTCTCTCTCTCTTCTCTCTTTCTTCCTCGAACCTCATTTCTGATCTTGAGCTACAGTTGAGCTCATTTCTTGTTTTCAACTTCAATAAACTCTTCTGTTTCCATAGATTCTGGTTTTATTGTGTGTGATTGTAATTCAATTGTTATCGACATAACAAATTTGGTATCAGAGCAGTTGATTCTCGGAGGATTCATGGTTACTACTCGGAATCAAGTGGTGGATACACACTCTGTGGCGGCGCCGCCGTTGTTACCTTTGCCGGACAGATCGGAGTATAGAGTTCCAAATGAACTTCATACTACCAGGTTAGTTGAAGCTGAGGTTACTATTAGAAAGATTAATGCTCAGATGAACGATTTCAAACTTAATATGGATAATCTAAGTGCTGAAATGACTATTATGAAAAGAAATTCAGATGAACAATATAATAGCTTGAGAAGAGATTCAGATGAACAATATAATAGCCTGAGAAGAGATTCATATGATAAGTTTAACAAGCTAATGGAGCAAATTAATAATGTTGCTGCTTGTATGAAGGATAAGACTACTGTTGGTGAGTGCAGTAGGAATGATAATCAGCCACCTTTAATTAGACAAATTAGGACTGATTTTGGTCATGGAATTGGAAATCCTGTGAATCCTAGGGCTGGAGTGCAGGAGGTGCCTAGGTTTGATTTAGGTAATGTTAATAGAGGAGAGATTAAATTGCCTAAACTAGATTTTCCAAGGTTTGAAGGAAATGCACCTAGGGAATGGGTGATACAGGCTGATTTCTATTTCAAAATTCATAGGATTCCAGATCCTTTGAAACTAGATGTGGCTATGACATATTTTAGAGGAGAAGCTTGTCTATGGGGGCATAGTTACATTATGGAGTTTGGAACTTATGATTGGCATGGATTTGTCAAGACATTATTCAACAGGTTTGATGCAAAATCCTTGTCAGGAATAGTTGGTGATTTTTCTAAGCTGAAACAAACTAGAGATGTACAGGCTTATATGAGGAAATTTGAAGCATTAAAGGCTGTCTTTATGACCACAGGTACTGTGGCTACACCTGACTATTTTGTAGACCTCTTTTTGAGTGGATTAAAGGATGAAATTAGGGGAGTAGTGAGCATGCACAGACCTGTTTCACTGATGGAGGCTTTTAAGCTGGCTGTGGAGCAAGAGATGAATCAAAACTTTATGCATAAAGCTCCTGTTAGGTCTCAAACCTCCAGTTACCCTCAGAAGTCATATAACATTACACCACAAACTAGTTCTCAGAATGGAGGGAATTTTTCTAAACCTAGCTATTCCACTGGTACTGTGACAAAATTCAATTCCAAAGAGCCAATCAAATTCCAGAGAGTGAGCAATGAAGAGATGCAAAGAAGGAGGGAATTGCATTTATGTTTCAAATGTGGGGAGAAATACTCTCCCGAGCATAGATGTGCACTGGCAGAAGTTAATA
The DNA here is from genome assembly GCA_026122235.1 of Vinca minor. Lineage (NCBI taxonomy): Eukaryota > Viridiplantae > Streptophyta > Magnoliopsida > Gentianales > Apocynaceae > Vinca > Vinca minor. The sequence continues at coordinate 1,104,734 of JAOCZM010000020.1, forward strand.
TGATTTATCTATGTGATCAAGTTTCTGAGGAAAGTAGACATGAGGACCTACAGTTGCTGCAATCATATTTGGAGGAAGAAGATATGTGTACTGGAGAAGAGGTGGCAGAACTGGCACACATTTCTTTGAATGCCTTGAATGGAGTGACTGGAGGAAAGGTGTTCAGAATACCAGGAGTAATGGCTAAGAATCAACATATTTCCATTCTTATAGACCTTGGAAGCACTCATAGTTTTGTAGATCCTCAAGTGGTCAAGCAATTGGGCATGAGTACTAAGCTTACAAATCCTCTACTGGTGGTGCTAGGGAATGGTGAAAAAATGTGGCATGGTGAATTCTGTGAAAAGGTGAGGTGGATGATTGGTGAATATGAGTTCTGTCAGGACTTATTTGTATTACCTCTGGGAGGCAGTGATTGCATTTTGGGAGGAGATTGGCTAAGTAATCACAGTCCAATCACCTCGGACTATGAAAGGCATGCTATTAGATTCATGAAAGATGGAGAGAATGTGGTGATCAGGAGCAGTTCAGCTGTGTTGGAGCTAAAACATGTCTCAGTAAAAGCTCTGCCTAAGTGTTTGGAGAGTGTGGCTGAGGTTTGGGTGGGGCAAATGTGCCTACTACAAGGAGTGGAGGATAAAGGTCCACAAGAGAAACTGCCTGAACTCATTAGTGATTTGCTGAATGAATTCACTGATGTATTTGATATGCCAAGTGGTTTACCTCCCAGCATAAACCATGAGCATCATATCAACTTGAAAGAGGATCTCAACCAGTGAAGTTAAGATCATACAGAGTTCCCCATTTTCAAAAGAATGAAATAGAAAAACAGGTGAAGGAGATGATTCAGGATGGAATCATTCAGCCCAGCAGTAGTCCATTTTCATCTCCTATAATTTTGGTAAAAAAGAAGGATGGCTCTTGGAGGTTTTGTGTGGATTATAGGCAGTTGAATGCTATAACCATCAAAGATAAATTTCCAATTCCAATTGTGGATGACTTATTAGATGAACTTAATGGGGCTGAGTTCTTCTCAAAGATTGATCTCAAATCTGGTTATTTCCAGATTAAGATGAATGAAGAAGACATTCATAAGACTGCATTTACAACACATTTTGGGCTTTATGAATTCAAATTTATGCCATTTGGATTGACAAATGGACCAGCCACTTTTCAAGCCTTGATGAATAAGGTTTTTGGTCCTTACTTGAGGAAGTTTGTATTAGTATTTTTTGATGACATACTAATATACAGTCCTGATCTTGAGTCTCATAAGGAACATCTTAGCATTGTGCTACAAGTCTTGAGGGACAACCAGTTATATGGAAAGCTAAGCAAATGTTCTTTTGCTCAGAAGGAGGTGGAGTATTTGGGGCACATGATTACAGGAAGGGGAGTGAAAGCTGATCCAAGGAAGATCCAAGATATGTTGACTTGGCCTAGTCTTAAAAATATCAAACAGCTTAGAGGATTCCTTGGGCTGTCAGGTTACTATAGGAGATTCATTAAGAACTATGGAATCCTTAGTAAACCTTTGACAACATTACTCAAGAAGAATGAATTCACATGGTCACAAGAGGCTGAGCAGGCTTTCAGCAACCTCAAAAAAGTCTTAAATGAGCCTCCTGTGTTGGCATTACCAGATTTCACCAAGACTTTTGTTATAGAAGCTGATGCATGTGATGTAGGTATGGGAGCAGTATTGATGCAGGAAGGAAGGCCTTTGGCTTATTATAGCAAGGCTTTGGGACCAAAGTGTGCTGGCATGTCTACTTATGAGGAGTTAATGGCTTTATCCACTTCTATTTTAAAATGGAAGCATTATCTTGAAGGAAGTCCTTTCATAATCAAAACAGATCATCAAAGCCTTAAATTTTTGTTTGAACAAAAGATCAGTATTGTAGCTCAACAAAAGTGGATATCTAAACTTTTGGGATTTGACTTTACTATTCAATACAAGAAAGGCATTGAGAACAATGTTGCTGATGCCTTGTCAAGGAAGTATGAATGCAATGCTTTATCCATAGTAATTCCAGAATGGATGGAAGAAGTGAGGAAAAGCTATGATGGTGATGTGGAAGTACAAAATGTGGTGGCTCAGATTTTGTTGGGAAAGACAGTACCTGAGTATACCTTAGAAAATGACATACTAAGGTATCATGGCAGGATTGTGGTGGGTACTTCTGGACATTACAGGAGCAACGTTGTAGATGCAATACACACTTCAACCATTGGTGGCCATTCTGGAGTTTTGGCAACTTATAATAGGCAGAAAAAGACTTTTCATTGGCCTTACATGCAGGAATTAATCCAAGCCAGGATTAAGCTTTGTGAAGTCTGTCAAAGGTGTAAACATGAGAATACACCTTATCCAGGACTTTTGCAACCTTTGGCCATTCCTGGTAAACCATTCTCACACTTGACTATGGATTTTATTGAAGGTTTACCTAAGTCTGATGGAAAAGATGTTATCATGGTGGTGGTAGACAGATTTACCAAGTTCTGTCACTTTATTGCATTAAGTCATCCTTTTACTGCTAAAAAGTGGCAGATGAGTTCTTGGATAGGGTGTTCAGACTTCATGGCTTACCAGAGTGTATTGTGAGTGATAGAGACAAAGTCTTTACCAGCACCATTTGGAAAGATTTGTTTGCTACACTGGGAGTTAAGCTGAAAATGAGTTCAGCTTATCATCCCCAATCTGATGGCCAAACTGAAAGGGTCAATCAATGTTTGGAGATGTATCTGAGGTGTTTTGTGTCTGGAAAACCTCAAGTTTGGTGCAGATTGTTGGTTGTGGCTGAGTGGTGGTATAATTCAAATGTACATACAGCTATCAAGATGTCCCCATTTGAAGCTTTGTATGGGTTTAGACCTCAGGGTTTTGGGGATAATCTGGCTATAGATGATGTGAGAAATGGAGAGGTTGCTAAGATTTTGGAGGAAAGGAGGAAGTTGAACATTATTCTCAAAGATAATTTACATACTGCTGCTAACAGGATGAAACAGCAGCAGGATAAGGGGAGAACAGACAGGCAATTTAATGTGGGAGATTTGGTTTTTGTCAAACTAAAACCCTACAGGCAAAACTCTTTAGTCACCAGAAAAAATCAAAAGTTGGCTCCTAAGTTCTTTGGACCTTATGCAGTGTTGAAGAAGATTGGCAATGTGGCTTATGCATTGGATTTGCCTAGCCATTCTAAATTACATCCGGTTTTTCATGTCTCACAACTCAAGTTGAGGATTGGTGATGGTGATGTAGTACAGAAAGATTTACCTGAAGTGGGGTTGGATGGTCAGGTTTTGGTTGAACCAGTGGCTTTTGCTAGATAGGAGGTTGGCTAAACAAAATAATAGAGCAGTGGTGCAATGGCTTATTATGTGGAGTAATCTTCCTGGAGAAGAAGCTACTTGGGAGGTAGCTGATGATTTCTTGAAGAAGTGGCCAAATTTTGCATGGCAATGAGCAGCTTGGGGACAAGCTGTTGCTAAGGAATGGGGATTGTTATGATATTAGAGTTAGCATGTATGTCATATAATAATTGTGTAGTTAGGAGGAATGGATCCCTCGTCTGTGAGTTTTTGTGTAACCGCTGGGTCGGGTCAGAAGAAAGAAGACACACGGATCCTGATTCGGGTCAAGGGACATCCAGACAGGTTATAAATAGAGGGAGGATTAGATATTTTAGGATTATCTGGATAATTGTGTAAATCTCTAGAATTTCTCCCCTTTCTCTCTCTCTCTCTCTCTCTCTCTCTCTCTCTCTCTCTCTCTCTCTCTTCTCTCTTTCTTCCTCGAACCTCATTTCTGATCTTGAGCTACAGCTGAGCTCATTTCTTGTTTTCAACTTCAATAAACTCTTCTGTTTCCATAGATTCTGGTTTTATTGTGTGTGATTGTAATTCAATTGTTATCGACATAACAAAATTGCATAGTTATGAAATCCAAGAATTTTGAAAATTCTTGAAGTTCTTGAACAATTCATACAAAAACTTAAAAACTCCAAAATAAATCAAGAATACTAATGAATTTAAGAAACCCATAAAAAAAACCAAAAACCTAGCACAATTTTAAATCTAAGAAAACAACAAAAAAAAGTCAAAATTGAACAAAAACCCACAAACAAGAAACAATATATGCATTTTGGAGAAAGAAGATGATGATGAGTTGAAAAAGTTGTTGGGTGGGCTGTGTTTGCGTCGGGGTGGGTGGGTGGGCTGGGGTGGGAGACGGATATGGGCGGAGGGGTGGAGGGAGGCAGGGGATGGGGTGCGTAGGGGGGTACTTGCAGGGGAGGGGTGCTGAGGTGAGTGCCTAGGCGCGTAGGTGCTGAGGGAGATGAAGAAAGGGGTAGGGAAGGGTTGCTGGGGGTGGAATTGGAGGGGTAAAATTTCAAAAATACTCTCAGTAGTTTTTGTTTGACCAAATTTAAATTTTAAATAAACGGTTGACTGATGAGATTTTGGACGGAAGGACTCTCTCCACCAAAGATAAATTGTTTTGATATCTAATTTTGTAAAAAAATAGATTTTGGACAAAAATTATCAAAGTAAAATTATTTTTGGACCCGTAGAGCCAATTTGCCAAAACTAAATCCCAAAAACCGCCATCAATTACAAAAAAATCTGAATTAATAAAGGGTCTTCTAATCAACCCGGCTATATAGTATTTTTTTAAATCCCCTTCAAATCCGAATCAAGTTTTGTGAGCTTTTTCGGGATGAGTGTAAGCTGAACTTTCATTTTTTTTTTTTTATGTAAAATGAGTGTGAGCTATGCTAAACTCAACTCAAATAGCTCAATTGACATCCCTACTGATACTTTAAAAAACATTAGTTAATAATGGAATTTTCATTTTCTCTAAAACAAAGTAAAAGTTTTAGGACTTAAAATAAAATCAATCTGGGACTTAGATTAAAAATAATGACACTAAAATAAATGTTGGGGCACGTATTTGTGGTATTGGAGAGAAATTCTCAGAAAATGATTACTCGGATTTTTTTCTTTCTTTTTATTGGTTTAATAAGGCTGATATATTTCTCCTGTTATTTATTCTACATGTGGGGAATAGTTATTTTATTGGTCTAATAAATCATATAATGGACGAGATAAAAAAAAAGTTTTATTTTTAAGGCTAACGGGTATTGCAACGGTTTATCTTTTCGAATCATCGTTGTCAGATAAAGTATCGAACCGTTATTCACATACGGAAAAAAAATGTTTCACCGTGCCTGCGACAACATTTGTGACTCGAAACAATAATTTTGTTTTTTGACTATTTGCAAGGATATTCCCTTTTCTTTTAACGGTAAAGTAATATTTACTGGAAAATGAGAATTACTGGACAAGATTAAATTATATAAAGTCTGGTAGAGCTATTATTGACTGTTTCAAATCTTGGAATATTAATATGCCAGTAGGATAGCAAATTTTCATACCCATAATTTAGTTTAATGTGCTAAATCTAATTATGTTATAGGCTATATTGATCCTTCTACCATTGTAACTTCGATCCGGTTTTGGATCAGTCTAATGGTTAATCCTTTAATTAGCAAAAAGGTAATATTCATCCATTTGATTTGTTCCTTCTTCTGAAAGCTACTCAGCCCTGTTATCACATCTCTCATCTCGTAACTGCCTTCTTTTCTAAACCATTTCTTCGTAATGGATTCCTCGTTTCTCTCTTGCAAAGTTCATTCTCAAGCTCCGTTGGGGGAAATGGAAATGGCAATTCAAGGCAATTCTCACTCCAAAGATGATTCTCAGGAGAAAAGTTTAATTGCATAGAAACACGGAGGTTTCAATACCACACCAGGGATTTCAGGTCAGAATCAAATATTCCATTTTAATTCTTCCCCATTTTATTTTTTTTATTCCAAAAAATGTCCATTACCTTGAGTTTGTTGCTCTTGACCCTATGTGTACTAACAAATAAATGTTATGTATGATTGAATGAAAAAAGCATGATAATGTTCATATAAATCAAAATGGTTATTGGGTTTGTATGATGCTTTTTGACTTTGATTTGAAGGCATTATTCCGTAGCAAGCCTTATGGTATAGGTGACTACTGTTTAGCGGTAGCCATTATGTGCATTAATTGTCAAATATTGGATCAGTCTCCAATCCATTTGTTTCGGTGATATTCTGTGAGCAATCACTTTATTCATTTATTATCAGATGTTAAGTATGTCTCTCTCCACCCCGCTCATACCTCATTTATTGAGGATTTAATGAAGTTATGTTATTGTCGTTCTTGTTTGATGGATATACACGATTATATGTTCAATTTTTATCTTTTTGTCCAGCAGTACATTTCATAGATTATTATTATTTTTTTATATATTTCAGAAGTGTCAAATTTTTTTTTATCAGGATGGATGGAAAAGGGCTTTTGCTATGCGTGTTAAGGGTCCTTCTCTGGGCAATTGTATTTGGGCACCATCTCACATATCAAATTTCAAATTGGTCTCACCTTTTTTTTTCTCACAAAGTATTCGGGTTTTCTTAAAACTAAGACGGAATTTTAAATCTCAAACTTTATGCAATGCCTACGTATACTTGATCGTTTCCTCTCCAGATAACTCAAATGTCACAACCCCAAGTGTTGCTAGAGGGGTAGTTTTGCTGCCCTTTTTTAATCATTATGGGTAAGGGGTTGTCGAATCTGGACCTATTGTTTCAAAACAAAAGTACCTAACTATTAGTTCAGCCATGAAATCAAAGTAGGCGATAAAGTAGTTGAAAGACACGGAAATAAGGGTATCATTTCAAAAAAAAATTGCATAGACTAGATTTTCTAGACGGAAGTCCTGTTGATATGGTCTTCAACCCACCAGGAGTACCTTTACAAATGAATGTAAGACAAATATTTGAACGTTCACTCGGGTTAGCAAGGAGTCTGCTAGACAGAAATTATCGAATGACGCCTTTTGGATTAGAGATATGAACAAGAAGCTTAAAAAAACTGGTGTTTCCTGAATTATATTAAGATAGTAAGCAAACAAAAAACCCGTGGGTATTTGAACCCCGAGTATCTAAGAAAAATTCGAATATTTTACTGATGCTAACTTATAGTTCTTCAATTTCATCCTTACTTCATAATGATTATGAAGATTAAGAAGTTTGTGGAAATTGTCAATTAGTTTTAAAATGAGAAGCAAAGATGTTTTTCTTAATGGTATAGATTCCCCAACAAGCATCAAATCATTGTTCTACTTGAGATTGGCCTAGATATTCTATGTTGTTGTATGAGAAATTACTGATAAATTTATCTTAATACTAAACAAGTTAGCGCTACACAAATCCTTGGACAATTTTGTTAACATTGTACTTGAGGAAACTAGCAGAATCAGCGGGGAATAATTTCGGAAATTGTCTCGACACTGGACGAACCATATTCTTCATATGGTCTGAATTTATTTTCGTCAGGTTCATATCTAGCTATTGAGAATGCAGGCATATTAGGAACTGGTAAATCTTCAGTTTCATTCTTCAGCATAGAATAGACCTCTAACATCGACGGCCTCTCTTCCCATTTTTCTTGAACACACAACAAAGCCACTTGTAGACATTTGATAAGCTTGCATGATGATGAAGCATCGTCGAGTGAAGGATCGATAAAGTCCGTGGCATTACCATTTCTCCACATTCTGTATGCCTGAAAGTTATTGTCATATGCGAGTATCTTTCAATTATAAACATTTAAATGACAATGAGAAACTTTTGTGGTTACTCACATATTCCAAAAGATTCAGATTCTTCTGGTCGCCGTATAGACATGAATTACTTTTGCCACTTAAAATTTGCAAGAGCAGAACCCCAAATCTGTAAACATCGTACTTTTTTGAGTAGATACCTCGTTTTACATATTCCGGGGGCACATATCCGCTTAATCAAAGCGAAGGAAGAAGAAAAGTAAAGGAGTGAGTAGTTGGTAGTAAAAATTAATGAGTGAGTTATGATCTGCCTTACTATGTTCCGATAATCCGGCCTGTGTTTGCTTCAGCTACATCTTTTCTGAAGATTCTAGCTATACCCAAATCCGATATTTTAGGCTTCATCTCCGCATCCAGTAAAATGTTGCTGCCTTTCAGGTCTCTATGGATTATTGTGTATAGTGAGTACTCTTGGAGATAGAGAAGACCCTGTATAACCCCTTCAATTACACGAACTCGTTTTTCCCAATCAAATGACAACCTCTGAATTGGATCTACAGAATAAAATGGTTAGCCGTTGAGGAACAGTCGATATAGCATTCGCACCTATGTTCTGGTGATGCTTATCATGATCTATATCCCAACTTAAAAAGATTCGGAAAATTGAGGCTATTCTAGGAGTATAAGGTCCAAGTTAAAGAAAGGTAAGAGATGAGATACCGAAAAGGTGAAAGTCCAAGCTCCGGTTTGGCATGTATTCATAGACAAGAATCTTCTCCTCCCTCTCATTGCAAAATCCCAACACTCTTACTAGGTTGACATGTTGTAACTTTGCTGAAAGTGTAAGCTCATTTTTGAACTCTTCTGATCCTTGTTTAGAATTTCCCGACAATCTTTTGACTGCTATTTCCTGCCCATCCATTAACTTTCCCTGGCATTTTTAAACCCCCCATATTAGTATTGAATACACTACAAATGAAACTATCTTAATTAGACATCCATTAACTAGTGTTTATATTTCTTTTAGTTTTCGTTTTTTGGTCGTTTAGGGCAACATGTGGTTACTGTCTTCTATAAATCCGCCTTTGTTTAACAGAGGTAGTAGCGTTTGGAGAAGCAGTTTTTTCACTCTACTTTCACTTCTTACCCTCGAAACTTTTCCTAACTGCGAGGTAATCTCCAATTACGTGTTCTCGAGTAGCTGTATAATTTACCTTTTAGCTCCTACATCACATATTCATTCACAATTTTGTATACACAACTAAAAATGAAGTATAGATACCCAAGTGTTTCCTTAAGCAGGCATTGGTTTCTAGTACAATGGCTATTTCATGCTATGCTTAGAATTCCCGAAACATTTGATTTGTAACTCGAAGGATTTAGACAGATACGCTATCATTATTACCTTATAAACCGGACCAAAGCCACCCGCGCCCAGCTTATTTTCCTCTGAGAAATTCGTTGTTGCTTCAATCATACTAGCTAAGCTGAAAACCTGCAGATTAGGAGGAACCAATCTCTTTCCTGAAGCATTGATCCATAAAGCTGCAAAAAATAATGCAAATTATCTTTTTTAGTCTTTTGTTTTGATGTTCGCGTAGCTAATATGATGATGCGTATCTTAGTCGGTCAGTTACCTTTCCATGTGATGATTTTCTTTAGGAAACAACATAATGTTGCACCTAGGATGACGGCAATAGAAATTGCCGGCACTAGTATTTTTAGTAACTGTTGCCTTTTCTCTTGATCTCCAGCTGCTTCTTGGGCTGTGAATTTGTGAGCATATTAATAAAGCTTTGTCTGTTAACTTATGTACTAATAGTCTCTCCGAAATTGAATGTCACTTTCCTATAAGTGACATCCAAATCTGGACGGAGGGAGTATTAAGTATCTATCAGATTCTTTTGTGCAAGATTTTGATTAAACCTATCTATGCAATTTGAGCAAGAAAAGTTTTTAAGGTTATATACTGGACAAAGATCACGAGGAATTAAAGAACTAGCGGCATCATCAGACCATACTGAACGAAGATCACGAGGAATTAAAGAACTAGCGGAATCTTCAGATCATACTAATCTAAGACCAAGAGCAGTGTTACTAATCATCTAAATTATAAACTGATATTTTGTAAAAAATCATTTGAAAATCGTGATTGGTCGAGTCATAATCACCCCCGCTCCCCAGATTCAGTCACCGGAAAATTAGCCGGACATGGCTCTGACATTTAATATTTTATAAGGTAATACTGAATAGGAAATAGGACATTCAATTTGGGACGGAAGGAGTGCTGATACATCAGATTGACGAGATAAGGCATCAATGACCTGCTCTGGATAGTGACCACTTCATGTCATCGTTTGCAACTTGCCAAGCAATGTAACCAAGCAGACCCTTCTCCTTTGCATATGAGACCTTAATCTTGATAGCTTCTAAATCATCAAAACCTATCCAAAATGATTCAGATGCGCAGTAGTTTACCACATACGTTGAGTTAAACACCGAAGTAGCTCGATAACTATTGATGAAATCCTTGATAAGCTTGTAGTTAATGGATCCATCTGCAGATATGGCCTTACCATTTGCTGGTGAACCTATCGCGTTCTCTTTGGGGTCTACAAGGGACCATACATAGCCATGGTATGGCAAACCGATAACCAGCTTATTAGCCGGTAATCCTTTGCTTATCCATTTCTTTATACCATAGTCGGTGTTTAGATTACTCAATGGATCATATAATGCAGCATGAGCCGCTGTGAACTTATCTATTGAAGACATATGATAGTCATATGACATGAGATGTACCCAGTCTAAGTTTCTTCGTATTGATTCAACAGGGTAAGTCATTGCATTAAGCACGGGTGAATAATAACCCGCCATTGTCAAAATCAGGCGTGAACTGCTCGACTCTAAATTGGTAGCTACTCGCAACTCGTCCAGGAAAGCTCCCATGTTGGTCATGTTTTCAAGGGTATCTGGATTTGCTCCGAATATTTCAAGGCCTTGAAATCCATATGATCGCGCTATTCTAATCGAGGATTCTATAAAGGATTTTCTTCGAGATGATTGACTAACCATTGAAAAGAATACGGACGAGTTTGCTTCTCCGCCAGTGAAAGATTTTGTTTCTCCTCCCCAAACGGATAGAAGCGTTATAACAGATGGATTCTTTTGCTTGACAACTTGTGTGAAGGTGGATACATATGGTTGAGTAGATGAAGAGATCGAGAGCTCGTAATTTGTAGTATTTATGTGTGCAAATGCACAAATAAGATGAGTAAATAGCCCTGAATTGATGGCTGGAACTGGGTAAGCACTGCCAGAATACCAGTAACCAGCTTTAATCCAAGTTTGTGCAACTGTTGATTTCATGAAAGTAAAAGATAGGAGGATGAGAAATATACTTTTGAGCAACATCTGCTTCAATCTTATCATCCCTCTCAAGTCCCTGAAGCGTTTTGTGCAGCTCTCTGAGACTAGACTAAACTAAACTTTATCTTGTGCAATCAATGGCGGATGCAGATTTTTATAGATAGGAGGGGCACAATCAATCTTGACAAAACAAATTAATAGTCCCTTTACACACTTAAACTTATTAAAATTTTAACTAAAATTGGTATGATGTAAGTAGTATTAAGAGGCCAATGCTATGCGCAGATGGCCTAGCAAAATTTGGAGGATCTCTTTCTTCCACTAATCTTGTTGTATATCGTTATCTATCCCCTTTTGTTTGCCAATTAATGGCAGGGGATGCTCGTGGGACTTGTTTTCCTAGAATTGTTAGTAGTAGCTCTTTTACCGCACCCTCTTTTCTTAGCCATTTATTGGCGAGGATACCTGTTGCGGTTGTACTATCTAATCCACTATTACAAACAACTGTACCTTTTGCACCGGATTGATCTATATATACATTTCTAATTTCACCCAAAAAAAAGTATTATTCTTATAATTTACGAATTACAAAATCTAATTTCAAATTGAAAATTGACTCAAAATGAATACACTAAAAAATGCTCACGAGACGGATATTAAAAAAAATAAAAGTAAAACTATAAGGAAAAGCGGGACAAGTGTTAAAAAAACAAAGCTAAAACTATAAGGGAAATGCTGGTGGGACACTTGCCCCCACCTGGTCGTCCGCCAGTGCGTGCAATGACCGGTAAATTGCACAAGAAGGTAAACAGCAATAGGCAAGATTAGTTGGAGGTAAGGGAGTCTCACTCATCTATAATTATGCTAACTTTTTGAATCATATGTTCATGGTTTATTACACGTCATTTTTGCTCAGTTGAATGCAGTGGCAGATGTAGAACGCTAGCAGTGGGGTCACATGATCCCGGTGAAAAAAAATTAATTAGTATATAAGGTATATTTTACTCTATTTAAATAAAATTTTGAATTATCGAATGTCATAGTATTTTTTATTCCTGAATTACTGGTTGAATGAAAATTAATTTTTGATAAATTTATAAGTGATCTCACACAAAATTTTCAATTGCCGGATACCCGATATTCTTTATTCTTGCATATGGTTGAATGGGAATATTTTTTGTCAATAGAGTTTTGAGACGAATTCACATCATTTTTTCCCAAAAATAGGAATGGAGAAATATAATCGTACCTAACAAATGGAACCTTTGGCCCAAATGGAACGTTATCAAATTCAACACGAAAGGAAAACGATAGTGCTCTAGTCTAGATTTTCAATTCATTTGGGTCAAAGGAAATATGATGATAACCAAAACAAATTGACTCAGTTTGTAAAAATTTTGCACGTTTTTATAAAGGTCAAATGTTCAATTTTTACTGTCGACGCGAGATTTGTGTTAGTGGGTGATAACGACATATGTACTTGGATAAGGTTTGGTTTGGGTTGGGTTTGGTCTCACTTTTGTCGGGAAATGCTAAAAAATTGACCTTTAAAATAGGGAAATTCAAATTCAAATTTTTTTTCAAATAATCGTCCAATTCCAAATTTTGGCCTCCCGACAATTTGAACATCTCCCGACAATTTTAGAGGCCAAAATTTGGAATTGAACGATTATTTGAAGAAAAAAATTTGAATTTGAATTGCTCCCGCCTATTTTAGAGGCCAAATTTTGAGCATTTCCCCCGCCAAAAGTGAGACCAAATCAACCCCAAACCCAAACTAAACCTTGTCCAAGCTAGTCTCTAAGGTCTGTCCCGTGATGGTGACTGATGCCAAACCCACCCAAAATTTTTTCTTACAGGAAATATGATTATCTCCTGGGATCTGTTTTCCTCCTGACTACTTTTGCTCTGATGTACAACGTAGCACTCTTTGGAATAAGTCAAATTTGATTGCTGAATAGAAGTCTAGCCTTCATTTTTCTCGTCAAGCCTCTAATGCGGAACAATTGTTGTTTCTTATCGTACGAAACACATATTAATCGTTAAATTATTAAAATTTTCAATTGAAATTATTTAGATCTTAACACTTATTATAAAAGTTAAAAAAATTATCTCAACCGTTAAATTATTAATACGATAATTAATAAATATTTTGTACGTATAAAATTTTTAGTCGTTCTAAATGAGAATTTCTTGGTCGAAAATAGTCTTGCGTCTTTTCAAACGTATGAATATGATGAATTTTTTTATCTTGGTAGGCTATTAAATTTATAAGTTACATCCAAACTAATGAGTGCAGTACACGTAGGAAAGATAATTGATGTAAGTTTAATTCTCTTTCCTACGCGTACTGTATTAATTGGGTTGTACGTAAGTTTTAAAATTTAGTAGTCTATCGAGATAAAACTACTCGAATATAATTGTGCAATACTTCTTCTCTCGAAAATGATGTGGAATACTTTGGAAATGGCACTTAATTCATAAAGAAGTCCATATTATGAAATTTAAAAATTCAAAGAAAATGCTAAAGGAGAATTCTAGAGTTTCATCAGATTACTTTGTAAAATTTACAAAGAACCTAAGTCTTATTTATAATGGTTATGACATGTATATTGAGATATTAACACGTGTACCGAGATGATACACATATCAATTTAAAGATAAGATCAGATGCTTCAGGCAGATTTCCTAAATGATGATTATATTATTTGAGGCTAATGAATATCCACAATATTATTTCATACCCTTCCACATTGGATATCTATTCAATAAAGAAAATATCTCGTTAAAATTTTATTAGATAAAATCTAATTGAAAAAAAAAAAAAAAAAAGTGAAGGAAAAAGAGTACAATATTCTTTATGTGATATTACTTCCCCTCATGAGAAAATCTTTTGAGATTTCTATACCGTCGTATTTTAATTCTATTTACCAACTTCTCAAATATTGTCGTCGGTATTGTCTTAATGAATAAGTATGTCAGATTATCACATGATCGAATCCGATCACCTCTCTTCTTGAGTTTGTGGGTAAGAAAAATCTTCGTGATATATATTTTTGTCATATCTCTTTTAATATATCATTCGTGCAATTAAGTTATACAAGTTGCAATCTCCTCGTATAAAGGAGTTATGATTAACTTTTGTGAAGGTAATCAAGATATTATAAATCATAGATCTCAACCATACACATTCTATGCTTGCCTTATAAATGAATGACATAGATTAATGTGAAGATTTTTAGAATATAGTAGTCTCATCACTTGTAAATATATAATCAACTTGAGAACGAGTCTTGCGTGGATCAGATAAATAACCAACATATGTACAACCAATCAACTTCGAGTTTATATTGTTGGGATATAATAATCAGAGATCTATTGTCACTTGAAGATATCTAAGGACATGCTTAATACATTTCCAGTGTCGTTATGTTAGATAATAACTAAATATTGCCAATAAATTTACGACAAATGTTATTTTCGGCCGTGTATAATTAGAAAGTTCCATTGGTAACTCATTTCCATAAACTCTTCAGGAGGTACATCTTTTTACGGGGCGGGGGATGTGGGAATCGATCCCAGGGTGTTACCCCTGGGATGAGTGCCGTTTTCCACTGGGGCATCTTGTTCCCACCAAGAGGTACATCTTGATCATTTTAACATCCTTTCCATATCAAGGATGTTCATCTTTAAAACCAATAGGTTAGAAAGCTTCAAGCTTACTTTGAACTCATTTTCTATATAACTCACATGTTCTAGTAGGATATCTATCCATATATAGTTGAATTGTTCAATTTGATAACTCTTCTAGAGTATGTAAAATGTCATACCCCGTAACGAGAATGATGATATGGCAGTGTCTCATTGATAAATGAGACACCAAAGCCGCAGAACAGAGTTACTATAAAATAAAATTCATTTATGAAATCGTAATTATCAAGTGTACTTGCGGAAATAATACTAAAAAGGATATTACTATTTTATTACAACTGAGATAAGTTCAACTATTCAAAAGGAAATAACTAAAAGCAGTAAAAGTGTTCCAAGCTAAATCGGTAAATTTTCACTCGTCATAAGCCCTATCTCAAGTCTCTTCCTCGTAAGTTTCATCTATAACTCCATCAACATACTCATCTGCAAAAAACAGTCAACAAAGAAGGGTGAGTTAAAAGTTTAGTAAGCACTGATCACCCTTTGGATGAAGCATCGAATAAGACTCGAAAACGTTTTCCCGAATCCCAAAACATTTGAAATATATAACGGAACTGAAATAATTTGAAAAGCAATTTAAAATAATACTAAAACTGAACGGAATCGAAATCAGAAATGGAAACGGAACAAAACGGAAAACAGTCCAAACACAGACTTGCGGATGAAGCTGCGGGCGAATGCTTCGTCCGCAGTATCGTCTGCAGACCACTGCGGACGAAGCTCCGCAGGCTGCAGAAAACGAATTTTCATGTACAAATTTGTACACAAAATCTCACTTTCTGCACCACACTATTTTCAACCTAGAAATCCCAGAAATATTACTCTAAACACATATCAAAACAAATACAATTCTGTTAAAACACAAGAGGGGGGGATGAATTGGGTTTTAGTCGATCTTGCAAACTTTTTCGAATCTATTCAAGGCAAGTGTAAGTTTGAACAAGATGAACAAAAGCAAAACTAAAACCAAACACAAGACAAAGGATTTAGAGTGGTTCGATTCACTCAGAATCTACATCCACTACCTTGAGCCGCACCCAAGGATTTGCAACAACTTCACTAAGAAGACTTTTTTACAATTGTGGCTAACTCACTAAGAGTTTTACAACACAACCACAATACACAAACTCACTAAGAGTTACTTGCCCACACAAAGTAGGACTTTTACAAGAATAACCCAATCACTTAAAAAGGGAATAAGAATGTTTAAAGAACAAGGTTGTTCACTCTTCTAAGTGAAAGATATATACCTTTGAAGTACAAGAATTGTTGGCTCTTTAGAACATATGAATTCCACAATTTGTCTTGCTTTTTGAAATAACACCTTTGAATGATTTAGATCATGGAAATGAAGTGTTTTTTGCTTTGAAGGTGTTTAGACTTGATAAGAAATCAATGAAACTTTGATGTGCAAGCCTTAGAGTCATTCTCTAGCTTTGGAGTATTTATACATTTCAAAATAGGCTGAAAAATGACTCTGCAATGG
Source organism: Vinca minor (assembly GCA_026122235.1). NCBI lineage: Eukaryota > Viridiplantae > Streptophyta > Magnoliopsida > Gentianales > Apocynaceae > Vinca > Vinca minor. The sequence continues at coordinate 1,120,957 of JAOCZM010000020.1, forward strand.
TCAAATAACGGCTAGTTTTTACAGAGTTCGGTTGACCGAACACAAGCTCGGATGACCGACCTTGAAGACCTCGGTCGACCGAGATAGGCTTAGGTCGACCGACCTTCCCTTTTTCCAAAGGGTTCAACTCTCTGTAAAGGTTCGGTTGATCCGAACTTGAGCTCGATTGACCGACCTTCCTGAGTATGAGAGATGTTGATTTTTCACACGTTTTGAAATCTATTGAAGTCTAAAAGGTTTTCCCAAAAGGTAACAAGTAAGAACATTTGGAAAACCATTTTAAAGGACTTAGACCTTGAAAACAAAGGCTTTTGGAAATAAGAATCCTTTTGAAACTTAGCCTTTTGAAAACGTGTTTAAGAGTATGCAAGACTAGAGTGTTGTATGTTTATGTTCATAAGAGCAATGGTTAGAGCTTATAAGATAAAGACTTATAAAGACAAAGCTATCCTAACCAAACCTAAGTCTTCAATCTTCAATCTCGATGAGATGTGCCTTTAAGTATAACTTTGAATCTTGATAATGGCTTGATTGAAGTACTTAGAGCTTCCATTATGAAAACCATTATTCTATCACAAAGATTGAAACCATTAGACACAACATCAAATGTTTGTCCATTATCAAAAACTGAGTTTGTTCGCCCTTAGGGCTTACAAATTCAAACAACTATCATACCCAGTTTATATCCAACAAATCTGACACAAACAAAACGAAAATTCGTGCTACAAGCACCATAACTGCCAATGCACTTCAAACTGAATTCTCGGGTCAAACTAACAGATGTAATCTAAGCAATCAAATCACATAATCTTCACACAATTGAGCTCAAAGTCTGACAATAATTCTAAGTCCCTGTCTGTTAACAACCCTTATCTACTATTACCCGTTAAGAAGACCTGAATACTTAACATGAATTCGGATACTATTACAATCCGAACGACGGGACACGTCTTGTTATGTCATCGCTCACCCTTTGAACTCCACAGCAGCTGTTAACAACCATACTTATTATTCTCGTTAGGAATCGAATTTGATATTGAACTGACTGATAGCGTTCCCGGGCACTTTAACTGATTAAGTTCGACAATGTCCTGGACTAGAATTATCAACAGGCCAGAGCTCAAATTGGGAATTAAACACATAAGGACTCCCAAATAACAATCAATCAATGAGCAATTACAAACGCAGCAATTTCCAAGTCTCAATCATAGCCGCAACTAAACAATTATATCAATACTTCATCCGATTTTAATGCAATAAAACACGAAAGCCCAAATCCATAAATTAGTAAAACAATAATTTTAGTAAAAACGACAATTCATAATGTTTTAGGACTGAATATATAAGGGGTAAGGGTCCTTACCTTCAATATTTAGAAAAAAAGATAAATGTACAAGTGATAGAAAAATTCTGATTCTGCCTCCTACTTCTGTACGACAATTCCGAAAATCTTACAGTTAAAATCTCGATCCCTCCGGTCAGAATATATCCCTAGCAATCTAGTTTCTAACTCAAAAAGAATTACCCGTTTGGAGTTCGTATGTTACTTGTACGTCAATTTCACCGGAACTGCGCAGAAGACGAATTCTGAAAACCAGCCCCCGCTCCCGGTGTGATATTTTCCAACTTCGAATTCAGAATGTGAATCCGTTTTCACGCCCTCATAGCTTGTTTCCTCGTGATCAATTTCCATATAAGGTTCGTCGAAATCCAATAAAAATTGCCTACTCAAGAGTCCTCTCAAAGTTGCTAGAAATCAATCTCTCAAAAATCTCTTTTTCTTCCATGTTGCTCACGGCTCCAAAGCCATTCTCTTTGGCAGTTTCCCGAGAATAAAACTCCCCCATCCCATGATTGGCCTCATCATGGCTAATTGATTAGGTAGTACTTAGTTTTTATTGTTTTCTATTAATTTCCCTATTTCCTTTTATTTAAAATCCATCTATATATATTAATTCCCTTAATCTCATATACACATTAATTCATTTTATATTAATCCCACAATAATTATAGTGATCTTCCTAATCCAATTAATATTCCCAATTACATAATTCCTTTAGGTGAATTACGACTAAATCCCCAACTGCATTACGCGTGCGAAATGTCCCTCGCTAAAACGTACATTAAAATAACACATAACATCTTATAAAAATTAAATAGACACGCACTAACATAAAAAACACAAATAAATCTCATCAACGCAATTTAATTAGACAAAATTAATTACACGCAAATATTAATTACGTCAGCAAAAAGTTACGGGTATTACATCATTCCCCCTTACAAAAGTTTCGTACTCGAAACTTGCTAACACCGGTCTTCAAAACGATGAGGATACTTCAATCGATTTCTTCTTCCGACTCCCAATGACTTCCCGTCCTGAATGGTTGGACCACTGAACTCGAGAACATCAGGATGGGTGAGAATGGAACCATAACCAACTTCAATGGAAAGTTGGGAGGAATTGGACATAAATATTTTCACTAGATGAAGAATATTCTAGTGAAAAATTGGTGCGTAAAATTCTGAGCGCTCTGCCCGAAGAATATTTGAATAAAAGTGTGCTCCATTAAGGAAATCATAGATTGAGCTAACATGATTGTTAATTAACTTATTGGTTCTCTGCAGACATATGATGTGTCAGAAGAGACGAGGCATACGGAAAATAATTTTGTCTTAACATTTCAAACATCAATATTCGCAATAAAACTCAGTGAGGGAAATATGGCAAGCTGATAAATCATACTCCTCTATCTAAGATGATGAGAAAGGACATGAAAAGATGAAGAAGACTATAAACAATTGCAGGTGATGGAGATTCCAGGTTGTTAAACCAAATGGTAAATTAAAGAGTATGAATCAAGAATTGAAGACAAATGTTGATTCACTTGGAAGGGAGATTGTAATTCGTAAATAGACATTGGCTGAACCAATCGAGAAGTTAAAGGTAATTAAGGGAGGAATCAAGATATGAGATATAGGAATGACTCATTCCGATGATCTGTCATTAACATGTCAACAAAGTGGAGATCACTGTGGATTGCGGTATGATGGCTAGACTCGAGGTTCAACAAGAAAATACTTTGCTTCTCAACAAATGATAAGGAGACCACAACAATAGTCAAAAAATTCAATAAGTGTTCCAAAGCTGAATCAAATAAAATATAAAATTTCTGTTCTTCTCTAAAGAAATGAAAACACATGTGTGATACAAATGACTAAGGACAAAAAAACCGACAATTCTATTATGACATAAAAGGATAATGAATGAAGTAAAGTTAAAACATACGTACACTAAGGAGGATATGTTTTCCGCCTAACTACTTTTGCTCTGATATTTACATTATGACACTGTTTGGAATAGTCAAATTTGATTGTTGACACCGTCTGCGTGCGGTAAGATTTATTCTACCTTATTTAGGGTGTTCTTTCTCCCCAATATGGGGCTGTTCTCTCTTCCCAATGTGGGGCAATCGCCCATCGTGACGTCAAAAAAAAAAGAATACAAGTCTAGGGCTACTTCCTCCTCTTGTGAGACACCTTTCTCCTCTTTATGGGGCAATCGTCCAGTCGGGTTTCAAAAAAAAAAAAAGAATACAAGTCTAATCTTCATCTTTCTCGTCACAACTCCAGTGCAGAATAATTATTGTTTTTTACTGTAGGTAATACATATTGATTGTCGTATCAACAAATTTGTCGGCTAAGATTATTTAGATTTCTACACCTGTTATAAAAATTCTTAATAGATATTGAGAAAAATGATGTCAGATTAATAAGTATTCTTCACGTACGAAACTTTGATCCACAACAATTTTTCTCGAAAATTTCTTGGTTGAAAATAGTTTTGCGTCTTCCCAAACGTATGAATGATTGTGCTTGGTCTCTAAGAAAAAAGGTACCTGAGGAAAAAGCTTTGCAAGCTCAGGCGTAGGTAAAAAATGAGAGAGTTGGATTTTCACATCAAGCTGAATCAAGTCAGCAAGGCGCTCAGAATTTTCGCGGTAGAGGCTGAGGAAATTTCAGAGGCAACAACAGAGACAGAGGAAATTTCAGAGGACATGGTAGAGGTAATTTTAATTATCAGCAAAATTACCAACTGTCCAATAATTCATATCAGAGAATGGATAAATCAAAAATTCAATGTTACTTTTGCAAAAAAATATGGACACATGGAAAAAGACTGTTTTCTTAAAAAAAGTCAGTTTGGACAGCCACAAGCAAAATTTGCTGAAACAAATATTGATGGTTCTGAGACTTTATTATTTGCTTCCTCTGGTACTGGTGAAATTGAAAGTAATATTTGGTTTTTGGATTCTGGCTGTAGTAATCATATGTGTGGAAATAAAGATATGTTTACAGACTTGAATACATCGGTTCAGACTACTGTAAAATTTGGAAACAAGGAACGTGTAGCAGTTGCAGGAAAAGGCAAAATTGCTATCACTTTGAAGGATGAATCTTCTAACTTTATTTCAGATGTTTTGTATGTTCCCAGTCTTGGCCATAATTTGTTGAGTGTTGGACAGCTAGATATGAAAGGATACAATATCAATTTCTGTGGTCAAATGTGCACTGTCAGTGATCCTGCTAAGAGGCTAATTGCAAAGGTAAAAATGACTAATAACCGTTTATATCCTTTGAATATCAACTATGGTGGTTTACCTTGCTTTAGTACTGCTGTATTTGATGATCATTGGTTGTGGCATATGCGGTTTGGACATTTGAATTTTGCTAGCTTGAATTTGCTTGTCAAGAAAAATTTAGTTGTGCGACTACCTTCTCTTGATTTTGATGATAGAAAATGTGAGTCATGCATTGTTGGGAAAAAACATAGAGATTCATTTCCTAAGGATAGAGCTTGGAGAGCATATACACCATTGCAGTTAATTCATTCTGATTTGTGTTCTGTGGAAGTTCCTTCTATTGGTGGTAAAAAGTATTTCATTACTTTTATTGATGATTTCAGTAGGAAGACTTGGGTTTATTTTCTGCAAAATAAATCTGAGGCTTGTGATGTGTTTCAAAGTTTATGTTGAGAAACAAAGTGGCTATGTGATTAAAACTTTGAGAACTGATAGAGGAACGGAATATCTTGTTTGTCATGATTTTCTGAGAAAACATGGAATTAGACATCAGATGACTGGCAGGTATACTCCGCAACAGAATGGTGTAGCAGAGAGGAAAAACATAACTGTGATGGATATGGTAAGATCCATGATGAATGCTAAGAATATGCCTAAAGAATTTTGGGCAGAAGCTGTTGCTTGTACTGTTTATGTTTTAAACAGGTGTCCTACAAGGAGCAATGATGGAAAAACTCCACAAGAGTTGTGGACTGGTAAAAAGCCAAATATCAGTCATTTGAAAGTTTTTGGTTGTGTTGCTTATGCACATGTTCCGGATCCTTTAAGAAAGAAATTGGATGATAAGGCAGAGAAATGTGTGTTCCTTGGTTACAGTCATGAGACCAAAGGATACAAGTTGTACAATCCGGATACTCAAAAGGTAATTGTCAGCAGAGATGTTACTTTTGATGAGAAATCTGCATGGGATTGGACTGGTAAGAAACCTGTTGTGCCAGTTTCATCTTCATATGTCCCAGTGCAATCACCTTCAGAAAGTTCACCAACTGTTCAGTGTGATAAAGAACATATTGAGCAATCAGTGCAGTCCATTTCTGCACCATCTTCAAGTCGCCCTCGTAGGGAGACTCAAATGCCTACTCGTTTGAAAGATTGTGTTACCGGTTCTGATTTATCTGATGAAGATATTGTGAACTTTGCCTTATTTGCAGATTGTGATCCTGTCACTTTTGAGGATGCAGCTAAAGATGATGATTGGATTCATGCAATGGATGATGAGATTCATGCTATTGAGAAGAATGATACTTGGGAGTTGACTTCACTTCCTCCTGGTAAGAAAGCTATTGGTGTTAAATGGGTTTATAATACTAAGTATAAATCCTCTGGTGTGGTTGATCGTCTCAAAGCACGAATGGTAGCTAAAGCTATAAGCAGCAAGCTGGTATTGATTATTTTGACGTGTTTGCACCTGTTGCCAAACTTGATACAGTTCGTATGATTATTTCTCTTGCTGCTAATAATTCTTGGTACATTTATCAAATGGATGTTAAATCTTCTTTCCTAGTCTATCAAGAGAGAGTGGGGAGAGATTATGGGGAAAGTGGGAGATCATGGAGGAAACCACTCATCCACTTTCTCCACCACTTCAACCACCATAATAAGAGCTGAATATTATGTCTAATATTCCAGCCATAAGGTCGGTCCAAACGGGTCGGTCGGCCCAATCATATTGGTCGGCCCAACCCGATTAAGGGCCCAATCCAATCCCGGCCCGGCTTCGAACCCGACACGGCCCAATCGAATTGATTGATCCAAATGGGTTGGTCGGCCCAACCCGATTAAGGGCCCAATCCAATCCCGGCCCGGCCCAATCGAATTGGCGCACCTTAGATTAAATGTGCTCCAACAAGCCCAATCCAGTTGATCTATGAGTGCGACCCAAGAGGTATCTATGATGTTGGCCGTGACATCATATGTCACAGGTAATGAGAGGTATCTAGCAACGCATCATTACCCCCAATTCATAAATATCTGGTGATTTATCATAATCACAACATTTGACATTTGTAGTTAAATCCTTTAGTCCTTGATATCTAGATTGAACACAAGTCATGGAAAAAGTCACACTTGTATTGTCCAATCTTTTAGTTTCTTGATTCGCGAGTAGACTAATCAAATGACAACAATATCTTATATTGATTCATTTGTTCATGGCCATGAATTAGTCAGACTCCATCAAGGGGCCCAAGATATCGCTCCTGCTATATAGGAGGGACAAATCCTTTATGCATCCCACTCATCCTGAACAAGATTCGTGATATACCCAATAAATGCCTTTATTGCTCACCCTGTTACGGATAGCGTTTAACATTATCAAAGCATAACACTAGCCATGCAAGAACTCTTGTGAGACCTCAAGTCGAAAGATCTTTTATACAACCCAGTCAAAAAATGAGAAACACCGTTGACTATTATATAACAACCCATGGTGTGTTTCTCATGTCGGGTCTGTCCAGTATAATGATTCTCTAATCATATATACCCATGTGACGATCCGATATCTTATATCAATCACTGCACATACTAGTCTTATGCATTATCATTGTCCTCGAAGATTCCATAATAATGTTCGACTATGGACGTTTCAAAATAGTATCTCATAACAATTATGAATACTATTCTAAGGACATATTATTTATTTATGTTGTTAAGAACGCAGAAACATAATGAATAATACTGGAATTAATGCCTTATTATTCATCAAAATGAAAATTACATAAAATACGGTACAATTACAATAATCTCCCACTTGCACTAAAGACCCAAATTACAATAAATGGTCGTTAGGGCATACTAATGATTGTCTCTAAAGATCAGCCCTCCAGATATCGGATACCCATGGAGCTAGTGTGACGATCATGCTGCTGCTGCGACAGTGGCTTCGTCAGTGGATCGGCGACATTGTCTGTCGAATCAACTCTACATATATGCACATCACCTCTCTCTATAATCTCGCGGATTAGGTGAAATCACCGTAGTACATGTTTGGACCTCTGGTGAGATCTAGGTTCCCTAGATTGTGAAATAGCCCCATTGTTGTCACAATAGAGGTCTATCGGGTTCGCAATACTAGGAACCACATCGAGGTTGGAAATAAATTTCCTGATCCAAACTGCTTTCTTAGCTGCTTCACAAGCTGCTATGTACTCGGCCTCTATCGTAGAATCTACTATGGTTGATTTCTTTGAACTGCGCCAGCTCACAGCACCTTCATTCAAGTTAAACACATATCCTGATTGCGATCGGAAATCATCTCTGTCGGTTTGGAAACTAGCATCGGTGTAACCACTTACAACGAGCTCATCCGCCCCTCCATAAATCAAGAATGTATCCTTAGTCCTTCGCAAGTATTTGAGGATATTCTTGACTAAGATCCAGTGACGTTCACCGTAATTTGACTGGTATCTGCTCGTAACGCTTAAGGCATACGAGACATGCTGGGCGAGTACATACCATGGCATACATGATGGATCATATGGCGAAGCATAAGAGATCTCTTTCATGCGTTCTAATTTAGTCGAGCGTTTTAGAACATCTGTTTGTTCGACATAACGGTACTCATGTGCCATAGGACAAAGGCCCTTCTTAGACTCTTGCATGCTAAACCGCTTTAGCACCTTGTCTATATATGTACTCGACTTAGGCCAATGAGTCTCCCTGGATCTATCTCTATAGATCTTGACTCCCCGGAATATAGGCGGCATCGCCTAAGTCTTTCATAGAGAAACACATGCTCAACCCAAGTCTTTCTAGGGACTTTTAAAGTTGGTATGTCGTTTCCAATGAGTAATATGTCATCTACATACAAAACCGAGAATACGATTGAGCTCCCACTAACCTTTTTTGTAAACACAAGGCTCATCCTCATTTCTAATGAAGCCAAACTCACGGGACTGGCATCATTAAATCGGATGTTCCGACTTCGAGAAGCTCTGCTGAGTCCATAAATGGATCTCGAAGCTTACATACTTTTCCGAGCATTCTGCGGGTGACAAAACCTTTAAGTCGTGTCATATACACATCCTCTTCAAGTTTTCCATTAAGGAAAGCGGTTTTGACATCCATTTGCCGATTTCGTAGTCATAGTAAGCTGCAATAGCAAGCAAAATCCGAATGGATTTGAACATAACTACATGGGAAAAGGTCTCGTCATAGTCAATACCATGAATTTGTTTGAAACCTTTCGCGACAAGTCGCCCCTTGTACGTTTGTATATTCCCTTCCATGTCGATTTTAATCTTAAAAACCCATTTGCACCCTATGGGAGTTACCCCTTCAGGTGGATCAACCAAGATCCAGACTTGGTTTGTATACATGGAGTCCATTTCAGATCTCATAGCCTCAAGCCATTTCTCAGAATCTGGGCTATTAATTGCCTGTTTGTAGGTTGAAAGTTCATCGTGATCCACAAACATAACATCACCATGTTCCGTTATGAAAAATCCAAATTTTTCCCGGGAGGTGGACGACGAACTCTACCGGACTCTACGCAATTCTTGTGTTTCTTGAGCTAGTGCTGTTGCACTATCTGTTTGTGGCACTCGCCGCACAACAACTTGTGGAGTCTGTTCAATTTCCATCTCATCATTAGTGCTAGTTTGAGAGTCCGGAACTTGAGTGAAAGTTCTACGCTACTCCCACTTGTGTTTCTAGAAACAAATTCCTTTTCTAGAAAGACTCCCGTGCGAGCAACAAACACTTTGTTCTCGTTAGGGATATAAAAGTAGTATCCTTTAGTTTCCTTAGGATAACCTACAAATATGCACTTTTCAGATTTTGGAGCCGACTTATCGTAAGTCGAGCGTTTCACAAATGCTTCACGACCTCAAATCTTGAGGATAGACAAAGCTGGGGACGCTTCCCGAGTCCATAACTCGTATGGCGTCTTTGCAATCGATTTAGATGGAGCAGCGGTTAAGTGTTAAAGGCTGCTGTCTCTAGTGCGTGTCCCCAAAAGGAATTGGGCGAGCTCGTGTGACTCATCATAGAACGAACCATATCTAATAAGGTTACTGTTCCTCCTTTCGAATACACCATTCCATTGTGGAGTAGCTGGAGGAGAAAGTTGTGAAACGATTCCACAAGCTTTTAGATAGTCACGGAATTCTTGACTCAAGTATTCTCCTCCTCGATCAGATCGAAGAATCTTAATACTCTTGCCAAGTTAGTTTTCTACTTCTAGCTTTAAACTCTTTAAACTTAGCAAATGCTTCGGATTTGTGTTTCATCAAGAACACATATCCATACCTCACTGAAGTCATCGATAAAGGTAATGAAGTAGAGGTAACCACCCCTTGCATGTATATTAAAAGGGCCACATACATCACTATGTATTAGTCCTAATAAAGCATCGGCTCTCTCACCTAGCTTAGTGAAAGGTGATCTTTGTCATCTTACCCAACAAACAAGATTCGCATCGATCATAAGACTCGAAGTCAAATTATTCCAATAGCCCGTCTTTATGAAGTTTGGATATGCGGTCTTCGTTTATGTGGCCTAGCGACAATGCCGAGGTATGTCGGATTAGAATCATTAATCTTAATCCTTTTTGGTATTTATATTTAAAATTGGCATATCAAGATCTAAAACATATAGACCATTAATCAAAGAAGCGCTTGCATAAAACATATTATCCAGAAATAACGATAATCGTTGGTTTTTGATCGAAATCTCAAAACCTTTCTTGTCCAAACAAGAAACCGAAATAATATTCTTAATTAAACTAGGTACATAGAAACAGTTTTTCTAAACCCCAAAACAAGCCCACGAAGGCAAAGTAAAAGTACAAGTCCCTACAGACTGAGAATCGCAACACGTGCTCAGTTGCCAACTCGTAGTTCCACTTCACCCTTTGCCAACTCTCTACTCCTTTGTAGTCCCCAAAGCACATTAGTACAAATGTGAGAACCACATCCGGTATCAAATACCCAGAAGTAGTTGTATTTAAATTGATATCAATCATATAAATACATCGAGCACGCGAAGCAACAATTGCTTTCTCCTTTTTCCGACCTTTTTCCACTGCAAGATAGCTTTTGCGGTTCCTTTTCGAGTGACCCTTCTCACCACAATGATGACGAGATAGAGTCCTTGGCTACACCACCCTTAGGTTTCGAGTGCATTGTTGAAAGTGGTTTGCTTGCCCTTAGGCTTACCTTTCGGTTTGCCTTTGGATCTCACAAAACCTTTGCCTTTGCCACTTTTGCACCATCGGTATGGTGTTGGGCTTGGACTTGCCTATTTCCTTCTCGGCAGTCTTCGAGCATGTTCAACAACTCGAGCAATGGCTTGTCAATTTCATTCATGTGATAATTGGAATGAACTGATCTGAATGACTCGAGCAACGATTGCAAGATCAAATCGGTCGGCGACTCTTGTCCCGAAAGGAAATCCCAGTTTTTCAAGGTTACGAACATAACCTATCATCTTAAGAATGTGAGTTCCTACTGGCATTCCCTCGGACATTTTGCCTCTGAAAGAGAGATTTGATACATCGAATCTCTCTCGGCGTGCTTGCCCCTAATATAGTTGCTTCGAGTGAGCCGACGATCTCATAAGCCCCCCATGTCCTCATGTTGCTTCAGGCTCGAGTTCATGGTGACAAGCATGAGGCTAGACACATCTAAAGCATCACTAATATGCTTCGATAAGCACTTCTATCAGCGGTCAAGCGCGAGCCTTTGGTATAGCGGGAATAGAGTCGTTCCCAGGACATACAGACTTTCTTTCATGCTTGAGAACGATTCTCAAGTTCTCGAACCGATCGAGGAAGTTAACTCCCTCTAATTTGTCCTTCTCAAGGAAAGAACGCAGTGATAGTGTTTGGTTTGAATTTGCCATTTTTCTACAACAAAAATATGCATATACAAAAGTAAGTACCGATTAAAAAATCATTATTAGGTCTTTATCTTTTTAATGATTTCTCCCACTATTTTCTTCGAGTGAATAACCTTCAATATCAACTCGGAAAGTTCGTTAACTTTTCTAGCGGGCCAAGATCCATATTTCACCTCGTTACGAGTCGACTTTGGGTCGATCGCCCAAAACTTAGTTATTTAGGTAGGCAACGTTTGCCAATTACATCAAATTATGTAATTCTTGGTTAGTTGAGTGAATAACATTTATTCAAGCGTATCATTATACACTTTTCTCAACTCTTTTGCCTCTAGATCCTCAATCCATTTATTGAGATAATCCAGTTAACTAGGACCCTAAGTTTTAGCCGGCGGATATCACAACTTATCCTTCGCGCCTCACCCGGATAGACACGTATGCACATCTTTGGCATGTCCCATACTTATGTCGATCTAGGCCTTGACGAGGGCCAAACTTAGGAAGACACTAATTAATATTTCATTGAGGGGTTTTTATTTTTAACAATCTCACCAGAAAAGCATAAATAAAACAGTTTATGCTTATATACATATGCATCCAATACATAAAAGTAAAATGCAATAGTAATCTCCATATCCTATTCGGTTTTTCCAAGCCAATGGAAAAACCGTGAAGTCAATCTAAGGTGTGAAAAGAAAAGCATTCTATTCTACACCGTCTTGACCTTCAGTTGGTTGCCTCCATATCTTCACAGCTGTACCTTCTCCTAATCTAGAATTACAAAATACTAAGGAAACCTCGAGTTACATTCGAGGGGATTTAATGAGAAGAAAAAATTACAACTTTTGACAGAAAAATAGGTACGATACGCAGATCGTATTATAAAATAAAACCAATAGGGTAAAGGCGACTACTATGCATCATGCTCAATTAACATAACACTTTATGTAAAAACAAGCAAAACAGTAAAATGAACATTTCATATTCTGCCTGGGTTCGGTTGACCGGCCACCAAGCTCGATCGACCGAAAAAGTACTGAGAGTACTCGGTAGACCAAACAGGCACTTCGGTCGACCGAAGACCAACTCGGTTCGACCGAACACCCTCTCGGTTGATCCGAACCCAAATCATTTAGCTATTGACCTTACCTCGGTCGACCGGAGAAGAGTCCCGGTCGACCGAAATGCCAGAAACTGAGATTTTTCCAACTTTTGAATGACTTCAAAACTGGAAATTCTCAACAGATATACATAAAAAAAAACGGGAAAAGCATGTCATACATGATTTACAACATTTATAGCAATCCTAAGGCATGCATAACATAGATTCATAATCAATATTCAAACACTATAACACATAAAGTCTATAGGGTACTCGTGAGTGGCTCTGATACCACTGTTAGAGGAATAACCGGGTCACAAACAAGTGCGCAGCGGAATAAAACTTGACCCGCCTCTACCAGGATCTTACACGAGTAAGAACCTACGACTATGGGATAGTGTTTTTACCTTATATTGATGCTAGAATGGCTGAAACGCTTTCAGCGGTATGTTGTCACGAATGGAACACCACAATGCAGGCTCCGTCTCTCCCAGTATCCACTCGATCTTCCGGGGATGGTCTTCTACTGCTTGGTGCTAGACAATGCCCTGTAGAAGCTTTGAAGACACTCTTCAATGGATTATGTATTTCAGACCTTTTCAGAAGAACAAGATACAGGATTTCTAACTTCTTTCCTATTAGCAAAAAGCTAGAAAACAAGTCTAGAAATCTATCTTTTCTTTTTCTCTCTAAAACTCACTTTTCTCTCTTCTCTCTAAGCTTCAAAAGCTGGAAAAAATCTGATTAGAATGATTAGGAAAATCAGTATTTTCCTAGTCTATCAAGAGAGAGTGGGGAGAGATTATGGGGAAAGTGGGAGATCATGGAGGAAACCACTCCTCCACTTTCTCCACCACTTCAACCACCATAATAAAAGCTGAATATTATGTCTAATATTCCAGCCATAAGGTCGGTCCAAACGAGTCGGTCGGCCCAACCCGATTAAGGGCCCAATCCAATCCCGGCCCGAAGCCCGACACGGCCCAATCGAATTGATTGATCCAAATGGGTTGGTCGGCCCAATCACATTGGTTGGCCCAACCCGATTAAGGGCCCAATCCAATCCCGGCCCAGCCCAATCGAATTGGCGCACCTTAGATTAAATGTGCTCCAACACATACTCTATATGTGAAGTCTAATGCTAACGGTGATATTCTTATAGTATGTTTGTATGTTGATGATCTTATATTCACTGGAAACAATCCAAATTTGATTTCTGAATTCAGGGAGGCTATGATTAATCATTTTGAGATGACAGATTTGGGGATTGATGTCTTACTTCCTTGGCGTGGAGGTTAATCAGTTTGATGGAGGAATTTTTATTTCTCAGAGAAAATATGCAGGTGATATTTTGAAGAAGTTTAAAATGGATTCTGCTAATCCTATCATGACTCCTGTTGAAGAAAAATTGAAGTTGTCAATTGATGGCACTAGAGAATTAGTAGATGCTACTAATTTCAGAAGATTGGTTGGAAGTCTGCGATACTTGACTTCTACGAGGCCTGATATCACTTATGGTGTGGGTTTGATCAGTAGATTTATGGAATCCCCTCGTCAATCTCATTTGCAAGCTGCAAAGAGAATTTTGAGATATGTTATAGGTACGCAGTCACTTATGGTGTGGGTTTGATCAGTAGATTTATGGAATCCCCTCGTCAATCTCATTTGCAAGCTGCAAAGAGAATTTTGAGATATGTTATAGGTACGCAGTCTGATGGTATTCTTTATTCGCGTCTCGATAACTTTGGTCTTTGGGATATACTTGATAGTGATTGGTAGGTGATATTGTGAAGTATAAGAGTACTTACGGATATGCATTTTATTTGGGTCCTGGTGCATTTTTGTGGTCTTCAAAGAAACAAACGAGTTGTAGCACTTTCTACGAGCAGGTCGAATACATGACGACTACAAGCCCTGTGCTACTCAAGCGGTTTGGTTGAGGCGAATTCTTGATTTTCTACAAGCATCGATGAGTTAAGCCTACAACAATTTTTGTGTGATAACAAATCTGCTATTGACTTGACCAAGAACCCGATGCTACATGGTCGTAGCAAGCATATCAACATCAAATATCATTTCATTCGTGAATTGGTTCAGGACAAAGAGATAGTTGTTGAATATTATCCTACAAAAGAACAAGTTGCAGACATTTTCACTAAACCATTGAAGTCTGAGTTATTTTGGAAACTGAAGAAGATACTTGGCATGATCAAGTTTGAAGAACTTGGTTTAAGGGAAGCAATGTTGGAATTAAACCAAGTTTAGTATATTAATTAATGTTGTATTAGTTTAATTGTTGTGGTATTTATTATGTGTAGTTGTTTGTTAGTAGTTAGTTGTTGGTTAGTAGAATTGATTGTTGGTAGGTGTTGACTGAAGTAATTGTTGTTGGTGGAAGTTGGAAGTTGGATGGTAGATATTTATGTTGTGTATGCCTATAAATAGGCATGGAAGACTTAGAAATCAGTAAGCAAACACAAAGCTTCAAATTGTAATTGTTGTCTCTCTCTCTCTCTCCTAGCCGATTGGCTATAATCAGAAGCTTTTGAGCTTGAACAAGTTGCCGCCTCCTTTCTCTGTTTTGGAAGCATTCTGCCTGCTCAATTTTATCATTGATATAAAATCCATTTGCCTTATATTTCTATCTTTCTGTTTTGTATCTCCTAAACATATTATTCTGGGATCATTTTAAAAGTCTTCATATACTTTCACGTGAAAGAATGGTGTCAGATAGTGTATTTTTTTCGTATCTCTATTATCCTCCCATGATAGATTTTTTATTAAAAAACTTGACATTTTCGTCTCTCTTATAATTTTGTGATTTTTTCGATATATTGCGTTGTAATTTTGTGATTTTATTAACTTTTTTTGTTCAATTTCAAAAATGTTTTAAGCAAAAAAATACTATGTTTTTCCTCTTGTATCTTTTTTTAACCAATTTGGCATTATTCTTTCTTTTGTAATTTCGTTATTTTTTATGGTTATATTTTATTTTTTTAGCTTTTTGAGTTGTGTGGCTTGATACGTCTGAATCATATGAGTGGTTATTCTTGAAGGATATTCTCAAGTGTGTTGATTGTCTTCAAAGTATTCCTCATATTAAGGGCAAAAAATCCTCTGTACCCGTATGTGTCCCCGTGTGTGTCCCCAACCAATCACAATTTACCCTGTGTATATATAATTAGAAAAAATGTTTATATAGTAAATTCTGATTGGTTGGGGACAGGAATGGGGAAAGGAATGGAGACAGACGATTTTCACCCTATATTAAGGGAAGAACATTAGAAGCAAGAAAAAAAAAATTTGTGAAAATATTATCATCTTGCTACGCATGAGCATTTGTGAACTAGAAGTTTAAAAACCTCACATATTTATAAAATATTGTAGATTAATTTGTTGATATTTTTACACTAAAAAAATTATCAAATTGAACAATTCAACTATATATCTAAATAGATGTCCTAGTAGGACATGTGAGTTATATACCAAACGAGTTCAAAGCAAGCTTGAAGCTTTCTAACCTCTTGGTTTTAAAGATGAACATCCTTGACATGGAAAGGATGTCCAAATGATCAAGATGTACCCCTGAAGAGTTTATGTGATACATGAGACTTTTTGCTTTAAATGTTACATATTAGCATTTAGTTCTTGCATGATTGTGTGTTAAGTTATTGTTGAAACATGAAATTATGTGTATAATATGATATTATGTGCCTAATAATTGTTGGAACATTTTTTGTGTCATATGGGTTACATTTGGAACAAGGAACGCATTTAAAGAGGTTATAAATTGGGAACTTGAGTGTAGACTTGTATGAAGTTTTGGGGTTGTTTTGTAGAGTTTTGCAAAGCTTTAAAAGTGGAGGTTATGATTGGAGAGAAATGGGAGTTAACGTTGAGGAAAAAGAAAGAAAGAGAGAAGAAAGAGGAAGTGCACAAAAAATTGAGTTCTGC
Source organism: Vinca minor (assembly GCA_026122235.1). Classification (NCBI taxonomy): domain Eukaryota; kingdom Viridiplantae; phylum Streptophyta; class Magnoliopsida; order Gentianales; family Apocynaceae; genus Vinca; species Vinca minor. The sequence goes on from JAOCZM010000020.1 coordinate 1,137,490, forward strand.
GAGGTTTTATGAACAATGGACATAGCAAATGGAGTCGGAATCGAGCGATTCTTGTTGCCTTAGAAAGGTATCTAGAATGGCCACGTTTGCGATTTGACAGATCTCAGTTTCGAGTTCGGACCAAAGAGTAATTTCAATTTTAGTAGGTTGAATTCTGCCATTGATTTGAATTTCGGATTTTGGAGTTATTTTGCTTAAGTTTGACAAGTAATGATATTTCACCCTTGAATTTCAGTACCTTAAATCAGAATGAAATGCCATTTTTACAGAATTTATTTGTTTGTTGTGAATTGGATTTCGTTCATGAGGTATTGATGTTATTTGTAATTGCTTGTGAGTTTGATAATTGGCTTTGTTGTGTTTGGTAATTGCTACTTGATTGATTGTTGTGTTGGAGTCTATGTGGTTGATTCCCATTTAGAGCTCTTGTATGTCGACGATTCTAGTTTAGGACATTGTCAAACTTATATTATTGAGTGCCCGGGAGCACTATCAGTCAGTTTAGTTAATCAGACTCGGTTCCTAACGAGGATATAAAGTTGGGCTGTTAACAGTTGTTGTGGAGCTCATAAGGGTGAGCGATGACATAACTGATGTGTCCTTAAATGTCGGCCCCGACGTTTGGAGGGAAATAATATCTGAATCCATATTAAGTTCAGTTAGGCCCTCTTTAACGGGGAAATGAATAGTTAAAGGTTGTTAAGAGGGATTTATATGATGGTCGTTGCTAGAGTTGTATTTGATAGTTTGACATGAAAATCCTTTTGAAGTGCATGAGTAGTTCATGATGCTCGTCGCAAAATTTCCGATATGTTTGTGTCAGATAAAGTTATATGATGGTCATGGCTAGAGTTGTATATGATAGTTTGACATGAAAATCTATTTGAAGTGCATGAGTAGTTCATGATGCTCGTAGCAAAAATTTTGATTTGTTTGTGTCAGATAAGTAGGATATAGTTTGAGCATGTTATATGTTTGATTTGTAAAATGTTATGGATGTTTTTAAGAGTAAAAATTGGGTGTTTTGGGCTGGTTTTCCGAATTGTGCAAAAATCACTTTTCCTTTGTTAATTTATACATGAAAATGCCTGCACTGCATTGCGGTCAACCAAAATCCGGCGACTTTTTCCAGTCATCAGGATCAAACTCCAGGGGCTGATTGCGGATGATGGGTAGTGGATTTTAGTCGGCCGGAGATACTGCGGTTGGCCTCGCTTAGCCTTCGGTCGCTCGTACTTTTAGGACAATATTTCTGTCTTGATCTCAGATGAACGGTTTGGCCGACCAAAGCTTTTCTGGTCTTCTGTACCTCTATTCTAGTCTTTATTCAGCTTTTCTGTTTTGTCTTCATTTAAGTTATGTTGTGTACCGTTTAAAGTGTACTGGAAGTACTTATGTTCAGTCAGTATTAAATGCTTTGGGGTTGGGAAATGGCTTTACGAGTCTTATTTGACGCTTCATCCCAAGGATGATCGATACTTATTGAACTAGTTAGTTCACCCCTTATTTGTTTCCCCTTTTGCAGATGAGTTCATTGAGGGTGCTATAGATGACACATTTGAGGAAGAGCATGAAGATGATTTAGTGTGACTATACATGTAATAGACGAATAGTTTCCTTTTAATCATTGTTGAACTTTTAGTTCCTTTTTATGATATGAAGACTTACAGATTATATAACATTTCCCTTTAAGTTATATATATTATGAAAGAGGTTTCCTTTTATAGTATTGGGTTCGGTAGTCCATTGACTTAAAATGCTACCAGGTCATCAATCGGGTTATGGGGTGACATAAGTGGTATCAGAGCCGGTCGAACCTTAGGCTTTAACATTGATTAGACTAAGCATGGAATGAACATAGGATGTGAACTGAGAGTAGAGCATGAATATAAGATATAAGTGTTTATTTATCGCTTTATATGTCATTGCTCACATGTCATGCTATGTTTGACTTGTACAATATGATGCCATGTTTACTTACTGTTATGCCATGTCTACCTCACATGCCATGCTTGATTAATTTTATCCTTCCACATGAAGGAAGGGTGTCAGATAGTGTACTTTTCGTATCTCTATTATCCTCTTATTGTAGACTCTTTTTTATTAAAAAACTTGACATTTTCGTCTCTCTTATAATTTTGTGATACTTTTCGATATAGTGTGTTGTAATTTTGTGATTTTATTAAATTGTTTGTTCAATTTTTAAAATTGTTTTAAGTAAAAAACCACTAATTTTTTCCTCTTGTATCTTTTTTATTTATTACCAATTTATCCTTTTTCTATCTTTTGTAATTTCATGATTTTTATGGGATTAGTTTTTTGAGTTTTGTGGCTTGAGAATTCCTGATTTTATTTTTGGTACAAATACGACAAAAGAGATAGTTGATGTCTATGGTTATCGATGGAAATAACTGATATTGGAATTGTCAGTTGCCGTGACGGTAGCCTGGCCTTGTGGTTACCCTTTTATTCATATTTTAATTTTTAATAAAAATATCATAAGTATTTTGGAGAAGAGAAAAAATTTAATTATATGATGTAACTATTATATACAACTTTGGCTTAGGTTAAGCTGTGATAAGAATAATAAAAATATGACAAGCCTTTATTCATCTTTTAATTTTTAACAAAAATATCGTAAGTACTTTTGAGAAGAGGAAAATAAACAAAATTGTGGAGAAGGATAATGTAAAATGAGCAGATATTCGTGACCTTTAGTTCTTTTTCTTTTTTTGAAATTATGTGGATTTTCATTTTAAAAAATAAAATAAAAACGATGAGTTCATTAGTTTCATTTTCCCTTTTCTTCGTTTTAATAAAGATTCCATATTTCCTTATTTTTCATGATTTAATTTTAGATCTCTTTAATTAAGAGTCGGACAACCACTAGCTTATTATCTAAGTGTCAAGACTTCAAATGAAATCTAGTAAAAAATGAAATCATCACTAATTGGTCCAAACCTATGAATTTTCCGTAATTCAATAATATTTCACATTTAATAATTTTATTAATATACTATATTATATACTACAAGATCAAAAATATATTTTAAACAATGATGACGACTATTTATGTTATAGTACCCAAAAAAAAAAGTTTCGCTATGAATTATTTTAAGCCTTGAATTAATATTTAAAAGATGAGTAAAATAATTAATTAAATAAAGTAGCATTAGTTAAATAATAAATATATTTACTTTTTCTTCTCACATTACCAAACAAAATTTAATACAAAAATGAAATTAAATATATTTTTTCTCCCTCGCCTTTTGGAGACAAATGAAGCCTTATTACTAATGTTTGATAAGAAAAGTCCATTAAACATTGGAAAAACCACTTCCTTGGGCAGAAAATTTTGTTACGTCTGCTCCTTATGTTTCTATTGAATTTACTCTAAGCTACATCTGAAAAAAAATCATGAAAGGGTCTCTAGTCTTTGGTTGGACAAATGATCGTCTATATATCTATTCCTATGCATCTTGAAGATTGAAGAAGTCTTGAAGAATGGAGGTATTCATGGCACAACAAAGCTAGATGAAGGAGCAGTCCAGATGGAAGCTTCAGCTTCAGTTGCTTTGTTTAGAACATGGAAATATCGAGATAAAAGAATTACAAAGGCTGAGGATTACATATCTATGGGCTGGATTAATTAAGAGAAGATTGGGCCTTTTTAGGCCCACTTTAGTTAGTTAAATTCGGTCCAATACTTAGTAGTCCAGTTTGTTTTTTACTCTTTATATTTTTAGTCCATTTTAGATATTTTGAGTGTACTTTCCACATCTACAAAAGGCAATTACAAAATTGTTGATATGGTAGTATAAATAGATAACTTTCCCTTTGTAATTGAATATGATAAATAAAATGGATTATGAGTTTTTTTCTCCAACTCAATTTTCTTCTAGTTATTTGAAATTTGAAATGGTATCAGAGCAAAGCTTCGCTGAGCTTGTTCTTCTTCTCCTTTAATTTTGTTTACTGGAAAAGTTGAAGTGCTAGAGTGTAGATCATCTTCCTATTTTTTGATTTTGTTCTTTTCAGAAATTATTTTATCTCAGTTGATCTTCTTCATATCATTTCATTTTATCAAACAATCTCGATCTAAGTTTGTTGAAAATGACAAATACAACAACTACAAATGATATTGTTGTTGGACATCCTTTTTACCTACATCACACTGACAATTCATCACTAGTTCTCACACAGAAGACTCTAACAGGCTCCAATTATCACTCATGGAGGAGAGCCTTAGTAATCACGGATAAGATCTGTTTCGTAGAAGAGGTGACATGATATACACAACCAATGAGTGGTAACAGGACTTACACAGCTTGGGAGAGAGCTGATCAGACAGTCATGACATGGATGACTAATACCATGACATCTACCATATCTCAAAGTGTTGAGTTCTTCAATACTGCTATGGAAGTTTGGAAAAATCTAGAGAAAAGGTACACAAACAGCAATGCTTTTAGGTTAACAGATCTATTAGAGGACATACATGCTTTAAAGCAAGGAAATCAGTTTGTGGATGAGTATTACACACAACTGAAATGTCTCTGTGACGAATTGCTAGTTTTAAGGCCCTTACCTACTTGTATATGTGGTGGATTAACTGATGGTCAAAGTTACTTTGATTCTGATTATGTTATAATATTTCTGAAAGGATTAAATGAAAATTTTGCTGAGGTTAAGTCTCATATTCTCATGACTAAGCATATGCCTGGCATTGAGGAAGCATTTGGATTAGCAAAGCAACATGAAAATCAACTCAATTACAAATATACTCAACTTCATGTGCAAATCATGAATGCACAAAGTTTTGTACAGGAATCAGGAAGATTTGTCAACAATGTTTTGTCAGAAAATGGCAGTAATATTGGAAATGGATCAATGAATGCAATGAACAGTAGTTATGGTAGAGGAGAAGGTAGATTTGCAGGAAAAAGGCCACTGATATGCACACAATGTGGAGGGCTAGGACATTCAGTAGACAAATGCTATAAAAAAATTGGTTATCCACCAGGTTTTAATGCAGGCAGGGGAAGAGGAAGAGGTACATGATGGTATAATGGAAACAGTTATGGAGGTACAAAGATTGTTGATTATGCAGGTCAAAGTTTCAGCCATCAGAAGAGTATTAATCATATTGATTGCAGCAGTGGTGTCAATTTTGTAATGGTTAAAACTCATGAACTAAGAGGCTCAAGTTTTCAAAGTGACTTGACTGGATTCAATGAAGCACAACAGCAACAGTTGGTTAATCTCTTCCAAAATATATATTTAGGAGCTACCACAGGTAATGTTAAAACTGGCACAGATGCAGGACCAATGGTCAACCAAGTAACACTGACGAGGAATGATTTTGGTGGCTTCAATGCACCAACATGTAATTTTACAAACACCGAAACTTATACTTGGATTTTAGACTCTAGTGCTACTGATCATGTGGTGTGTACTGATAAATAATTTGTTGAGTCTAGTTATGTTTCTAATCTTTTCATTAAATTGCCTAATAAGACTTCCATACCTGTCATCATGAAAGGAACTATACAGTTGGCTCATTGCTTAGTTCTAAAAGATGTTTTATATGTACCTGCTTTTAACTTGAATTTTGTGTCAGTCTCTAAACTTACACTTTATAATCCTTGCTCAGTATTATCCTTTCATGATCACTGTGTCATACATGACCTGTCAACCTCTCAGAAGATTTTGACAGCTGAATGATGGCAGGGCTTGTACTTCTTACCTCATCCAATCTCAGTTTCAGTTACTAATAAGGTTGTTTCTACATTGTTTCAGCAACCTAATAATAGTGATCATTTTCCTGTACTTAATAATGCTGAAATAAAAGATCTACTTTGGAATTACAGATTAGGTCATTTATCATTTCCTAGACTTAAGCTCATTAAAAACATTCCTAATGTTTCTTCTTGTAAACATTCAAAGGAATTTAGTGTATGTCCTATTGCAAAACATCATAAATTGCCTTTTAAACTTAGAACTTCTATTGTGAAGCAACCTTTTGATTTAGTGCATATGGATGTTTGGGGACCATATAAGGAAACCACAGTGTATGATCAAAGATACTTTCTAACTGTGGTTGATGATTATAGTAGGTTTGTGTGGATTTTCTTGTTAAAATCAAAATCAGATGTGCAACATACCATACAATCCTTCTATGAATTCATTCTAACTCAGTTCTCAGTAAAAATTAAGACTATAAGAACAGATAATGGAATTGAGTTCCTTATGTCAACTTTTTATTCTGATAAGGGAATAATCCATCAAACCTCATGTCCCTATACACCTCAACAAAATGGTTTGGTTGAGAGGAAGCACCAGCACCTCCTAAATATTGCTAGATCTCTTAGGTTTCAGTCACAATTTTTTCTCAAATACTGGGGATTTTATGTAGAGCATGCAGCTTATCTCATAAATTTAACACCATCCCAGTAATACAAAACCTCACACCATATGAAAAGCTTTATTCCTATGCACCTAGCTATGAACACTTGAGGATATTTGGATGTCTAAGGTATGCATGCACCATAGAACATGGTAGAGGGAAATTTTGATCCTAGAGGAAAAAAATGTGTGTACCTAGGTCAGTCCTCAACTTTAAAAGGTTTTATACTTCTAGATTGTGATACTTAGCAATTATTTCTTTCTACATGTGCTATTTCAGGAGTATATTTTTCCTTTTGCATATGGCATTTCTGATTCTTCTGCACAGTCACCTACTGTGACAGATTTTGTTTCTTTTGATACCTTATTTTCACATCAAACTGAAATGCCAATTGAGCAACCTTCCCCTTCTTTTGATGTGTCATCTGATGATTCTTCTCCTTCAACTTCTGGTTCTAGTTCAGATAATGTTTTAATTTCACAGGATGATGTTATTTCTGATCCTCAATCTCCTGAAACTCATCCTAAAAGATCTCTAAGGACAAGACAAGTTCCTAAGTATCTGAATGATTATGAATGCAATTTTGTGTCCACAAAAGACCAGCTCACCTCTCCTCATTCACTTCATCATGTTATGTCATATGAAAGACTGCACCAAAGTCAAAAATCTTTTGTATCGGTTCTTGATGTTTTGCAGGAACCTACCTGTTATAAAGAAGCTGTCAAAAATGAAAATTGGGGAGCAGCCATGGATGCTGAGTTGGCAGCCTTGGCAACCAACAATACTTGGGTCCTAACTTTTCTACCAACTGGTAAGTTGCTTATTGGATGTAAATTGATATACACGATAAAACTAAACTTAAATGGCACAATTGAAAGATACAAGGCAATGTTGGTTGCAAAGGGGTATACTCAGTTACCAGGGATAGACTATTTAGACACATTCTCTCCTGTTTCTAAGATGACAACAGTAAGAGCCTTGCTTGCTATTACTTCTGGTAAAGGCTGGTATGTGCACCAGTTAGATGTTAATAATGCTTTCTTGCATGGGGAATTACATGAAGAAATTTATATGATCCCGCCCCCTGGATATGATGTTGGACCTAATCAAGTGTGCAAGCTTATTAAGTCTATTTATGGTCTTAAACATTCAAGCAGAGAATGGAATCAAAAACTCACGCATGCTCTTTTGTCTTTAGAATTCATTCAATCTTGGCATGACTATAGCTTGTTTGTGAAGCAAACTGATGAATTTTTCCTGGTATTGTTAGTCTATGTTGATGATATTATTCTGGCCAGTGATAATTTAAATGTCATAGCTGATATAAAATTGTTGTTACATACTAAGTTCAGAATAAAGGATCTTGGTGAATTGCATTTATTTTTAGGGTTGGAAGTAGTTAGAAATGAGACAGGTATTTTCCTTACTTAAAGGAAATATGCTTTGGAGTTACTAGTTGATGAAGGAATGGTGGAATGCAAGCCTATAAGTACTCCCATTGATCCAATCGCCAAATTTACACATCAAGATTCTGAGCCTTTTGATGACATAACTGCTCACAAAATGATCATTGGCAAGTTACTTTATTTGACAGTTACTATGCCAGATTTATCATGTTGTGTTCAACAATTATCTCAGTTTCTTGATGCTCCAACTGTTCTACATGTTAAAGCTACTCACAGGATTCTTAGATATGTTAAATCTACTCCTAGACAAGGTTTATTTTTTCCTGCAAAGTCTTCCTTTCAGCTCAAAGGTTTCACTGATAGTAACTGGGCTGGTTGTGTTGAGACAAGAAGAAGTATTACTGGTTTCTGTTTGTTTTTAGGGGATGCATTGATTTCTTGGAGATCCAAGAAGCAGCATACTGTTTCTCGAAGTTCAGCTAAAGCTGAATATCGAGTTATGGCCATGACTACATGTGAAATTCAGTGGTTAATCAATCTACTCGCAGATATTGGAGTTACTCAAAGTCAAGTTGTTCCCTTATTTTGAGATAGCCAAAGTGCTCTTCATATTGCAGCCAATCATGTGTTTCATGAAAAGACCAAACACATAGAGATTGACTGGCATGTGGTTAGAGAAAAATTTCTTGAAGGCATTGTGAGACCTCTTCCTATATGTTCTATGAAACAATTTGCTGATTTGTTCACTAAGGCTTTGGCTACTTCTAGATTTCAGTACTTAGTGAATCATCTTGGCTTAGTTAACTTCTACCAAGGTACAGCTTGCAGGGGGTCTTGAAGATTGAAGAAGCCTTGAAGAATGGAGGTATTCGTGGCACAACAAAGCTAGATGAAAGAGCAGTCCTTATGGAAGCTTCAGCTTCAGTTGCTTTGTTCAGAACGTGGAAATATCGAGATAAAAGAATTACAAAGGCTGAGGATTACATATCTATGGGCTGGATTAATTAAGAGAAGATTGGGCCTTTTTAAGCCACTTTAGTTAGTTAATTTCGGTCCAATACTTAGTAGTCCAGTTTGTTTTTTACTCTTTATATTTTTAGTCCATTTTAGATATTTTGAGTGTACTTTCCACATCAGCAAAAGGCAGTTACAAAATTGTTGATATGGTAGTATAAATAGATAATTTTCCCTTTGTAATTGAATATGATAAATAAAATGGATTATGAGTTTTTTTCTCCAACTCAATTCTCTTCTAGTTATTTGAAATTTGAAAATAACCACTAACAATTTACCGTGTGTGTATATAATTAGAAAAAATATACATATAACAAATTTTGAGTGGTTGAGCACAAAAATCGGAACATACACGAGTACAAACGATTTTCACCCATTTGATGTAGAAATTGTTGTAGCAAAAAAGAAAAATACAGTTAAACCTTGATAAATAATATTTGTCGGACGACCGAAAAAATATTTATTTTGCAAGGTAGTTTATTTATCGATAAATTAATAAATTATTCATTTATTGTTGAAATATAAAATTTCACATCGTTTGCCTAAGAAATATGTAAGTCAACTATAAATTTAACACATCCCATTGCCAATTGATTTTAAGTGAAGATGAAGGAGATCAATGAACTATTTTCACATGGTACCAAAATAGACCTTTATGCGATAAATGATTGAACTCATAATGCACAGTGAATTTTTATTGTCACTACACGACCCAAACATGTAGCGAACTTCTTTCTATTCATTATTTCACCCTTAGGATTATATTTCTTACAATGATTCTTACATATCCACATATTAACATTGTTCATTGTTTACATGTCGCCCTATTAACAAATGTTCTTACATCAACAATTAGATTCTACTCCATCGATTTCTTAATATAAGACTTTTAGGAAATGTAACGAAATTTAATGAAGTAAAATATAAAGTATTTTTTTAATAATCAGGGCCGGTCCTGACATTTTCAGGGCCCGGGGCGAAAATTGAAAATGGGGCCCCCTAATATAAACAATAAAATTTTATTTACGTCAACTACAGTTTTATTAAAAAGAAATGATACATACTATTATAAATTACAAAAACGACTTCTCCGAGCATTGCTTGCTGCAAAATCATTAATAATAGAATCGATATCTATGCCTCCTAACTTCTCCTTTTCAATGCATAAAATTGACAAATTGTTCAATCTTTCTTGTGACATTGTCGAACTCAGGTAAGTTTTGACCAACTTCAATTTTGAAAAGCTTCTCTCCGCTGATGCTACAGAAACAAGCACAGTTAATAAAATTCGATATGCAATTGAAACATTTGGATAACAATCAGCTTGTTTAACAAATTCTAAAATTTGGATGGCTGACATTGACTCATCGGGTAAAGTCACTTGCATTATTGCATCAAACTCTGCAATCATCTCAATAATTCCCAAAAAATTACCATTATTATCTTGATAAAGTTTCTCACTAGATCCTCGAAAAGACAGATTTTTTTTTTTGCAAGACATTTTATGACTGCTACTATTCTAATTAAAACTTGTCGCCATCGCTCTTTTTCCTTCCTTATTTCTTGTTGCAAGTCCTTATCAATGGTTTGATTTTTACCCAACCTTAATCTTAGCTCATTCCACGAGTTCATGTTAGTAATATGTTCAATACTATTTTCATGATCAGATAATCTTTCACAAATATGTTGCCAATCCCTCAATCCTTCATTTGCTAATAAACTTGTATTGATATTAGATTTGAATAACTTACAACAAAAACAAAATACTTTATCGACATGTTTAGAGTAAACCAACCATTTTCGATCACTAATTTCTCCGTTACTCAATTTTCTAGAATAATGACTATATGAAAAATGCCTACGTTTTTCATCTAAAGGAAAGTCAATATTCAATTCTCTTTCAAACCCCTTCTCAACTAAAATGTCTCTTGATTTATTCTCAAGATTTTCCCAAGTTCTAGGGTCATAGATATCAAAACGTGGTAAAGATTGACTATCATTAGCCGACTTTTCATTATTAAATTGACTTGACATAATGTTTTCATTATCAAATTCACTCACAATATTTTCATCACTTAAAATTGTGTTTGGTTCTTCACTAACTACTTGAACAGTTGAAGTTTTTGTGAAAAATTTATCAATAGCTCCTTTTTGTGATTCAACTAGTTCTTCCATCTTTTTTCTCTTTTTTCTTTTTTCACTTCCAGATAAATATTTACGCGGTGACATTTTATGAAATAAACAAATAATTAAAAATAACAAAAATATAAAATTATATAACTAAAGATGTGAAATTTGAAATAAAATAACATACAAAATAATAAATAAAAGGAAAAATATCACCTGATTTTCAAAAGTATGACAATATGTCAATGCCCAACTGCCAAGTTGAAGTCTTGAAGAATGGTTACTTTGACTCTTTGAGTAAATTGATAGATAATAAAATTTATTTAATCTGCCAAGTGCCAAGAATGATTGTTGGTAGTAATTTGCTCTATTGCCTATACATTCTACAATATATAGAGAAGGTTTCCAGCGTTTAAAAAAATGGACAATACATTAAATGTGATTGTTAAATTTACTAATGACAAAATAGGCTCTCCATATTCCAAGCAAGTGAAGCAACGGATGGGAAAATATTTATTACTAATTAATTGGAGTAAATTAAGGCGCCAACTCAAAGAAAAGAACATTAAGTAAATTCACTAAAAAAAAACATACACGAGGGATTTGATCCCACGACCTCTTTGACACTTATCGAATACTCAACCATTGAGCTAAAACTATTTCTTGTTTATAATTTTATACGTAATATATATATATATATATATATATATATATATATATATATATATAATTTCAACATTTAGGGGCCCTCAAAATTTCGGGGCCCCAGGGCGATCGCCCCACCCCAGGCAACCCTCGGGTAGGCCCTGCATTAATAATATAAATATTATTATCTTAAATATAATTCGTATATACGACTAATTCCATTTAAGAGAATAATATTCATATTTTGATTAAAAAAATATTTTAATTTTAATTTTTTTAATTTTAGCTACATGTTCTATAAAACAGCTCGCGTTGTTTCACCGTCAGCCTATCAACATTAGGTCTGCAAACGGGTCAGGTTTAGACATGTATTCGACTCGAATCCGACAAAAGTTTAGGATTTGGTAAGAACTTCAGGCCCATATTTCCGCATCCGCATCCGAATCCAAATCCGTATAAGGGTAATAAAAGGGTTACGGGTCTGAAATATAAAAAATCGGATCTGTTAGACCCGAATTCGTTTCTGCACACACACACACACACACACATATATATACACATATATAAATAATTTTTTTTTTAACTTTTAGATCATTTCACATCTAAGACTAGATTTTTACCCTAATTTTATTCTCACATAAAAAAGTATATGAATAAAAGTTATAAAACATAGTTATTTTGTCGTTTCATTCTCTTCTTATCATAGTCATAGAATTATTTGTAGATTGTAATATAATTGTGGTGAAGTAGAATCTGATATGTAAGATTTTTAAATTAAACATGTATGTTTTTAATCCGTCAAAATCGAAAAGTAAAAAATAAGAGTATTTGACTTTTTGAAACGGGTTTTACCATATCCGTATCTGAATCCAAATTGGTAGATCTAATAATACATATTATGACGCGTTAGGATCCGAATTCGAATTCGGTAGAAAAAAAATTTAAAACGGATATGGATTCGAAATAGACTATTCTGTTTGCAGGCCTAATCAACATCACCACTCACCAAAAGCATCTTATTTTATCATTATTATCATTAGAGGTATTAGCCTTTTTTACCCTGAACTATTTATAAATTTCTCTTTTTGCCCAAAATTTATTTTCTGCTCGCATTTTGCCCTTTGACTATTTGTGCGGGCCAAAACTGCCCAAATATGGCAGATTCCGGCAGTGCTAAAGGATAATATAGTCAAAGCACAATAAATTTTGTGATTTTATCACATTTTACTACCTTATTTATGAATTTATTGCAAAATCTACCAAAAAGTTAAGAAATAGAAAAAACTCTCCACCACATAGGATCCCAACCCACCCATTTTTCCTTTCTCTCTCCTCGTCTATGGTCACTTCCACCACAACACCCCTTCTTCTTCTTCTTCTCCACCACCACAACCCCCTTCTTCTTCTTCTCCAATACCCAACTCCAACCCTCCCCTTCATTCTTCTGGAATCCCCCCACCCCACCCCATTCATTTCTAAAATTTCTTAATGGGTTTCAAGGTATTGAATATTTTCTCAATTTTCTCTTACGTTTTTATAGAAACAAGAAAATGTGTTTGAAGGTATTGAATATTTTCTCCTTTTCTCTTACGTATTTGTATAATGAAATACTCTTCCGTTGAATTCTAAGTAGTTCCCTTCTTTTTTCTTTTTTTTTCAATTGGAGGGATTTGTTCTATGTTCTTGTTCATAATTGATTATATGGATTGATAATTGATTTTCTGTCTAGTTTATGGATTGATTTGTTCTGAAAATGGGGAATTTTTAGTTTCTGATCTTTGTCAGATAGTTATTTTCCTTTCTTGATTGACTTTATTTAGAAATATTCTGTTTCTTTTTAATTTTTACTTTCTGTTTAATTTTCTAAATCGAAAGTCTCTTTGTTTAACTCTAAATCTAGGGCTATAAAGAGAGAAAATCGAAAGCCCAGAAGCTCAAATCCATAGAATTGAAGTAAATTCAATAGGATATAACTCCAAATCCACAGATCTTTCTTTGTTTAATTTTCTAAAATTGATTCTAATTTGGATGTTTGGATTGGTTCATTGATATGTTTGTTGCGATAGTATGGGGTTTGCAAGAAAATTGTTGGATGATGGTATAAACCCAGATCCATTACTGGGGAATTTTTTTCATTGAAGAAGAATGGGATGGGCGAAGAAGAAGGGAGCCAAATGGAGAAAACAAATAGGGGATGGGTCAATTGGAGAAAAATGAAAACAATTAAGTGACCCAATTGATACAATAAGATAGTTTTGGGGTTATTTAGTATTAACTATAATTTTGTTTTGACTATTTTATCCCTCATCACCGCCATATAATTGCCAAAATACACCGCATTTGGGCAGTTTTAGCCCTCGTAAATAGTCAAAGGGCAAAATACGAGCAGAAAATAAATTTTGGGCAAAAAGAGAAAATCGTAAATAATTCATGGGCAAAAAAGCTAATACCTCTTATCATTAAAACAAAATACACCACAAAGACCAGTCAGTGGCTCAAAGGTACGGGACCTCAAAATTCAGTGACGGTGCGGGCACGATCTCAGCTAGTTGGATTTTATACTTTTTGATCCAACGATCGTATCAAAATAGGGGGTATTTTAGGGATAAACTTTTGCGTGTTATTTTTTTGTTTCAGGAGAGAGAGAAAGTTGCGGGTGAACAAAAACACATGTTCTTGGTTAGAGAACACATGTTTTTGGTTAGAGAACAAAAACATGTGTTCTCTAACCAAAAACATGTGTTCTCTAACCAAACATGTTTGTTTGTTCGACCCGTAACTTTCTCTCCTCCCGATAAGCCAATTGATGTGACGGTTGCGTGTTACTTTTTTGTTCGAGGAGGAGAGAGAAAAGTTGCTGGTGAACAAAACACACGTTCTTGCTTTGAGAACACATGTTTTTGGTTAGAGAACATGTGTTTTCTAACCAAAAAGCATGTGTTCTACAGAAAGAATATGTGTTTTGTTCAGCCCGTAACTTTCTCTCTCCTCCTGAACTCAATCATTTATTTGTAAAATTACATATGTACCCTTTATTATATAAATTTTTTTTATTATTATTTTTTTATTGTCAGTGTAACTTTTTCTCTCAGGATTTGGGACAATTCGAAAATCGTGATCCGACGGCTAGGATGGTTCCGCAGGTGCGGAACTTTGGGAGTTCCGCACTGGAGCCGGACTGAACCACCATATCCATCTCCACTGACCCATCTTCTGGCCTCCACACCATATCCATCTCCACTGACATCATCCCTTACATAATCAAAAGTAGAGAAAACAAAATACACCACAAAGACCATATCCATCTTCTGGCCTCCACATCCATCTCCACAGACATCATCCCTTACATATAATAAAAAATTCCAGAAACAAAATACAAAGAACCCTTCAGTTCACTTCAGATTTTACACAGTAGAAATGAAGAATTATCATCCTTTCTTATTTCTCTTCTTCTCTCTAATTTCATTTCCATTATTGTTCCATCTAATAATTGCAGACTTTAAAGTTCAAGAACCAAATTCTCACACAACTACCATAGTCTTCGCTACTCTAGGTGGATCATCAATCTATGCTTTTGACATTTTTACCCTTCCTCTCTTCCCCACCAACCCTTCAATCTCCAACGAACTTCAGTTAACTGATGGAGTTTCCGTTAATTTTAACGGCCATTTCCCCTCTCCGGCGTCTCTTTCCCACATCACCTCCACCTTCGATTGCCCACAGATTCTGTTATGAAATAAGTTTCAAAAACTTAAAAAATTATTATCAAAAATATTATTTCAAATATTTTGTAACTCCCAATATTCAAACATTCATTTAAATCATTTGCAACTCCCATTTTAATTGTAATAAATTTCTCATTGATGTTAATGATTTGTAACTCCTAAAATCTTAATAGCATAATGATTGATTAAAGACTATGTTACTACTATAAAATGAGAAATTATTTCATCATCTATGTATGCCGCAGTAATCTTTTACTATAGCCAAAATATGAGTAATTCAACTCAATGTTTTCAAGAAGGTCCCTATATTTTATATTACTTATTCATGTCCAATTCTTTGACTTCTTTAATCCTTATAGTCCAGTCCTCCATGTTAGCATCACTATCTTGTCAATTTTATATTTGGGCAACTAGATTGGATTAGTTCATGAGAAGTCTTCCAGTGAACGTGCTCATTGAGGAGACTAAGAAAATGGGTTTTATCTTGGAGCTGTGACTGACCGCTATCACCCGCACGTAGGGAGGTCTTCACATCTTTAGGACAGTGATTTTGTCACAACTCCCAGGCTTGATTTCTTTATCCCATTTCTATTTTATATTTCTGTAAATTATTATTCTGATTTAATGATTTATTATTTATTTATATAAAATATTTCTAACAATCTAAAGATGTGAAGAATTTGAGATTTATGATATTGTGCACTTACCTATTTTCTAGTTCATTTTGATAATTGAGATTTATGATCAAGTCTACTTTTAAAATAGGACTACCAGTAATAGAAATAATATGGTCTACCATTATATATTTTTTTTAAAAAAAAATTCATTTGCTGCTTAGTTGCATAAATTAGAAGATGGGTGAAGGAGCTACTGTAGTGCGCACTAAAGTACCTGAATAAGGTTGGTTGAAATAATTTAATAATTACTAATATCAGATTGAAGTAGAGTTCAAGGGAGATTTTATGGTAAATTGATTTTGAAATACATTGATGCATACTTTGGTGTGATGGCATAATAATGTTACTGCCTGGAAATTCTTGAATTGACTGAATAATAATATCTTTAGATAATGAAGATGTTTGCTTTCCCATGTGAAATTTGTTGTTTTGTGAGAAAAAGAAGACATGAGTCTTGCACATTTTCTAAGAACAAATTGATTTCTTTAACTTGTTGTTTCTCAAGAAGAAATAAAATTTCTCTTTAATAAGGCTTGGTTTAAAGCTTAAAACAAAAACTTTGTTAATATTTCTTTGATTATAACTTTTAAATAGTTATTAATACTACTAGTGGTGATATTTCTTACACTATGAGTAGTGATACTATTTTCATAATTCGAGATAAGTTATATGGAATGATTGAAGAAGTACTCAAGTGTATATAGAGAATTCTTAACATAGTTGGAGGATAAAGAGATGTCAAACACTCAAGGAACTCGAATCTATTATTAAATTTATTTTTTACATCAAGTAGAGTAACAAACTTTGTATTCCTTGAAGTACAATGTGCTGTAGCTTAAATGACACTAACTATGGTTGTAAAAATTTATATGTTGAATTTTTCAAATATATTTATTATTTATCATTCTCTTACTGACGAATTGATGAGCAGATATATAGTCAGGTACAAAGTATAGCAAACTCTAATCAGAGAAACGCTGCAGCTGAGCTTCATGAAGCAAAAGAGAAATGAGTTGATACTTTGTGAAAGTATCACCTGAGAAAATTATGAAACATAAATTATTGAAACGCCTACCGAGAAAAGGGTTAGGTGAATCATCGAGGGGGATGGGTTTAAGCCCACAAGGGAGTCACCTCCGGGAGTAACCCAACCTTTGTGAGTGGTGATCCCATGGAGAAGGTTCAATGGGTAGAAACAACCCGTACTGCGTGACTCATTATATAGTATCAAATATTAGGAGACTGTACATGATACAACTCCTTCCCATCCCTAAGGTGAGATGCTATGAGTGTGATGTTAAGGATGGGTTTTAACCCTTAATGAGACCGAGGCGGATATTTTCGCGGGGTAGAGGTCACACATACCCTTGGAGGACTCACCTAAGTGAGAGTTGCCATGAGGCCGTGGCTATGGGATTGGGCAATCTCTAGAGACTCTCACGAGAATCAAGATTAGAGCGCATGGCCATTAACCGCGCTACCCGCATATTGAACTAAATATTCGATCAATACTATGTGTGTAACTAGTTGAAGTTTGTCAAAGAGACCTAATTCAAGGCCTAGTCCATTATGGTTCTCTTAAGCTAAGACTATTTACACTAAGTGTGGGTTCAAGTCCGGAAGACACCCATACCTATTGCATAGTATAACGTTGCCCAAATATTTATTTTTGAAATTTTAAAACTTTGTGGGAATAAATTATTTTCTGAAGTTTTTAATCCTTATGGCGGAAATTTTTTTAAAGGTAAACCTTTGTGGGGGAATAATTTGTTTTGAAGCATGTGTGGTGTTGTTATAAAATTAAATTTTATACTTCACTAAAAGTTTTTGAAGTGTTAAATCTTGTGGAGGACATTTATTTTGAAGGTCAATTTTATGCGGGAAATTTTTGTTTTGAAAATTAGACCTTTTGTGGCACTGCTATAAAATAAAATTTTATTCTTCAAATTTATTATAAAGATGTTTCTTGAAATTTAAAACTTGTGGGGGAAAATTATTTTTTGAAGTTTTAAAACTTGTGGGGGACTGTTATGAAATAAGTTTCAAAACTTAAAAAATTATTATCAAAAATATTATTTCAAATATTTTGTAACTCCCAATATTCAAACATTCATTTAAATCATTTGCAACTCCCATTTTAATTGTAATAAATTTCTCATTGATGTTAATGATTTGTAACTCCTAAAATCTTAATAGCATAATGATTGATTAAAGACTATGTTACTACTATAAAATGAGAAATTATTTCATCATCTATGTATGCCGCAGTAATCTTTTACTATAGCCAAAATATGAGTAATTCAACTCAATGTTTTCAAGAAGGTCCCTATATTTTATATTACTTATTCATTTCCAATTCTTTGACTTCTTTAATCCTTATAGTCCAGTCCTCCATGTTAGCATCACTATCTTGTCAATTTTATATTTGGGCAACTAGATTGGATTAGTTCATGAGAAGTCTTCAGGTGAACGTGCTTTCATTGAGGAGACTAAGAAAATGGGTTTTATCTTGGAGCATGTGATCGACCGCTATCACCCGCACGTAGGGAGGTGCTTCACATCTTTAGTGACAGGTGATTTTGTCACAACTCCCTAGCGCTTGATTTCTTTATCCCATTTCTATTTTATATTTCTGTAAATTATTATTCTGATTTAATGATTTATTATTTATTTATATAAAATATTTCTAACAGATTCATGTCGTATATGTTACGGAACGAAATGGGTCTTCCAAGATTTATCTTGATTCGCTCTATTATCGTCCGAAGCCGGAGTTCAGTGGGCCCAGATCGATTCTTGAGGAAGTACCCACTGAGTTTGACCGAGTTCAGGTGCCGATTTTGGGTTTAGAACAATCTGATTTTTCTATGAAGGATAAGCCAATTTTGGTGGGTGAGTATTTGATTTATGTGTCGACTCGGGAGACCTCGGGAGTGCCTCGAACGAGTTGGACTGCTGTCTACTCGACTCAATTGAAGACGGGTTTGACTAAACGGTTGACTCCAAAAGGGGTAGCGGATTTCAGCCCCGCCGTGTCGCCGTCGGGGTTGTGGACGGCGGTAGCTTCTTATGGGGAGAAGGGTTGGGGCGGTGAGGTTCAAGAACTCAATACGGATATATATGTTTTCTTGACTCGGGACGGGTCGAACCGAGTTAAGGTTGTTGAGCACGGTGGCTGGCCGACTTGGGCTGACGATTTTACCCTGTACTTCCATCGTAAGGGCGATGATGGATGGTGGAGTGTATACAGGGCAATTCTGTCAAAGAATGGTAAATATAGTGTTGACTCGGTGGTGACTCAGCGAGTTACCCCACCGGGTCTCCACGCGTTCACTCCGGCAGCTTCTGTAACTAATAAGAGCTTCATTGCAGTGGTAACTAGAAGAGCCGATTCTGAGTTTCGTCACATAGAACTATACGATGTCGTTTCTAAGCAATTTACCGAATTAACTCGACCCATTTCTCCACACGCCCATCATTTAAACCCGTTTATCTCTCCGGATTCGGATCGGATTGGATACCACAAATGTAGAGGAGCAACCAACGGGCCGAAGAAGAGCTCCGATTTGTTTCTCGAGAATCTCAAAAACCCGTTACCTGATGTCAATCTTTTCAGAATTGATGGATTTTTTCCCTCGTTTTCGCCAAGTGGAGACCGGATCGCTTATGTAAACTTCCCGGGTGTTTATGTGATAAATAGTGACGGATCGGGTTTGCGTAAAGTATTTGACCAAACCGCGTTCTCAACGGCATGGGATCCGAAAAGAAAAGGGGTTATATATACGAGCACCGGCCCTATATTTGCAACTGAAAGCGCAAATGTTGACATAATCTCAATTAATGCAGATGACGAGGAATTAAGTTACAAAAAGTTGACTAAGGGAGGGGAAAACAACGCATTTCCTTCGCCTTCGCCCGATGGGAAATGGATCGTGTTCCGGTCAGGTCGTTCCGGGCATAAGAACTTGTATATAATGGATGCTTTAGAGGGAGAAAGTGGTGGGCTGTATAGGTTAACCGAGGGTCCATGGTCAGACACTATGTGCACCTGGTCTCCAAATGGCGAATGGATCGCTTTTGCATCGGATAGAGAAAATCCGGGTTCGGGTAGTTTCGAGTTGTTAATGGTGCATCCGAACGGAACCGGACTCCATAAGTTGGTTGAAAGTGGTTCGGCTGGACGGACCAACCACCCATGGTTCAGTCCGGATGGGAAGTATATAGTCTTTACATCAGATTATGCTGGAGTTTCGGCGGAGCCAATTTCGAACCCCCTTCATTATCAACCGTACGGAGATATCTTCGTGATAAAATCTGACGGCACGGGAATTCGTAGATTGACTCATAATTCGTACGAAGACGGGACCCCGGCTTGGGGTCCAAGATTCATGAGAGCTATGGATATAGAATGGCCTAATGGGGGTTCACATTGTTCCTTTGAGGACATCCCTGCATTTTGGTTCGGTTAACCCTCGTCGATGTGCTAATTGATCGGAAAATACGTCTCCGCTCACTTGCCATTGCTACCGTTCTATGTTTGAAGTACTACCACTATAAAAACTTTAGTGTTACTTTTTTTTTTTTTTGGTTAAAAAAAGTTTGAGTGGGTTCGGCTCCGGTCACCACCATGGGTCAGGGCAGGCCCTAGGGACCATAGGTCGCTTACAAGGGTACTTACAGATCACCCACCAACACAGCCCTCACGTCGGCAGCGGGAATTGAACACTTGACATTTGTAAGGACGTGTCAAATCCTTACCAACTGAGCCAACTTGTGTTGGTTTTAGTGTTACTTTTGTTTGTAATAAAGACTTGTAATTAAATGTTTATTTTCCTATAATTTCAGACGGAGAGAAAAGTATGTAGCGCGAATAATGTATAGGAAGTGTATTCAAGTAATATAGGTTTTGAAGATGTGTTAAGTACTTGATGAATAAATATTTTAGGCTTCAAGTGGTGTTGGATACTTGGTTTTCTGGAAATATTCTTATGGTATTGATGGAAGGAAATTCTTGTTCTGTTGCTAAAGAAGAAAGATTTCATGTGTTGCTTCAACACTATGCAAATAGCCACAAGCAACAAATCTCTAAAGTTAGGGCAATTTATGTAGAAGCTTGAGGGAGTAACATGTGGTATATTGTGGGATGTGTCTCAATAAAAAAAACATTCATTTGGCAATTTCATCATTAATTTTCCTCTCCAAATTAGTGTGTCATGAGTTATAATTTTTAGCTACAATGATAAGTTATTATGTAGATAAATACTTGAACTCATAATTTATGCTATAACATAAACGCTTCTACTACATTCATATTTATGGAATAAAATAATGAATCTATTATAAATGACTAATACTTTAAAATAAACATGTATCTCTTGAGTTCTATAAATATGAAACTACAATCATTAGCTTTAGAAAAATATTATTTTAAAAGAAATAGATATAGGGAAAGCCAAATAGAATTCCAAAAGACAGGGGAAAAAAATGTAGTTGAATGGTTGCAATACATTAAATTATTTTTTTTGTATCAACAAGAATTGAAAAGGTCATGGCAATGAAGTGGTTTATTAAGAGACTTTTCCAATTCTCTATAATGCATTTTCAAATAAAAAAGAAAAAGAAAAGGGTAACTGAAAAGGCAATGAAAGAGACAATTGGTATTTATATTTATCCGTATTTAATTATAAAATTATACATATTCCACACATATATGATTAGTTTTAAAAAAACTTACTCCTGATTACTATTTATATAAATTAATGTATCGTGAAAATTAATAAGAGATATTATAATTATTTTATGAATTTACTAATGCATAGAGCTAAAAACATGAGTAAGAAATTATATATACAAGAAATTTTATGAAATTATATATATATATATATATATATATATATATATATATAAGTTAATAACTATTTATAGTATTAAACTATTTACAATTTCTCTTTATAAGTATTAAATTATTTTTTTATCTAAATATGTCACTCAATTATTTACGTTTATCAAAAAATATACTAATCACCCATTTTTTGGGTGTTTTCGACCAATGATGTCACGTGAGTTGCTTGAACATGAACAACGACGAAAAGGAAAAGAAATCTTGGAAAGCGTCGGGCGATAGCTGCTTAATTTGTTGTTGCAAGCGCAAACGAGTCTGTCAAATTAAGCGGTTATATCCCGACGTTTCCAATATTTCTTTTCCTTTTCGCCTTTGTTCATGTTGCAAGCAACTCACGTGATATCGTCGGCTGAAAACACCCTAAAAAAATGGGTGGTTATATATTTTTTGATAAACGTAAATAATGAGTGACATATTTAGATAAAAAAATAAACTTAGTCTTATAAAAAGAAATTAGTAAATAGTTTAGTCTTTATATATATATATATATATATATATATATATATATATATATATATATATATCACTACAACAAAAAATGTCTATTGAGACGTTTGTCATATGTTGCAATAAACCAAAAAAATGTCGGTATAGATCTATACCAACATTTATTACAAATGTCGCATAAACGTCACATTTGCCTGTGTCGTTATGGTTTTTTACGACATTTGTTACAAACGCCAGTACCTATCTATTACGACATTTGTTGCGTCATTTGAAAGTGTTTCAAAATGTATTTTTTCCAACATTTGTAAATAATCGCAACAAATCGTGTATTCCGGCGTTTGTAAATATTGTGAATAAGTAATTTTTTCTGACATTTTTAAATAGTCGCAACAAAATATGTATCCCGATATTCGTAAATTTTGAAACCAGGCTGGCCGAACTGAGTCAAGCCTAGTCGGAGCCCGACAAATCGAGCCGTTGAGTCTAGTTATCTTTGAATAATCCGATTCAGAGCCTAGAGACAAGTCGGGCCGTCGAGTCTAGCTAGCTTTGAATAATATATAATAAACTTTCTTCAAATTCAAGTATATGGGAATATAACACGCGACCTCCTGTATGTATGTCGTGCAATTTTCCGCTGAGCTAAATGATCATTTGTTATTTGTTTCTCTTCCTATTATATTTATTATAATAGAATTTGGATTTTGAATTTTTGTACCTCTGTGTTTTGATTTTTTATGAATCAAATTAAAATTAATACACTTTCATTAAATTTTAATAGTTACATGTTTTTAATTTTCTTTAAAAAATATATTTCAAAAACATAATCTTTGTATTTGTGTTTGTTTGAAAATGTCACGAGATCTAATGACATAATACATTAATATCGCTATATTAGTCGCAAAAAGTAACAATTTATAACATGTAATGTAAATGTCACGAACTAACATCAAATTGTCTGTAAAAATAAAAAATACTATAACTGTCTTTATGAAATGTCGTATAAAATCCAAATATAGCGACATTTGTATGAAATGTCACGTGATTTAATGTTATTGTATATAAATGCCGTTATATGAGTCGCAAAAAGTAACAATTTATAACTGCATTTAATGTATACGTCGCTAACTAACATCAAAATGTTGATTTTATCAACAATTATTATAACCGACGCTATGAAACGTCGTATAAAATTCAAATTTAGCGATGTTTGTCTGAAAAGTCACAAGATCTAACGACATAATATATAAATGTCGCTATATGAGTCACAAAAAGTAACAATTTATAACAACATTTAATGTAAATGTCGCTAACCAACAGTATGAACAACAATTTCTATAATTGATGCTATGAAATGTCGTATAAAATCCAAATATTGCGACGTTTGCAAAAAGTGTTACTTTAACTTACTCTTTTTTGTTTTAAGCAAGGTTTTGAAACCCGGACTGGTCATCGACCCGGAAAAGTTACTGGGTCACGGGTCACTGGTCGGATCGGTGGTCGGACCGTCATCGACCCGGTGATGTCATAAATATTAAAATATATATAATATATACTTATTAATAAAAAATAAAGTTAATGTAAGTATATATAGTAAAATTTAAGGGCTAATGTAATAATTCATTTTTTTATACACTTTTAGACAAAGTAAATAGTTTAGGATTTGTTTGAAATATAATTATTTTATAGAATTTTATGTGCTATTATTTTAATTGCCACTTTTGTCCTGGCTATATAATGTCTCTTAACAGACCAAACCCTAAAAAAAATCCTAAACTTCCCTCCCCTTTCCTCTCTCTCAGCCGCACCACTCTCCCTTCTCTCTTTCTTCCGCCGCGCCGTCCCTTCTTCTCCGGCGAATCGCCGCTCGTCACCCTCTCTCTCCTTTTCTTTTCTCTTTCTTTTCCTATTCTCATACCTTCCTCTTCACCTTTCTTCATCTCTTCTCCCTTCCTTCTCGTCTCCTCTCAGCCCGGTGATGCACAAAATCCTAGCAAGTGAACTAGTGTCCAGTTGAGTATTTAAGTAAGACAAGTGTCGTTCCCACAGAGATTATAATTAAGTACCAAAATTGTTTATTATCCTAATTTAGACCTACAAATATTTTTTAGAGTTTACTAACTAATGCTTAAAATTAAATAACAACTAAATTAAACAAATAAGCAAGAAGATATCAAATAATGAGAGAAAGGTTGATTAGGACATTGATCCAACTTGTTTTCTCAATGATTAGTTTAAAAGATTCCCTTTTTAATGTGTCAAATTCCCTTAAATTTATCCTAATTCATTAACGGTAAAATTCCCTAATCTAGGTTTTATTCAATTCCTTGCAATAAACCCCCTAATCTCAATTAACAAAAACCATATGTCTATGTGAAATTGATTAATGAGACAGCATTAACGATTTATGGAATTCCCCAATTTCAATCCCTGTAGTTATCTACTTTTGGAAACCGCTCAATAGAAAGCCGAATCTATTCCTGAGTCGGTTTTACTACGAATTATTATTACTTAGTTCCTAATTAATTACTTCACCTCCCGGTCCTTCGCAATTAAATTATGAGATCATGTATAGAGTGATCAAATCCATACAAGCATTAAACACACCATAAAAATAATTAATAAAATAGGGATTAAGGGAATATTGAACACAATATTAAGGGGAAAATAATAAACTAAATCATTGTTCCAACAAAGTTTTCACAAGCCTAATCAACTAAAGGATTTAGCCAATCATCATGTAGCAACCAATCATAGCAATTAAATTAGACATGAGAAAAATTACGAATCAGAAAATAATAACAGAGGTAAGTTTTGGGATTACTGACTCGATGTCGAAATTATATGAAAGTGATGATTGGTGGTTGGTGGCGTGAATATGATGATGATTGGTGGCTTGATGATGATTTGCGGCTCCCTGATTGGATGAGGGTTGGTGGGGAGCTATTGGTTGCTCTGATGAAAGTTGATGAATTGGGCGGCTCCTTTTGTTTCTGATCGGGGCTCGGGGTGTGTCTTCTTTAGGGCTTCATGCCCTCCTTTTATAGAGATGTGAGGAGGTGTTAACCCTTTCTAATTCTTGTGGCCCAAGGTAGGAGATCTTTATTTCCTATTCCATCTCTGACTTTATTCCCAATTAATAACTTTCCTACAAAATCAAATCTAAGAAAATATAATATAATCTTAAAATAAAAATTCTTAATATTATGTTTCTATTTATCATATAAAAATACCTAAAATACATATATCAAATCAAAATAAATATATTAAGAATTTAATATCAAATTGGCTCTAAAATATGGAAATATAATATTATTTAAGTAAAAACTAAGTGGAAAGTAGTATAATTTATATAGAAAATATGAGTTTATCACCCGGCATCATTCTTTCTTCTCCGGCCACCACCCTCAGCCTCGCCGCCGCCTTCTTTTTTTTTTCCTTCTTTTTTTTCCTCTTTTCCTCTTTGCTTTCTGGCGCTGCTGCTCTCTCACCTTCTTCACCGTTCTCTCTCTGTTCTTTCTTCCTATTCCTATTCCCCCTCTCACCAGGAGCCACCGCCGGAGAAAGGATTTGAGGGATGGGAGGTCAGTGCAGTTGGGACCCGGACGGTTTCCACAAAACCGTTCCGGTTTTCGGGCCGAATGGTCGGACCGTCCGGGTCAACCGAGTCAAACAAAATAGAGCGGTTTTTGAAGCTTCCGGGTTTTGGCACCTAACCGGACCGCTCGGAGGTCCGGTCGACGGTCGGACCGGTCCGGGTTTCAAAACCATGGTTTTAAGCGACGTTTGATAAAAGCGTTGGTACAAAAACGTCGCAAAAATGTGTTTTTGTTGTAGTGTATATAGGGAAAAAAAGATTTTCAAAAGACTTGAATGATAATCAATTTTGATATTTTTTAAGAAAGTGACTTTTGACTTTCTCGGGAAACCAAAAAGTTTAAGAATTTCTATATTTTATTTATTGTCATTATTATTGTTATTATTTTTCCGTTTAAGAAGTTCAAGAGTTTTTACTTCTTATATATAAATAAATTGCATGATCAAACATGTCATAATCTTCTTGGTTTCCATAGGTAAGAATTTTTTTTTTTTAATAATGTAATTCATGTCTTCAATTGAAATATTAATTTTTGTGTTTATAAATAAACATCTAATAATTTTGTTTCAGATATAATTTCTTCTTCAACTATCAAGATAAGAGAACATGTGTCTCAGTTTTTTCCATAATGAATTTTTGTTGATAGGAGGCAGCGAGTTTGCCAGCCTAACAAACATTGGTAAGAAACAATCTTGAGACTTGGTTCAATTCTTTTCTTGCTCTTTTTTTTTGCTAAGTAATTTTTTTTTTGTGTAATTATTTTCTTACTTTTATTTGCTTGTGAATGAGGATGTAAAACATGTAATACACTATGGAGGGTGATTTTTTTTTTCTTTCTGCAGGGTATAATGGCTCTTGAAGGTTCCCAAAATAAGATTCTTGAAAGGGAGTAACTAGAGAAGGAGCGCACGGGGCTGACAGGTAAGAGGGAGGGCACCAATCAACTATTTAGCGATAGAAGAGAAAAAAAAATATGTAGGTTAGGGTGGGTTTTTGAAGGATTTTTGGTATTTTGTTATCTTTATTTTATTTGAATACATATTTTATATCATATGTAAAAAATATGAATGTCAAAAAGTATGACTATTATTTATTCTAGGAAAAATAATAATTATGATGGCTTTGTTCTTACTTCTTAGACATAAAGAATGAATAAGCATATGAATAAAAAAAGTTTAGTTATTATATATTGTCTAAATTTATTTTGAGACATATTATAAAATTAAATTATTGAATATAACAATATACAAATAAAAAATACATCAATCAAACTTGAAAGTATCCACGCAACGCGCGAGTTAGCAACCTAATATCATAATAAGCCTTTGTTTGTTTGGGGTAAAGAGGAAGGAAGTAGATTGAGAGATAATTTACTTCATTTAATTATCATTTACTTAATTTAATTAGGATGTTTAGAGGGGTAAAAGTAAATTAAGCTTCCCTTCACATCAGCAATATAGCCTTCCGATTTTTTGAGGAGTTAGGATGTTTATAAAAAAAACATGGTTTTGAAACCCAATCCGACCCTGCATGACGAATTAGTAACCCGGTAACTCGGTCCCTAAAACAGTTTTAGTTAGACCTCAAACTCAGTACAGTATAAACAACACTTTTTTTTTTGTAAAACTCATATGACCCGTCCGATCGGATCGGATACCCAATCCGAGTTTCAGAGAACTGGTCGGGTCTCGAAATAGTAAAGAAAGAAATTATTTTTAGGAAATTGTAATACAATTGAGTAGTTTAGATGTTGTGGTTTAGGCTAAATAAAAAAATTGGTTAAGATTGTGTTGCAAAAGTCAATTTTGGTGTTTGAACCTCTGATTTAATTTGGCCAAGCTCATTTGTAATTTACATGCTATTTCAATAAATGGTAAAATGATTGGTCAAATTAGCGAATTGTTATTGATTATTATTCTTTTAAAGAGTTAATAGCTATTTATAGCACTAAACTATTTACGAATTTCTCTTTATGGTACTAAACTATTTTTTTAGCTAAATATGTCACTCAACAATTTACGTTTATCTAAATATGTCACTCAACTCTTTACGTTTATCAAAAAATATACAACCACCCATTTTTTGGGTGTTTTCCGACCATCGATGTCACGTGAGTTGCTTCAGAACATTAACAAAGGCGAAAATGAAAAGAAATATTGGAAACGTCGAGCCATAACTGCTTAATTTGACAGACCTGTTTGCCCTTGCAACAACAAATTAAGCAGTTATCGTCCGACGTTTCCAAGCTTTCTTTTCCTTTTCGTCGTTGTTCATGTTCCGAAGCAACTCACGTGACTTCGCTGGCCGGAAAACACCCAAAAAAATGGGTGGTTGTATATTTTTTGATAAACGTAAATAGTTGAGTGACATATTTAGATAAAAAAATAGTTTAGTACTATAAAGAGAAATTCGTAAATAGTATAGTGCTATAAATAGTTATTAACTCTTCTTTTAAATGAAGTTAATACATTATATGATATTAAATTATTAAAAATTATATATATATATATATATATATATATATTAATTATTTTAAATATGTATGACGTCACATGTCGATAAACGCTCTGCATATTTGTCCGATCACTAATTTTTTACTCAATAATTTTTCTAGTTTGATGTCCGAACCAAATTTCAAAACATTACAAGATAAAATAGCTCCTCATTATTTTACTTCATCTTCTCCTTCTCCCCAAAAGAAGTAAATCATGCCACTCCTCCCCTTTCCTTGCGTGAAGCAAACAAAGCCTAAAGCCTAAAACTTGGAAGTTGAAATTATGAGGAGGATGACTACATTTGCCTCATGGTGACCTAGCCATTGAGCAGTTCGAACAAATCTCCTGAACGTATGAGAAAAGTTGAGATAGATATTTAACAATGTTTTTTCTCATAAGCTACGCAGGTTACAAAAAAGGGTAAAAACTTTGAATTTTTTTCGATTTTGTGTTTAATGTTATAAAATTTCAAGTATGAATTACTAATATATAATATGATAGAACTAAAACTCAAGAAATCAAGAGAATGAGGAGAAGTGTATTCCTTCTTGTTATTGTACTCAACAAATATACATGCCTATTTATAGGGTAGGAGATACATAACATATAATGAATGTTATTCCACTTAAAAAGCCAAGAGTCTTAGACATTCAATACATTAATGGATATGATATGAACCTTATGAAAATGCAAAGAGACTTCCACAATATTCATAACACTCCCCCTTGGATGTCCATTATTTGGAATAATTTACATTCCATAATGTGCATGAGATGCTGCCTCGTTAAAAACCTTACCATGAAAACCCAGTGAAAAAAACCATGGTCAAGGGAAAAAGAGTACAGCGCGCATTTACTCCCCCTCGTGATTACATCAATTGAGATTTTTGAATCGACGTATTCCAATGTTGTGAACTAATTTATCAAATGTAGCAGTTGGGAGTGCTTAGTAAATAAATATGCCAAATTTTCACTTGAACAAATTTCTCTGAATACTTATATCTCCATTTCTCTGAAGTTCATGAGTGAAGTAAAACTTTGGTGAGATATGCTTTGTTATATCATCTTTGAAGTATCCATCTTTGAGTTGTCCAATGCATGTTGCATTATCCTCATACAAAACTATTGGAGCTTCTTTTTCAGAGGATAGACCACAATCTTCTCACATGTGCTGAATTACAGATTTTAGCCATACACATTTATGACTAGCCTCATGGATTGCTAACATTTCAGCATGGTTAGAAGAAGTTGCTACAGTAGTTTGTTTAATAGAACGCCATGAAATAGCAGTTCCACCATATGTGAATACATATCCAGTTTGTGATCGAGCATTATGAGGATCAGATAAGTACTCTGCATCTTGTAGGTAGCGTAGTACATGCTTAATCCCGTTCCAATGTCTTCGGGTAGGACGTGAGCTAAACCTTGCTAATAGGTTTACATAAAACGATATTTCGGGTCGTGTATGACTAGTAAGATACATTAGTGCCCAATTGCACTCAAGTACGGCACTTCAAGACCAAGAATTTCTTCGTCATTTCCCCGAGGACGGAAAAAGTCTTTGTTCACATCAAGTGACCTTACAACCATTGGGGGTGCTCAATAGATGTGCTTTGTCCATGTAAAATATTTTAAGTATATTTTCTGTGTATGTTTCTTGATGTACATGGATCCCATTCTTTAAGTGCTCAATTTGCAACCCTGGACAAAATTATGTCTTTCCAAGGTCTTTCATCTCAAATTCTTTCCTCAAGTATGCCACTGTTGCTAAAATATTTTCAGGTGTCCTAATGATATTTAAATCATCAACATACACTGCAATGATGACAAATCCTTAATTTGCTGCTTCTGGCAGTGTAGATCCTTTTGGGAGTTTCATATAAATTTGCTGCTTCTGGCAGTTTAAATCCTTCTGGGAATTTCATATGAATTTTGTTGTCAAGTAGGTCATACAAATAGAATGTGACTACTTCCATTAGACGTAAGTCAAATCATTCTCTTATCGCCAGACTGATTAAGAATCTAAAAGTAGCAGCATCCACCACAGGAGAATATGTCTCTTCATAATCAATAACATGTCTCTGTGAGAACCCTTGTGCAACTAATAGTGCTTTATATCTCAAAATTTCTCCCTTTTCATTTTGCTTTCACACAAAAACCCATTTATATCCCACTGATTTTGCACCTTCAGGCGTGGGAACTACAAGTCCAAATAGTTCTCTCTTTATAAGAGATTACAATTCTGCCTCAATTGCCTCTTTCCATTTAGGTCAATCAGTTCTTTGCCGACATTCTTCAATAGATTTTGGTTCTTGATCATCATTATCATTCATATATCAAGCGCTACATTGCATGCAAAAATATCATCGACGTCGATTTGATTTCAGTTCCATTTTATTTCAGACATGACATGATTTGTTGAGATCTCTTCATTTTCAGTTACCTGAATCTCTTATATTGTCATGTTTAAGGTCTCTTTTGGTGATCCTTCAAAAGTCTCTTCTGGAGATCTTTCAAAAATTATTACTTCCTCAATTTGGCCACTACCAATTATTGCTCATTTTCTTTTCCGAGGATTCTTATCTTTGGAACCTATTGTTCTACCACGTTGCAATCATGTTTTAGACTCACTAGCAGCTTGAGTTTGTCCTTCTGGGACATCAATTTTTATTGGAGCATTTATAGCTGAGATATGTGACTTAGTCACTCTTTTCGGGTCAGTAAATGCTTCTGGAAATTGATTTGCTAAACTCTAGTTCACATTGTTAGTACGAGGATCAATGTGAGGCAATGATAATTCATTCCAGGTAATTTCTTTTTCTAGCTCTTTGTTTTCTCCCCTAATGTTGGAAAAACTAACTCGTTAAAATAATAATCAGCAAAATGAGCCATAAACAAATCCTCATAGATAGTTCTAAATATTTAATTATTGATGGGGACTCATATCCAACATATATTCACACCCTCCTTTGAGGACCCATCTTGGATCGCTGTGGTGGAGCAATCTGTACATATACTGCACATCAAAAAAAATTATATGAGAAATAATTGGTTCCTGACCAAAAATCAGTTGTGATGGGGAGAACTTATGATAACTTGTTGGCCTAATGCGAATTAGTGATGCAATAATCATTGAAGGCCTCAGAAATGAATTCACAAGTATTATTCAGACGAATATTCTAGATATGAAAACCTGGAAAATATGCTCGCAATCTAATCAACTGAGCAAGTAACCTCGCAAACTCCAGGTTGCGGGTTGATAACAAGGATACATGACCATTTAGCCGATGCATAAATTAAAACAATAAAATATCTGAAAGATCCACATGTGGATGTATTGACCCACATATATCTCCTTGTATACGTTCTAAAAAATTGATATATTCAAAATTTATTTTGATTGGTGATGGCTGAATAATCAACTTGCCTTGCGAGCAAGCGGCACATGAAAATTTCTTAGAAATAATCTGTTGGTTCTTCAATGAATGTCCAAATGAATTTTTAAATATTTTCGCATCATTATATAACCGGGATGGCCCAACCGGTCATGCCAAACTATCAGTAAACGTATGGTTTACTATAGTATGTGTCTCAATTGAATTTAATCTTTGTGTAGTACAAACCAGTGGAGAAGGCAGACAATTTCTCCGAAGTGCATTTAGTGTCTTGGGATATACTCGTGATTTGAAGGTATTCATCATCTCCTTCATTGATTGTCTCAATGTGATATCCATTATGACGGATATCCTTACAACTCAACAAATTTCTTTGAGACTTTGGAGAGTATAATGCATCAATTATTTCAAGTTTCGTTCCCCAAGACAACAATATATGTGCTCTTCCGAAGCCTTCTATAATTTTGATATCGTACTCATGCTAGTCATTTTTATTATCAATCGAGAAAATATTTCTTATCCTTAAATATCGTATGAGTAGTTTCATTGTCTGCCATACATAAATCTTCACCATTTATTCTTAACTGAACTTGAGTTTCATTTATTGTTATTGTTGACATATTCTTCACAAATAAATGTCACAAGAAATATTAAAAATAAAAGGTCTCCATATATTATATAATATTGCATAATGCGACCATAAAGTTCAGAACAAAAAATTGTAACATATACAATTGAGTCACAAATATATATTATGTCAAGATTCAGTGCATATCAAACATTTTGATACCAATTACCCTTTATGCTTATGAAATATGAAGACAAATGTAACACTATCCAAGATATCATGTTTATTTTTGTTATAGCAAAAAACATTCAGTCAATGATAGAATTATGTATCTGTCTAACTCTTCAAGATAAATAGATTCACTAAGGAAACTCATTATATATGAGTTTAAAACATATTCAATCATTTCATACAACGCTATCATTTATCTAATAGATTAGAATATTACTAGCGGATCAAGCATTAGATAGTCCAAGCCTGCCTATCCGACATGGTTTACTTTTAATTCATTTCCTTTTCTTTGTTAAGGACACATTATATAAGAACTATTTACAAGAAAGCTCCATAATCTTTCCACTTACTGTCCAGCTATGAACAGAATTATGTAAAAACATGAAACATTTTCCAGATAGAAATCACATTAGCATTTTAGGAACAAGCTGCTTTCCATATTAAGAGTTAATACAATGAGGGGTCAACAACCTTATATTCACTACTAAGAATAATACTTGTAACATGGTAGTTACAAAAAGCATCAAGACACTTTCATTTTATCTCAAGCAACATGGATAAAGGGAAAGCTTCAAGTTTCTCTAGTAGGCTCAAGCCCAAATATTTAATTTCTAAATAAACCTCAATCTTGTAGATGATAATATGCTTTAATCCAAGTTCTATTGTCAAGAAACTCAAGCCATTACTAATCTTTTAGTAGACAAGTTTACAACAAGAACTAACCGCATAACAAATTCAAATTTTGCGAGTTTCGACATTATTAACTATTCAAATGAATATATCAAATTAGAAGAAAATTAACAAATTTTGCATTTTGGTTGGAATATATTATTTATATATTGTTTTCGACATTCCAACATGTTAATGAGAATATATGGCACAAATATCGAGATACATATATATGTTGTGAATTATATGTATGGATTTAAAATATGCATAGCTGAAAATATAACAACTTTTAGTTTAAATAACAATTGTTGACTTAATACATAACAACTGTTAATAATATAACAATTGTTAATTCAATATATAACAAATGTTAGTTTCAGACATAACAATTGTTAACTCAATATATAACAAATGTAAATTTTCAGATTTAACAATTGTTACTTCAATATATAACAACTATAAATTTCAGATTTAACAACTGTTACTTGAAGTAAAGATTATTTTAATTTTTTTTTAGGTAGACTTAAGGTAAAGTTATTCTCCAAAATATATATATTAACCTTTAACACTTAAATATACCTAGCCTAATTTCTGGTTCCAGGCTCCAGAAGGACCAGCACAAGTCTGGCAGCTTTTATGATCTTGTTTAAAAAAAATTACCATAACATGCTTCTCTCTTTATAGTCTTTGCAACATCTTATGGTAAGGTACAACTAACAAGTTCTTTAAATTTTTTCTTTCTCTCGGTTATGATTATCCAGTATTAAGTGACAAGTGATTTTGGTGGCAATTGAAAGAAACTAAATACCATTAATGTGTTAAATACCAACCTAAATAAAGATAACCATTAAAGAGAATTAAATAAGCAATTTGTTACAGAAATCTATCTGTAATTTCTTGGTTAAAATTTATCTAATAAAAAAAAAATTACCAATCTTAAATTGGAAATATTATCCCCAAGTAGAAACTATGAAATACTCTACCAGAGAACATGATCTATATACAATGCGATTGAATGATAACTCGAAACCAAAATGAGCAGAAACTAGCATATCGTTACCAGAATGGAAAAGTTACATTTCAATCAATATAAAGTGTATCTCAATCCTTTGGCTTATTAGAATAGTGTAGCGTTGAATGAATTTGATTAGCTGGGTAGAGTCTCGTGCTGATGACGTGTTATAAAACTTCAAGTATGAATTACTAATATATAATATGATAGAACTAAAACTCAAGAAATCAAGAGAATGAGGAGAAGTGTATTTCTTCTTTTTATTGTACTCAACAAATATACATGCTTATTTATAGGCTAGGAGATACATAACATACAATGAATGTTATGCCACTTGAAAAGCCAAGAGTCTTAGACATTCAATACATTAATGGAGATGATATGAGCCTTATGGAAATGCAAAGGGACATCCACAATATTCATAACATTTAACTCTTAATTAAAAAATGTAAAGTTTTTTACCCTAAAATTTTATGTAGTATTTGCCCATTTCCATCTATTTTCGCTATTAAATTTGAAAAGAATAAGACCACATGACTCTCATATGATCAAACTCTGGGGAATTTTTTAGAAAAAATAGGTTTTGTCCCTAAAACAAACTACACATGGAAAAGATGCAAAAAGAAGAAGAAGAAGAAGAAGAAGAAGAGAAGAAAATGGAAAAGCTGCTATGCATGTGAAAATGGGCAACATTGGCGCATTCTTTTTTTTTATCCCATTGGCGCCCCTTTTTTAAGGGTCAAAACATGTTTTTTTTTTCAAAATGTCTCTGAGTTTAGTCATATGGTTATATTTCGTACAGATTTAACAACAAAATTGGATAGAACAGACAACGTATTGACTATTGAGCCATGAAGGTCCAAATTCAATATGATTACATAAATTTTTTAACAATAATACGCACACATATATACAAAAAAAAATTGAAGACCATATATATGTAACACATGTAACTCCCTTTAAACCGCCCTGACTTCTAGTAATTCAGAAAAGCAGCTTATATTTGTAAAACTTGCATTACAAATTGTTCTTACTGTTATTATGAAACAGAGAGAGTATTTTTGTTGGTTGAAGGCATTCTAAAGCTAGAAAAAGACAAAAAAAATAAATAAAAATAAGGTGGATAATTCATGGTGTACTTACTAAGCACCCATTATCTCAACTCATAAGCATTCTGGAGTTAGAAATATAATCCCTCCGTCTCATAATTGGATGTCTATTTTCTATTTTAATCTATTTCAAAATGAATGTTCATTTTATCAAAATGATTATATTCTCTCCACAAACTCACGTAACTAACTTCATATCTTTAAAAATGTAAGTTTACTAATATGAGTCCTTCTATATTTAAGAATATCATAGTAATTTACTCATTGTTTAATCACTCTTTTTAATTATTATGAAAGTCAAATGTAAATTTTGGTTTAAGACAGAAAGAATAGTTAAAAAACTTCCGAACATGAGCATAGCATGAAACAGCCATTGTACTAAAAGACAATGGCTACTTATACAAACAAGAGAAACACATTAGAAGTACAACTCATTCTACCTATGAATATAAAGGAAAGTTGTACCAACTAAATACCATTAATGTGTTAAATACCAACCTAAATAAAGATAATCATTAAAGAGAATTAAATAAGCAATTTGTTACAGGAATCTATCTATGTAATTTCTTGGTTAAAATTTATCTAATAAAAAAAATTACCAATCTTAAATTGGAAATATTATCCCCAAGTAGAAACTATGAAATACTCTACCAGAGAACATGTTCTATATACAATGTGATTGAATGATAACTTGAAACCAAAATGAGTAGAAACTAGCATATCGTTACTATAGAGAAAAAGTTAAATTTAAATTAATATAAAGTGTATCTCAATCTTTTGGCTTATCGGATGACTCTGCAACCTTTGTATAGCACTCGGGGACTGCAAAACAAAGTCAACCAATTCAATAGAAAAGAACAGAATAAGTTACAACCAATGCAGGGAAAGAGCTCTTTATGGATAAGTGGAAACTTGACTAACCAAACTTCCTATTTTATTTTTTTTACCTCACAGGGGAGGCAGCCCCACAGGGAGCTCAAGAAGGGCAAATTTATTAAACCCAACGTAGGAGGTGGGTATCGAACCCTCGACCTCTTGGTCTTTGGGCAGGCGCCCGCCCCACTGGGTTAGAGCACCTTCGATACCAAACTTCCTATTTATTCTCTCTTTCTTTATTTTTCCTCAACGTTAACTCTCATCTCTCTCCAGTCATAACCTCCACTTCTAAAGCTCTACAAAACAACCCCAAAATTTCCTACAGTCTGCACTCAAGTTCCCAACTTCTACCCTCTTTAAATGCCCCCCCTTGTTCCAAATGTAACCCATATAACACAAAAAATGTTCCAACAATTATTAGGCACATAATATCATACCATACACATAATTTCATGTTTCAACAATAACTAAACACACAATCATGCAAGAACTAAATGCTAATAAGCAACATTTACAGCAAAAAGTTTCATATATCACATAAATTCTTCAGGGGTACATCTTGATAATTTGGACATCCTTTCCATGTCAAGGATGTTCATCTTTAAAACCAAGAGGTTAGAAAGGTTCAAGCTTGCTTTGAAGTCATTTAGTATATAACTCACATGTCCTACTAGGACATCTATTCAGATATATAATTGAATTGTTCAATTTGATAACTTTTTTAGAGTCTGTAAAAATATCAGCAAATTAATTTACGATATTTAATAAATATGTGAGCTTTTAAACTTCTAGTTCACAAATGCTCATGCATAGCAAGATGATAATATTTTCACAAAATATTTTTTTTCTTGCTTCTATGGGGAATACTTTGAAGACAATCAACACACTCAAGAATAACCACTCATATGATTCAGACGTATCAAGCCACAAAACTCAAAAAGCTAAAAAAAAAAAAAACCATAAAAAATCACGAAATTGCAAAAGATAGAAGAATGCCAAATTGGTTTAAAAAAAGATACAAGAGGGAAAAAATAGTATTTTTTGAAATTGAACAAAAATGTTAATAAAATCACAAAATTACAATGCAATATATCGGAAAAATCAAAAAATTATAAAAGAGACGGAAATGTCAAGTTTTTTTAATAAAAAATCTACCATGGAGGATAATAGAGATACAAAAAAATACATTATCTGACACTATTCTTTCACGTGGAAGGATAAAATAGTTTGTTTTTCCTTAAGGCTTCATTTTGTTTGATAAAAGGCGAGGGAGAGAAAAACATTACTTCCACTTTGTTTGATAACGTGAGAATAAAAAGTAAATATGTTTATTATTTAACTAATTATCTTATTTTATTTAATTAATTATTTTGCCTCTTCTTCTAAAGATTAATTTACGGCTTAAAATAATTCTTTATAATAAAACTCTTTTTTATTTTATAAGATAAATATTTATAGTTGTCATCATTATTTGTAATATATTTTGAATCTTCTAATATATAATTTAAAATATTAATAAAATTATTGGCAAAAACGCCCATTTCGTCCTAAAAGATGTTTCTAATGGCGTTTTGAGTCCCAAAACAATTTTTTTTAACATTTTGTATCCTGTATGTATTTACGTGCTGCCTTTTAAGTCCTTCCGTCCAGTTTTTCGTTAATTTTCTGTTAAGTCAGTCATGTGCCTCACATGTGATGCACATTTTAAGGGTATTTCGGACGTTTCAACATATTTTTCTTAAAAACAAATTGGGTACTCAATTGTTAAATAAAATAATTATTAATACTCAATTTAAATTAGCTAAAAAATAAAATATCTAAAGTCTAAACCCAGCCCTCCCTCCCCCTACATCTTCCTCCGGCCCCACCCTGCAACCAAAGAACTCCCACCAACACTCTCACAAAACACCACTAATTTTCAGACCACCTATATACCATCACAACATACCACAAAAATCAGTCTCACCATGCCCTCAAATGACGGACTTGATTTTTTCCAGTTTTACCATTTATTTTTACTCTTTTCAGACGGGCTTGATTTTTTTCCAAGCCTCACAGTGTTTTTTATTGCAGGATATAGGTGCTAGCTTGGTTATTTTTCAATGGGGTTTTGATGATAAAACAAATCATCTATTAATGCACAGAGCTTGAGCCAAAATCATGATAAGCATTTCCTCCCTTATAAAACTCTTTCATTTCAATCAAAGATCTAAACTTTTCCAAAATCAAGATTCTATATTATTTTCGTGTTCATCTTCATTAAAATATTTCAGCCACACCAAGTTTCTTGGCTCAATTAGTAGGTGTGTTTAATTTTTTTGTTGTTGATTAAAATTGGGTACTCCTAATTTTTGCTTTAGTTAATTAAAATTGGCTATCTATAATTTTTTTTGTGAGTGGTACGGGTGGTGGTTATTGGTGGTGGTGATGGTGGTGGTGGTTTATGAAGATGACGATAGAGTGGTAGAAGATGAGTTTATGAATTGAGTATTCATAGTTTTTTTAAGAAAATTCATCAGATTTCAACAATTAGAGAAGAACCCATATAGGGAAAAGTCTGGCATGGGGCGGCCCTTGTGGGTACGGCCCCACACTCCTCTCACATAATTTGAGACAGAACCTACCTGCAGGGTAGGTCCCGCAGGTCTTCGTGTCTCACAGGTATCCACAAGGACCGTCCCATAGAGAATTTTTCCCCCCATATAGAAAACAATTCTTAAAAAAACTCAATTTTTAAGAAATCCAATTCTAACCCAATTGGATAGTGATTCAAATGAAAAATCCAAAACCCACCACAACAACATAGAATTAGATTACCACTCAGGCAGGACCAAATTTAATTAAATTTAAAGAATTTTATTTTTGCAAAAAAATAAATCTATCGGTATGCTTGGGATTTTGCAAAATTCACCGGAGAAGAAAATTGTTATGGTGAGAAGAGAAGCTTCAATCTGAAGGTGACAGTGGTTTGCGGCCATGGGGAGGGGTGGGATGGGGTGGAGTGGGGAATGGGTTTACATGTTAGATTTTTTTAGCTAATTTAAATTGAGTATTAATAGTTATTTTGTTTAACAATTGAGTACCCAATTTGTTTTTAAGAAAAATATGTTGAAACGTATGAAATACCCTTAAAATGTGCATCACATGTGAGGCACATGGCTGACTTAACAGAAAATTAACGAAAAATTGGACAGAAGGACTTAAAAGGCAGCACGTAAATACATACAGGATACAAAAAATTAAAAAAAATTGTTTTGGGACTCAAAACGCCCTTAGAAACATCTTTTAGGACGAAATGGGCGTTTTTGCCTAAAATTATTATATATGATTAAATTGTGGAAAATTTTAAAGTTTGAACCAATTACATTTCTCCTGATTTTTATTTTTGAACACTTCTGATATGGACCGGGTCCACTGGACCATGCGGTTCAGATTTGACCAAAATACTTATGATATTTTTATTAAAAATTAAAAGATGAATAAAGGGTAACCACAAGGCCAGGCTAGGCTACCGTCACCACAACTGACAATTCCAATCTCAGTTATTTCTCTTGAGAACCATAGACATCAACTATCTCTTTTGTCGTATTTGTACCAAAAATAAAGGAAAACTACGATATGGGTCAGATCATGCGAGCCAAATGTGGTTGATTTCGCCACATCAATGCGAGAATGAGCGAGAGAGGAAATGCATTGACATGGCGCAAATCTGAACTACATGGTCTACATGTGACCCTGACCCATATCGAAATTTTCTTTTATTTTTGGTACAAATACGACAAAAGAGATAGTTGATGTCTATGGTTCTCAAGAGAAATAACTGAGATTGGAATTGTCAGTTGTGGTGACGGTAGCCTAGCCTGGCCTTGTGGTTACCCTTTATTCATCTTTTAATTTTTAATAAAAATATCATAAGTATTTTGGAGAAGAGAAAAAACACCACTTTAGTTATATGATGTAAATATTATATACAGCTTTGGCTTAGGTTAAGCTGATGACAAGCATAATAAAAATATGACGAGCCTTTATTCATCTTTTAATTTTTAACAAAAATATCATAATTATTTTGGAGAAGTTTTTTTCAAAAAAAAAAAGTACTTTTGAGAAGAGAAAAAAAAACAAAATTTTGGAGAAGGATAATGTAAAATGAGCAGATATTTGTGACCTTTAGTTCTTTTTTTTCTTTTTTTGAAATTATGTGGATTTTCATTTAAAAATAAAAAAATAAAAACGATGAGTTCATTAGTTTCATTTCCCTTTTTCTTTTTCTTCGTTTTAATAAAGATCCTTAATTGGCAAGACTTCAAATCTTCTACTACATCCTCAAATATATTATTTAGTAAAAATAAAATCATCACAAATGGAAAAATGTAATTGGTCCAAACCTATGATTTTTCCGTAATTCAATAATATTTCATATTTAATAGTTTCATTAATATACTATATTATATACTACAAGATCAAAATTATATTTTAAACAATGATGACGACTATTTATGTTATATTAAAAAAAAAAAGGTTTCGCTATGAATTATTTTAAGACGTGAATTAATATTTAAAAGATGAGTAAAATAACTAATTAAATAAAGTA
Source organism: Vinca minor (assembly GCA_026122235.1). Lineage (NCBI taxonomy): Eukaryota > Viridiplantae > Streptophyta > Magnoliopsida > Gentianales > Apocynaceae > Vinca > Vinca minor. The sequence goes on from JAOCZM010000020.1 coordinate 1,178,382, forward strand.
GCATTAGTTAAATAATAAATATATTTACTTTTTCTTCTCACATTACCAAACAAAATTTAATACAAAAATAAAATTAAATATTTTTTTTCTCCCTCACCTTTTGGAGACCAAATGAAGCCTTAATTACTAATGTTTTTGTTACAGATACTAATCATGAAGTAAATCAAGGAATCAATCAAGATAATAATCTCAGGAAAAAATCACTCGATTAATTGATTGTGATTGATTGTAATTTATTGTAATTGATTATTTGTATATTTCTTTCCTTTATTACATAAATAGGATTAGTATATATAGGTGATGTATTATAGAGTTTAATTCATTCAATACAAAAGTTATTTCTTTCTCCCATTTAATATTTATTCTTTATGCTTTTCTACATGGTATCAGAGCAAACCTTTTGAAGTTTTCCGCACTTTTATTCTTATTCTTTTTTCATTTCGCGGCTTACAAAAGCTATTTCTTTTATATATACAAAAAAAAATGGAGTTGTGATGTATTCTGCTATTCCATCACTCGATAGAGGCAACAATGACGGTTCTACAATCCGATTTGGTGGTCACTGTGCTATAGAAGAATCTGTCCAGTCGCCACGAGTCTCAATAAATGTTATTTCTCTGCCGCCAGATGTTGCTTCTTTTTCAGGTAATAAGTGTGTATCACCTATAATGAATTGGATTATTGACTCTGGAGCTAGTCACCATATTTCATGTTCCTTACAGTTATTTACTTCTTATCGTACTTTATCGCATACACCGATTCGTCTCCCTGATGGTTCATCTACTTCTGCAACTCATATAGGTTCTATCCAACTAAATCTTAGTTTAATTCTTTCTAACGTGTTGTATGCTCCCCTCCTTCTCATTTAATCATGTATCTATTGGGCAATTACTTCAGAATCCCAATTTACTTGTCTATTTCAAACCTAACTCTTGTGTTATTCAGGATTGCACTAAGCTAAAAATGATAGGATTAGCCACATTCATTAATGGCTTATATATATTGCAGCCCAAATATTGTTCTCCCTGTCCCCCTTTGTTTCGAACATTCTTACCGACTCAAACTCTTCCTCTCATGTCGCGAAATTCTCTAACACCTCCTTATGGCACTATCGCTTTAGGTCATCTTTCCTTTCCCGCATTAAAAATGGCACAACATCTCGGATTCCAAAATAAAAATTACACACAATGAACATTGCTCTATTTGCCCCATGGCTAAGCAATCCAAGCATTCATTCCCCCTTAGTAAATCCACTTCTCAAGCGTGCTTTGATTTAATACACGTAGATATTTGGGGACCTTATAAAACCCACACCGTTCACGGCCACCTATATTTCCTCACCATCGTAGATGATTTTAGCCGTTTCACTTGGATTTATTTGATGAAAACAAAGTCCGAGGCCCGATCTCTTACCCAACACTTTTTTCCAATATGTGCTTACCCAATTCCAAAAGAGCATTAAAGTAGTGCGTTCGCATAATGGATCCGAATTTCACATGTCCGAATTTTTTACTTCCAAAGGTATCATTCACCAAACCTCTTGCGTAGAAACTCCTCAACAAAACGGAATCGTCGAACGAAAACATCGTCACATCGTAAATATTGCTCGTTCACTTAAATTCCAATCGCATCTGCCTTCCGCTTATTGGGGGTATTTTGTCACCCACGCTGTCTACCTTATAAACATTACTCCTACACCTTTACTACAAAACCAAACTCCTCACACACTTTTATATAATAAACCACCATCATACTCTCATCTTCGTGTTTTTGGTTGCTTAGCCTATGCCTCAACCCTTTCTGCTCATCGCACAAAATTTGACTCCCATAGTCGTCCCTCTATTTTCTTAGGCTATCCTGCACACACAAAAGGATACACTCTCCTAGACCTTCACTCACGCTCTATTTTCATCTCTCGAAATGTCATCTTTCAAGAAAATATATTTCCTCATCCACAACAATCTCCACTTAATCCTCATTCGAATAATATTCCTTTACCAATTCCTTTCATTAATGATCTTCCTTTCGAACCTCCATCATCACATCCAACTCCCAATCCCATAATCACTCCAACCCCTCACACGTCACCTTTAAATAATGCTCAAAATCATCCTCCTAATTCCACTATCTCGCCTCCTCCTCTCCCTCCCCCCCCCCTACTCGAAAATCTACTAGGATCTCACATACCCCTTCATACCTGGACGATTATTATTGTTCTCTCGTCCAAGCTTCATCTACTCCCACTCTTTCTATCACAAAAACATCTACTCCTCACTCTTTAGAAAAGGTTCATGATTATCAGTCACTATCTCCAGATCACAAATCTTTTGCATTATCAGTTTCTACTCATTTTGTACCTAAGAGCATGTAGAAAATGGATTTGGGTCTAACTCATTCCCTCAAAAGGTACCTCCTCAATGACTTACTTATACCACATTCTCATGCCATACCATTGTTTTGCGACAACCAAAGCGCTTTATACCTCACAACCAATCACGCCTTCCATGAAAGAACCAAACATATTGAAATTGATTGCCACATAGTCCGCGAAAAAACGCAAACTGGGCTTGTTAAACCTTTACCCATTTTGACCCACTCTCAATTGGCTGACATTTTCACCAAAAATCTTGCTTCCCCTCGTTTCAACTTTCTCATCCAATCTCTTGGTCTCATTGACATCTTTTCTCCCAAGCCCAGTTTGAGGGGGCGTGTTACAGATACTAATCATGGAGCAAATCAAGGAATCAATCAAGATAATAATCTCAGGAGAAAATCACTCGATTAATTGATTGTGATTGACTGTAATTTATTGTAATTGATTATTTGTATATTTCTTTCCTTTATTACATAAATAGGATTAGTATATATAGGTGATGTATTATAGAGTTTAATTCATTCAATACAAAAGGAGTTCTTTCTCCCATTTAATATTTATTCTTTATGCTTTTCTACTGTTTTGATAAGAAAAATCCATTAAACAATGGAGAAACCACTTCCTTGAGCAGAAAATTTTGTTACGCCTGCTCCTTATGTTTCTATTGAATTTACTCTAGCTACATCTGAAAAAAAATCATGAAAGGGTCTCTAGTCTTTGTTTGGACAAATGATCGTTATATATATATATATTTCTATCTATAATCATTCACAATTTACCGCATGTATATATAATTAAAAAAAATATACACAACAAATTTTAAATGATTGGGTACAAAAATCGGAACATACACAAGTACAAATGATTTTCACTCATTTTTTATGCAAAAAAATTGTTGTAGCAAAAGAAGAAAAATACAGTTAAACCTTGATAAATAATATTTGTCGGACGACCGAAAAAAATATTTATTTTGCAAGGTAGTTTATTTATCGATAAATTAATAAATTATTCATTTATTGTTGAAATATAAAATTTCACATCGTTTGCCTAAGAAAAATGTAAGTCACCTATAAATTTAACACATTCCATTGTCAATTGATTTTGAGTGAAGATGAAGGAAAAGAAGAACAATGAACTATTTTCATATAATACCGAAATGGACCCTTATGCGATAAATGTATGAACTCATAATACTCAATGAACCTTGATTGTCACTGCACGACCCAAACAAGTAACGAACTTCTTTCTATTCATTATTTCACCCTCAGGATTATATTTCTTACAATGATATCGACATATCGACATATTAACATTGTTCATTGTTTACATATGGCCCTATTAACAAACGTTCTGACGTCAACAATTAGATTATATTCCCTCGCTTTTTTAATATAAGATTTTTAGTAAATATAACGAAAATTAATAAAATAAAATATAAAATATTTTATTAATATTATTATCTTAAATAAAATTTATATATACGACTAATTCGATTTAAGAGAATAATATTAATATTTTAATTAAAAAATATTTTTATTTTTTCATTTTTTTTTAAATTTTCACTAAATGTTCTATAAAACAGCTCGCATTATTTCACAGTCAGCCTATCAACATCACCACTCACCAGAAGCATCTTATTTTATCATTTTTTTTTTTATGAACCATCTTATTTTATCATTATTATAATTGAAACAAAATACACCACAAAGACCATATACATCTTCTGGCCTCCATATCCATCTCCACTGACATCATCCCTTACATAATCAAAATTACAGAAAACAAAATACAAGAACCCCTTCACTTCACTTCACTTCACTTCACTTCATTCACTCCAGATTTTACACAGTAGAAATGAAGGATTATCATCCTTACTTATTTCTCTTCTTCTTTCTAATTTCATTTACATTATTATTCCATCTAATAATTGCAGACTTTAAAGATCAAGAACCCAACTCTCCCACAACTACCATAGTCTTCGCTACTCTAGGTAGATCAAGCTATGATTTTGACATTTTTACCCTTCCTCTCTTCCCCAACAACCCTTCAATCTCCAACGAACTTCAGTTAACTGATGGAGTTTCCGTTAATTTTAACGGCCATTTCCCCTCTCCGGCATCTCTTTCCCACATCATCTCGACCTCCGATTTCCCACAGATTCATCTCATATATGTTACTGAACGAAATGGGTCTTTCAAGATTTATCTTGATTCGCTCTATTATCGTCCGAAGCCGGAGTTCAGTGGGCCCAGATCGATTCTTGAGGAAGTACCCACTGAGTTTGACCGAGTTCAGGTGCCGATTTTGGGTTTAGAACAATCTGATTTTTCTATGAAGGATAAGCCAATTTTGGTGGGTGAGTATTTGATTTATGTGTCGACTCGGGAGAACTCGGGAGTGCCTCGAACGAGTTGGACTGCTGTCTACTCGACTCAATTGAAGACGGGTTTGACTAAACGGTTGACTCCAAAAGGGGTAGCGGATTTCAGCCCCGCCGTCTCGCCGTCGGGGTTGTGGACGGCGGTAGCTTCTTATGGGGAGAAGGGTTGGGGCGGTGAGGTTCAAGAACTCAATACGGATGTATATGTTTTCTTGACTCGGGACGGGTCGAACCGAGTTAAGGTTGTTGAGCACGGTGGCTGGCCGACTTGGGCTGACGATTTTACCCTTTACTTCCATCGTAAGGGCGATGATGGCTGGTGGAATGTATACAGGGCAATTCTGTCAAAGAATGGTAAATATAGTGTTGACTCGGTGGTGACTCAGCGAGTCACCCCATCGGGTCTACACGCGTTCACTCCGGCGGCTTCGGTAACTAATAAGAGCTTCATTGCAGTGGCAACTAGAAGAGCCGATTCTGAGTTTCGTCACATAGAACTATACGATGTCGTTTCTAAGCGATTTACCGAATTAACTCGACCCATTTCTCCACACGCCCATCATTTAAACCCGTTTATCTCTCCGGATTCGGGTCGGATTGGATACCACAAATGTAGAGGAGCGACCAACGGGCCGAAGAAGAGCTCCGATTTGTTACTCGAGAATCTCAAAAACCCGTTACCTGATGTCAATCTTTTCCGGATTGATGGATCTTTTCCCTCGTTTTCGCCAAGTGGAGACCGGATCGCTTATGTAAATTTCCCGGGTGTTTATGTGATAAATAGTGACGGATCGGGTTTGCGTAAAGTATTTGACCGAACCGCGTTCTCAACGGCATGGGATCCTAAAAGAAAAGGGGTTATATATACGAGTACCGGCCCTACATTTGCAAGTGAAAGCGTAAGTGTTGACATAATCTCGATTAATGCAGATGACGAGGAATTAAGTTACAAAAAGTTGACTAAGGGAGGGGAAAACAACGCATTTCCTTCGCCTTCGCCGGATGGGAAATGGATCGTGTTCCGGTCGGGTCGTTCCGGGCATAAGAACTTGTATATAATGGATGCTTTAGAGGGAGAAAGTGGTGGGCTTTATAGGTTAACCGAGGGTCCATGGTCAGACACTATGTGCAACTGGTCTCCAAATGGCGAATGGATCGCTTTTGCATCGGATAGAGAAAATCCGGGTTCGGGTAGTTTCGAGTTGTTAATGGTGCATCCGAACGGAACCGGACTCCATAAGTTGGTTCAAAGTGGTTCGGCTGGACGGACAAACCACCCATGGTTCAGCCCGGATGGGAAGTATATAGTCTTCACCTCAGATTATGCTGGAGTTTCGGCAGAGCCAATTTCGAACCCCCATCATTATCAACCGTACGGAGATATCTTCGTGATCAAATCCGACGGCACGGGAATTCGTAGATTGACTCATAATTCGTACGAAGACGGGACCCCGGCTTGGGGTCCAAGATTCATGAGAGCTATGGATGTAGAATGGCCTAATGGTGGTTCACATTGTTCCTTTGAGGACTGCCACTGGTTAAACATAAGTCCCAAAAATGTTGGTACAGAATCAACCCTGCATTATGGTTCGGTTAACCCTCGTCGATGTGCTCATTGATCGGAAAATACGACCCCGCTCACTTGCCATTGCTACCGTTCTATGTTTGCTACTTTTGTTTGTAATAAAGACTTTTGTAATTAAATGTTTACTTTACAATAATTTCAGACGGAGGGAGAAGCATATAGCGCGAATAATGTATAGGTAGTGTATTCAAGTAATAGGTTTTGAAGATTATGTACTCGATGAATAAATATTTTAGGCTTCAAGTGGTGTTGGATGACAATAATGTCAAGATGCTTGGTTTTCTGGAAATATTCTTATGGTATTGATGGAAGGAAATTCTTGTTCTGTTGCTAAAGAAGAAAGAATTCACATGTTGCTTCAACACTATGCAAATAGCCACAAACAACAAATATCATAATAAACCTTTGTTTGTTTGTTTGGGGTAAAGGAGGTAAATAATTATTTACTTCTTTTAGTTGGGGGTGTTTAGAGGGGTAAAAGTAGGCAGATTCTGTGCCACGAGGTGGCCATGGACCACTTGGTCCACATTCAGCCAAATCACAGTTTTGATTAAAATAATAAAAACAGGTGGGGCCTTATAAGAATTTTTTTTTTTTAATCAAAAGAGGTGATGTGGTTAATTCTGGACCAAGTGGTCCACAACCCCACATATAGCTCAAGTCTATATCAGAATTTTCCGTAAAAGTAAATTAGGCTTCCCTTCACATCAGCAAAATATCCTTCCGATTTTTGGAGGAGTTGGGTTGTTTACATAAAGCATGGTTTTGAAACTCAATTCGACCCGCCAGTCGGACCGGTAACCTGGTTATTCGGTCCTTAAAACAGTTTGAGTTAGACCTCAAAGCTACTAGGATTTAAACAACGCTTTCTTTTGCAAAATTCAGTTGACTCGCCCTATCAAATCGGTAACTCAGTGACCTAGTCCGGGTTTTATAGAATAGATCGGGTCTTGAAATTAGTAAAGAAAAAATTATTTTTAGGAAATTGTACTCCCTCCGTCCCAAATTATTTGTCCATATTTTCATTTTAATCTGTCCTAAATTATTTGTTCTCTTTCTAAATAAATGATTCATTAATGATGATTTTTCCAATCTTACCTTTACATTAAATATTAGAGAGAGGAAAAAAAAAGGTGAATTAATGAGAGTAACATTAAATATGGTTATGTTTGACATTTTATTAATTCTACTATAGAATTTGATTGTGATGCAAACTGGGACTGTAATACCCCCTCTTATTTTGCTTGTATTTTGACAAATGATGATGGCAAAACTCTGGCAGCTTGGACTAATAGATCACTAGAAGTATCAGCCTTTGCTGCTGAAACTGAAGCAGCAAACTTTTGTTTTGCAATAGGTGAAGACATTCGTTGCTGTAAACTTATTATTGAAGGAGATGCTCTATTTGCTATCCAATCTTTTTTAGGTGTGAAAAGCATGGAAAGTTGGCAGAGCATAAACTCTACTATGAAGGGAAGAGATTACCTAAGAAGACATGCAAAATGACAAATGGCTTTTGTACCTAGAAACTGCAATACTTTTGCTCACAACTTAGCCAAATGTAACAATTATGTAGGTTATATCTCCCCTGATTCTATTCCTGTGTCTACAGGGCATTTTTGTAATAGTCTAGGCTCGGATATAGGTTCAAGCTCCATGAGAGTTGTGCCAAGTTCTGATGTCAATTCTTCGAATATAAATGACAACTGAGGTATTATTCATCAAAAAAAAAAAAAAAATACTATAGAATTTGATGAAATCTTAATTCTCGTGCAAAATATAAAGTGGACAGATAATTTGGAACAGGGAGAGTAATACAACTGAGTAGTTTAGATATTGTGATTTAGGCTAGATAAAAATTTTGGTTAAGATTGGCAAAAGTCATTTTTGGCGTTTGAACTTCTAATTTAATTTGTTCAAATTCATTTGTAACTTACAACCTATTTCGATAAATGGTAAAATGATTGGTCAAATTAGCGAAAAGTTATTGATTATGTATGATGTCACATGTCAATAACGATCCGTCTACTAATCCAATCACTAATTTTTCATGTCCAAACCGAATTTCAAAACATTACAAGATAAAATAGCTCCCCTTTATTTTACTTCATCCTCTCCTTCCCCCAAAAAGAAGTAAATCATGTCACTCCTCCCCTTTCCTTGCGTGAACCAAACAAAGCCTAAAGCCTAAAACTTGGAAGTTGAAATTATGAGGAGAAAGACTACATTTGCCTCATGGTGACCTAGCCCTTGAGCCGCTCGAACAAATCACCTGAACGTATGAGAAAAGCTGAGACAGATATTTAACAATGTTTCTTCTCATAAACTACTCAGGTTACGGAATAGGGTAAAAATTTTGAATTTTTTTCGAATTTGTTTTTTAAACCTTAACTAAAAAATGTAAGCCTAAATTTTTCTGTAATATTAATGTTACACATTTTCATGTATTTTCGCGGTTAAATTTGGATAGAATAAGATTACATGACTCTCACATGATCAAACTCTAAGGAATTTTTTAGAAAAACAGGTTATGTCCCTAAAATAAACTACATAGGGGTGGAAGTGAGTTGAGCCGACTTGTGAGTAGCTCACGGTTCGATTCGATATTTGGCTCGACGAGCTCAGGTCATGAGCTAAATGAGCGATACATGAGGCAAGATTTTTTACTGATCTAAAATATGAGTCGAGCTTGAGCTAGATAGAGTTCGACTCATTTAGCTCATGAACTGACTCTCTCTCTCTCTCTCTCTCTCTCTCTCTCTATATATATATATATATATGTATATGAGGATGAGTAAAAATATGGATTCTTAAAGTCATAGGTAAGTGGTAGAGGCAAGTCGTTGATTTTCTAAAGAAAAAAAGGAAATCAGTCTAAAAATAGTAAATTACTGAATGAAAGAAATAGAAATAGAATATAAGACAAAATTATAGTCTGTAATAAATGTAAAATATAATTAAGGATGTTTACCCTCCTTTAAAATCCTTTAAGGTAGAAAATTGTGATTTTCTAGCTTTATCAAAATTATTTGAGGATAATACTCTCAGTATTACTATTGAACATATTAATTCATTAATAGGACATCATAATTTTGCTAATCTGAATTTAAATGTTCTAGGAGAACAAATGCTTTCTTTGCATAAAAAAATTGATAATGTAATATTATTGATGAATAATATGATAACAGTAAAACCTGAAAGTATTGAACCTATTAAAATAGAGACTAATTTATAGAGTCCACCTGAAATTACTAATTTTAGGACAAGAAAAGACTCTAAATTTGAAAAAGAAGTAACTGAAAAGTTAGCAGAAATATTGAGAGGAAGAATAGAAGGTTTAAAATTAAGTACCTTGAAAGATGATAATATTAATCCTTTTTACCAGGATTTAGACTCAGATGAGCCTGATGATGAGATTAATGTCATAAATGAAAAATGGGCAAGTAAGCCTATTCAGAAATTGTATTATTATACAAAACCTTCCCAAATAGATACTTTAAATGAGGAAGATAATTTTCAATTAAATAATAGTTATGGTGGAAAATATATCTATGAATGGAACGTAGATAATTTTACTCAAAAACAAATTTATAGTCATATGCATAGGATGCTAATGTATTCTACAATTTGTAAAAATGAAGGCAATAATGACTTGAATATAGTAAAAATGATAATTGCAGGATTTACATGGCCAACTTAAAGGTTGGTGGGATAATTATTTAAGACTTGAAGAAAAAGAGGGAATATTAAGAACTGTTAAGGTAGAAAATGGTGAAACCAAAGGAAATGTAGTATATACATTAGTGGTTCAAATTATTGAACATTTAACAGGAACATTTTCTCAGAATTATGATAATATCAAAACTTTGTTACAAAATCTTAGGTGTAAAACACTTACTGATTTTAGATGGTATAAAGATACTTTCCTTAATAGGGTTATGGAATTACCGGAGAGTAATAGTACTCACTGGAAAGCTAAGTTTATTGATGGTTTACCACATTTATTTGCTGAGAGAATTAGGAAATCTCTTAAAGGTAATAAACCTACGATACCTTATACTGAATTTACTTTTGGTAAATTAATAAGGACTTGCACACAGGAAGAATTAAATCTTTGTAATGAAATTAAATTAAATCAACAATTAAAAAATCAAAGAATTGTTGAAAGAAAACAATTAGGAGAATTTTGTGGTCAATTTGGCATGGATTTACGTGCTTATAATAAACCTAGAAATAGGAAGAAAATTGTTGATAAACAACCTTATTATAGAAAAAAGAAAAGAAAATATTCTAAAAAGAAATTAGAAGAAAAAGCTGATAGAAAAGAGAAAAGGAAATCTTTTAAAAAGAAAAAGAATTATAATAAGAATAAAGACAAAATTATAGTCTGTAATAAATGTAAAAAAAATTGGTCATATAGCAAAAAATTGTTGGACTAAAAAAGAGATTAAAAATCTAGATTTAGCTGATGATATCAAAGATAGATTATCTAAATTATGGTTACATTCTAGTGATAGCTCAAAAAATAGTGAAAATGATTTAGAAATAATGGAAAGTGATTCTTATGATGGATCTAGTGAAACAGAGTATGAACCTTGTCAAATAGGGCAGGTTTGTGTTAAACAATCTATTAAGAATCCTTATCCTGATAATGAAGAACAATTTTATAAATTGGTATCACAATTTCAAGAAAGTGAAGTTAATGTTTTAGAAGCTGACCATTGGTTAGACTTATTAAAGGAAATAAAAGACCGAGAATTAAGGGTAAAATTAATTGATCAAATGGGTAATAAACCTAGTACTTCCAAACAAAGTAAAATCTTTGATGTTGATAAATATAAAGAAGAATATAGTATGTCTGAAGTTTTTAAAATGATGACTAAAAATAATAGTGAAGAAAAACCTAGTTCAACCAAAGATATTTTGGAATAGATTAATAATCTTAAATCGGAAATTAAAGATTTAAAGAATAAAAATTTGGAATATAACACTAGAATTTCTAATTTAGAAACTTTATCTATATTAGATAAAATGGATAAAGAAAATAAAGGATTAAAAATCAAAGATTTAAAGAATAAAGAAATTAATAAAGAAGAAGAATTTTTACAAACTCTTGAATTTGTAACTATGCAAAAATGGCATATAAAAATTACTCTTCTCATAGGAAATTATTATTCACAAGAATTTACTGCTTTAGTAGATAGCCGGGGCTAATTTAAATATCATACAAGAAGGGTAATACCTACAAAATATTTTCAAAAAACTACTCATAGTATAAAACATGCAGGAGGAGATAAAATGAATATTAAATATAAACTCCCTAAAGAATTAATTTGTACATATGGAAAATGTATTCCATTAAGTTTTTTATTAACTAAAAATAAACTCTCTACTCCAGTAATACTAGGACAACCATTTATAAATGAAATATATCCATTTACTTGGATTGATAAAGAGAAAATTGTAGCTACTTATAAAGGAGAACCAATAAGTTTTAAGTTTATAACTAGACCTTTTACTAAATTATTGCATGGATTATATGAAGATATTTTAAATAAAGAAAGACAATTAGGGTTTTTAAAACATGAGGTTAATATATTAACTTTAGAAGAAAAATTAAACAGTCCTAAATTAAAGGAAAAAATAGTTAATATTACTAATCAGTTTACATTAGAAATATGTAATGATCATCCGAATGCTTTTTGGAATAGGAAGAAGCATATAGTAAGTTTACCTTATGAAGATGATTTTAGTGAGGAAAATATTCCTACCAAGGCCAGACCTTATCAAATGAATACTGAATATTTGAATTTATGCAAAAAATAAATTGACTCTTTATTAGAGAAATAGATCATAGGAATTTCTAATTCACCATGGTCTTGTACAACTTTCTATGTTAATAAACATTCAGAACAAGAAAGAGGTGTACCAAGATTGGTAATAAATTATAAACCTTTGAATAAAGTTTTAAAATGGGTTAGATATCCCATACCTAATAAGAAAGACTTATTAGATAGATTATATGATGCTGTAATATTCTCTAAATATGATTTAAAATCAGGATATTGGCAGATACAAATTAACCCTGCTGATAGGTATAAAACTGCTTTTAATGTTCCGTTTGGACAATATGAATGGTATGTTATGCCTTTTGGTCGGAAGAATGCACCCTTAGATTTCCAGAGAATTATGAATGATATTTTCATGAATTACAGTGAATTTATTATTGTTTATATTGATGATATCTTAGAATTTTCTAAGACAATAGAAGATCATTTTAGACATTTAGAAATATTTAAGAAATTAGTAATAGCTAATGGATTAGTAATTTCTAAGCCTAAAATGGTTTTATTTCAAACAAAAATAAGATTTTTAGGACATAATATTGAAAAAGGTGAAATAATACCAATAAACAGAAGTATAGAATTTGATTCTAAATTTCCAGATATTATAACTAATAAAACTCAGTTACAAAGATTTTTAGGTAGTTTAAATTACATTCTACCATATTACAAGAATTTAGCAGAAGACACTGCAATTTTATATGATAGATTAAAGAAAAATCCTAAACCATGGATTGATAGTCATACTAAAGTAATAAAAAAGATTAAGGAAAAGGTTAAAACTTTGCCTTGCTTATTACTAGCTAATCCCAATTGGGATAAAATTATAGAAACCGATGCTTCTGGTATAGGATATGGAGGTATCTTGAAGCAAATCAATCCTGAAAATAAACAAGAATATTTCATTCAGGAAAATGGAATAATAGTCAAAAGAATTATGCTACTGTAGCAAAGGAAATACTTGCTATAGTAAAATGTACTTTAAAATTTCAACATGATTTATATAATCAGAAATTTATAATAAAGACTGATTGCTAATCAGCTAAATATATGTTTAATAAGGATTTTAAACATGATGTTTCTAAACAGATGTTTGCTAGATGGCAAGCTCACTTAGCACCTTTTGATTTTGAAATAATATATAAAAAATGAGAAGATAATAGTCTTCCAGACTTTCTAACTCGTGAATATTTATGATTCATTTGAATGAGATAATTCAGGATATGTACTTTGAACAATGGTTAAATAATTTTATTACTTACGATGATATCGATTTAAGATGTTATGAACTCCCTAAAAATGTTATGCAGGCAGAAATAGAAACTTTTGAAGAAATCAAAATATTGGATACAGAAATATTTTTTGAAGATATGAATATAGATGATTATGGTCATATTAATTTAGTATTTGATGATCCTTATAGTTTCTTATATGATAAACATCCTGATGACTGGTTTTATGCATATTCTGCTGATCCAGTAATGCAGTCAGGGTACAGAGGAAATTCCTCTTATAGAGGAAGAGGAGGAAGAGGTCGAGGATCTGATAGAGTCCTTGCACAATATGGAAATAAGAAGTTAATAGCTTATGATATTTCTGGTTTATCCAGACAAGAAGATGAAGAATTGAAACAATTCAGGGCATGGAAAAAGACCCAAGAAGGTAATACCAGTAGTAGCGTTCTACTGTACCATCTTTTGCTAGAATAGTGGAAGAAGGTAAACAGAAGGATGAGTTAATGGTTAAAAACCAGGAAGAAATGGTTATTTTACTCTTGAATAAAGAAGATAAGAAATGGGAAGATCAGCCCTGGACTATTTATGAGAGATATCTCAATAATTTTGGTAATACTACAGAGACTTATAAATCTCAACAATATTATGAGATGATACTCTCAAGTAATGGATGTGAATTTAATCACTATACAAGCACCAACAAAGAAATTTATAATTTCTCAAAAATTATAATTAAACAAATTATATCTATTGAGGAATGGGGAATTTCTCCTTTCAGAGAAAAATCTTTCTTTGTAAAGGATATTCAATTTAAATGCAATTATTGGGATTATATCCAAGCGTTTGATAAGGTATTCCTATATGAGAATGGGAAAAGAAGTCATACATGGTTTATTAAGCTATGTTCAGAGATTTATAATCGAGATATACCAAACTGGTTTATTAACTAGTGGCAGTTCTATGGAACTTCTGAAGAAATATTACCTTTATTATTTAAAGAATATTATATAGAGTATGTTGAAGTTACTCCAAATAAATCTGATATGGTTATTCCAAAGGTTGGTTATAACGAAGTTTTGGGATACCATGATGAAGGAGGATCTTCAAACAAAGCAATTAAATTGCTTAGATACTATTGACTTAATAAAACAAAGACTTGATAAGTATAATGAAATGAAATTTCAAGAACATCGGAAGACAATGTTCCAAGGTTATATGGAAGATGAAGAAGAGATAAATCTCTACAGCGAAAATTGTCGCTAGGCACATGCAAAAATTGAAGAGAGCTTTAACAGGAAAAGCTCATATAGAATTGGAGAAAAAATCAGAAGGAAGTGATACTTCAATGAAGAGTTCCAATAGATTTCAAGAGTGAGAAGACTCCCAAGATCCAAATGATATTGAGATCAATATTGAAGATATCATGAATAGTACGCAGGAGTTGATAACAGCTAGTCTGGAAAAGACTAAATGAAAGGACAAAGTAAAGGGATAAGAAGTGTAACGACCCATAATTTCGGGTATCAATTTAAAGGTTAGTATTATATTAATTTTTCACTTGATAAGGTTAAAAGTGTGCTTTTTAATTAAATAGCAAGGGTAAAATAGTCCAAACAATAAATTGGTAATTTTATTAAAAGACAAGGGCATAATAGTAATTCTATAATTAATAAATAAAAGAAAATGAAATAATTGCATTAAAGGTCCCTGAATTATACATTATTTACAAAAAATTGTATTTACATAAAAAGTCCTTACAAATCAAGAAATTACCAAGAAGGGCTCAAGCTCTCCTATAAATAGAGCCTTTGCCTAACCATTTCACTTGCACCATTCCAAAGGGAAATCCTCCCTAAGCTCTCTCTTTTTTGTTAAGTAGATAATATATATAAAAATAAAATCAAGCACCCCCTAGCCCGTCGGGTAGGGAACAAAGTTGTAACAATTAGGCCTATCTAAGAATACCTCGTGTCCATATCCTGCCACTATAAGGCTAACAAAAGGATGGGTATGGATGGGGGTATTTAAAATAGTCCTAGCAAAAAAAGGCCCCACGGGCATCCCCCGCCACTAGGTGGCTGACAAGTGGGGGTAAAGAGTGAAAGATAAATAAGTCAGAGGAGGTCGTAAGTCCTCCAGCTTTAGCTAGCCAATCAGCACATGCATTGGCCTCCTTGTAGATATGGGATATGCTAAGCTCCGGTATCATCCGAAGTAGTGCCCTGCAATCATAGATAAGAACGGATAAGGGGTGAGTATGGACATCAGCATGTAAAATAAGATCAATCACAACTTTGGCGTCCATTTCGATAGCTAGCTTCTGTGCGCCAATACTGATAGCAAGGTTGAGGCCGTCTCTAAGGGCCCAAAGTTCCGCTACATTATTTGTACAAGTACCGATGCTCCTGTTGAAGCCTGATACCCATTCTCCCTCCGCATTCCTAATAAGGCCTCCCCGCCACTCCTTCCCGGGTTACCAATGGAAGAGCCATCCACGTTAAGCTTAAGCCAACCGTCAGGCGGTTTTGTCCAAGATATTGAGATAGATCTGGATTGCCTTAAGCTCTTTTCATTTGCTCCCAATGCATGAAATTCAGTCGCTTTAGTAACGAAGTCCAAGAAGGGTGCAATGCAAGGTTTCCCTGGGGAGAACAGAATGTTGTTTCTATAAGTCCATAAAGCCCAGCATCCATAAGCGAACAAGGTCCCGCAAGATACTTTGTTAAAGGTCGAAATATTTTTCAAGTCAGCACATTTCATGATCCATTTCCCGAAGTTGGTGTTGTTTGACCCTGTAATATGCTGGGATAGGTTTAGGTGTTGCCACAAATCTCTTTCACAAATCTTCGTCTTGGATCCCAATTACCAAGATTACTGAAGCTGTCCTTAATCATAGCTTTGTCTTCGTCCCTATTAAAAGGCCCTGATATGAGTTTTCTTAATGAGCCTAGCCCCGTCCAGTCATCATGCCAAGTTCTAATAATATTACCATTACCAGGGATCCAAGACGAAGATTTGTGAAAGAGATCTAACCCAAGTTTGAGGGCTTTCAGATTGACGGAACCCTGGCCCTTTTTAAGCCGAATTAAGGATTGAGAGTCATCCTTGATGTATTTCTTTTTTAGCACAGCAGCCCACGTAGCCGTGGTATCTCTGGAAACCCTCCAGATGAGCTTTGCAAGACCCACTTGATTAATATGCCTTGCTTTTCTGATACCCAAGCCGCCAAGCTTCTTTGGTTTTGCAACCCTGTCCCATTTAACAAGATGAATCTTCTTTTTTGTCGAAGAGCTCCCCCATAGAAATGATCTATTCTCTTTATCTACTTTCTCACAGATTGAGACCGGTACGGGCAAGCATTGAGAGTAGTATGATAAAATCTGGGAAGAGGATGCCTGAATGATTGTGTGCCTGCCAGCTAAGGAAAGGAGATTTGCCTTCCAGCCCGAAAGCTTGTTCCTTACCTTGTCCAAGATGAATTGAAAGTCCGAGTTAACTGGCCTCTTTTGGAAAATAGGGAAGCCGAGGTATTTGCCTAGATTTGAGGTGTGCTGGATCTTGGAGGCGATTCTCAATATCTCGAATTCTGTGGGGCGAGATGTTACCCGAGACAATGAATTTAGACTTGTTGAGATTAATCTTCTGGCCTGATCTAAGACAGAAGTCATCTAGCACCCTCTTCATCTCTGTGATCGTGCCATCATCTGCGGTTCCGAATAGGATGACATCGTCGGCAAATAATGAGTGGGAGATTTTTGGCCCTTGCTTACCGATTTTTATGGATCTCCACTTCTTAAGACTAACCGATTTCTCAATACTGATGGAGAGGTATTCCATACAGATGACAAACAAGTAAGGGGATAAGGGGTCCCCTTGTCTGATGCCCCTCGAAGGGTGGAACCATTCAGTCGTTTCTCCGTTAAATAAAATTGCCATTTTCGTGGAGCAAACTGAGTTCATGATTAGTTTAATAAGCCTAATTGGGAAATTAAAGAATTCCAGAGAATCTTTGATGAAGTCCCATTCTAAGCGATCAAAAGCCTTTTCTAAGTCAATTTTGATGGCAATTGCACCTGTTTACAGCTCGTCTTTCTAATCGCGAAGATCGCCTCTTGTACAATAACCACATTATCAGCACATCTTCTACCCGGAATAAAGCTTCCCTGGTTTGGAGAGATAATAGAAGGGAGGAGGGGTCTGATCCTATTAACTATGATTTTAGAGGTTAGCTTATATATGGTGTTGCATAGGCTAATCGGCCTTAGTTGCCCTACGCTCTCCGGGTTTGCTACTTTAGGGATGAGGCAAAGAAAGGTAGCATTGACGAGGTCGCTAGGAAAACTCCCTTTGAAAAACTCAGTTATAAAGTTAACAACTGAGGGTTTGAGTATTTCCCAAAAGTGTTGGAAGAAAATAGGGTGAAGACCATCGGGACCCGGACTCTTTTCAGGTTTAAAAGACCACAAAGCATTTTTTATATCTTCCATAGAGGGATTTTCTCCAAGATAAGTAAGATCAACATCACCTCTGCCAGACCAGCGAAAGGGAAATGGTTGTTTTCTGAAAGCAACAGAGGATCTGCTTGAGGTGTAAAGGGTATGGAAGTGGTTTAAGATGATGTTCTTAACATTGAAAATATCAAACTCCCAATCCCCATTAGATTTTTTGAGGGATAGGATCTTGTTATTTTTCCTGTTATGAATGGTGATGGCTTTCAAGAATTTAAAGTTGAGATCATCCCACATCAGCCAGTCCATCCTAGACTTCATAGCCCACAGAAGCTTTTCTTCTCTGTAAACCTCGTCAAGCTTGGAAATAAGCTCACGTTCAAGTTTGATAAGAAAGTGAGAGGGGCGTGATTCTAAGGCAAGCTGAGTTCCTTTAATACGAGCGAGAAGCTTTTTCTTTTTCTTATTAATGTTACCGAAAACATTAATATTCCAAGCAGTTACGGAGTGTTTGAAATTAGTGGCTCCTTGAAAAAAATTTGCCTCTCTTCCTAGCCAGGCATCTTGGACAATGTTCTTCAGGTCAGGATGGGTAAGCCAAACTGGTTCGAAACGGAAAGGCTTGGTAAAAGGAGTGATGTTGATGGGGTCAAGATTAAGCAGAATGGGAGAGTGATCTGAGCGAGTTTTAATTAGGTTGTACACTCGTTGCGTTTTGGAAAAGGTCACGCCAACTTGTGTTAGAAACCGCTCTGTCACTTCTTTGGAAAATTAAAGAACCATCAATATGCTTATTCGTCCAAGTAAATCTAGATCCTTCATGACCGAGGTCTAAAAGATTACAGTCATCTAGCATATCCCTAAAGGCTGTAACGCGGGTTTGGTTCGGTGGTCGACCTCCAAATTTTTCAGATTGGGTTAACACTTCATTAAAGTCCCCCAAAAGGAGCCACGGGAGATTATGGCTACCAGCTAAATTACGTAAATGGTCCCAAAAAAGCATTCTACAATTAAAATCTGGACTAGCATAGATTGCTGAAAGAAGCCATAAATGATGAGAATTACGGACCTTAACCACCACATGGATGGATTGAAGATTTTTTGCTACCAAGGTAAGATCCACATCGGCGTTATTCCACAGCAACCAAACTCCTCCTCGAAGTCCCTCGGGATCGACACGTTCTGAGTGAGTGAATGGAAGTCTGGCACAAATTTCCTCCGCTCGAGTCCCACTAATCTTGGTCTCAAGTAGTGCTACTACCGTGGGACGATGGGTGTTGATCAATTCTAGCATATGCGGTAGAAAGTCCGGATGACCTGCGCCCCTTACGTTCCAAGCTATTAATTTAAACATTGGAGAAAAACAATTGATGGGAGGCACCGGTCCATGATTAGACTCGTGCACCCGTCGCAGCCGATCCTGCTCCAGAGAACTGTCCTGGCGGACCGAGCCTGATCTTTCTAGACGCCCTCCCAGTGGGCTCGCCACTGTCAACCGGGCCCGTCTGCTCCACCTCAGCCTTTCGGCCCAGTTTCCCACTTGGGTCTCCCGTGTTTGGTCCCTTTGATAACCGTTCTGGGTTGTCTGTGGGTGCGGGACTAGTTGTGGGCTCCGTAAGTGTGTTTCTCTCCCCCCCCCCATTTGGGCCCAGCTTTGGACAGTGTCCTGGAAAGACTGATCCCTCCCCGGTTGGGCGGCCCTTTGACTCGCTACCCTTGCTGTTTGGGCTTGGGATTCCAGGCCCTCTTGTTCCATCATTTGATGGGCTATGTTTGTAGTGCTCTGCGGCTGGCCCGGCATTTGCTGTGCTTGATTTCTTGGACGTGGGTTCACTTGTCTTTGGGTCGCGCCCAAAGTGTTTGGACAGGGCTGTGTTTGGTCCATCTCCGAGGTGAGGAGAATTTTGTACAGCCAATCCGTAGCATTCTCCTCGCGATTTATCATCAATTGGAATTTCCAAATGCCCCTTGCCAATTGGAATGTGATTGGATTTATCCTTATGTTTAGGATATTCACTCTTAAGGAATGGATACTTAAGAAGTAAGAATTTATTTGAGGCCTTGGACTTCTTAAGGATGGTGTGTCGTCGCTCGCTTGACTTCTTGTTACGAGCGGTTCCGGCGGTAGAAATGTTTGAGAATAAGGAGGTGTCTGAGCTTGATGATTCCTCGCCTGATTCCGTTCCCCTTGATGATTTTCCCGATTTGATCGTAGAGAGAAGAGAGCACTCATAGTCGGTGTCGCAAATCTTCTTAATTGGCTCAAATTCAATAGTAGCCAATCCATCAGATTTGTTGGGTCCAAGTCCACTGTGAAGGTGGCTGTGTTTTGGTTGGACCAAAGATTGATCTGGCCCAGGTGTATTTCCCTCAAACTTGCCAAATGATTTGGCACTCGGGCCTGGTCCATCGAGCGGGCCGCTGATATGATCTGTATGCAGCCCAACCACGTCCAGTTGGTCAGCCCGATTGGTTCTGGATGCGTGATTGTTTGCACCGCGGTCCAGGGTGGATATTCTCGATGGGGGGATGGGTTAAGGTTCTTGTGGGAATTGGGCTTCTTTCGTAAGGGTATAGGTAGTTGGGCCTTTGTGCTTGGTTCCGCAAGATTGGTTGCCTGCTTTGTTGGGTCGAGGTTGGGTTTCTTGTTTGGTTTGGCCTTAAGGGGGGATTTGAGTTTGTGTTCGGTGTTAGGCGATTTCTGGGGTAGGTGGTTGGGGGGCGGTGTATGCAGGGGTTTCCATGTGCTCTTCTTCCTGAGGAGAAGTTTTCTCCCGCCGGTCTCCACCTCCCGGAGTGGATGCGGTTCCTTTGCGGTGGCATATGTTGGAGGGGGGAAAAATTACAGAGGTTGAGTTGAGGTTATCTTCCAAATCCAAAATTGAGAAGCTGTTATAAGTAAAAGGGTGGTCTTCTTTGGCGGATGGGATATCAGTCTTAGGAATCTCCAAAGAAATCACAGTTGGCTTTTTTGTCTGATATGTCTTAATCAGGTTTGCAGGTATATATTCTTGTAGCTCATGTATTTCTTCATTTTGGTATTTTTTGTTTGACCTCTCCCCTGCTTTCTCTGCTGGCCCATCAGCCGCATTAAATTGGGATTGAGACCTTCCCTCCTCAGATACCTCTCCTCCTGCTGATGCCACATCAGCCGATGTGACGGGTCCTCGGACTCTCGATTCCCGAGCCTCTTTTCTGCGCCACACCCTAGTTTCTGCCACCGGCAAAGCGACTTTCTCCCCCTCGGCTTCCTGTTGACCAGTTCCCTTTAGGTGCCGCCGGTCTGTAGGTAAGGTCACCGGTTTTTTTCCGAAATGTCTAGTCGAAATGACATTCCAAGGCCCCATATGTGTTTCCATCAGATGTATATTTTTTGAAGTATCAGTTGGTGCTTGAAGAACTCCATTTTTTTCATTAGCCGCTACTATACCTTTACTTGAATTGCAGTTGGTATGCCCTATAATCCCACAGTCAAAACAGAAATCTACCCCCTCGTATTGAACTTGTTGGATATGGCTATTTCCAATTTTTACACTAGTCACCAAGGGGCGTTTGGGGTCGATTTGAATGCACACTCTTGCGAATCTTCCCCTTTCCGCATTTGACGTCCTTGCATCAATCTTCAGTAGGGTACCTAGCTTGTTACCCACTCTTGTTAGGATAGGTCTATCATAGAAGTCCATCGGCAAACATGGGAGCCTCGCCCATACTGCGGTTGTAGTTGTCTTTTCCTTGTACGGGTTGAATTCCGGCT